>CATIUR010000003.1:146366758-147566758 GCA_949592205.1 Helichrysum umbraculigerum | reverse complement strand
TCTGAGAAAGGGTTATCCATCAATCCTCGCGCACATCATGGAGAAAAAGTCGGAGGAGAAACGACTTGAGGATGTTCCAATTGTTCGAGACTTTCCAGAAGTCTTTCCTGAAGAACTACCTGGTCTACCACCACCAAGACAGGTTGAGTTCTCTATCGATCTTATACCAGGTGCTGCGCCTGTGGCTCGAGCACCATACCGTTTAGCTCCATCCGAACTTCAGGAGCTGTCCACCCAGTTACAGGAACTCCTGGAACGAGGGTTTATCAGGCCGAGTTCTTCACCTTGGGGAGCTCCGGTCCTATTTGTCAAGAAGAAAGACGGTTCTTTTCGAATGTGTATCGACTATCGAGAGTTGAACAAGTTAACTGTCAAGAACCGGTATCCACTTCCTCGAATCGATGACCTGTTCGACCAACTTCAAGGGTCGAGTTGTTATTCAAAGATTGATCTCCGATCCGGTTATCACCAATTGCGTGTTCGCGATGCCGATATTCCAAAAACCGCTTTCAGAACCCGTTACGGGCATTACGAATTTCAAGTGATGCCATTCGGCCTAACCAACGCACCGGCTGTATTCATGGACCTTATGAATCGGGTGTGCAAACCTTACCTTGACAAGTTTGTCATTGTCTTCATCGATGACATCCTCATATATTCACGAAGCAAAGAAGAGCATGCGCAACACCTCAGAACCATCCTTGAACTACTTAAACACGAGGAGCTCTATGCCAAGTTCTCTAAGTGTGAGTTCTGGATCAAAACCGTTCAATTTCTTGGTCACGTGATTGACAGTCAGGGAATTCACGTCGACCCGTCAAAAATCGAAGCTATCAAAGACTGGCAATCGCCAACCACTCCGACCGAAGTACGGCAGTTTTTAGGACTGGCCGGATACTATCGACGATTCATTGAGAATTTCTCCAAGATAGCCATACCACTCACGACTTTGACCCAGAAAGACAAAAAGTTTGACTGGACTGAGAAACAAGAGTCGGCATTCCAACTCTTAAAACAAAAGCTTTGCAGTGCTCCTATTTTATCCCTACCCGAAGGCACCGATGACTTCGTGGTATACTGCGATGCTTCTCATCAAGGTCTCGGTTGTGTGCTCATGCAACGAGACAAAGTCATAGCTTATGCTTCCCGACAGCTCAAGATTCATGAAAAGAATTACACCACCCACGACCTCGAGCTAGGAGCTGTCGTTTTTGCCCTCAAAATCTGGAGACATTACCTTTATGGTACCAGATGTACAATCTTTACCGACCATAAAAGCCTTCAACACATATTCGATCAGAAGGATCTCAACATGAGGCAACGTCGATGGGTCGAGTTGCTCACTGATTACGACTGCGAACTCAAATATCATCCAGGCAAATCAAATGTTGTTGCTGACGCCCTCAGTCGAAAAGAGCGAGTGAAACCACTTCGGGTTCGAGCCCTCAGTATGACCATTCACAACAATTTAAACATTCAAATCCTCACTGCTCAACTCGAAGCCTTAAAACCCGAAAATGTCAAAGATGAAGCCTTGCGGGGCATGGATAAACAATTCGAAATCAGACCTAACGGGATTAGGTATTTCTCAAACCGAATCTGGTTGCCTAAATTTGGGAACCTACGAGACTTGGTGATGGATGAAGCTCACAAGTCCAAATATTCTATCCATCCGGGATCCGATAAAATGTATCACGGTATCAAGGACTTCTACTGGTGGCCGAACATGAAAGCTGAAATCGCCACCTATGTCAGCAAGTGCCTTACTTGCTCCAAAGTCAAAATCGAATATCAAAAACCTTCTGGTTTACTTCAACAACCCAGTCTTCCTGAATGGAAATGGGAACAAATTGCCATGGACTTCATAACCAAACTACCCAGATCCTCGAACGGTTGCGATTCCATTTGGGTGATCGTGGATCGTCTCACCAAATCTGCTCACTTCCTGGCAATCAAGGAATCCGACAAAATGGAACGCCTCACCAACATTTATCTGAAGGAAATCGTGACCAAACACGGTGTTCCAATCTCAATTATCTCCGATAGAGATAGTCGTTTCACTTCACAATTTTGGCAATCACTTCAAAAATCTCTGGGTACTCGACTTGATATGAGTACCGCATACCATCCTCAAACCGACGGCCAAAGTGAACGAACCATTCAAACACTGGAAGACATGCTACGGTCCTGCGTAGTAGACTTCGGTGTAAACTGGGAAAAACATCTACCATTGTGCGAGTTCTCGTACAACAACAGTTATCATACCAGCATCAAAGCTGCACCTTTCGAGGCACTGTACGGTCGTAAGTGCCGGTCACCTATCTGTTGGACTGAAGTTGGGGATAGCCAACTCACAGGTCCAGAAATCATTCATGAGACGACCGAGAGAATCATTGAAATTCAAAACAAGCTTAAGGCCGCGCGTGATCGTCAGAAGAGTTATGTTGACGTGAGACGCAAACCACTCGAGTTCCAGGTTGGGGATCGAGTTCTACTCAAAGTATCGCCTTGGAAAGGCGTAATCCGATTTGGCAAACGAGGGAAGTTAAATCCCAGATACATTGGACCATTCGAGATCCTTGAAAGGGTTGGTCCAGTGGCTTATCGATTGCAGCTGCCATCTGAACTCAGCAGCGTGCATCCCACATTTCATGTTTCAAATCTGAAGAAGTGTCTGTCTGACGAGACACTTATCATTCCACTCGATGAAATTCGAGTTGACGAAAAACTTCATTTTGTTGAGAAACCCGCTGAAATCATGGACCGTGAGGTCAAACAACTTAAACAAAGTCGCATTCCTATCGTCAAGGTTAGGTGGAATTCGCGGCGCGGTCCGGAATTCACCTGGGAACGGGAGGATCAAATGCGACTCAAGTATCCTCTGCTCTTCACTGATTCAACGACAAACACAACTTCAACATAAATTTCGGGACGAAATTCTTCTAACAGGGGGAGAATGTGACAACCGTCAATTTAGGACTATAATTTAGCGCCTAATCAAGTGTAATACATGTAATTAGTTTTGTGTTAGGCTAATTAATGTATCAATTATTATATATATATTGTTGAATATATATCTACAATTATGCGATTTGTTTAAATCGTACGGGTTTCAAATCGAATGAACTTCGATACAATAGATACGGACGTTGGTGAACAATTGATTTAAGTAATACAAGGATTTTTAATAACGTTTTTGGTACTTAAAAAATATTATGTCAATAATATTTTGTATCCAAGTTTTATCACACAATTTATATAAACGCGAATAAAATGTAATTGCGCAAACAAAACGAGACAATTTACCTTTATAATGTGATTATTAAAAGTTTAGTAGGATACTTCAACAAAAATACTGAATAATTATTCGTATTTAAAAACGTATATTAAAACATAGAAAATAAATATTTATCGTGTAATGAACGGGAAAAACGAACACCACACGGAACGCAGTGCACAGACTGCAAAATGGTGGGGGATTTAAAATCACCACCCACCATCTTTCTTTTCATTCTTCCTTTTCTTTTTCTCTCTCCTTCTTCTTTTCTCTCTCAAACTTCAAACCTTCACAATCCATCCAAATCACCAAATAAACACATTAAACGACCTCGGATCTTCAAGCCTCTTTGGAAATAAACGACCACCTCGCGACGATCTACACTTCTACCTTTCCGGATTTTCATTTCATCACTTTGTAAGTTTCCGACAAATTACGAAATCTCTCGATTTTACTTACTTTTCATATATTATTGTTTGGATAAGCTTAATATGTCCCTATAAGGGTTGGGTAAAAGAATCAGACCAAACGGAAACCCGAAAACACGTTTTTGGCTCGAAATCCGTCAAACAGGTGATAGTGTCGCATGGACGAACCCAGATATGCGACACTACCAGCGTCACTCCTTAAGTGCCGCTATACCTCCGATACCGACACTTCTTAAGTGTCGCCTAAGCCCAAATGTTGGCCTCTGACCGTCACTACTGAAGTGACGCCTATACATACCTAGCGACACTTGTTAAGTGCCGCCATATCCTGTTAGCCGACACAACATACCGTCACTAAATAAGTGACGCCCTATATCCTATACCGACACTTCATAAGTGTCGCCCATAATTCCATTTTGATCTATACCCGTCACTCTACAAGTGACGCCCTACTATTTTACCCGACACTTCGTTAGTGCCGCTATGATACACGTCACTTCTTAAGTGACGCCCAAATGTCCGAAATCATCATCTTATACGACACTCCATAAGTGCCGCCGTTATGCTGAACCCGTCACTCCTTAAGTGACGCATACTACTTCACACGACACTAGCCCAGTGACGCTATACCTTCGAATCTGACATTAAACCCGACACTTCAGTAGTGTCGCATAAACACCCTTAGTGACGCTATTAAGTGACGCATAAAACAGCAGGTTTTCCAAATATTTTTACACCAAGTGTCGAGATTTTACAACTTCAAATGCTTATTCCATACGACTTTTAGAACATAATGGGACTTATATTTCAAGTGTAACACTTCAAAAACATGACGACAGCAATAACACTTTTATTTTCAACTAATCACCAACGGTCCGTACGCGTTTTCAAAACATACTTCAAAATCAAACAAGTCGTTGTAACTTGTATCAATTTAATCAAACAAGTCGTAGTAACTTGTAACAACACGATCAACCAAATCGGAGTAATTTGGACATTAAGTTAGACAGACAATTCAAATGGTAGTCTTTCGAGATACCAATACAATTAATGACAATTTAAGTGTCGTGGACACATTCAGGTTTCAAGTCTTTGGACACCAACACACTGCTAATTACTTCAAGTTTATTAAGTTAAACATTTCAAGACTCAGGTGAGTTTCATAGCCCCATTTTCACTGCTTTACAACTAGGGGTGTGATATTACTACTCGATTTTGTTTTACAAGTAGAACGCAAGTGCCAAACTTCAAATACTACATGAGTTTCAAGCTAATCAATTTAAAGTCCTCCATAAGCATAGTCTCTAGTACTTATAGCGTGAATGTTAGTATATGATATCATATGGGATTGACAATCCTCATCCGGGTTAGCACGCACTAACCGGTCAAACGGATGTATTAGCATTTGGGAAGACGAGTGTTGATTAGGCACTCGTAGGAGGCACTCCAAGTTAGGTTTCCTTAATTGGGCCTGACAAATCAGGTTAAGCTCAGACTATGTGCTCATGGACAGTATAACTTTTATTTTGCTTAATTGCATTTTAAATTCAATATAAATCTTGCGGTTCTGACAACTATACATTGACATACAAACCTGTGAGCTCACCAGCGTTTTCGCTGACCCATTTTAGTATTTATCACAGGTACCCAGCAGTAGTTTGGCTGCCCAAGCAGGAATTATTAGCTCGAGTCAGCATACATACAACTAGAGATTGGACTGCATTATTATATTTTGTAAAAGTAATTATGCTATGTAATCTCTCAATTTCAGGAACCGAGCTAATGTAACAATATTTTGATGTAAACAATTGCTTTATCTATACAAGTTTAAAACGACGCATTTAGTGGTCGTTCATTATATCTTATGTGCTTTGTATATTGATTAGTGACACCCAATTCAAGCTTCCGCGAATCATCAAATTTGGGGGTGTCACATCATTACCACCAAACCTCTTCTCAATCGCCTCCATTAGTACCTTGGGATCTTCACAATTATCAAATCTGCTCTGATGCTCATTCGGAATGGATAGCAACAGAGTACTAAGTGCCTTGTACTCAGTAGATCTGATTTTCCTCTCTGCTTCAGATGTTGGTGGTGCTCTTGGTTGCTTTACTCCATCACCATCAAGCGTTACTGGAATACCATTAACAACAACTTCCCACATCTGATAATCCGTGAGAAGCATATATTGCCTGATTCTGACCTTCCACAGGTCAAACTCATCAGGTTTAAGCATTGGAATCTTTGTTGCTGTTGGGTCAAAACTGTTTCAGGTCTAAGTTGAAGTTGTTGATGAAGACAGAGTACAAGTGATTAAAACTGTTTGTTTTGAAGGTTAAAACTGTCTTTACGAAGTTACAACTGATAGAAGAAAACTGAAGAGAAGACAAGTGTTACAACTGATTGAAGATAGATTATAACTGATAGTTATGTGTCTGTAAGTAGTTAAAACTGCTTATGACTGTTAGTTATATATGAAACAGTTAACACTGAATAGATATTTGTACTTAGTCTTATATTACAATTGAAGCAGTTACCACTGAATGTGTAACAGTTACAACTGTTTGCTTCAGAATGGTAGTTTCAACTGTTTATGATTTTGTGATAAGTTTAAGTCAGTTATGGAAGTTATTTTATTCCATATATGTAGGAGATTGTATAGGACTCTATGTGATATAAATAGAGATCCTTTAGACCTAGATAGGTTAATGATATTTGCGCAGCTTCAAGGTTTTCTGTAACCCTAATACATCAAGTGTATTCGTCTTATATAATTAATAAGATTGAAGCTTTCGGTATATTCTTGTGTTCATCATATTAATTAATTTTTGTTGATCTTCTTAATATTATTGAGTGTGATTCCGCAACTTCTCAATAATATATTCAAAGCTTATTACATAAGATTGTTTATTAAGTTAAACAGGGACTAACAAAGTGGTATCAGAGCAAGTGAAGCTTTGAAAACAGGAAGATCTGGGATTATTAGTATTAGTATTTGAGTTTTAGTTCAGATATTAAGTTTTGATTTCAATGGCGACTGAAGGTAATGAAGGAATTCAAGCTACAAAGATTCCAATGCTTAAACCTGATGAGTTTGACCTATGGAAGGTCAGAATCAGGCAATATATGCTTCTCACTGATTATCAGATGTGGGAAGTTGTTGTTAATGGTATTCCAGTAACGCTTGATGGGGATGGAGTAAAGCAACCAAGAGCACCACCAACATCTGAAGCAGAGAGGAAAATCAGATCTACTGAGTACAAGGCACTTAGTACTCTGTTGCTATCCATTCCGAATGAGCATCAGAGCAGATTTGATAATTGTGAAGATCCCAAGGTACTAATGGAGGCGATTGAGAAGAGGTTTGGTGGTAATGATAACACCAAAAAGAATAAAAGATCTCTGTTAAAGCAACAATTTGAAAATTTTAGCCATGTGAAAACTGAAACTCTAACTCAAACATTTGATAGGTTTACTAAACTAGTTGGAGAATTGGAAAATCACAAGGTTAAGATTGACAAAGAAGATCTTAACAGAAAGTTCTTGAGATCATTAGGTGATGAATGGACAATCTATACTGTTGGATTGAGGCAGAGTTCAGACATTGAAGTTAAGGAACTAGAAGATATATACAATGATCTGAGGAACTTTGAGTCTGAGGTGGAGAGTAAGAAGCAAGCAACGGGATATAGTCATAATGCTGCTTTTATGTCTATGGCTGGAACAAAGGTAGAATCAAGTCAAATGGGTTCTACTTATGTTTCAGGGGGAGCAGGATCATCATCAAATAGTTCTAATGATCAGATATTAGAATCTTTCTTTGCAAGTAATGTGAATTCTTCACTTACTAATGAAGATCTGGAACAATTTGATGGTGATGATCTAGAGGAGATGGACATCAAGTGGCAAATTGCATTAATTACTCAGAGAGCAAAAAGGTTCATGCAAAGGACTGGTAGGAATAACTTTGCATACAAGAGGAATGATGCAAATTGGTTTGATAAGAGCAAGATTGAGTGTTTCAACTGTCACAAGATGGGACACTTTGCCAGAGAATGCAGAAACCCTAGGCAAGAGCAGAATAGTAATGGTCAGAGATCTGGAAGCAATGGAACACAGACAAGAAACATTCCAATTCAGGGGGCTTCAGCAAATGCTTTGGTGTCTATGGATGGCTGTGGATGGGACTGGAGTGATCAAGAAGAGCATGTTGTGAAGAATCAATGTCTCATGGCCATTGCAGAATCTGACAAAAAGTCAGAAGTTCCTTCTGAGGTACAAAATAAATTATGTTCTGCTGTTTGTAAACAAACTGTTAAACACTACAGAGATCATAATATAAAAGTATGTGAGGAACTAAAACAATGGGAAATCAAAAGTAAACACACCATAGCAGTCATTGAAAATCTGGAAAATCAAATAAAGGCATATGAAGTCAATGCAACACAGTTTAAATATGACATTGAATATGCTAGGTGGGAGAGAGACACTTTTAAAGATAAAGTTGAGTTGTTATCTAAGAAACTTACTGAGGTCACATGTGAAAGAGATAGTATAAGGCTTGATGTAAGTAAATTAGAACATGCTTCAAAGAGTGTAAATAAACTTATTAATTCACAGATTCATGATAAACTTAAGACTGGATTAGGGTACAATAATGTACCTCCACCTTATAATCACACCTACTTTCCTCCTAAAAGTGAAATTGATATCAATTCACTTAAAAGAGGAATGATAGATGAGGTTAAAAAGGCTGATCCAATTAAAAGCTTATCTGATGATGAACTGTTTGTAGAAGGTGAAGTTAGTGACTGGACTGAAGAAGATGATCGGAGTGATAGGACATCTGATAATGAGAAGAGTGTAAAATCTGAATCATCTAAGTCTGAGTCAACATGTGAGAATGTGAGGAGAGTAATTAATGATCTAGTTTCTAATCTTAAAACTGATAAATTACAAGAGGGTAAGAAAATGTTTAAGGAAAAGGTTAAACCGGACTTAGAGAATGTGAGCATGAATACTAACAAATCTAAACATGGGTTAGGATATGTTAGTAATACAGTTAATTCAGTTACTAAACCTGTTGTTAAATCTGTTGTGAATAACTGTGTTAATTGTAAATGTAAAGCAAGTACTTCTTCTTCACAGAATTTTCAAAATCAAAAACCCAGAGGTAATCAAAGAAATTGGAATCAAATGGTTTCACAAAAACTGGGTAATAATGTTACTGTGATTAAAGAAATGTCTTGCTTTATATGTGGAAAAATGGGTCATCTTCAATATGACTGCTATCATAATCCTGAGAATGTTCAAAGGATTAGAAAACAGTCATGGACAAAAGCAAATATGAGTAACAAACAAAATTTTCAATCAAAAGTTAATCGTACTGCCAGAGTTCAGAAGATAAACCCAAAGGCTAACAAGTTAAGCATTGCTACAGGTAAATCTACTGCAGCAGTAATAACAAATTTAGCCAAAAGCTTAAAGACTAAAACAGTGGTAACTAAAAACAAAAACAGTGTTAACAAAATTAACACTGACTCTTCGATTGGTAAAACAGTTAAAACTGTTAAGCCAAAGAACACTGTTAAGTCTAAAATTAGTTGGATTTGGACACCTATTAAGACTGATAAATTAACAGATCCAAATTCCAACAGTGCATCACAATCAATTATCTTTAAGAAAGTTGATTATGTGAATGCACATGGGAAACCCAAAGCCAAATTGGTTTGGGTTCCCAAGAGAAATTAACTCTCTTTTTGACTGTTTGTGCAGGGCAAGCCAAAAAGCTTATGGCACATTGATAGTGGATGCTCAAGGCACATGACTGGAGACAAAGGAAAGCTACAGGATTTCAAATCTTTTGATGGAGGATATGTAGCTTTTGGAAGCAATCCAAAGGGAGGAAGGATCACAGGGAAAGGAACAGTTCAGAGTGAAAAGCTAAGTTTTGATAATGTTTATTTTGTGGAACAACTGAGGTATAATTTACTAAGTGTGAGTCAAATCACAGATAAAAAGAACCCAGTTCATTTTACTGACACTGAATGCCTTATCTTGTCCAAGGAATTCAAAATACCTGAAAACATGATTTTAATGAGAATTCCAAGGCAAGATAATGTATATAAGTGTGACTTAGTAAATATGACACCTCAACCTGATTTAAATTGCCTTATTTCTAAAGCAAGTATGAATGAATCTGAATTGTGGCATAGGAGGATGTGTCACATGAATTTCAAAACCATTAATAAACTTGTCAAAAACAAGCTTGTTAAATGTTTGCCTGAAAAGGTCTATTCATGTGATGATCATTGTGTTTCTTGTCTAAAGGGAAAGCAACACAAAACCTCATTGAAGTCCAAATCTGTGAACACAAACAGCACACCCTTACACTTATTGCATATGGACTTATTTGGACCAACCAGTATCAGTAGTATGGGGAAAAAGTCCTACTGCCTTGTGATTATTGATGATTACACTAGATTTACATGGGTTTTCTTTCTTAGGACAAAGGATGAGACAGGTGAAATACTTAGATCATTTATAACTAAGATGGAAAATCAATTGGATAAAAAAGTAAAGATCATCAGAAGTGATAATGGAACAGAATTTAAAAATCATGAGATGGATAAATTCTATGAAGTTAAAGGTATTAAGAGAGAATTTAGTGCACCTAGAACTCCTCAACAAAATGGAGTAGCTGAAAGGAGGAATAGGACACTGATTGAGGCTGCTAGAACCATGCTATCTGATGCAAAGCTACCTATGTCTTTTTGGGCACAGGCAGTTAGCACAGCTTGCTATGTTCAGAATAGAGTATTTGTTCAGAATGGAGTAGCTGAAAGGGGATATTTGTTGGTTATTCTATTCAAAGTAAATCTTATAGAGTATTCAATCAAAGGACCAGAATCATAGAAGAATCAATGCACATCACTTTTAATGAAAACACTGTTAATCCTGAGGGAAAAGGTCCTGAATCACTGTTTGATATTGATGCACTTAATACTGCTTTTAGATATACAAATGTGGATACTAGTGCAGGTACAAGTGCAGGTACAAATACAGGAACAGGTGATGGAGAAGGTAGGTCAGACTCAGGAATATCAGCTGGAATGAAGAAGGATTCATTGGAATATATATTATTTCCAATTTGGTCTCCTGATCCCCCAGAAGTGTTTGATACTAATCACAGGATGAGGAAACAGGAAAATCAGATGAAACATCATTTTCTCATGTTGATGATTCTGATAGACCTGTTATTGAAGACAGTACAGAAGACAGTGATATGAGTCCAGTACAGAAGTATACAAAGGCAAGTGTGAATGTTGATCAGACACCTACAAAGCATCTTGACAAGGGGGAGGAACAATTGAATTATCTACATTTGATGAGCTCTACTCCTGTGTCAAAGAGAATTGCAAGAGAAGTGTCAAGTAGTGAGTCTGGACAAGAAGGGAATTTTACCAACTTGGAGGAGAGGATTCAAGAAACAGCAGCATCTAAATACATTACTCATAAAGATCATCCACTTGAGAATGTAATAGGAGATATTGAATCTGCTGTTAAAACAAGAAATCAAAGTCAGGTGTTTGAAGCTTCAGCAAATGAGGAAGAAGTAAATCTTGATACAGAAGCTGTTAATACTTCTTTGTTTGCCTGTTTTCTGTCTCAAACAGAACCAAAGAAGGTTACTGAAGCTTTGAGAGATCCTAGTTGGATTGAAGCTATGCAAGAGGAGTTGCTTCAGTTTAAGATTCAAGAAGTCTGGACATTGGTTGATTTGCCTAAAGGGAAGAGGGCAATTGGTACTAAATGGATTTTCAAAAACAAGAAAGATGAAAGAGGTATAGTGATCAAAAACAAGGCTAGATTGGTTGCACAGGGGTATTCACAAGAAGAGGGGATTGATTATGATGAGGTTTTTGCACCTGTTGCAAGAATAGAGGCAATTAGATTGTTTTTGGCTTATGCTTCATTCAAGGGATTCATTGTGTATCAAATGGATGTAAAGAGTGCTTTTCTGTATGGCACTATACAGGAAGAGGTCTATGTATGTCAACCACCAGGGTTTGAAGATTCTAAGTTTCCTGACAAAGTTTTCAAACTGGATAAAGCTCTTTATGGCTTACATCAAGCACCTAGAGCCTGGTATGATACTTTTTCAGATTATCTGTTGCAGAATGGTTTCAAAAGGGGTGCAATAGATAAAACTTTGTTTACTAAAAGAATTAAGAATGATATACTACTGGTTCAAGTCTATGTAGATGATATCATTTTTGGTTCAACAAAGGATAGTCTTTGCAAGGAGTTTGAATCATTGATGCATGAAAAGTTCAAGATGAGCTCCATGGGGGAATTAACATTTTTCTTGGGGCTGCAAGTAAAGCAACAAAATGAAGGAATCTTTATTCATCAAAGTAAGTATGTTAATGATATACTGGATCGGTTTGGGTATAAAGATGCTAAAGTAGCAAGCACACCAGTGGAGACAAACAAGAAATTACATGCAGATCTTGAGGGGGAGAGTGTGGATGAACATCTTTACAGATCAATGATCGGGTCTCTTATGTATCTCACTTCATCAAGGCCTGACATCATGTTTGCTGTATGCTTATGTGCTAGATTTCAAGCTAATCCAAAGCTGTCACATCTTCTTGCAGTCAAAAGAATATTTAGATATTTAAAGGGTCAATCAAAATTGTATCCAAAGTTTACTTCTTTTGATCTGATAGCTTACACAGATAGTGATTTTGGAGGAGCTAATCTGGACAGGAAATCTACATCAGGAGGTTGTCAATTTTTGGGAGAAAGATTGGTTTCATGGCAATGCAAGAAACAAACCACTATATCTACATCTACAGCAGAGGCAGAATATGTAGCAGCTGCAAGTTGCTGTGCTCAAGTGCTTTGGATTCAGAATCAGATGCTAGATTATGGTTTTACCTTTCTTAATACTCCTATTTTTATTGATAATAGCTCTGCAATCAGTATTATTAATAATCCAGTTAAACATTCTAAAACAAAGCACATTGAAATCAGATATCATTTCATTAGAGATTGTAATGAGAAAAGACTTATTCAAATTTTGAATGTTCATACTGATAATCAGTTTGCTGATCTGTTTACAAAAGCTTTTGATGTAGGCAGATTCACATTCTTGGTTACTAGTATTGGAATGATCAATTTGTCATAAGTTATTTTTCTTATCACTGTATTCTGTGAATAATATCTAATGTGATTTCAATTTGGGTTATTACTGATTGGTTTATTAAACACTGATTGTGTGTATTGTGTTTCGTTATCACTGTTCTCTACTTTTAGTATAAACAGTGGTAATAATCACTTCACCACTGTTGGTGTATAGTTAACACTGTATACTTGTATTATTGTTCGGAATTACCACTGCAGGTTATATTGCTATGTCTTGGAGTCTAACTTATGCAGGTGGTTATGAAGTTTTACTGCTTGTGGAGTTTACTTTTCGGTTAAAAAAAAAAAAAAAAAAAAAAAAAAAAAAAAAAAAATCACTGCTTTGTTTATATGATTTTGCTAGAACTGAAGTACTACTTGTATTAAGTTAGCACTGCCTTGGTCGGTTGGTACTGCTTGTACAAGTTAGCACTGCTAGCTTTATTATGTAAATGATGCATTTGAGAAACCAAGTGTTGATTACCACTGATGGTTATTTTCACAATTATCACTGAACGTGTTATTTTACTTAATTAACACTGTTTTAGTTATAATTGGGGATCTGATCAAATTAGGGCTTATAACTGATTTAATTTTAGTACTTAACTCTCAACACTTAGGGTTTCTCATTACGCTTTCAAAATTACACACACAAACAACTGCGCTAAGTCTTATCGATTCTCGATTGTGTAAAATCATCTTCGATTCTTTTCGATTACTTGATTTCTTATCATGGCATCGACTTCGTCTACTGTTCAACTACCGATTGGAAAAGATCACAATATGATTGCATTCTTAATGAAACCTGCAGAGGCAAACGAGTATGTGGAAATCATTGATTTCTTTCGTGCTTCACATATTCGTCATGCTCTCACTGTAGCACCCAGGATATCTCACGATCATATCAACAATTTCTGGGTAAATGCATCAATAGAAGAGGAACAGGGGATTAAAAGAATCGTTTCAGAAGTTATGGATACACGTGTTGTAGTTACAGAAGCTACTGTTAGAGCTTCATTACAACTAGATGATGAGGCAGGTATAACTTCTTTAGATGATACAGTTATGTATAATACTTTACGATTGATGGGTTATGAGGGTTCTTTTGAAGTTTTTACTTTTCAGAAAACCTTATTTTCTCATCAGTGGAGGTTTTTAATACATACGATTTTACACTGCTTATCATCTAAGAGATCATCTTTTGAGCAGTTTGGAAGCAACATTGCTTATGCAATTGCTTGTCTTGCAACTGGTCAAAGGTTTAATTTTTCAAATCTGATATTTTCTGGTATGCTTAGAAACATTGAGCAGCCAAAGATTAAATTTTTGATGTATCCACGTTTTGTGCAGTTCTTCTTAAATGAACAAATTTCTAACTTAACTGCACTTGAGAAAGTTATTGGTATTGTCTCTTTTAAACCAAAACTTTTTGTAAATATGAAGAGACATACTAAATTTTCTGGGAAGGTTACAGCATTATTTTCTACAATGCTTCCTGCACCTTCCACCACAGCATCAGTACCACCAACTGATGCTGAACCAACTACTGAGAGAATGGTTCCACCCACCACTTCTCAACCCACAGTAGTTGGGGGTAATAAAAGAAAACAAGGGACCACAACAGCTAAATATTCTAGAGCCAAAAAGGCTAGAAAACAGGCATCTGAGGCTGCTGCTGCTTAGGTGTCTCAGTCAAATGATTCATCACAGCAGATGATCAATGAGGAGGAGGATGATCATTCTGAGAGGGCTGCTTCTACTGCTTCTAGCCCACTGGCAGAGCAGGACAGAAGTAACATTAATAAGACCCCATCAGAGGCAACACATGGACATGATTCTACACCTGTAGATGATCCTAGTGGTCCCAGTACCAAGAACCAAGGGGACTTTGATGATCATGCTAGGCATGAGTCAGAGTTTGATGATGTCAATGATTCACCAAAGGAGTCACATCCTGAAGGTGTTGAGGCTAGAACTAACTTGGAATTGACGAAAATGGTTGATTATGTATGGGCTAAGTTTGCAAAGGAGGGGAAGAAGAATAGGGCTAAAGATGATATTATCACTCAGTTGCAGAGGAGAGTGCAGCAGTTGGAGAAAATTGTTATTAAATGTTTGAAGAAAGGGAGGAAATATGTGGTTCATGATACTTCTGAACCTGAGGATGCTTACCAGTTTCCACAAAATGCTTTCAAAAAGGGGGAGAAGGTTTGGACAAATTTGGGTGATAAGGTAAATAAGGAGGATAAGGTTGTGTCTGATGATGACAAAGTTGATGAAGAGATTGAAATGGAACAACCAGTGGATGATGAATTTGTGCATACACCTCCAACACCACCTACAGAGCCAGAGGTTAATGAGTCAGTGTATGAGACAGTGGAAACAGAGATAAATGACCCAGTGGCAGATGAAAATAATTCTGAACATACTTAGGTTGTTGGGTCAGTGGAGCAGACTGTAGAGGTTGATTTGGATGAAAAGACTGAGGAGTTAAAAATTGATGGTGATGATGATGATGAGGTGAGTAAACCAGAGATAGCAGTGGAAAAAGAAGAAGTAAAAACTGATGCTCAACAAGTTGAAAAGACTAGGAAGAAGAGCATTCCAGTTAAAACTGCTAAGATGACTGGAACAGGAAAGTAGGTTGAAACTCCAAAGAAGAAATCTACACAACAACCATCTTTGCCTGGATTTCAGATTAGAGAACATGCTGCTGCTCCTGTTCAACAGAAAGAATTGCCAAAGATTGATCCAAAAGATAAGGGCAAGGGAAAACTGGTAGAAGAACCAAAGAAGAAAAAGCAAAAACCAGTGCCACCAGAAGTAACTGCACATGATACTGAATATGCTCAAAGGTTACAAGCTGAGCTAAATGCAGAGGGATTGATTGATGTTGAGATTGAAGAAGGAAAGTTTGTGAAAATGACAAAAGAGCAAGTGGCAGAATGGGATGAATATTTGCTGAAAGAACAGAGACAGGATGATATTGAATATCTTGTTGATCAGGTTAAGAAAAAGAAAGCAGAAGAAGCAAGAAAGAAAAAGGTTGCAAAACCACCAACAAAAGCTCAAATGAAGAAGAATTTAATTGCAAAGCTGAAAGGTGGGTATATTCCTTTGAATGCATTGAAACAGATGAGTTTAGAGAGATTGCAAGAGTTATGGGATAAAGATGATATGAATCCTGATGTGATTGAAAAGAAAGAAAAAGAAAAGAAAGAAGCTGAAAAGGAAAGAAAAAAGGCTGAAAAAGAAAGGAAATTGAAAGAAAAGGAAGAAAAAGAAAAAAGAGAAAAGATAGAAGCTGAGAAGAGGAAGAAAGATGAACTTGAAAGAAAGAAGAGAGAGTTAGATGAAATTCCTGATAGAGAAAGAAATATTGATGAATTGAAGGAGTTTATTCTGTTACAGCCTATGGAATCTGAGGTAATTAATGTTGAATTACCTAGTATCATTGATTGGTCTATTGAACAATTTGTCAATCCTGTTAAGATTCACAAGATTAAAGTTGAAAGAGCAGATGGAAATGTATCTTGGTAGAGATCTTTTAGGGATTTGATAAAGAGGATCAGTAGGACTGATTTGATGAGAATGTATGAGATTGGGATGGAAAAGGATTTAGATTTAAAAAGGTTTGATAATCTGGTTGAAAAAGTTACATGGCATTGGATTAAGGCTATGTTTGAGCCAGAAGAGTTTCCATTTCAGTTTGCTACTTTTAGCAAGGTCAGAAATTGGATTTATCATGCTAAACCTGGAGTACATCAGATTGTTATGGAGGATGCAGTGTTTATGTGGTTATTGACAGATAGATTTTATGATATAAATCTGAGATTTTTGATGGGATTGAGAAATGCAAGGCTACAAACTGCAGTTTTAGATGATGTAGCTCTGGAACTGGTATATATGGTGTTAAATCAGATTCATAAGAAGGAGGAGATTGATAGAAGGAAGAGAAGAAAAGACTAACAGTTTTGAAAGAATTTTGTGAAGCTTATAATGGAGGATTAGAAGAAACTTAATGCTGTGAAGGACAGATTAAGTTTAGGGGGAGATTGTTGGGTCAAAACTGTTTCAGGTCTAAGTTGAAGTTGTTGATGAAGACATAGTACAAGTGATTAAAACTGTTTGTTTTGAAGGTTAAAACTGTCTTTACGAAGTTACAACTGATAGAAGAAAACTGAAGAGAAGACAAGTGTTACAACTGATTGAAGATAGATTATAACTGATAGTTATGTGTCTGTAAGTAGTTAAAACTGCTTATGACTGTTAGTTATATATGAAACAGTTAACACTGAATAGATATTTGTACTTAGTCTTATATTACAATTGAAGCAGTTACCACTGAATGTGTAACAGTTACAACTGTTTGCTTCAGAATGGTGGTTTCAACTGTTTATGATTTTGTGATAAGTTTGAGTCAGTTATGGAAGTTATTTTATTCCATATATGTAGGAGATTGTATAGGACTCTATGTGATATAAATAGAGATCCTTTAGACCTAGATAGGTTAATGATATTTGCGCAGCTTCAAGGTTTTCTGTAACCCTAATACATCAAGTGTATTCGTCTTATATAATTAATAAGATTGAAGCTTTCGGTATATTCTTGTGTTCATCATATTAATTAATTTTTGTTGATCTTCTTAATATTATTGAGTGTGATTCCGCAACTTCTCAATAATATATTCAAAGCTTATTACATAAGATTGTTTATTAAGTTAAACAGGGACTAACAGTTGCTTGAATTCCTTCATTACCTTCAGTCGCCATTGAAATCAAAACTTAATATATGAACTAAAACTCAAATACTAATACTAATAATCCCAGATCTTCCTGTCTTCAAAGCTTCACAAGCTCTGATACCACTTTGTTAGTCCCTGTTTAACTTAATAAACAATCGTATGTAATAAGCCTTGAATATATTATTGAGAAGTTGCGGAATCACACTCAATAATATTAAGAAGATCAATGAATATCAATTAATATGATGAACACAATAATATACTGAAAGCTTCAATCTTATTAATGATATAAGACGAATACACTTGATGTATTAGGGTTACAGAAAACCTTGAAGCTGCGCAATTACATTAACCTATCTAGGTCTAAAGGATCTCTATTTATAACACATAGAGTCCTATACAATCTCCTACAAATATGGAATAAAATAACTTCCATAACCGACTCAAACTTATCACAAAATCATAAACAGTTGAAACTACCATTCTGAAGTAAACAGTTGTAACTGTTACACATTCAGTGGTAACTGCTTCAATTGTAACAAAGACTAAGTACAATGATATAATCAGTTTTAACTGTTTCATATATAACTAACAGTTACAAATACATAAGCAGTTTTAACTACTTACAGACACATAACTATCAGTTGTAATCTATCTTCAATCAGTTGTAACACTTGTCTTCTCTTCAGTTGTCTTCTATCAGTTGTAACTTCGTAAAGACAGTTTTAACCTTTAAAACAAACAGTTTTAATCACTTGTACTCTGTCTTCTCATCAAGACTTCAACTCAGACCTGAAACAGTTTTGACCCAACAATATATATATATATATATATATATATATATATATATATATATATATATATATATATATATATATATATATATTTATATTTATTTATTTATTTATAAAGCATCTTGCTATTTTATTGTTGCAAAGTTTAAGAAGTACGGAGTAAGACTCAATAATTCATTTTATATAACTATATATAAGTTGTGTAATTTTTCAATATTTTGTTTTAATTAATATATTTAATAATATTTAATTTTTCATTAAATTTAAATTTAATACTTAAAATGGTAAGTGTAATTATTTAATTAAATCTAAATCGTCGGATCACCTTGTAAATTTTCATTGAAAGGTCCAGATTGCTCAACAGGATTTTGGTTTATTTATATTAATATTATTATTGTTATTATATTCTAAACATTATTATTATTATTATTATTATTATTATTATTATTATTATTATTATTATTATTATTATTATTATTATTATTATTATTATTATTATTATTATTATATACATACATACATGTAAGATATAGTTCAAGTGTTTTTGAAAACTAACTAAAATAAAGAATCAATTAAATTATGTTTTCTTAATTGATGTGCATGCTTAAGATGTAATGCCCCCAAAGTCGAAAGCAGTGACTAACCGGATATTTTCAACTTTCAACGAAAAACCATAGTGAAAGGTAACTATTAGACACAACTTTAGACTAATAAAGAGCTCCAATTTGTTATCAGTTTCCGATGTGGGACGGGTTGTTACAGAGATCGAGGGACTCATGTGCCATTCAGGAAGATATATATTAATGAAAACCTCATGGAAGACGATGTGTCTCAATGGGGTTATGACTTGTGGGCATTTAGCTTATCCCACATTAGTTGATGATGATTTGAAAATAATTGTGGTCAACATGCATTAGCTGGCAACCTCTTATTTCCATTGTCCATTTTTCGATATTTTAAGGTTTATGATGACAAGTTGAATCTAAAAATTCCCTGAGAATTTTTGGGGACATGAGAGGAACGTGTTGGGTGTATAAGGTAAACCCCTGTTACAAATCACAAACGCTCTTATTGTGGCCAAAAAGGTCATTGGACCCGTGAGAACTTAAAGTTACATGGAAGACGATGTGTCTCAATGGGGTTATGACTTGTGGGCATTTAGCTTATCCCACATTAGTTGGTGACGATTTGAAAATAATTGTGGTCAACATGCATTAGCTGGCAACCTCCTATTTCCATTGTCTATTTTTCGATATTTCAAGGTTTATAATGACAAGTTGAATCTAAAAATTCCCTGAGGATTTTTGGGGACACGAGAGGTACGTGTTGGGTGTATAAGGTAAACTCCTGTTACAAATCACAAACGCTCTTATTGTGGCCAAAAAGGTCATTGGACCCGTGAGAACTATAAAGTTAAAAGTTTAGTGGAAGTACATTGATCAGCTATTGACTGTTTTTTCGTGGAAGTACATTGTCCTGCAAATTTTTCGTGCGCTAAAACTTATATGTCCGAATTTCATAAGCAAGCAACACCATATTGACTGTTTATAAATTCAAACGTATACATTCACTACTTCGATTCACTATGACAAAAACGCCATATTAATATCACCACAAAATTAAACACATGGTGACTTCCTACAACACTAGCGTCCAACATTATAAACATAAAGCACAAGCATTTGACTTCCTTAATTACCCCACTACTATCATCATACTCGTCGCGCCACCAACATCTAACATTACGGTAACATCCCGCCTTACCACGACACAATATTGTCCGATTTGCCCGCAGGCGCACGACTTTTCCTTGGCGACCACACTACTATCCATGAGGTCACCCATCCTGGAACTACCCCGCTCGAGCATGCTTAACTGTAGTTTTCTCACGGGATCTACTACCCTTACGGTCCCAAAATGTGTTGTGTCATGTAAGGATGATATTATCCTTATAAGCCCCAATGTAACTGCCCTTTACCACGGCACAATATTGTCCGCTTTGCCTGCAGGCGCACGACTTTGTTCTTGGCGACCACCACTTCCACTTCCCAGGAGGCACTCATCCTGGACACTTCCCCCACACGAGCACGCTTAACCACGACGTTCTCGTGCAATCTACTTCCACTGTGGGCCGAAAACGTGTTGTGTCGTATAAGGATGACTTTTTCCCTTATAAGTCTTCAGATCTCCCATGTCCATGGCCGATGTGGGATTTGCCTAGAGTGTTACACCCAAATCCCTCATGTTCATGGCCAAATTATTTCCATTAATATGTAGATCACTATAGTTAAATCATATTTGTTTCTATTATATTTCACATGGATAAATAATACATAACACAAGCATTATACAATAAATCTTCAATATATTTACATCATTTTTTTATTATAAAATTGTTACTCGCACCTCCATCCTCCGTCACCAATTTTACCGCGGGTGTAATGCTAGCTAGTACAGTAGTACTCAAAAATGAACGATACATGTTGTAGGAGCGATATGATATATCGGTTTTAAGCTAAAGTCATTCTATTATCCAATAAGTAAGAACAATTAAGAACAATATAAATAAAGAACAAATATACAAAATTGAAAATTAACTATCCGCTAAACTAGGCAGATCATCATTATTCCACTTTTCTTTCTGTTCGATCATTTGATCTAGTGTCTCCACCATCTTTTCACAGTTCTCGAGTAACTTTCTTTCTTCGGCAATAGATCCACATAGACAATCCATATATGAAGATTCAATTATATGAATCATCATATTCCGTCGCTCAATATGCTGAATCTTTTGTTGTTTATCATAAATTGAATGATTTAGTTTATCAATCGTCTTTACTACTTCTTCTTTTTGTTTTTTTATCCTCATCTAGCATTTCTTTCACACAATTGGTATACAATTCGGAATACACTCGGAATCGATGCGTCGCTGTATTCCCTCTTTTAGAGGGTGGTTCTGTAGACCCAGAAGATTCTTCCATTAAACTATACCTGTTTCAATTTATTGTGGAAACTGGCCGGCCGGAGAGTTTTGCCAAAATATTTTTATTTGTTCGAATTTATACAAATGTTGTCAAACGTACAATTACTACACCGATATATGTAGCAAGAAGCGGTTTTGCATAATATCCTAAACATCTTCCCCCCAAAAAAGTAAATGACCAGACCGCTCCAATTAACATTCTAAATATCTAGAATATTTTTTATACTACGTATAATATTCTAAATATCCTCCCCCCAAAAAAGTAAATGACCTACACTTAAAGGAAACTACTTATAGGCCGGCCTACTACAAGTCAACAACATATGAGAAATTAAATTAAATGGACTCTTAAATGCCCAACCACCAAATCAAATCCCACTTTCAACGACGCGGTTTTGTGTTAAATACACCGCTTCATATTACACTAGAATACTTATACACGAATTAATTAAGCATTAATATTTTATTAAAATACTCCGCTTCATTTACATCATATATAACCGCTCCAACATAATTTTTTAATAAAAAACGTACTTTAAACTGGCGGAATTTGATTCTCATAAATTAATACTCCGTATTTGTTATCATATATATATATATATATATATATATATATATATATATATATATATATATATATATATATTCATAATAATATATTGATGAATAATAATACTAATAGAATAATAGATCGATGAAATGATAACACGGTGGAGTAACATATATTTTAAACAATAAGAGAAGCAGATTCATAAAAGAAAGAAAAACTTGTTAATTCATTTGATATACATGTAGATTACACATGATTACAACAAGTCATTAAAAACTTCATTTTGTTCCACATTTTGGTTGAACCGAACAATTTGTGCTTCAATCCTTTCCTTCTGATTCACGTAATGTCACACTGTCGCACCCCCAAAACACGTGGCAGCGGAAACATGAGGTGTCACGGGGGCTACGACCAAATCAAATATCACAACACAAAGATTAAAGCAAACGACCTCTATATGAGACGTTTGAAAACGTTACATTCCATAAATAAAAGTTTACATAAGATTCTAAAGTTCGCAAACGTAGTCTAGAGATTTATAATACATAATCGTTGATACAAAATGTCATAATGCAATTTAAATCTCCTGTTTGAAAATATGCGACTCGAGCTATGCTTTCCAAAAGCATCCTACTGTCCTGTTTCCTGTGGGTAGTCCTACTGCGTCTGTAAACCTGAGAATACATACTAAAAGGGTCAACATAAAGTTGGTGAGTTCATAGGTTTAATCTGTAAAGGAATCATGTAAACACAAGGTTTTCTGTTTGTAAAATAGAGTTTTGTAAAACAGAGTTTCTGTGTTAAGTCAAGTTCTGCGTAATAAAGTTCTGTAAAAACAGTTTCTGTGTGAAATCAAGTTCTGCATATCAAAGTTCTGTAAAACAGAGTTTCTGTGTGAATCAAGTTCTGCATATCAAAGTTCTGTAAAAACAGAGTTTCTGTGTGAAATCAAATTATGTATACTATTGCCAATATCGTATTTGTAAATCACAAGATTTAATAGTTTGTATTGCTTTACCACAATATCGAAATGTTTGTATTGCTTTACCACAATATCGTTTTGTATTGCTTTACCGCAATATCGAAATGTTTGTATTGTTTTACCATAATATCGTTTTGTATTGCTTTACCGCAATATCGTTTTGTATTGCTTTACCGCAATATCGTTTTGTATTGCTTTACCGCAATATCGTTTTGTATTGCTTTACCGCAATATCGTTTTGTATTGCTTTACCGCAATATTGTTTTGTATTGCTTTACCGCAATATCGTTTTGTATTGCTTTACCGCAATATCGTTTTGTATTGCTTTACCACAATGTCGTTTTGTATTGCTTTACCGCAATATCGCAAGCGTAAATCAACAGATTTATATGATTGTATTGGCCTTAGTGGAAAAGAAAGTAACTCATGCAATACGTATAAGTGTTTTCCTAACAACAGTTCGTAAAACAATTCACATAACAGTTCATAAAACAGTGCATGTATTCTCACCCCAAAACAGTTCAAACAAGTAAAAAGGGGCTATGAAACTCACCTGAGTTTAGCAAGTAGCAAGCAAATATCAAATAAGCAAGCAAGCCGATGTGCAACCTTCTAACGTCCTAAACGTATAAGGTTGTGTAAGTAGATGTCTTATAAGACCATCTATAGCGATTGTATAAGTGGGGGTTAATGTCCACTTAAGCCAATCGTGAAGGTGGAGGGTTAATGTCCACCTAGAGCTAGTTCATCAACTAGTATGTCCAAATAAGTTGTTCAAGTTCGATTATTAAAAACGTGTATGACCCGTTGGTGAAAGTTTGTAATAATAATTCATTTAGACATTATTATTAATTTTGTTTTGTTGTATACTATTCAGTAGTTCAAATCGTGTGTTTGATGTGACTCAAATAGTCTTGTTTTTAAGGGCAATATTCCGCACTTTTTGGACGTATCTTTAGTGAAAACATTCCAAAATGATCATTATTTACTAAATTTCACTAAAGTGGTCTAAATATAGGCGTTGCTGCAAAAATCACCTAAAACGTCCAAATAACGAGCAAATCAGGACGAATAAACGTGCACAAAATCATCCGGCCTCATTTACCTTATATAGATCACATTCTAACTTCATCATATGATAAAACAGGTAAAATCGAGACGGGAAAATCAAGAATCATGCAAATCGGATAAAGAACGGAGAAGACTGAGCAGCAACAGACCCTATAAAGTCATTTCGGCTATGCTTGAGCTATACACATCCAATTTCAGTGAAGTTGGCATCATTAGAAGCGTAACGGAATTACGAAACCACAGGCGAAAGAATCAGGTCAAACGGACGCATAACGAAGGAGATACGCGCGTTTTAAGCAACGAACGAAATAAGACAGACACCGTATACGGCCCTGGGAACCGTATACGGCCCTATACAGACCGTATACGGCCTTGTATACACCGTATACGGCCCTACCAAGGCCGTATACGGCCCCCTTGCCCCCGTATGCTGCTTCGTTTGCTTGTACGTGCTGTTTCGCGAGTTGTACGGCTGATTTTTGAGCTTTGCCTATAAATAGGGGATCACTCCTCCTCATTTTACACACCTCAACATTTTCACACATTTCTCATTCTCTCACTTTTCTTATTTCTCTCTTTTCTTTCACTTTCTCTCTCTAACTTTCTCTCTCTAGCACTACTCTTAGGAGTTAGAGGAGAAAGGTTAGGGTTGAGCTTACGGTTCGAGTCTAGAGGAAGTTTTAGCTTGGTAATCTTGTTGTAACGAGTTTTTCAAGTTCTGACTATTTGTAATCCTCAGTATTACGCTGCTGTATTCCCGGTGATATCTAAACTTTACTTACTGTTATAATGCTTGTGTTTTATGTTATTTCAGTTTGTATTCTGCATATTGCCATGTTTATAGAGTAGTTTAATATTGTGATTGTTGAAATGTAGATACTAGGAGTAGGGATGATGTTAAATTAATGTTTCATTTATACGATTGGAAATTGTTATGCTGTGTATCTGGTTAAGCTTATCCTGAATATAGATCTAGTCTCTCATCACCCTTTCCAGACTTTCACGTGACTGTTGCCCTAGGATAGGATCTGATCAACCCTAATACTATGAATACACAGTTATCTCCAGTTACAGTATGAAACTATGAACTTTCCTTTAAAAGGCACGGTACTTCGTATAGCGTTGGAAACACCTCGTGTGGAGTACAAATACGTGGAAGCTAAGAAAATGCCATGGATTGTTTCATCGTGAATTACCTAGAAGTGATCCTTCTAGAACTGTGGTCTAGGAATCAAAGCTGTGGAAATGCTTGTTGCACTATACACCGTTAGTACACCTAAGATCTGGAACACTGTGGAAATGCTTAAATGCCCAGTACACCGTCAGTACATCTAGGGTTTGGAACACTGTGGAAATGCCTAATTGCCCTGTACACCGTGATTATTCCTAGGGATGAACGCCTGACTGTAAAGGAGGGTCTATATTTATGATGGTTAAGTATGTGCTTCAATAGAAACAATACAGGGTAGTGTCAATCATATACCTAGACATGCAAAGCCCTAATCACACCAATAGTTTAACGTACACAGGATACAATCAGTATTTGCTATAATAAACGTAAATAGACGATTAGGTGTTAAGAAAGGTCAGTAAATACAATTGCGGTCTGTTGCCTTATGCCTGATCCCTAGAACATTTAGGGTGACTTTGTCTTAGTTAAGCAAAGGCTCAGGAGGGTTTAAAAACAGCCTGATCTGATCAGAATCATGATAACCTAGGATTCCAGTGACATATGTTTCTAGGGTTTCACCTAAACGTAGGGTCCTAGTGTTTACACCGAAAGTATGTCTACTCTTTATTTGGTGAATCTCCAATCAATTTTATAATGAACATCATCCCGAAACCCTAGTATCCAAGTTTCAGCAATCACATCTCTACCTGTCTGCTTAAACCCTAATTTCATTTCTCGTTATTTACTTTTCTGCATTTAGGATAATTAGAAAACCAAATCAATCCAAGATCTATCTACCTACCCCCATCCTAATTGCGACCATAATCTTTGGTGACCCGCTTTATTTCAATTCGCTCCGATTTAAGAACGACCTCGAGTTATACTTACTGCTTGCTCCCAAGGTAGGTAGTACTTATAGTTTGAGCCCCAGCTCATATAAATTTAAAACTCACTGTCCGCCGCTTCTGTTGCTGTTGGAACAACGACCGGAGTCAAATCCGACCGACCGATAGGGGTGACGACAAGTTTTTGGCGCCGCTGCCGGGGATCGTAGAGCGTTACGATTTGAAGCCGCCTTAGATATTCTAGCTTTTAGGAGACCCTTTCCAATTAGGTTTTCCCAAACTTAGTTGGTAGTTATTTGCTTTCCTTAGAATAATTTAGATAGTTTAATTAAAAATGAAAAATACAAAAACATCTTTCTATGATTCATTTCCGTCTAGCCCCATTTCTCCACTCGCCCTCAAGACGTCCGAAGAAATGATGGCCATGGATGACGCTGAGTTCTTCGCCTGCTTAGAACAAGAGTTGGAATCTGACGTCTACTCTTCATCTTTATCCTCTTCCGAAGTTATCTCCGCTAATTCAGACGATGAATCTAGAACCATAGGGCAATTCTTAGATCTTGACTTAGGAACCCATGATTCTCATCAAAAGATCTCAACTTCTGCATCTAGCATTCTAAGCTATCAGGTTATGCCTGCTCCTGAGATTTCATATTCCTTAGAAAACTTCTTTCAATTCCCTACCTCATCTGGTTTTGTCGAGAGTAACTCTGAACATCTTCAACCCTTTCGTTTTCCACCCATTGAAGAACATCTTCCACCATGGGACGAAGAAGTTTACAAGTACCCTCCAAAATCACCTATCTTTTTGAACCTCGTACCCGAACCCGAGTACACCATCTATCGTGTTGTTGATAGGACTTTACCAATCAAACCTGAAGAAAATATCCGCTACGTAGGTAACTCTTTTGATCCTGATAGGAGATTGGATGTTTGTCGGGCATTTGCCAGACAACTCAAAATGTCTGACTTTCCTTTTTCAGTTGAACAAAGAGAAGTCGCTCGTAGGATAAAGAAACAGGTTGGTATTCTCCACCATCTTCTAAATTAAAAGGAGGAAGGTATCTTCACACATTATCGAGAGCAAGAACTAAAGCTTAAATCAGAAATAGACCTACTAATGGATCTATTCGCCTGCACCGATTATCAACCGGTTTCCCAAACCCTAATTAATCGTCATGTTGCGGCTATGATTTATGAGCTTGAGTTCTGGATCAGCAAAGATCCCGCTATATCTCTCGTTATTTCTGATAAAATTCCATTTTTCGTTGACCCCGCTACTTATATGATCGACAAGTTGTCAGAGATATTCCCTGGAGCCACTGACGATAACATGGAAGCTACTTTCTTTGCTGGAAGGAAGGATATTAACGTCTCACTCACTTTGTTATTTGCTCAGTCAAAATTTCCTTTCACCGTTTCACAAACATCTTTAATCGAAGAAATCACGGAGTCAGTTCACACTACCACCGGAGATCCCGACTCGAGAGAAGAATGGAAATTTCAACAAACCCTAGGAATGCTTCTTCATGACTTAAACCATATAGATGATGGATCACGAAACGGAATTTCAAACCTTAAGAAAGTTAGAAAGGAATTTAACAAGTTTATTGACAATCTTCTAGATTTAGGCAAAAAGGAACGTATGTTTCTCACTGAACACGAACGATTCTCGTTACATCCCGCAGACCTAGTTGATTCTGTCATTAAGATTCTCACTTGTGACTTTATTCCTCGCTACACTTTCCCTCAACCAAGAGCACCAAATTCACTTAAATTGCTCTTGGGCAATATTCAATAAATTTGTCCAAAAGTCGAGCTACCGACTTTAACCAAGCGCTTTTTGGGAGGCAACCCAAACTTTAGTTAATTTAGTTTTATTTTAAGTATTTAGGCTAAGTAATATTAGTGGTTTATTTTTAAATTTAAAAGCTTGCATTTAAAAACACAAGAAAACGTTCTTTTAAAATTCAAATTCGTGCAACACAGTAACGAATTTCAGACATTTTCAGAAAGTTCGAAAAAGTTTATTTTTAAATTTTGAAAAATTAGTTTTGAATTTGTCTTGGATTTTAAAGAACACAAAAAGATTGTCTTGTTTTAAATAAAAACGTATACGATTTCGCATACGATTCGCAATATCTTTTTCAGACTGCGCGTAAAGATTCAGAAAATTACGAACATACTTTTTAAAATTGTTTTATTAAAAAATTTTAAACTTTGAAATTTTACTTGTATGTTTCGTATTTTTCGCGAATTTTAATCGCGTACATTTGAAAGAGTATAAAAGGGATTTTAGCCACACACATAAGACAAAATCATTAAAAACTTCATCTTCTTCCTCTCCCCCTTTCCCAAACCGTCGGCCTACACTCCATCACCACCAAACCTTCATTACTCAACCATTTTGCATGATTCCAAGCTCAAAATTCATCATTTTATGATCTTTCTTGCATCCACAACATCATTACATCAAGTTTAAGGTAATTCTTGACCTACTTTTGTGATTTTCATGAACTTTAAAAATTAGGGCTTGTAACTCATTTTCATAGATTTCATGGTTAAAAGTTGCAATCTTTAGTGTTATTTCATGCATGCTTAACATGATTACAAGCTTAATCTAGTGATTTGTTGGCTTGATTGCAAGATTGGAGATTAAAGTGTTGACTTTTTTGGGATGAACTATGGCTAGTTTGACTTTTTGGTTGATTAATTGTTTATGTTGACTTTTGTTGATTGAGTTATGCTTAAATATGATAGGTTAACATGTTTTGATTGATCATTTGCAATTAGAAAATGGTTAAGCTAGTTTTTGGTAATTAAAGTAAGCTAATTTTTGATAAAATCATCATAAACATCATTTTTACTTAAAACATTTATTTTTAAACCATGTTTATGACTTTTCTAAACTTAAAAAGCTTACAAGATTATCCAAACAAGCTTCGGTTCATTTAATCATTTTTAAAGTTTATCACTTTAATTAATAAAGTGTATGACTTTAAAATGAAACCAACAAAAACGCCATTTTCTAAAAACTACCATTTTGTCAAATAAGTTTACTTCCATTCTTTGCTTGAAATCATGTGAATAAAGCCTTATGTCTTTTGGAAATTGCGGAATGTTGGATTGCATATTTAATTGGTAATATGCCCTTTTATGATTAATTGATTTACTTGAGGTAATTATATGACCTTGGATTTATCCAAAGTAGTAAGCTCATTTAGATTGATTAACCATAAACATGAAGTATTAAAGTTTTTAGTGCATGGGATAATTAAGTTAGGTACCCTGTTGACTTGCTTTGATTATGCTAGAAACTTGAAGCTTTGTGCCACTTACCCTTATTTAGACATAAGTTGATAAAAGTTTTTGGATTTGTGATTGGTTGCGGTTAGGTTTAGCAATTTTAAAATTTCTGGATATGCCCATTTTTAAAGCCTACATTTCCAATTTTTTCTAAAAATCTGGAAACACTTTAGCATATCCATTAATACACCACTATTATGGCCTAATCTTTTCTTGTCTTTTGTCACAGATGGATAATTGCCCACCTTCACTCAGCTACTTGGCCAAATCTTCAAAGAATAGGTCACTCATTCGCCAGTGGTTGCAGCGACCGATATGCAGTAATCGATATGTGGTATGGAAAGACATGATTAAGCTAGGGATCAGGGATGAGTTGAAGAGTTTGTTAATGTATGAGACCGATGGTCAAGTGAACAATGCCTTTCTCCGTCTCTTCGATATAGATGAGTATGCATACCGAGAAGTAGTGACAGAGTTCATGATGACTTACCAGCTGAATCCAAAGATGAGCGTATCCGACAAAAGAAAGATTTCATTCAGGTTTCAGGAACAGATTCATCATATCTCAGTTGCCGACTTGGGAGTGTATCTTGGTTTATATACAGAGTCTCAGGTCAACTCTGCATGGTTCAGAAACAGCGTTCAAGACATCTCCAGCCTACCTAACAGGAACCATAAGGATATTTGGATGGATTTAGCAGGATCTGTAACACCCCCGAAATTCACTGTTTTGCGGAAGCATAATTTGGGGTGTTACTAATCAAATATCACAGCACAAAGATAAAGTAAACGACATCTATATGCAACGTTTGTAAATTAGTTACATTCCATAGATATATTGTTTGAAAACTTAGTGTTTTCGTATACAAAAATGTAGTTTCCCTAGAGTCCGCGCGTGTAGCGGGAGATTCTATTACATAATCAAAATATACAAAAGATAATGCTAAGAATCTCCGTTAATGCAGTTGTGTTGAAATCATGCGACTCTAGCTAAAAATCCTGGAGTAATCCTACTCCATCCGAGTACCTGAGAAAACATGCTAAAAAGTGTCAACCAAAGGTTGGTGAATCTCACAGGTTTGTAAGTAATATCAGCTTTGAACACGAGATTTCATCAGTAATGCCCGCAGGCGTAAAATCAGCAATTTCAATCTAGAAATCGTAAACCAGTATTTGCAATCCCGCAAATGTAAGTAAGTAAGTTTATACCGTTGCCATGAGGCTCATAATCGAAGCTTAACCCGTAAGTAATAAGTTTGCTCCCGTGACATGCTCGTAAATGAGCAAGCATCAGTAACGAATAATTAGTCACCCGTTTCTACGTGTAAATCAGTACGTGGCAGCGCTACTGCCCCGGGTGGGGAGGGTCATTTCCCTAATGGATCCATTAACTAGTGTTCGCGCTTAAGTCCATAACTAACGATATATGATGGAGAGACTTCTGTTTGTAAGTAAACTCATGCAATTTCGTTTGGTATAGTAAACAGTTTAGTACTTGTGTTCAAGAAAAAGTAGTAGCATGTTTCTCCCCCAATCAGATAAAACAGTAAAAAGTGGGGCCGTAAGACTCACCTGAGTCTTGTAGTAATCAGTTTCAATTAGCAAGTAGTAAGTAAAGCAAGTAGGTTCTCTGAACCCGTAACCTTCAAATGCCTAATCATATGAAGTTATGTAAGTATGCGTCTCACGAGACGTTTCGTTTAGTTGTACACAACTAGTATATCCAGTGTTTGTCCGTATGTTTGTAATTGTTTGTTTGTTGGAAAACATGTTTGGCCCGTTGGTGACGGTTTGTAGCAAAAATTCTAAAATGTTGACTTTGCTACAGTAAATGTGCTACAGTGAATTGCTACAGTAAAATTTGACTTTTTGCTACAGTACTTTGACTTTTCTATAGTGAAAATCCTTTAAAATTTCCAAGTTTTCTGTTTTCTGCGACATAAGCTGCGACACAAGGATTTGTATGCGACACAAGGGTTGTGTCGCATGAAGGATGCGACACAATAGCTCTGCGACACAGTGGTTGTGTCGCAAAAAGCTTGCGATGCTAATTCAATAGCGACAGAACGGTTGTGTCGTATTAAATACGACATAGTATGCGACATAGAGTGCGACACAATATTGTGTCGCAAAGGTTACGACACTAAAGAATTGGTACGACACAAGGTGTTACACAAACGGGTTTATGCGACACAGCATGCGACACAAGGCTTGTGTCGCATGTATGAACACCAGCCCAGAAACTTTCGGGTTTCAAGAATTTTCGACCAAAAAACGCAAATCTAACCCATTTTTGAGCTATAAAATCGTGTATTCTTCATGTATTAGGTTATATCTAAGTTGTGTACACATCAAAACATCAAAACATTACACCAAATTGAATAGATCTAAGATTTTAGGAATTTCTTACTTTTGCAAATCGAGCTAAATGGAGGATGAATTGATGAAGACGGTCTTGATATTCTTGCTCCACTCGTGATGGTGATTCCGAATATGTAATTTTCGTGGTCGAGATTTGATGTTGAAAATTTGGTGTGAATTGAGGTTGAGAGAGTTTGTGGTTTGTGTGTGTTTAGTTAGAATGAAAATGGAAAGGGAAATTGGGGTGGGGGTTTGGGTTGGTGGCTGATCCAAAAGGAAGGAGGGGGAAAATACTCCCCAAAACACAGTGTTGACTCCGTGTCCTAATCGTTTATTCACTAGTTTTTCATATTTAACCAAACGTTTATATTTTTAAAACGTAACTGGAGTATTTAAGTAAAAATACTTTGAAATTAATAGTAAAACATTTGTCGCAATATTTAAATTATTAAGTCGCGTTTATTACGTTTTGTTGCGTTAGTTAAAATGTCGTCGCGATAATATATAAATAATGCTCGTTCGGTTGTGTATTTTATATAACAAAATACGTTCTCATTATTTAAGTAAATTTCAGTCACCAACGTCCAAATAAACTGTGTCGGACTCCGTCCTGTTAATTCGTACGATTCATCCAAATCGCGTAAGTACACACATATATATATAAATCACCTTATATATATATATATACAAATAGAATCTGTAATTAGTCCTATTACATACTAATTACCACTAGTTACAAACAATTAGGCATAATTAATTATCCTAATTATGCAGGTGTTACATTCTCCCCTTGTTAAAGAAATTTCGTCCCGAAATTAGCTTGAGTGCACGGACGGTGCGTTATCTGGGAAAAGATGTGGGTATTTCTGTCGTATTTGGTCTTCCCGTTCCCAGGTGAACTCAGGGCCGCGCCTAGAATTCCACCTGACCTTTACGATGGGAATACGACTCTGTTTCAATCATTTGACCTCACAGTCCATGATTTCCATAGGTTCCTCGACAAAATGAAGTTTATCATCGATTTGAATTTCGTCGAGCGGTATAATCAGTGTCTCGTCAGACAGACATTTCTTCAAGTTAGAAATGTGGAATGTGTTGTGTACGCTGCTAAATTCAGCAGGAAGTTGCAGGCGGTATGCCACTGGACCAATCCTTTCCAGGATTTCGAATGGTCCGATGTATCTAGGATTTAGTTTGCCTCGCTTTCCGAATCGAATGACACCCTTCCACGGTGCCACTTTGAGAAGTACCTTGTCCCCTACCTGGAACTCAAGGTGTTTGCGTCTCACGTCAGCATAGCTTTTCTGACGATCACGTGCGGCTTTCAACCGGTTTTGAATACCAACGATTTTCTCAGTAGTTTCTTGAATGATATCTGGACCCGTGAGTTGGGAATCTCCTAACTCAGTCCAACAGATAGGTGATCGGCATTTACGCCCGTAAAGTGCCTCGAAGGGTGCAGCCTTTATGCTGGTATGGTAACTGTTGTTGTACGAAAACTCGCACAACGGTAAGTGATTTTCCCAAGAAGTACCGAAGTCAACTACGCAGGCTCGTAGCATATCCTCCAGTGTTTGAATAGTTCGCTCGCTTTGGCCATCGGTTTGCGGGTGATAAGCAGTACTCATATCCAGACGAGTACCAAGAGATTTTTGTAGCGATTGCCAAAAGTTAGAAGTAAAACGGCTGTCCCTATCCGAGATGATCGAGATAGGTACACCGTGTCGCGAGATGATTTCTTTGACATAGATGCGAGTCAGACGCTCCATCTTGTCGGTTTCCTTGATGGCCAGAAAATGAGCAGATTTCGTGAGACGGTCCACGATCACCCAAATGGTATCGCAACCACTCGAAGTTTTCGGTAGTTTGGTGATGAAGTCCATGGAAATCTGTTCCCATTTCCATTGAGGAATTTCAAGTTGTTGGAGCAACCCCGAGGGTCTTTGGTGTTCGGCCTTGACTTTGGAACAGGTTAGGCATTTACTGACGTACAAGGCAATGTCAGCTTTCATTTTAGGCCACCAATACAACCCTTTGACGTCATGATACATCTTATCAGAACCAGGATGTATAGAGTATCGAGATTTGTGAGCTTCAGCCATCACCAAATCTCGCAAGTTTCCGAATTTGGGTAACCACACCCGGTTAGAGAAGTATCGAGTTCCATCGGGTTTGATTTCGAATTGTTTATCCAAGCCTCGCAAGGCTTCATTTTTCAAGTTTTCATCGTTGAGTGCTTCAAGTTGAGCGGTAAGGATTTGAGCAGGAAGCTCGTTATGAATTGTCATAGAAAGTGCTCGGACTCGAAGGGGTTTCACTCGTTCTTTTTGGCTTAAGGCATCGGCAACTACGTTAGCCTTGCCCGGATGGTATTTGATCTCGCAGTCGTAGTCACTAAGTAACTCAACCCAGCGACGTTGCCTCATGTTTAGATCCTTCTTATCGAATATGTGTTGGAGACTTTTGTGATCAGTGAAGATAGTGCTTTTCGTACCGTAGAGATAATGTCTCCAGATTTTCAATGCGAAGACCACAGCACCTAACTCGAGGTCGTGGGTCGTATAGTTTTTCTCGTGGATTTTTAGTTGTCGTGAGGCATAGGCAATGACTTTTTCCCGTTGCATCAACACACAACCAAGTCCTTGGTGTGAGGCATCGCAGTAAACTACAAAATCGTCGGTGCCCTCGGGTAAGGACAAGATCGGTGCACTGCAAAGTTTGTTTTTTTCAATAGTTGGAAAGCTGACTCTTGTTTATCAGTCCAATCGAACTTCTTATATTTCTGAGTCAGTGTGGTTAGGGGAACAGCTATTCTTGAAAAGTTTTCGATGAATCGGCGGTAATAACAAGCAAGACCTAAGAATTGTCTCACTTCGGTTGGAATGGTCGGTGACTCCCAGCCCTTGATTGCTTCAATCTTGGCGGGATCAACATGAATTCCTTGGCTGTCAATCACGTGCCCGAGGAATTGAACGGTTCGAATCCAGAACTCACACTTAGAGAATTTGGCATATAACTCTTCGTGTTTAAGAAGTCCTAGAATGGTTTTCAGATGTTGAGCATGTTCCTGCTCGTTGCGAGAGTAAATCAGGATATCATCGATGAACACAATGACGAATTTGTCAAGATATGGTTTGCACACCCGATTCATAAGGTCCATGAATACGGCCGGTGCGTTGGTCAACCCGAATGGCATCACTTGGAATTCGTAATGCCCATAACGAGTTCGGAAAGCTGTCTTTGGGATATCATTGTCACGGACTCGAAGTTGATGATAACCCGACCGTAGATCAATCTTTGAGTAAACACTCGATCCCTGGAGTTGGTCAAACAGGTCATCGATTCTAGGAAGTGGGTACCGATTCTTTATGGTTAGCTTATTCAGCTCTCGGTAGTCGATACACATGCGGAAAGATCTATCTTTCTTTTTCACGAATAAGATCGGAGCTCCCCAAGGCGAGGAACTTGGTCGAATGAATCCTCTGTCCAGGAGTTCCTGTAGTTGGTTAGACAACTCCTGCATTTCGGATGGTGCTAAACGGTAAGGGGCTCGTGCCACGGGTGCAGCTCCGGGCACAAGTTCGATTTGAAATTCAACTTGTCTAGGTGGCGGAAGTCCGGGCAAGTCTTCAGGAAAGACTTCCGGGAAATCCCGCACGATCGGAACATCCTCAAGTCGCTTCTCCTCCGACTTCTTCTCCGTTACATGTGCAAGGATGGCTTGATACCCTTTTTGTAGGTATTTTCTAGTTTTCAGACATGAGACAATATTCAGATTTCGTCTGCCGGTCTCCGCTTGTAGGACTAAGGTTCCACCGGAGACAAGAGGTATGCGAACGAGTTTGTCATGACAGATGATTTCAGCTCGGTGCTTGGATAACCAATCCATACCGACAATAATATCGAAGCTGCCGATCTCGACAGGGATTAAATCAATGGAAAACGTTTCGTTCGTGAGGTTAAGTGTACAGTTGTGTATGATGCTATCAGTCTCAATCAGTTTGCCGTTAGCTAATTCTACAATGTATTTAGCATCTAAGGCAGTGGGAGTTATATCAAGTAAAGGGCTAAATTTCTCAGAAATGAAGCTTCTATCGGCACCGGTATCAAATAATACAGAAGCAGTAAGGTCGTTGAGAAGGAACGTACCCGTCACGACATTCGGGTCTTGTCTGGCTTCCCCAGCCTTGATAACGAATGCTCTACCACGAGCAGGGTTGTTGTTGTTTTTCAGCTTTGGGCAATCTTTCTTGAAGTGCCCTGAATTTCCGCACCCAAAGCAGGCCTTTGGTGCATTGGTGTTGGGGGTAGAAATGTTGGTTCGGCAATCCTTGGCTAGATGCCCGAACCGTTTGCAGTTGGAGCAAGGGCAAGAACCGTCATGATGGCGGCTGCATTTGGAACAGTAAGGCTTGTTCCCGCTGTACCCTTTCTTTTCCGAAGTCCCCGATGAATAAGCCTTAATGTACTCAGGCTTTTTGTTGGAGGTTTGGTTGGATGAGTTGGGGTTACCTTCCCACTTGCGTTTGTTGTTTGCAGATGGGGTTGAAGTTGTGCCACGGCGGACAGAATTTGCCGTTAGTTCATGGGCCATACAGATGGCGCTCTAAATAGTACCCGGTTTGGATGAAGTCACCAGGTCCTGTAGTCTCTCGGGAAGTCCATCAACGAATTTCTCGATCCTCTTGTACTCAGGATCGACCATGGTTTGGCACAGAAGTGCCAGTTGGTGGAAACGGTTGGTATAACCGGTGATGTCATCACCCTGCATCTTGTGGTTCCAGAATTCCATTTCCAGCTGTTTCAATTCATCCCTGGGGCCGTACTCGCCCCTCAACATCTCCTTCAACTCCTCCCACGGGAGTTTGTAAGCATTAGCAACACCCACAGTCTGGGCATAGGTGTTCCACCAGGTGAGTGCGGTGTCAGTAAAAGTACTAACGGAGAACTTAACTTTGTCTCCTTCCGCACAGTTGCAGATCAGAAATACGGATTCGACTTTCTCGATCCAGCGTACTAGACCGATAGCTCCCTCAGTACCTGCAAAGTTTAGAGGTTTGCAGTTCTGAAAGTCTTTGTATGAACAGGGTTTAGCAGTAGGGGTTTCAGCGGCATCGCTGTTCCTCGTGGAATTTGGTGGAGTATTCCGAGCCAAGGCTTCAGTAATAGCCTGGGTTATAAGGGAGGTAATCTGGGCATCGGTGTATGGTCTTGTCTTTGGCGGCATGATTCTTCAATAAAAGAAATGAAGATACATGAGATTTTGTAGGAACTTGTAATTGTCACAGATGTACATGTATAAAAGCAGTAATACATAACATCAACATGGAAAAATGACAATTATTATGAGTTGAAATATCAAGGAATATTTGATGGATAATGCGAGTTCAAAGGTTACATCCTACAGAGATATTACAAAAGGTGTCGGGAATTGTTACATCCGACTAGTTTATAGAATAGCGCTAGATAGTCATTAGATTACGAGACAAAGACTACACTAGTCTTAATGTAGATTAATCTGTTCCATCAGCGCGACAAGGCGGTCCACGGTTTCTGCCAGCCTGTTGGTTTGCCTGGCATTGTCTTCAACTAAGGCCAGTCGTTGTGCTAGTACACGAGAGTGATCCTCAGTCTCCTGTGAACGTTGTTCACATTCCTCTAGTCGGTTTCTTACAAGTTCATCCGCACCTAATTCGGTGGTCATTGAGTCCTGAATTATGCTTACAGAGAGGTTGGTATCCTCTTGTTCTCGCTGGAGTTGGGATATGTGATCAAGTGCCTGGCGAAGCAGGTAGGTCATTCGGAGTTGTTCCCGTTCGAGATGTTCGAGCCTTTGCTCCTAACGGTGAAGTTGGGTAGCCAACACTGGCATCGTGAGGTGTGCCGAGTTCTGAGAGTTATGAACAGGATAGGGGCTGGTTCGAGGTGACCTTGTGTTCCTCCTGGCTTCTCGTGGGTTCCGTGACCCATGTGAGTGAGAGTGTGACGGATTAGGTGGTATGTTTGCCATTCCTGTGGCAGAGTGTAAGTAAGACGAGGCTAATATATATATACATATATCATATCCAGCCTAGTGTCTAGCACGTATCAAGTAATGGTCCGGTTCTCTCGTGGTCAGAGTCAACTAACGTATCCCCGTTCAACATATTCATTTCAGACCTTACATCATCTTTCCTTAATTGTACATAGTTGATCAAGCTATGTTAAATTAAAGTCGTATGCTGTAATTCCTGAACCAGTCATGTCTAATAAGAGAATACTGCCTAACGGTCATAGTCTAGGCCCACTAAATGCAACCTAGTTCACTATAACCTTAGGCTCTGATACCAATCTGTAACACCCCCGAAATTCACTGTTTTGCGGAAGCATAATTTGGGGTGTTACTAATCAAATATCACAGCACAAAGATAAAGTAAACGACATCTATATGCAACGTTTGTAAATTAGTTACATTCCATAGATATATTGTTTGAAAACTTAGTGTTTTCGTATACAAAAATGTAGTTTCCCTAGAGTCCGCGCGTGTAGCGGGAGATTCTATTACATAATCAAAATATACAAAAGATAATGCTAAGAATCTCCGTTAATGCAGTTGTGTTGAAATCATGCGACTCTAGCTAAAAATCCTGGAGTAATCCTACTCCATCCGAGTACCTGAGAAAACATGCTAAAAAGTGTCAACCAAAGGTTGGTGAATCTCACAGGTTTGTAAGTAATATCAGCTTTGAACACGAGATTTCATCAGTAATGCCCGCAGGCGTAAAATCAGCAATTTTAATCTAGAAATCGTAAACCAGTATTTGCAATCCCGCAAATGTAAGTAAGTAAGTTTATACCGTTGCCATGAGGCTCATAATCGAAGCTTAACCCGTAAGTAATAAGTTTGCTCCCGTGACATGCTCGTAAATGAGCAAGCATCAGTAACGAATAATTAGTCACCCGTTTCTACGTGTAAATCAGTACGTGGCAGCGCTACTGCCCCGGGTGGGGAGGGTCATTTCCCTAATGGATCCATTAACTAGTGTTCGCGCTTAAGTCCATAACTAACGATATATGATGGAGAGACTTCTGTTTGTAAGTAAACTCATGCAATTTCGTTTGGTATAGTAAACAGTTTAGTACTTGTGTTCAAGAAAAAGTAGTAGCATGTTTCTCCCCCAATCAGATAAAACAGTAAAAAGTGGGGCCGTAAGACTCACCTGAGTCTTGTAGTAATCAGTTTCAATTAGCAAGTAGTAAGTAAAGCAAGTAGGTTCTCTGAACCCGTAACCTTCAAATGCCTAATCATATGAAGTTATGTAAGTATGCGTCTCACGAGACGTTTCGTTTAGTTGTACACAACTAGTATATCCAGTGTTTGTCCGTATGTTTGTAATTGTTTGTTTGTTGGAAAACATGTTTGGCCCGTTGGTGACGGTTTGTAGCAAAAATTCTAAAATGTTGACTTTGCTACAGTAAATGTGCTACAGTGAATTGCTACAGTAAAATTTGACTTTTTGCTACAGTACTTTGACTTTTCTATAGTGAAAATCCTTTAAAATTTCCAAGTTTTCTGTTTTCTACGACATAAGCTGCGACACAAGGATTTGTATGCGACACAAGGGTTGTGTCGCAAAAAGCTTGCGATGCTAATTCAATAGCGACAGAACGGTTGTGTCGTATTAAATACGACATAGTATGCGACATAGAGTGCGACACAATATTGTGTCGCAAAGGTTACGACACTAAAGAATTGGTACGACACAAGGTGCGACACAAACGGGTTTATGCGACACAGCATGCGACACAAGGCTTGTGTCGCATGTATGAACACCAGCCCAGAAACTTTCGGGTTTCAAGAATTTTCGACCAAAAAACGCAAATCTAACCCATTTTTGAGCTATAAAATCGTGTATTCTTCATGTATTAGGTTATATCTAAGTTGTGTACACATCAAAACATCAAAACATTACACCAAATTGAATAGATCTAAGATTTTAGGAATTTCTTACTTTTGCAAATCGAGCTAAATGGAGGATGAATTGATGAAGACGGTCTTGATATTCTTGCTCCACTCGTGATGGTGATTCCGAATATGTAATTTTCGTGGTCGAGATTTGATGTTGAAAATTTGGTGTGAATTGAGGTTGAGAGAGTTTGTGGTTTGTGTGTGTTTAGTTAGAATGAAAATGGAAAGGGAAATTGGGGTGGGGGTTTGGGTTGGTGGCTGATCCAAAAGGAAGGAGGGGGAAAATACTCCCCAAAACACAGTGTTGACTCCGTGTCCTAATCGTTTATTCACTAGTTTTTCATATTTAACCAAACGTTTATATTTTTAAAACGTAACTGGAGTATTTAAGTAAAAATACTTTGAAATTAATAGTAAAACATTTGTCGCAATATTTAAATTATTAAGTCGCGTTTATTACGTTTTGTTGCGTTAGTTAAAATGTCGTCGCGATAATATATAAATAATGCTCGTTCGGTTGTGTATTTTATATAACAAAATACGTTCTCATTATTTAAGTAAATTTCAGTCACCAACGTCCAAATAAACTGTGTCGGACTCCGTCCTGTTAATTCGTACGATTCATCCAAATCGCGTAAGTACACACATATATATATAAATCACCTTATATATATATATATACAAATAGAATCTGTAATTAGTCCTATTACATACTAATTACCACTAGTTACAAACAATTAGGCATAATTAATTATCCTAATTATGCAGGTGTTACAGGATCAAACTTTAGGAGCTGTGTTAAGTCATCCACTTTCATCAAGCCGGTTCATCACATCCTTCACAAGTTGTTAGCATGTTCTATATTTGGAAAGAAGGAAGGTGGTGCTGTGGGTGCCGAAGAGTTGAAGTTCATGGAAGCAATCATAGGAGGAAAGAATCTGAATGTTGCTTTCTTGATCGCTGAGAGACTTGGAGCTGAGACAGACATGGATAGGCACATGTTCATGGGGTCGATTATTACTAGATTGCTTTATAGTATGGGATTGTTGACTGAGGCCCACACTGAGGAGTTTACTGTTTGTTCTCGTTCTTTGCCATTCAACTTAGACTACTGCAAGTTGATCCATCTTGTTGAGGTAGATGAGCAGAGACAGTGCCTATGGAAGAACACCAAGCAGATCATTCCAGGATGTCGTCTCCCTGGGAAGCGTGTTAGAGGATCCTCACCTGTTGCAGATACTGAGGATGGCCCATCTGATAGAGCCCGAGCACCTACTACTCATACTAGTGTCCCGCATAGAGGAGCTGAGACAGCTAAGCCACCAGCTCAGGCTACTGTTCACTACACAGATCCAGTGACCTCGCTGACACAGTATTATCTTTTGCATGCTCTTCAGGTTAGCCGTTCCCATCAGCTGTTGATTTCCAGGAAACTTGGTATTCCTGACCCAGAGCCTTACATGTACCGATGCGGTCCACCACCACCAGCCATAGCACCACCACATACATCCATCCCATCACATACCACCCATACACCATCACCCGCTATCCGGACCACACCAGTACCAGAGCAGGTCCAGTCAGTTGAGACCGAGATACCGGTAGTTCAGCCAGTGATTTCTGCACCTGTGATTCCTCATCCTGCCCAGCCAGTCGCCAATGGATCTTACCGTGCTGACACAGTCTACTTGGGCACTGATGCTGTATCTTTTGACACTTCCGGGATGCTATTAAACTTGGGACCAATCTCTTCCTCAGCTGTACCGACAGAGAGCATGCTACGTCAGGCTTACATGACCTTACTAGAGCAAGCAGGGGTTACTTCGGCTATTTTGCTAGAGTGGGGCTACACTGATCCGATGAGACTGCCAGCAGCTACCCTCAGAGACATATTGATTCAGCTCAAACTGATCAATGCTGAAGAACAAGGACAGAGAGTATCTAGTGGCCAGCAGTCAGTCGTAGGACCATCCACAGCACCAGCTCCTACTCAGCATATTGATGCACCTGATCAGGGATCCCCAGCCTCATAGTTCTACCCCATTTGCATCATCTGACTTTGGTTTCAGACATTATCATTATAATTATCTTGTGTTTGTTTGGCTACTGTTAAACCTTACTTTTGGAACTTATTTGTATCAGCCACTAGTTGGTTGATCACTCTATCCTTATCTATATTATGCTATTACTTATTATGTTTCATTTTCTTTCTGTTTAATAAGTAGAAATGTTGTGATGTATGAACGTGGAAAAAGAGCGAGATGACGCACTTCCAAGAAGAAAATCCGTGAAGTCAAAAGGCAACCCGAACCAGTTTTCAATATTTGCAGACTGCGGAACATTCAAACATCTCATGGAGGGGACTCGTTCTTCTCAAAACTTCCTTGTATCCAAGCACTTCAAAGAACTAAGTGTGGGATCACTCCCCACACCACAAACATTTATCAAAATCACTCCAACTTCTTCAAAACCTAAAGTATGGGATTCTACACCATAAGGATCCCCACTTAAAAGAATTGGAGTTGATTTTTGATAACGTTGGATACATGACACCGGATAACCCCGTATGAAGCTTGCTGTCCTTCAAGAAGAATGCAGAAGAAAGCTCGCTTCAACTCTCTCTCTCCTGCAAAATTTCACATGCTTCAAAACGTTATCTGGGGAGTTTCTTAACCTTCTATCCATTTCATGATCACATATATTCTGTCTTGATAGCTTGTTATAGTCTATACCCTATCCTGAGCTAATCACTAAGTGTGGGATTCAAACCCAAATTTAACACTTATGAAACATTTTCTTACATGTTCAAACTCTAAGTGTGGGATTTTACCTCCAGTAAAAAACCCAACTCAAGAGAACATTAGGGACAATGTTCCTCTAAGTGTGGGATAGCAAGGTATAGAATACCTTGGATAATTTTAGGCAATTTTTATGTCCAAAATAGCATTACTCAGAAAATGTTTTCCCAAATAACGAATTTTTCAAACAAATTTTTTCAAAAAATTTAAAATTATGAGTTAAATTATGAAACTAAACTCTAAGTTTTTGAGTTAAATACTTTCGAAAAGAATCATTCTCGAAATATGAGTAAGGTATTTTGGAATATAGGGAAAATAAGGTAGAAATTTCTCGAGCAAGAAACAATAATCTGAAAGGAGCATGGCTAGGCACATACAACCCTATTTTGTAGTGAGGTATCTTGAGCCTAAAAGCATTCATCTTTAATGCTTCACTTTCACTTCTTGTGTGTGCCGATGCTTGCATCTCTGAATTAGAACTTTCTCCAGACATACGTTTCAAGACCACATTGGTGTGTACCGTACGCGGTATAGGTGCAGCTAGATGACCTTGACATTCCTTAGGATTTAAACCCAATTCTTACATATCTCTTCAAGCCCAAAACCCTTCCGATGCTTATTTTCAGTATCGATGATCCGCCTAGTAAACCCTGTTGAGCCTAAACCTTTCATTTCGAAAAAACCCTCGTACTAAACCCTACTCAAACAAAATTCCCAAAACCTTATCTTAGAATTTCTAAGGTCGTGAAAAACATCTTTTGGAACATCCTCTTCAATTATGCTCTAAAGTCTTCCTCTTCTATGTACTCTAAAAAAGTCAAAAGTGCGAAAAATTGGCACGACAAAAATTGAAGTTCAAGATCAAAGATCATAGTTCCGAAAAGGATTTATGAAAGGATCAACATAAAATATCCTTAGAAATTCTCTGGCAAAGAAGTTCTGAAGAAGAAAAGAAAAATAAAAAGTAGAAAATCAAGAAAAGAAAAAGAAATAGTTCCATCAAAAAAAGCTGAGTGCTTCAAGTATCACCTTCTCAAGAAAAATTCGATAGAAGACGAGCAGCTACAAAATCCTCCGTTCCATTCTGAAATAAAGTTTTTCACTATCTTTGAGTTTTAAGATAAGTCAAAACCTTACAACCAAACATATACCACTACCCATACCCTTCAACCTCACCAAACACTACCACCCGTTGAATGTCTTGGGATAGTTAGCACCGTCCTCACCTAAGTGGTGGAGATCCGATTCTCGACCAAGCTTATGACGATGAGTGCTGCATGACTGGCTTATTTGAGCGATTTCAATTGTTCTAGATTGTTAGGGAACCCGATACACTTTGAGTGAATTGAGTGACCACCTTTAGTGAGATCGCCTAGTCATGTGTACTCCAAGATCACGAGAATTGGTAGTATGCTTGATGATAATTGCTTCTTGCTTCTGAAAGGATCATCTTATCCTTTCCCTTATTCTTAAACAATCTTAATCATATTAGAAGTGGTATCATTTTGAAATTATTTTGACTCGCCCCTTAAAAACTCATTTTAAATGTTTTTCTAACTGAGTGTTGCTTGAGGACAAGCAACGCCTAAGTGTGGGATAACTTGATGTGACTCAAATAGTGTTAGTCCCTGTTTAACTTAATAAACAATCGTATGTAATAAGCCTTGAATATATTATTGAGAAGTTGCGGAATCACACTCAATAATATTAAGAAGATCAATGTATATCAATTAATATAATGAACAAAATAATATACCGAAAGCTTCAATCTTATTAATGATATAAGACGAATACACTTGATGTATTAGGGTTACAGAAAACCTTGAAGCTGCGCAATAATACGTTAACCTATCTAGGTCTAAAGGATCTCTATTTATATCACATAGAGTCCTATACAATCTCCTACATATATGGAATATAATAACTTCCATAACCGACTCATACTTATCACAAAATCATAAACAGCTGTAACTACCATTCTGAAGTAAACAGTTGTAACTGTTACACATTCAGTGGTAACTGCTTCAATTGTAACAAAGACTAAGTACAAATATAATCAGTGTTAACTGTTTCATATATAACTAACAGTTACAAATACATAAGCATTTTTAACTACTTACAGACACATAACTATCAGTTGTAATCTATCTTCAATCAGTTGTAACACTTGTCTTCTCTTCAGTTTTCTTCTATCAGTTGTAACTTCGTAAAGACAGTTTTAACCTTCAAAACAAACAGTTTTAATCACTTGTACTCTGTCTTCTCATCAAGACTTCAACTCAGACCTGAAACAGTTTTGACCCAACAATCTCCCCCTAAACTTAATCTGTCCTTCACAGCATTAAGTTTCTTCTAATCCTCCATTATGAGCTTCACAAAATTCTTTCAAAACTGTTAGTCATTTCTTCTCTTTCTTCTATCTATCTCCTCCTTCTTATGAATCTGATTCAGCACCATATATACCAATTCCAGAGCTACATCATCTAAAACTGCAGCTTGTAGCCTTGCATTTCTCAAGCCCATCAAAAATCTCAGATTTATATCATAAAATCTATCTGTCAATAACCACATAAATACTGCATCATCCATAACGATCTGATGTACTCCAGGTTTGGCATGATAAATCCAATTTCTGACCTTGCTAAAAGTAGCAAACTGAAATGGAAACTCTTCTGGCTCAAACATAGCCTTAATCCAATGCCATGTAACTTTCTCAACCAGATTATCAAACCTTTTCAAATCTAAATCCTTTTCCATCCCAATCTCATACATTCTCACCAAATCAGTTCTACTAATCCTTTTTATCAAATCCCTAAAAGATCTCCACCAAGATATATTTCCATCTGCTCTTTCAATTTTAATCTTGTGAATCTTAACAGGATTGACAAATTGCTCAATAGACCAATCAATGATACCAGGTAATTCAACATTAATTACCTCAGATTCCATTGGTTGTAACAGAATAAACTCCTTTAATTCATCAACATTCCTTTCTCTATCAGGAATTTCATCTAACTCTCTTTTCTTTCTTTCAATTTCATCTTTCTTCCTCTTCTCAGCTTCTATCTTTTCTCTTTTTTCTTTTTCTTCCTTTTCCTTCAATTTTCTTTCTTTTTCAGCCTTTTTTCTTTCCTTTTCAGCTTCCTTTTTTTTCTTTTCAGCTTCTTTCTTTTCTCTTTCTTTCTTCTCAATCACATCAGGATTCATATCATCTTTATCCCATAACTCCTGCAATCTCTCTAAACTCATATGTTTCAATGCATTCAAAGGAATATACCCACCTTTCAGCTTTGCAATTAAGTTCTTCTTCATCTGAGCTTTTGTTGGTGGTTTTGCAGCTTTTTTCTTTCTTGCTTCTTCTGCTTTCTTTTTCTTAATCTGATCAACAAGATATTCAATATCATCCTGTCTCTGCTCTTTCAGCAAATATTCATCCCATTCTGTCACTTGCTCTTTTGTCATTTTTACAAACTTTCCTTCCTCAATCTCAACATCAATCAAATCCTCTGCATTTAGCTCAGCCTGTAACCTTTGTGCATATTCAGTATCATGAGCAGTTACTTCTGGTGGCACTGGTTTTTGCTTTTTCTTCTTTGGTTCTTCTACCAGTTTTCCCTTGCCCTTATCTTTTGGATCAATCTTTGGCAAGTCTTTCTTCTGTTGAACAGGAGCAGCAACAGGTTCTCTAATCTGAAATCCAGGCAAAGATGATTGTTGTGTAGATGTCTTCTTTGGAGTTTCAACCTTCTTTCCTGTTCCTGTCATCTTAGCAGTTTTAACTGGAATGCTCTTTTTCCTAGTCTTTTCAACTTGTTGTTGAGCATCAGTTTTTGCTGTTTCCACTGCTATCTCTGGTTTATTTACTTCCTCACCATCATCATCTATCTTCAACTCCTCAGTCTTATCTGCCATATCAACTTCTGCAGTTTTATCCACTGACCCAATAACCTCAGTATGATCAGACTTATTCTCATCTGCCACTGATTCCTTCATTTCTGTTTCCACTGTCTCATACACTGACTCATTTATTTCTGGCTCTGTTGGTGGTGTTGGAGGTGTATGCACAAACTCATCATCCTCTGGTTGTTCCATCTCCATTTCTTCATCAACCTTCTCATCATCATCCACCACCTTGTCACTCTTATTCTTCTTATCACCCAAATTTGTCCAGACCTTCTCCCCCTTTTTGAAAGCATTTTGTGGAAATTGATAAGCATCCTCAGGTTCAGAAGTATCATGAACCACATATTTCCTTCCTTTCTTTAAACATTTAATAACAATCCATTCTAACTGCTACACTCTCCTCTGTAACTGAGTGATAATTTCATCCTTAGCCTTATTCTGCTTCCTCTCCTTTACAAATTCAGCCCAAACATAATCAACCATTTTCGTCAATTCCAAGTTAGTTCTAGCCTCAACACCTTCAGGATGTGAATCCTTTGGTGAATCATTGACATCATCAAACTCTGACTCATGCCTAGCATGATCATCAAAGTCCCCTTGGTTCTTGGTACTGGGACCACTAGGATCATCTACAGGTGTAGAATCATTTCCATGTGTTGCCTCTGATGGGGTCTTATTAATGTTACTTCTGTCCTGCTCTGCCAGTGGGCTAGAAGCAGTAGAAGCAGCCCTCTCAGAATGATCAGCCTCCTCCTCATTGATCATCTGCTGTGATGAATCATTTGACTGAGACACCTGAGCAGCAGCAGCCTCAGATGCCTGTTTTCTAGCCTTTTTGGCTTTAGAAGATGTAGCTGTTGTGGTCCCTTGTTTTCTTTTATTACCCCCAACTACTGTGGGTTGAGAAGTGGTGGGTGGAACCATTCTCTCAGTAGTTGGTTCAGCTTCAGTTGGTGGTACTGATGCTGTGGTGGAAGGTGCAGGAAGCATTGTAGAAAATAATGCTGTAACCTTTCCAGAAAATTTAGTATATCTCTTCATATTTACAAAAACTTTTGGTTTAAAAGAGACAATACCAATAACTTTCTCAAGTGCAGTTATATTAGGAATTTGTTCATTTAAGAACAACTGCACAAAACGTGGATACATCAAAAATTTAATCTTTGGCTGCTCAATGTTTCTAAGCATACCAGAAAATATCAGATTTGAAAAATTAAACCTTTGACCAGTTGCAAGACAAGCAATTGCATAAGCAATGTTGCTCCCAAACTGCTCAAAAGATGATCTCTTAGATGATAAGCAGTGTAAAATCGTATGTATTAAAAACCTCCACTGATGAGAAAATAAGGTTTTCTGAAAAGTAAAAACTTCAAAAGAACCCTCATAACCCATCAATCGTAAAGTATTATACATAACAGTATCATCTAAAGAAGTTATACCTGCCTCATCATCTAGTTGTAATGAAGCTCTAACAGTAGCTTCTGTAACTACAACACGTGTATCCATAACTTCTGAAACGATTCTTTTAATCCCTTGTTCCTCTTCTATTGATGCATTCACCCAGAAATTGTTGATATGATCGTAAGATATCCTGGGTGCTACAGTGAGAGCATGACGAATATGTGAAGCACGAAGGAAATCAATGATTTCCACTTACTCGTTTGCCTCAGCAGGTTTCATTAAGAATGCGATCATATTATGATCTTTTCCAATCGGTAGTTGAACAGTAGACGAAGTCGATGCCATGATAAGAAATCAAGTAATCGAAAAGAATTGAAGATGATTTTACAGAATTGAGAATCGATGAGACCTAGCGCAGTGGTTTGTATGTGTAATTTTGAAAGCGTAATGAAAAACCCTAAGTGTTGAGAGTTAAGTACTAAAATTAAATCAGTTGTAAACCCTAATTTGACCAAATCCCCAATTATAACTAAAACAGTGTTAATTAAGAAAAATAACACGTTCAGTGATAATTGTGAAAATAACCATCAGTGGTAATCAACACTTGGTTTCTCAAATGCATCATTTACATAATAAAGCTAGCAGTGCTCACTTGTACAAGCAGTACCAACCGACCAAGGCAGTGCTAACTTAATACAAGTAGTACTTAAAATCTAGCAAAATCATATAAACAAAGCAGTAGTTGAATTTTTTTTTATATATATATTTTTTACCGAAACTAAACTCCACAAACAGTTAAACTCCAAAGCATAGCAATATAACCTGCAGTGTTAATGCAAAAAAAAAAAAAAATACAAGTATACAGTGTTAACTATACACTAACAGTGGTGAAATGATTATTACCACTGTTTATACTAAAAGTAGTAAACAGTGATAACGATACACATTACACACAATCAGTGTTTAATTAACAAATCAGTATTAACCCAAATGAAAAACACAGTAGATATTATTCACAGAGAGCAGTGATAAGAAAAATAACTTATGACAAATTGATCATTCCAATACTAGTAACCAAGAATGTGAATCTGCCTACATCAAAAGCTTTGGTAAACAAATCAGCAAACTGATTATCAGTATGAACTTTCAAAATTTGAATAAGTCTTTTCTCATTACAATCTCTAATGAAATGATATCTGATTTCAATGTGCTTTGTTTTAGAATGTTTAACTGGGTTATTTATAATACTGATTGCAGAACTATTATCAATAAAAATAGGAGTATTAAGAAAGGTAAAACCATAATCTAACATCTGATTCTGAATCCATAGCACTTGAGCACAGCAACTTGCAGCTGCTACATATTCTGCCTCTGCTGTAGATGTAGATACAGTGGTTTGTTTCTTGCATTGCCATGAAACCAATCTATCTCCCAAAAATTGACAACCTCCTGATGTAGATTTCTTGTCCAGATTAGCTCCTCCATAATCACTATCTGTGTAAGCTATCAGATCAAAAGAAGTAAACTTTGGATACCAAAGGCCCAATTTTGGTTGACCCTTCAAATATCTAAATATTCTTTTGACTGCAAGAAGATGTGACAGCTTTGGATTAGCTTGAAATCTTGCACATAAGCACACTGCAAACATGATGTCAGGTCTTGATGAAGTGAGATACATAAGAGACCCGATCATTGATCTGTAAAGATGTTCATCCACACTCTCCCCCTCAAGATCTGCATGTAATTTCTTGTTTGTCTCAACTGGTGTGCTTGCAACTTTAGCATCTTTGTACCCAAACCGATCCAGTATATCATTAACATACTTACTTTGATGAATAAAGATTCCTTCTATCTGTTGCTTCACTTGCAGCCCCAAGAAAAATGTTAATTCTCCCATGGAGCTCATCTTGAACTTTTCATGCATCAATGATTCAAACTCCTTGCAAAGACTATCCTTTGTTGAACCAAAAATGATATCATCTACATAGACTTGAACCAGTAGTATATCATTCTTAATTCTTTTAGTAAACAAAGTTTTATCTATTGCACCCCTTTTGAATCCATTCTGCAACAAATAATCTGAAAAAGTATCATACCAAGCTCTAGGTGCTTGATGTAATCCATAAAGAGCTTTTTCAAGTTTGAAAACTTTATCAGGAAACTTAGAATCTTCAAACCCTGGTGGTTGACATACATAAACCTCTTCCTGTATAGTGCCATACAGAAAAGCACTCTTAACATCCATCTGATACACAATGAATCCCTTGAATGAAGCATAAGCCAAAAACAATCTAATTGCCTCTATTCTTGCAACAGGTGCAAAAACCTCATCATAATCAATTCCCTCTTCTTGTGAATACCCCTGTGCAACCAATCTAGCCTTGTTTTTGATCACTATACCTCTTTCATCCTTCTTGTTTTTGAAAATCCATTTAGTACCAATTGCCCTCTTCCCTTTAGGCAAATCAACCAATGTCCAGACTTCTTGAATCTTAAACTGAAGCAACTCCTCTTGCATAGCTTCAATCCAACTAGGATCTTTCAAAGCTTCAGTAATCTTCTTTGGTTCTGTTTGAGATAGAAAACAGGCAAACAAAGAAGTATTAACAGCTTCTGTATCAAGATTTACATCATCCTCATTTGCTGAAGCTTCAAACACCTGACTTTGATTTCTTGTTTTAACAGCAGATTCAATATCTCCTATTACATTCTCAAGTGGATGATCTTTATGAGTAATGTATTTAGATGCTGCTGTTTCTTGAATCCCCACCTCCAAGTTGGTAAAATTTCCTTCTTGTCCAGACTCACTACTTGACACTTCTCTTGCAATTCTCTTTGACACAGGAGTAGAGCTCATCAAATGTAGATAATTCAATTGTTCCTGCTCCGTGTCAAGATGCTTTGTTGGTGTTTGATCAGCATCCACACCTGCCTTTGTATTCTTCTGGACTGGACTCATATCACTGTCTTCTGTACTGTCTTCCATAACAGGTCTATCAGAATCATCAACATGAGAAAATGATGTTTCATCTGATTTTCCTATTTCCACATTCTGTGATGTCTTTGGTTGATCAGTTTCAAAAACTTCTGGGGGATCAGGAGACCAAATTGGAAATAATATATATTCCAATGAATCATTCTTCTTTCCAGCTGATATTCCTGAATCTGATCTACCTTCTCCATCACTTGTTCTTGTATTTGTACCTGCACTTGTACCTGCACTAGTATCCACATTTGTATATCTAAAAGCAGTATTAAGTGCATCAATATTAAACAGTGATTCAGGACCTTTTCCTTCAGGATTAACAGTGTTTTCATTAAAAGTGATGTGCATTGATTCTTCTATGATCCTGGTTCGTTGATTGAATGCTCTATATGATTTACTTTGAATAGAGTAACCAACAAATATCCCCTCATCTGCCTTACTTTGAAACTTACCTAAGTGATCTTTGGTATTTAAGATTGTACAAGGACACCCAAAAGATTTTAAGAAACTAACCAAGGGCTTTCTCTTAAATAACAGTTCATATGGTGTCTTGTTATGAGGCTTAACAACTAATACTCTATTCTGAACATAGCAAGCTGTGCTAACTGCCTCTGCCCAAAAGGACATAGGTAGCTTTGCATCAGATAGCATGGTTCTAGCAGCCTCAATCAGTGTCCTATTCCTCCTTTCAGCTACTCCATTTTGTTGAGGAGTTCTAGGTGCACTAAATTCTCTCTTAATACCTTTAACTTCACAGAATTTATCCATCTCATGATTTTTAAATTCTGTTCCATTATCACTTCTGATGATCTTTACTCTTTTATCCAATTGATTTTCCATCTTAGTTATAAATGATCTAAGTATTTCACCTGTCTCATCCTTTGTCCTAAGAAAGAAAACCCATGTAAATCTAGTGTAATCATCAATAATCACAAGGCAGTAAGACTTTTTCCCCATACTACTTATACTGGTTGGTCCAAATAAGTCCATATGCAATAAGTGTAAGGGTGTGCTATTTGTGTTCACAGATTTGGACTTTAATGAAGATTTGTGTTGCTTTCCCTTTTGACAAGAAACACAATGATCATCACATGAATAGACCTTTTCAGGCAAACCTCTAACAAGCTTGTTTTTGACAAGTTTATTAATGGTTTTGAAATTCATGTGACACATCCTCCTATGCCACAATTCAGATTCATTCACACTTGCTTTAGAAATAAGGCAGTTTAAATCAGGTTGAGGTGTCATATTTACTAAGTCACACTTATATACATTATCTTGCCTTGGAATTCTCATTAAAATCATATTTTCAGGTATTTTGAATTCCTTGGACAAGATAAGGCATTCAGTGTCAGTAAAATGAACTGGGTTCTTTTTATCTGTGATTTGACTCACACTTAGTAAATTATACCTCAGTTGTTCCACAAAATAAACATTATCAAAACTTAGCTTTTCACTCTGAACTGTTCCTTTCCCTGTGATCCTTCCTCCTTTTGGATTACTTCCAAAAGCTACATATCCTCCATCAAAAGATTTGAAATCCTGTAGCTTTCCTTTGTCTCCAGTCATGTGCCTTGAGCATCCACTATCGATGTGCCATAAGCTTTTTGGCTTGCCCTGCACAAACAGTCAAAAAGAGAATTAATTTCTCTTGGGAACCCAAACCAATTTGGCTTTGGGTTTCCCATGTGCATTCACATATTCAACTTTCTTGAAGATTATTGATTGTGATGCACTGTTGGAATTTGGATCTGTTAATTTATCAGTCTTAATAGGTGTCCAAATCCAACTTATTTTAGACTTAACAGTGTTCTTTGGCTTAACAGTTTTAACTGTTTTACCAATTGAAGAGTCAGTGTTAATTTTGTTAACACTGTTTTTGTATTTGTTTACCACTGTTTTAGTCTTTAAACTTTTGGCTAATTTTGTTATTACTGCTGCAGTAGATTTACCTATAGCAGTGCTTAACATGTTAGCCTTTGAGTTTATCTTCTGAACTCTGGCAGTACGATTAACTTTTGATTGAAAATTTTGTTTGTTAATCATATTTGCTTTTGTCCATGACTGTTTTCTAATCCTTTGAACATTCTCAGGATTATGATAGCAGTCATATTGAAGATGACCCATTTTTCCACATATAAAGCAAGACATTTCTTTAATCACAGTAACATTATTGCCCAGTTTTTGTGAAACCATTTGATTCCAATTTCTTTGATTACCTCTGGGTTTTTGATTTTGAAAATTCTATGAAGAAGAAGTACTTGCTTTACATTTACAATTAACACAGTTATTCACAACAGATTTAACAACAGGTTTAGTAACTGAATTAACTGTATTACTAACATATCCTAACCCATGTTTAGATTTGTTAGTATTCATGTTCACATTCTCTAAGTTCAGTTTTGCCTTTTCCTTAAACATTTTCTTACCCTCTTCTAGTTTATCAGTTTTAAGATTAGAAACTAGATCAGTAATTACTCTCCTCACATTCTCACATGTTGACTCAGACTTAGATGATTAAGATTTCACACTCTTCTCACTATCAGATGTCCTATCACTCTGATCATCTTCCTCAGTCCAATCACTAATCTCACCTTCTATAAACAGCTCATTATCTGATAAAATTTTAATTGGATCAGCCTTTTTAACCTCATCTGTCATTCCTCTTTTAAGTGAATTGATATCAATTTCACTTTTAGGAGGAAAGTAGGTGTGATTATAAGGTGGAGGTACATTATTGTACCCTAATCCAGTCTTAATTTTATCATGGATCTGTGAATCAATAAGTTTATTGACACTCTTAGAAGCATATTCTAATTTATTTACATCTAGTCTTATGCTATCTCTTTCACATGTGACCTCAGTAAGTTTCTTAGATAACAACTCGACTTTATCTTTAAAAGTGTCTCTCTCCCACCTAGCATATTCAATGTCATATTTAAACTGTGTTGCATTGACTTCATATGCCTTTATTTGATTTTCCAGATTTTCAATGACTGCTATGGTATGTTTACTTTTGATTTCCCATTGTTTTAGTTCCTCACACACTTTTATATTATGATCCCTGTAATGTTTAACAGTTTGTTTACAAACAGCAGAACATAGTTTATTTTGTACCTCAGTAGGAACTTCTGACTTTTTGTCAGATTCTGCAATGGCCATGAGACATTGATTCTTCACTACATGTTCTTCTTGATCACTCCAGTCCCATCCACATCCATCCATAGACACCAATGCATTTGCTGAAGCACCCTGAATTGGAATGTTTCTGGTTTGAGTTCCATTGTTTCCAGCTCTCTGACCATTACCATTCTGCTCTTGCCTAGGGTTTCTGCATTCTCTAGCAAAGTGTCCCATCTTGTGACAGTTGAAACACTCAATCTTGCTCTTATCAAACCAATTTGCATCATTCCTCTTGTATGCAAAATTGTTTCTACCAGTCCTCTGCATGAACCTTTTTGCTCTCTGAGTAATCAATGCAATTTGCCACTTAATGTCCATCTCCTCTAGATCATCACCATCAAATTGTTCCAGATCTTCATTAGTAAGTGAAGAATTCACATTACTTGCAAAGAAAGATTCTAATATCTGATCATTAGAACTATTTGATGATGATCCTGCTCCTCCTGAAACATAAGTAGAACCCATTTGACTTGATTCTACCTTTGTTCCAGCCATAGACATAAAAGCAGCATTATGACTATACCCAGTTGCTTGCTTCTTACTTTCCACCTCAGACTCAAAGTTCCTCAGATCATTGTATATATCTTCTAGTTCCTTAATTTCAATGTCTGAACTCTGCCTCAATCCAACAGTATAGATTGTCCATTCATCACCTAATGATCTTAAGAACTTTCTGTTAAGATCTTCTTTGTCAATCTTAACCTTGTGATTTTCCAATTCTCCAACTAATTTAGTAAACCTATCAAAGGTTTGAGTTAGAGTTTCAGTTTTCACATGGCTAAAATTTTCAAATTGTTGCTTTAACAGAGATCTTTTATTCTTTTTGGTGTTATCATTACCACCAAACCTCTTCTCAATCGCCTCCATTAGTACCTTGGTATCTTCACAAGTATCAAATCTGCTCTGATGCTCATTCGGAATGGATAGCAACAGAGTACTAAGTGCCTTGTACTCAGTAGATCTGATTTTCCTCTCTGCTTCAGATGTTGGTGGTGCTCTTGGTTGCTTTACTCCATCACCATCAAGCGTTACTGGAATACCATTAACAACAACTTCCCACATCTGATAATCTGTGAGAAGCATATATTGCCTGATTCTGACCTTCCACAGGTCAAACTCATCAGGTTTAAGCATTGGAATCTTTGTTGCTTGAATTCCTTCATTACCTTCAGTCGCCATTGAAATCAAAACTTAATATATGAACTAAAACTCAAATACTAATACTAATAATCCCAGATCTTCCTGTCTTCAAGGCTTCACAAGCTCTGATACCACTTTGTTAGTCCCTGTTTAACTTAATAAACAATCGTATGTAATAAGCCTTGAATATATTATTGAGAAGTTGCGGAATCACACTCAATAATATTAAGAAGATCAATGAATATCAATTAATATAATGAACAAAATAATATACCGAAAGCTTCAATCTTATTAATGATATAAGACGAATACACTTGATGTATTAGGGTTACAGAAAACCTTGAAGCTGCGCAATAATACGTTAACCTATCTAGGTCTAAAGGATCTCTATTTATATCACATAGAGTCCTATACAATCTCCTACATATATGGAATATAATAACTTCCATAACCGACTCATACTTATCACAAAATCATAAACAGTTGTAACTACCATTCTGAAGTAAACAGTTGTAACTGTTACACATTCAGTGGTAACTGCTTCAATTGTAACAAAGACTAAGTACAAATATAATCAGTGTTAACTGTTTCATATATAACTAACAGTTACAAATACATAAGCAGTTTTAACTACTTACAGACACATAACTATCAGTTGTAATCTATCTTCAATCAGTTGTAACACTTGTCTTCTCTTCAGTTTTCTTCTATCAGTTGTAACTTTGTAAAGACAGTTTTAACCTTCAAAACAAACAGTTTTAATCACTTGTACTCTGTCTTCTCATCAAGACTTCAACTCAGACCTGAAACAGTTTTGACCCAACAAATAGTCATGTTTTTAAGGGCAATATTCCGCACTTTTTGGACGTATCTTTAGTGAAAACATTCCAAAATGATCATTATTTACTAAAATTCACTAAAGTGGTCAAAATATAGGCGTTGCTGCAAAAATCACCTAAAACGTCCAAATAACGAGCAAATCAGGACGAATAAACGTGCACAAAATCATCCGGCCTCATTTACCTTATATAGATCACATTCTAACTTCATCATATGATAAAACAGGTAAAATCGAGACGGGAAAATCAAGAATCATGCAAATCGGATAAAGAACGGAGAAGACTGAGCAGTAACAGACCCTATAAAGTCATTTCGGCTATGCTTGAGCTATACACATCCAATTTCAGTGAAGTTGGCATCATTAGAAGCGTAACAGAATTACGAAACCACAGGCGAAAGAATCAGGTCAAACGGACGCATAACGAAGGAGATACACACGTTTTAAGCAACGAACGAAATCAGACAGACACCGTATACGGCCCTGGGAACCGTATACGGCCCTATACAGACCGTATACGGCCCTACCAAGGCCGTATACGGCCCCCTTGACCCCGTATGCTGCTTCGTTTGCTTGTACGTGCTGTTTCGCGAGTTGTACGGCTGATTTTTGAGTTTTGCCTATAAATAGGGGATCACTCCTCCTCATTTTACACACCTCAACATTTTCACACATTTCTAATTCTCTCACTTTTCTTATTTCTCTCTTTTCTTTCACTTTCTCTCTCTAACTTTCTCTCTCTAGCACTACTCTTAGGAGTTAGAGGAGAAAGGTTAGGGTTGAGCTTACGGTTCGAGTCTAGAGGAAGTTTTAGCTTGGTAATCTTGTTGTAACGAGTTTTTCAAGTTCAGACTATTTGTAATCCTCAGTATTACGTTGCTGTATTCCCGGTGATATCTAAACTTTACTTACTGTTATAATGCTTGTGTTTTATGTTATTTCAGTTTGTATTCTGCATATTGCCATGTTTATAGAGTAGTTTAATATTGTGATTGTTGAAATGTAGATACTAGGAGTAGGGATGATGTTAAATTAATGTTTCATTTATACGATTGGAAATTGTTATGCTGTGTATCTGGTTAAGCTTATCCTGAATATAGATCTAGTCTCTCATCACCCTTTCCAGACTTTCACGTGACTGTTGCCCTAGGATAGGATCTGATCAACCCTAATACTATGAATACACAGTTATCTCCAGTTACAGTATGAAACTATGAACTTTCCTTTAAAAGGCACGGTACTTCGTATAGCGTTGGAAACACCTCGTGTGGAGTACAAATACGTGGAAGCTAAGGAAATGCCATGGATTGTTTCATCGTGAATTACCTAGAAGTGATCCTTCTAGAACTGTGGTCTAGGAATCAAAGTTGTGGAAATGCTTGTTGCACTGTACACCGTTAGTACACCTAAGATCTGGAACACTGTGGAAATGCTTAAATGCCCAGTACACCGTCAGTACATCTAGGGTTTGGAACACTGTGGAAATGCCTAATTGCCATGTACACCGTGATTATTCCTAGGGATGAACGCCTGACTCTAAAGGAGTGTCTATATTTATGATGGTTAAGTATGTGCTTCAATAGAAACAATACAGGGTAGTGTCAATCATATACCTAGACATGCAAAGCCCTAATCACACCAATAGTTTAACGTACACAGGATACAATCAGTATTTGCTATAATAAACGTAAATAGACGATTAGGTGTTAAGAAAGGTCAGTAAATACAATTGCGGTCTGTTGCCTTATGCCTGATCCCTAGAACATTTAGGGTGACTTTGTCTTAGTTAAGCAAAGGCTCAGGAGGGTTTGAAAACAGCCTGATCTGATCAGAATCATGATAACCTAGGATTCCAGTGACATATGTTTCTAGGGTTTCACCTGAACATAGGGTCCTAGTGTTTACACCGAAAGTATGTCTACTCTTTATTTGGTGAATCTCCAATCAATTTTATAATGAACATCATCCCGAAACCCTAGGATCCAAGTTTCAGCAATCACATCTCTACCTGTCTGCTTAAACCCTAATTTCATTTCTCGTTATTTACTTTTCTGCATTTAGGATAATTAGAAAACCAAATCAATCCAAGATCTATCTACCTACCCCCATCCTAATTGCGACCATAATCTTTGGTGACCCGCTTTATTTCAATTCGCTCCGATTTAAGAACGACCTCGAGTTATACTTACTGCTTGCTCCCAAGGTAGGTAGTACTTATAGTTTGAGCCCCAGCTCATATAAATTTAAAACTCACTGTCCGCCGCTTCTGTTGCTGTTGGAACAACGACCGGAGTCAAATCCGACCGACCGATAGGGGTGACGACAGTGTTGCAAATAGATTATTTTAGTTTGTATATGCCTTAAACCGTAGGTCAAAGTTGGTCAACTCGTTGGTCAAACCTGGTCAAACTGGTCAAACCTGGTCGGTGACTCCCAGCCCTTGATTGCTTCAATCTTGGCGGGATCAACATGAATTCCTTGGCTGTCAATCACGTGCCCGAGGAATTGAACGGTTCGAATCCAGAACTCACACTTAGAGAATTTGGCATATAACTCTTCGTGTTTAAGAAGTCCTAGAATGGTTTTCAGATGTTGAGCATGTTCCTGCTCGTTGCGAGAGTAAATCAGGATATCATCGATGAACACAATGACGAATTTGTCAAGATATGGTTTGCACACCCGATTCATAAGGTCCATGAATACGGCCGGTGCGTTGGTCAACCCGAATGGCATCACTTGGAATTCGTAATGCCCATAACGAGTTCGGAAAGCTGTCTTTGGGATATCATTGTCACGGACTCGGAGTTGATGATAACCCGACCGTAGATCAATCTTTGAGTAAACACTCGATCCCCGGAGTTGGTCAAATAGGTCATCGATTCTGGGAAGTGGATACCGATTCTTTATGGTTAGCTTATTCAGCTCTCGGTAATCGATACACATGCGGAAAGATCCATCTTTCTTTTTCACGAATAAGACCGGAGCTCCCCAAGGTGAGGAACTTGGCCGAATGAATCCTCTGTCCAGGAGTTCCTGTAGTTGGTTAGACAACTCCTGCAATTCGGATGGTGCTAAACGGTAAGGGGCTCGTGCCACGGGTGCAGCTCCTGGCACAAGTTCGATTTGAAACTCGATTTGTCTAGGGGGCGGAAGTCCGGGCAAGTCTTCAGGAAAGACTTCCGGGAAATCCCGCACGATTGGAACATCCTCAAGTCGCTTCTCCTCCGACTTCTTCTCCGTTACATGTGCGAGGATGGCTTGATACCCTTTTCGTAGATATTTTCTCGTTTTCAGACAGGATACAATATTCAGATTCCGTCTACCGGTCTCCCCTTGTAGGACTAAGGTTCCACCGGAGACAAGAGGTATGCGAACGAGTTTGTCATGACAGATGATTTCAGCTCGGTGCTTGGATAACCAATCCATACCGACAATAATATCGAAGCTGCCGATCTCGACAGGGATTAAATCAATGGAAAACGTTTCGTTCGTGAGGTTAAGTGTTGTTAGGATATTTTAATTTGATGATACAAAATAATTAAAGATGAGGGACTAAAATTGTAAATTGTTTAATTATTATTCTCCTACGATTAGGGTTTCTTGTAAACCTAGTATCTCTAGTATATAAAGAGATATTGGGTGTAGGTAAAAGGTGTGCACCTAAAAATAATGTAGACGTCTAAAGTTCTTTGTTATCCCTAAGGTTCTTGTAACCCTGATACTAAAGGGTATCCGTCATTATTATTATTAATAATATGATTAGGGATTTGGCCATTGATAATATTGATGTTTGTTCTTATTCCGCTGCATAGTATTATCATTGTTATCGTTTATTGTTAATCCTAGATCAAGACCTAAAAAGTCTCGAGTCAGATCGTTATTACGTTTTCACAATTGGTATCAGAGCAAGGTGGCTCGTGATCTAGGATCTACAAGTTTTACAAGCAAGAGAAGCCGTATTGAAGAAACCCTAGAAGATTGCAAGAAAAATTCGTAATTCGTCACTTTCTGCACAGCCATGGTAAAAAATTCAGATCTCATTTGTTAACCGTTAGATCGTCGTGAAATTTGAACTGTAGGTTCTTAACATATAGGCGCACATTCCTACAGAAGGAATTTTCGATCTGAGTTTTTGATTGAGAGATATTCATTGTCGAAATTGGTTGCTGAAAGTTTAGGGTTTTTCAGAACGACAGAAGTAAAACGATCACTGTGTCTTCATTATCCAATGAAAGTTTATGATTTTTGGATATGTTATAGAAGACATATGTTTCTACATTGTGTAAAATTTTCGTTGTGATTGGATGTTTCTACTTAGAGATATTCAAATTCGAATTTGCTGCAGTAGGTTTATTTTTTCTTTCGTGCAGCTGAAGTCAGAAAATTACTGTAGATTCATTAACCATTGGATCGACTTGATTTTTGGATATGTGGTTAAAGAAACGTTGATCGACTTCGTGTAAAAATTTGAGCATGATCAGATACGTCATCAGAGAGATATATAATTCTGAAGTTGCTGCCCCTGTTAGTTACATGTGCTAGCCACTGCTCAGCCACTGTTAGCACAAAGTGTCCCTCTGCTAGTACAACATTGCCTCTGTCAGTATAAGCTTGCCACTGTTAGTACAAGCTTGCCACTGCTATCACAAAATCCTACCGCTGCTAATACATAGTAACCACTGTTAGATGGCTTTTGCCACTGCTAGTACAAACATGCCTCTGCTAGTTATACTAGACAGTGCCACTGTTAGTTATTTGGATAGTGCCACTGCTAGTTAGCAGTTACCACTGTTAGTTGACGTGCAAACGTTAAAACTGTTAGAACAAAACAGTTGATGGTTTTGGATCTCGATTGGAATTGTTTTCATAACAATTTATTCTTATTGATTTAATGGCTCGTTCATAAAGATTATATGAAGATGTGATTACGAAGAAGGTTGATTGTAGCTTATTTGATATTGTAGTTGAGTTTTTCAGCTATGTATCTTATCATATCTCAAAGTGATGATGTTAAGCTTTGAAGATAAATTGTTTGGTTTGTATGGTGATGACGAAGACTTGACAAATCTAGCAAACGTGTGAGATTAAACTTATGATGCTCAATGCTCACATTTGCTATCACTTGAAAGAGTTTTGGAGTGCTCGGTGACTTATTAAAGATTAGAGATTTTAGTAGATTTCTCTAAGGTTTTCTAACCCCGATACCAAGAAGAGTGTATCTGTCTAAAATAAGGATTTTTGTCAAAGAGATCTTAAGCGGAGATTGTGATCTACTTATATATGAAATATAAGTTCGACGTCGTGGTTAGTACAAGATATAAGATACAGGTTTGGAAAATTCGACTTCTTCATCAAGTTTGTTATACTCTATTTTCTTCATATGTGATCATTACATAGAGCTGATAGAATTCGAGATTCAAGAGATGGTTAAAACATTCATTTGAGGGGAAGCTTGTTGTTTAAAGTGTTTAACCATCGGGATATGTTCATGCATTGATTGAGGAAAAAGTTGAAAAGATTCAAGTTGCTTATCTTTTTGAAGACCCCTATTGGATTATGACAAAAAGGGGAAGAAGATTTGAAGGTCAAGATTTGCAGCTTATTATGCATGACATGTTTACAAGAAATCAAGAACTAAGGGGAAGTTTGCGCGAGAAGATGTTTATTTTGTCATCATCAAATAGGGGAAGATTGTTAGGATATTTTAATTTGATGATACAAAATAATTAAAGATGAGGGACTAAAATTGTAAATTGTTTAATTATTATTCTCCTACGATTAGGGTTTCTTGTAAACCTAGTATCTCTAGTATATAAAGAGATATTGGGTGTAGGTAAAAGGTGTGCACCTAAAAATAATGTAGACGTCTAAAGTTCTTTGTTATCCCTAAGGTTCTTGTAACCCTGATACTAAAGGGTATCCGTCATTATTATTATTAATAATATGATTAGGGATTTGGCCATTGATAATATTGATGTTTGTTCTTATTCCGCTGCATAGTATTATCATTGTTATCGTTTATTGTTAATCCTAGATCAAGACCTAAAAAGTCTCGAGTCAGATCGTTATTACGTTTTCACAAGTGTACAGTTGTGTATGATGCTATCAGTCTCAATCAGTTTGCCGTTAGCTAATTCTACAATGTATTTAGCATCTAAGGCAGTGGGAGTTATATCAAGTAAAGGGCTAAATTTCTCAGAAATGAAGCTTCTATCGGCACCGGTATCAAATAATACAGAAGCAGTAAGGTCGTTGAGAAGGAACGTACCCGTCACGACATTCGGGTCTTGTCTGGATTCCCCAGCCTTGATAACGAAAGACCTGCCGCGAGCAGGGTTGTTGTTGTTTTTCAGCTTTGGGCAATCTTTCTTGAAGTGCCCTGAATTTCCGCACCCAAAGCAGGCCTTTGGTGCATTGGTGTTGGGGGTAGAAATGTTGGTTCGGCAATCCTTGGCTAGATGCCCGAACCGTTTGCAGTTGGAGCAAGGGCAAGAACCGTCATGATGGCGGCTGCATTTGGAACAGTAAGGCTTGTTCCCGCTGTACCCTTTCTTTTCCGAAGTCCCCGATGAATAAGCCTTAATGTACTCAGGCTTTTTGTTGGAGGTTTGGTTGGATGAGTTGGGGTTACCTTCCCACTTGCGTTTGTTGTTTGCAGATGGGGTTGAAGTTATGCCACGGCGGACAGAATTTGCCGTTAGTTCATGGGCCATACGGATGGCGCTCTGAATAGTACCCGGTTTGGATGAAGTCACCAGGTCTTGAAGTCTCTCAGGAAGACCATCAACAAATTTCTCGATCCTCTTGTACTCAGGATCGACCATGGTTGGGCACAGGAGTGCCAGTTGGTGGAAACGGTTAGTGTATCCGGTGATATCATCACCCTGCATCTTGTGGTTCCAGAATTCCATTTCCAGTTGTTTCAATTCATCCCTGGGGCAGTACTCGCCCCTCTACATTTCTTTCAACTCCTCCCACGGGAGTTGGTAAGCAGTAGCAACACTCACAGTCTGGGCATAAGTGTTCCACCAGGTGAGTGCGGTGTCAGTAAAAGTACTAACGGAGAACTTAACTTTGTCTCCTTCCGCACAGTTGCAGATCAGAAATACGGATTCGACTTTCTCGATCCAGCGTACTAGACCGATAGCTCCCTCAGTACCTGCAAAGTTTAGAGGTTTGCAGTTCTGAAAGTCTTTGTATGAACAGGGTTTAGCAGTAGTGGTTTCAGCGGCATCGCTGTTCCTCGAGGAATTTGGTGGAGTATTCCGAGCCAAGGCTTCAGTAACAGCCTGGGTTATAAGGGAGGTAATCTGGGCATCGGTGTATGGTCTTGTCTTTGGCGGCATGATTCTTCAATAAAAGAAATGAAGATACATGAGATTTTGTAGGAACTTGTAATTGTCACAGATGTACATGTATAAAAGCAGTAATACATAACATCAACATGGAAAAATGACAATTATTATGAGTTGAAATATCAAGGAATATTTGATGGATAATGCGAGTTCAAAGGTTACATCCTACAGAGATATTACAAAAGGTGTCGGGAATTGTTACATCCGACTAGTTTATAGAGTAGCGCTAGATAGTCATTAGATTACGAGATAGATTACAAGACAAAGACTACACTAGTCTTAATGTAGATTAATCTGTTCCATCAGCGCGACAAGGCGGTCCACGGTTTCTGCTAGTCTGTTTGTTTACCTGGCGTTGTCTTCAACTAAGGCCAGTCGTTGTGTTAGTGCTCGAGAGTGATCCTCAGTCTCCTGTGAACGCTGTTCACATTCCTCTAGTCGGTTTCTTACAAGTTCATCCGCACCTAATTCGGCGGTCTTGGAATTCTGAATTATGCTTACAGAGAGGTTGGTATCCTCTTGTTCTCGCTGGAGTTGGGATATGTGATCAAGTGCTTGGCGAAGCAGGTAGGTCATTCGGTGTTGTTCCCGTTCGAGACTTTCGAGCCTTTGCTCTTGACGGCGGAATTGGGTAGCCAACACTGGCAACGTGAGATGTGCCGAGTCCTGAGAGTTATGAACAGGATAGGGGCTGGTTCGAGGTGACCTTGTGTTCCTCCTGGTTTCTCGTGGGTTCCGTGACCCATGTGAGTGAGAGTGTGACGGATTAGGTGGTGTGTTTGCCATTCCTGTGGCAGAATGTAAGTAAGACGAGGCTTATATATAGACATATATCATATCCAGCCTATTGTCTAGCACGTATCAAGTAATGGTCCGGTTCTCTCGTGGTCAGAGTCAACTAACGTATCCCCGTTCAACATAATCATTTCAGACCTTACATCATCTTTCCTTAATTGTACATAGTTGATCAGGCTATGTTAAATTAAAGTCGTATGCTGTAATTTCTGAACCAGTCATGTCTAATAAGAGAATACTGCCTAACGGTCATAGTCTAGGCCCACTAAATGCAACCTAGTTCACTATAACCTTAGGCTCTGATACCAATCTGTAACACCCCCGAAATTCACTGTTTTGCGGAAGCATAGTTTGGGGTGTTACTAATCAAATATCACAGCACAAAGATAAAGCAAACGACATCTATATGCAACGTTTGTAAATTAGTTACATTCCATAGATATAATGTTTGAAAACTTAGTGTTTTCGTATAAAAAATGTAGTTTCCCCTAGAGTCCACGCGTATAGCGGGAGATTCTATTACATAATCGTAATGTACAAAAGATAATGCTAAGAATCTCCGTTAATGCAGTTGTGTTGAAATCATGCGACTCTAGCTAAAATCCTGGAGTAATCCTACTCCATCCGGGTACCTGAGAAAACATGCTAAAAAGTGTCAACCAAAAGGTTGGTGAATCTCACAGGTTTGTAAGTAATATCAGTTTTGAACACGAGATTTCATCAGTAATGCCCGCAGGCGTAAAATCAGCAATTTCAATCCAGAAATCGTAAACCGGTATTTGCAATCCCGCAAATGTAAGTAAGTAAGTTTATACCGTTGCCATGAGGCTCATAATCGAAGCTTAACCCGTAAGTAATAAGTTTGCTCCCGTGACATGCTCGTAAATGAGCAAGCATCAGTAACGAATAGGTAGTCACCCGTTTCTACGTGTAAATCAGTACGTGGCTGCGCTACTGCCCCGGGTGGGGAGGGTCATTTCCCTAATGGATCCATTAACTAGTGTTCGCGCTTAAGTCCATAACTAACGATATATGATGGAGAGACTTCTGTTTGTAAGTAAACTCATGCAATTTCGTTTGGTATAGTAAACAGTTTAGTACTTGTGTTCAAGAAAATCAGTAGCATGTATCTCCCCTAATAAGATAAAACAGTAAAAGTGGGGCCGTAAGACTCACCTGAGTCTTGTAGTAATTCGTTGCAATTAGCAAGTAGTAAGTAAAGCAAGTAGGTTCTCTGAACCCGTAACCTTCAAATGCCTAATCATATGAAGTTATGTAAGTATGCGTCTCACGAGACGTTTCGTTTAGTTGTACACAACTAGTATATCCAGTGTTTGTCCGTATGTTTGTAATTGTTTGTTTGTTGGAAAACATGTTTGGCCCGTTGGTGACGGTTTGTAGCAAAAATTCTAAAATGTTGACTTTGCTACAGTAGATTTGCTACAGTACTGCTACAGTAAAATTTGACTTTTTGTACAGTAACTTTGACTTTAAAATTCTGGTTTTCTGTGTTTTTGTGACACAATCTGCGACACTAAAGTTTGGTATGCGACACAGTGGTTGTGTCGCATAAAGTGCGACACAAGAGCTCTGCGACACAGTGGTTGTGTCGCAAAAGCTTGCGATGCTAATTTAATAGCGACATAAGGGTTGTGTCGCATAAAAGTGCGACACAATAGTGCGACATAACGTACGACACAAAATACGACACTAAATGGTTTATGCGACATAGCATGCGACACAAACGTTGTATCGCAAAGATGAACATCAGCCCAGAAACTTTCGGGTTTCGTGATTTTCCGACCAAAAACGCAAATCTAATCCATTTTTGAGCTATAAAATCGTGTTTTCTTCTTGTATTAGGTTATAACTATGTTGTGTACACATCAAAACATCAAAACATTACACCAAATTGAATAGATCTAAGATTTTAGAAAATTCTTACTTTTGCAAATCGAGCTAGATGGAGGATGAGATGATAAAAACGGTCTTGATATTCTTGCTCCACTCGTGATGGTGATTCCGAATATGTAATTTTCGTGGTCGAGTTTTGATTCCGAAAATTTGGTAGTATTTTGAGGTTGAGAGAGTTTATGTGTGTGTGTATTTTGGAAGTAATAAAAATGAAAGAAGAAATGAGGAGTGAGAAGGGTGTTGGCTGATCCAAGAGACAAGGGAGGGGAAAACATCCCTCAAAACACGGTATTTACTCCGTGTCCTAATCGATTAATCGTTTGTTTTTAGTATTTAACCAAACAGTTATATTTTTAAAATGTAACTGGAGTATTTAAATAAAAATACCTTGAAATTAATAATAAAAACATTTGTCGCAATATTTTAATTATTAAGTCGCGTTTATTACGTTTTGTTGCGTTAGTTAAAATGTCGTCGCGATTATATATAAATAATGCTCGTTCGGTTGCGTATTTTATATAACAAAATACGTTCTCATTATTTAAGTAAAATTTTGTCACCAACGTCCAAGTAAACTGTGTCGGACTCCGTCCGGTTAATTTGTACGATTCATCCAAATCGCGTAAGTATACACATATATATATAAATCACCTTATATATATATACAAATAGAGTCTGTAATTAGTCCTATTACATACTAATTACAACTAGTTACAAATAATTAGGCAAAATTAATTATCCTAATTAGGCAGGTGTTACAGTAGTAATACAAACAAACGATCATACGAGTATACTTTACAACTGTACCACTACTATGAATACATAATAATAATGGATGGAATTATTATTATACACCGATAACAAAGGGACCGTACAACTTTTCTACAAACTACGATTTACAAACAAATACAAACGTACAAACAAACTAACGGACATTAACTAGTTTGGGAACAACTAACATGGATACTTTACAAGTATTCCATTTACTTACTAAACCTTATGCGTATTAGGACGCTAAGGGTTGCTAGTTCGGGATACTACTTGCTTACTTACTGCGTTGTCTGCCAGACTCAGGTGAGTCTTACATCCCCTACTTTACTGTTTTTACTCAGGGGTGAGATGCATTACTGTTTTACATGAACACACAAAACTTACTTGCTGCCATGATTTACTTACTGTATGAGATTACGGATACGCCAATTGCATGAGTTTACGACTAATCCAATGAAATCCTCCTTAATCATAGTTGTTAGTTATGTGATAAGCGCGAGTTTTAGTATATGGATCCATATGGGACTGACAATCCCCGCCCGGGGTAGCACGCACTACCACGAACCGTTCCTGTAGAAACGGGCGTTTCTTACTCGTTCCGTATGAATGTTTTGGATTACATTCATGGGGGGGTACCTATATATACTGTACGTTAAGCTTCAACTATGGTGGCTCATGGCAATTGTATCAAACGGTTAGCATAACCTGCAACCACCCACTTATTAAAACTTAAGTAAACGATGAGCATAACCTGTGATCGTTACTTACTGGCTGGCTATGATTTACGAATACTACATGTGTGTTCAAACTATTTACTTACTTACAAACCTGTGAGATTCACCAACCTTTTTGGTTGACCGTTTTAGTAATGCTTCTCAGGTACACAGCATCAGTAGGGATGCCCAGCAGGATAAGCTTTCTTAGCTCGAGTCGCATGCATTTACAAGCTTGGAGATTTTATTACATTACTTTTGTACTTACTGTTATGTATTAGAATCTCTAGGAATTTACTTGAACTCGAGCTTGTATTTTGAAACTACTTATGTATTAATGTAATAACTTTCCGAACGTCTCATTTAGAGTCGTTCACTGTATCCTTTGCGCTTGTGATTATTGATTAGTAACACCCAAAAACTCGCTTCCGTAAACTGTTAAATTTGGGGGTGTTACAGATTGGTATCAGAGCCAAAGGTTATAGTGAACTAGGTTGCATTTAGTGGGCCTAGACTATGACCGTTAGGCAGTATTCCTCATTAAGTATAACTGGTTCAGGAATTACAGCATACAAGTTTAATTTAACATAGCCTGATCAACTATGTACAATTAAATGAAGATGATGTGAGTTCTGAAAGGGGTTATGTTGAACAGGAATGCACTAGCTGACTCTGACCACGAGAGAACCGGGACTTTTACTTGATTGTGCTAGACACGAACTAGGCGGTTATGTGATATATATATATATATATATACATAGGCCTCTTTCCCCGATACGATACTCTCTCTCGACTACTACGAAATTAATATTCTTTAAAATTTCATCGAACAAACGACAACTCGATTCTCGTCATTCTGTCCTTATTTAACTTTTATGAATTCACGAATACCGACATACGTCCTAAGATATCCACACCATTATAACCGACAACCATAGTTACTCGAACATCCTTCGATATGAAAATCGGGATTTTGTTTTTATTCGCTAACTCTACCTAATTCGACGTACCCCGTTTTACCGTTAGGTGTAACCTAATAAAACCATTTTCAACTCAATTTTTCGCCAGACTTCAAATTATACAACCGACTTTTACTATCAAAATTTTATAACAAATGTATTTTTATCAAACATGTTACAAAATTCCTCACAAAAATGTTTTTATAAAATTTTCAAAAACTTCAAAAACCGTATAAACTTATTTATAGTACACAACTTTAAACAACCTTCAAACTTTGGCGTAGTTTCTCTAAACTTACTAAAATCATCACCATCAAAATTCTTGTTCAAACCTTCACATGTTCTTTATTTGTTGTTTCAAGGAACATGCCTCCTCGACGACAAATCACACTTACTGAAGCCGAAGTCGCGGGTATTATTGCCCGTAGTGTGGCCCAAGCTCTAGCTGTCCGAGCAACCAATCCTGGTAGCGAAGATACGGCTAACAATACACCTCCACCCAAAACCTGCACCTACAAGGACTTCCAAAACTGCAAACCCTTGAGCTTTGCAGGTACTGAAGGAGCGATCGGTCTGATTCGTTGGACCGAGAAAATCGAATCAGTATTCCTCATCTGCAACTGCAAGGAAGAGGATAAAGTCAAGTTCGCCACCAGTACCTTTTCTGACACCGCCCTTACCTGGTGGAACACCTATGCACAGACTGTGAGCGTTGCCGATGCTTACAAACTACAGTGGGATGAACTGAAGAATATGCTGAGGGGCGAGTACTGCCCAAGAGATGAGCTGAAACAATTGGAAGTGGAATTTTGGAATCACAAGATGCAGGGTGATGACATCACCAGTTACACCAATCGCTTTCACCAGCTGGCACTTTTGTGCCCATCCATGGTTGATCCCGAGTACAAAAGGATCGAAAAGTACGTTGATGGACTTCCTGAGCGACTTCAAGACTTAGTTACTTCATCCAAACCGGGAACTATTCAGAGCGCCATTCGTATGGCTCATGAGTTAACAGCCAATTCTGTCCGCCGTGGCTCGACTTCAACCCCGTCTGCGAATAACAAACGTAAATGGGAAGTAAGTCCCCACTCATCCAACCCGATTCCTGACAAGAAGCTTGCAATTGTCAATGCCAATGACTCAAAGGCTTACAAGGGGAGCAAGCCTTACTGCTCCAAATGTGGTCGCCATCATAATGGCTCCTGTCCCTGCACCAAATGCAAGAAATTCGGGCACCTGGCCCAAGACTGCCGAACCAACCCCACTGGTACTGATACTCCTGCACCCAAAACGTGCTATGAGTGCAACGGTACCGGGCAATTTAGAAAGGATTGCCCAAAACTGAAACTCCGAACCAATCACACAAGGAGTGGAGCTTATGTAATTAACGCTAGGGAGGATGACCCGAACCCGAGACTTTGTGATTTGCTCAACCCGGGTACGCTCATTCTTTGATTACCCGAAACTGTTTTTCCCATAAATCTCTCGCTTAATAATTATGTGTAACTGTCTATTATTCTGTGTGTTTCCTTTGATCCTCAGTACCCAATAGGATTAGGAAACGACCGACTATACGAATTCCGAATATATAACTTGTATTACACTTAGACTACCAATAACAAACTCTTTTCTCAAATATCTCACACTGGTTGAGACCGGGAACTCGTATATTATTCGTACTTTAAACAAGTCATCCAATAGAACTTCATTTACTAGTAACAATTCTTAAATAGAATAATTATTTCGTAGGAAATGACAACTCACTCCGTCAACAACCCTACCTTGGATGATGAACTGCTCAGTGAGGAACCAATAATGTTTCCTTACCTCCTCGAACTCGAGTGTGATACCGAACCTTCTGTTGAATCAGCAACAGCACCTGCCTCTCCTGTTGCTCTAACTGCTGCAAAAGCACCAGTTGATGTAACCTTGACTGCTGAATCAGTCAGCCACCTTAACCAAACTATTGAATCGCTACGAAAACAACTAACTGAAGCACGGGAAGACATTGATGACCTACGACGAATTGCCTTCCAAAATGACCTGCGTATGCGTGAGTACGAGCTACGTTTGATAGCTTTAGAAAACCCTACTTCACCATCAACTTCCCATAGTACTCCTACTGAAGAGAATACCGACTCTGACTGTACGTCACCTCCAGCAAAAAGGGTGAAGATTACTCCCTCCAAATCCATCGGAAATTACTTGGGAAAGAAACATTTCTGTTCTCAATGCACTCTGCATCATGAAGGATCGTGTACCATACCCATCGGTCGATGCAAGTCCTACCCTAAGAGTACTAACTCCCCTAAGACGAAGCTGTGCTTCAACTGCGGGAGCGCTGGCCATCTCAAGGCCCAATGTCCACTACCTTCAGACAACAAAACTAAGGGTACGTTACCACCTGACGATTTCTTAACTTCAAACACTGTAGGACCTACCCTACTACTGTAGGCTACTAGTACACATTGTAGCTACCTGACTAGTATCGAACTACCGACTACTACTTCGAACAAATTTCGGGACGAAATTTTATTAACAAGGGGAGAATGTAACAACCCCAAATTTAGGGCCAATTTAAAAATTTCCCTAATTACGTGTTTACTACTTGTATTTAATATGAAATAGGATTAAATACGTTACTTACTTAATATATATATATGGATGGAATATATATATATACGCGGATACGATTCGTTCAAAACGTATAAAACAACAATTGTACAAACATACGGACGTTGGCAAAACAATTATTAAATAATGTGAAATTATTTAATTACTTCAACTACTACTTATATTATGTTCATAATATAACGAAAACGTACGTTTAAATTAAAACGTCACCGAACTCTCCGAAAACTCGACCAACCGACAAAACAAAACAAAGTTATGTTTTATAACTTGAAAACTAGTATTTTGATAAAATACTTCAACGTAATTATCGAGTAATATTTCGTATTTTAAAATGTATATGTAATCGCGTATAAAATGATTTTAACGTTTAAACGACAGGGGAAACGAACACCGCACGGAGCACAACCGCGAGGGAACGAAAAATTGGTGAGACCACACCCTGTGGCCCCACCCAAAACCGGCCAAGGTGAGGGGATCTCACACCCTCACCCTTTTGTTCACTTTGACACACAAACACAACACACCACACCCTCCATTATTCTCTCTTCTCTCTCTCTCAATCGGCTCACCTCTCTCTCTCTAAAACCGCCTACAAAACACCCTAAAAACACCACTAAAACACCTCGGAAGTTAGGCTCGGTTTGGAGAAAAGTGATCACGAGAACGAGCTCTACAATCCTATCTTTTCGGTTTCTTGATTCGACAACTTTGTAAGTTTTCCGGCGACTCGCAAACTTTTCCGATTACATTTATTTTACTTCCATGTTGTTCCCCTAGCTAAATGATGTCCGAATATGTAATTAAAACTCGTTTTTGAACACGTTAACGGAAATGTCGGTTTTGGTCATTTTGAAGAAAACGACACCACAAACCTTAAAAACGACCACCAATAGTTACTATGAACTCATTATAACATATTAAAACTAGTATAAAAGTTCTAGACCCAACGGAAACCGGAAAATACGTTTTCGGAAACTAAATTTCCGAACAGACCTCTTGTGTCGCATCGGACCAAAACTTCATGCGACACAACACTGTGTCGCATGTTATGTCTCACGTTATGTCGCAATGTATGCGACACAACGCTTATGTCGCACTATATGTCGTATCATCTACGACACAAAGTTTACATATCGCTTGATTGCGACACAACGACTATGTCGTATCGTTGTGTCGTACCCTTGTATGCGACACAACCATTGTGTCGCATAAACACCAAACCGAAATCAGTCCATACGACACAGACCTTATGTCGCATACGGTCTGCGACACAAGACTTGTGTCGCAGATAGCCCAGATCAGAAAACAAAATATATTCTAAGTGTTGGAATTACTTTTCAACTACTAAATCAAATACGATGCTACTTGTACATGAAAATACTATACTTTTGAGAGTATACAACAACACTTGAATACGTACAAGACTATACTAAACTAACGTGAGATTTCACTCACACACGCACACGAGATTACACTCGAAATACTTAGGAGATTACACTCCAACAAACTTACACTTGTACATTACACGGGATTACATCCGATACGAACTTACAAGTTCACTCACTAGTTACGTGCTGGATTACACGTTAACTGATACGAACATACACTCGAATACTTACGAGGTTTCACTCGTACCCTTTGGGGTTTAAGCCCATTGGAACTTACGCAAACGATACATGTAGTAATACAAACAAACGATCATACGAGTATACTTTACAACTGTACCACTACTATGAATACATAATAATAATGGATGGAATTATTATTATACACCGATAACAAACGGACCGTACAACTTTTCTACAAACTACGATTTACAAACAAATACAAACGTACAAACAAACTAACGGACATTAACTAGTTTGGGAACAACTAGCATGGATACTTTACAAGTATTCCATTTACTTACTAAACCTTATGCGTATTAGGACGCTAAGGGTTGCTAGTTCGGGATACTACTTGCTTACTTACTGCGTTGTCTGCCAGACTCAGGTGAGTCTTACAGCCCCTACTTTACTGTTTTTACTCAGGGGTGAGATGCATTACTGTTTTACATGAACACACAAAACTTACTTGCTGCCATGATTTACTTACTGTATGAGATTACGGATACGCCAATTGCATGAGTTTACGACTAATCCAATGAAATCCTCCTTAATCATAGTTGTTAGTTATGTGATAAGCGCGAGTTTTAGTATATGGATCCATATGGGACTGACAATCCCCGCCCGGGGTAGCACGCACTACCACGAACCGTTCCTGTAGAAACGGGCGTTTCTTACTCGTTCCGTATGAATGTTTTGGATTACATTCATGGGGGGGTACCTATATATACTGTACGTTAAGCTTCAACTATGGTGGCTCATGGCAATTGTATCAAACGGTTAGCATAACCTGCAACCACCCACTTATTAAAACTTAAGTAAACGATGAGCATAACCTGTGATCGTTACTTACTGGCTGGCTATGATTTACGAATACTACATGTGTGTTCAAACTATTTACTTACTTACAAACCTGTGAGATTCACCAACCTTTTTGGTTGACCGTTTTAGTAATGCTTCTCAGGTACACAGCATCAGTAGGGATGCCCGGCAGGATAAGCTTTCTTAGCTCGAGTCGCATGCATTTACAAGCTTGGAGATTTTATTACATTACTTTTGTACTTACTGTTATGTATTAGAATCTCTAGGAATTTACTTGAACTCGAGCTTGTATTTTGAAACTACTTATGTATTAATGTAATAACTTTCCGAACGTCTCATTTAGAGTCGTTCACTGTATCCTTTGCGCTTGTGATTATTGATTAGTAACACCCAAAAACTCGCTTCCGTAAACTGTTAAATTTGGGGGTGTTACACATAAATATAAAAATAGTTACAAGTAATTACAAGTATTTAGCCTAAATCACATCTAAATACACGTAATTAGGGTTTCGGTTAAGTTTAAAAGTTAACCTAAATTGCCGGGTGTCACATTCTCCCCTTGTTAAGAGAATTTCGTCCCGAAATTTGCTCGTAGTCATAGTTTGTGTGGGATCTAGCGAAAGTGTGAGTATTTCTGACGTTTAACTAAGTCCATGAAAAGAAAGTTCGTTGTTGTGATGCAACGCATCCATTTGTATACGTTTAGAGAATTATCTCCGTGTACTATTGGTAGGACATTTATTCCTAAATAGTCAGTCGTAATAAGGTCATTTACTATAAGGTTCGTAGTACTAGGAAAACATTCCTATATGGTTCGTAGTAGAAAAACATTCCTATATGGTTCGTAGTAGGAGAACATTCCTATGTGGTTCATAGTAGGAAAACATTCCTATGTGGTTCGTAGTAGGAAAACATTCCTATGAGGTTCGTAGTAGGAAAACATTCCTATGTGGTTCGTAGTAGGAAAACATTCCTATGTGGTTCGTAGTAGGAAAACATTCCTATGTGGTTCGTAGTAGGAAAACATTCCTATGTGGTTCGTAGTTGAAATCAAAGAAAAGGTCATAGTTGAGATCATAGTTCACAGTATAGTACAAAATCGTTCATAAAGCAGAGTTCAAGTAGTTCATGAATCAGAGTTCAAGTTGGTAAATCAAAGTTCAAATAGTTCATAAATCGAAGTTCAAATAGTTCCTAAAAAAGAGTTCAAATGGTTCATAGTAAATCATAGGAAATGAGCATTAAATAGTTCGCAAACATTTCTCAAAACAGCTTCATAGTAGCTCACAAAACAGAGACGAAGTAGTTCACAAAACAGAGACAAAGTAGCGATCAAATCTTGATAAAAGAAAAAAAAAATGAAAGTAGTAATTGGATTCCAATAAATAGTTTGTTAAAACTGTCAATAAACCAGTTTGTAAACAATTCGCAAGTTATGAGTAATTCGTTGGTTCACATCCAATATAAATCGTTGTAAACATGTTTCCAATATGTAAATCGTTAGAAGACCCGCAGGTGTTTCAAAGTATAAGTCGTTATCGTTTGTTAGAAAACATAGATCTTTGAGAAAAATTAAGTGAAAAACAAGTGTTTGTTTATAGGTATGGTTTTTATTTGTTAAAAATGTCATCATAATATCTGTTGAAAACTTAATGTCAATCAAAATACGTTGGAAACTGTCAGCACGTTGAAAGAATCCGTTTAACAAAAATTCGTTGAAAGCTCTGGTTATTGAAAGGTGTTGAAAATTCTGTTTTGTCAAAAAAAATCGGTTGAAAGTTTACATCTGTGAAAAATCCATATCGTCTATTCTATTCTCGTGGCGGCGTAGCCTAGCAGCTAGTACCAGAACGGTATGATGAATAGGTTCCTATGCATATGGAGGGGTATTCATGTTGGAAGATTCTCCGTGTCTCAAGAGTTGTAAATAGCCAAATAGTAGTTTCACAAAGTAGTCATGACAATGACCGAGTAGTGTTCTTGAAGTAGTCAATCATGACTATGTTATTGTTTCGAAATGAACAAGTATTTAGTAAAGATGTTCGGTCAAGATAGTTGGTAATTCCGCAGCTGCTAGCATCCATTGCAGTAGTGATCGAAAATTAAGTTGTTATTGAGATAGTTTGTGTTCAGAGTAGTTAACGTCATAAACCGATTTATGCCTAAGTCATTGGAATCCATCCAAGTGTTGGAGATATTATTTCGAGTAAGTAGTGTGAATAGGATAATGTCTAGTTCGAGGAGGTCTGCCCTTCTAGTCGTGTGTAGCACGCGCGCTCCCTGGGTCTACGATAAAAGTGGGTAGGGAGGGTGTGGAGTAGACGGAGTAAATGTAACACGCCTAGATGATGAATCCTTACGAGGTTCTAATTCCATACGTGTTCTCGAACGATTACAATGAGAGCGGGAGGAAGAGGGTGAAGTAGATGTCACTTGTTTGGTTGGCGAATCCTTAGGTGGATTCTCTTCAAGTGATTCCTATTCGATTATATTGTTGCCCGATTCAGTTGGGCGAGCGGGTACCATGGAAATCTCCACAATAGTGAGTAAGGCTAGAGCCTCGTTTTCAGAGTTGGGTGACGTAGTTATGAGAGTGGTTGCTGTGAAGGGTGGCAAATAAGTTTAGTGTACGTAAGGTTATACATATATATACATATATATATACACATAAAAGCCTAGCACATAAGCACATATAAAGGTTGGTCCCGTTCTATCCTCGGTCTACGTCTGCTACTGTACTCTCGTTCACTATAACCATTTCAGGTCTTGCATCAAATCTCCTTTAATTGTACATAGTTGATCAGGCTATGTTAAATTAAATTCAAATGATGCAATCGCTGAACCAGCCATACTAAACAAGGAATACTAACCTAATGGTTATAATCTAGGTCACTAATGCAATCCTAGTTCGCTATAACCTTAGGCTCTGATACCAATCTGTCGCACCCCCAAAACACGTGGCAGCGGAAACATGAGGTGTCACGGGGGCTACGACCAAATCAAATATCACAACACAAAGATTAAAGCAAACGACCTCTATATGAGACGTTTGAAAATGTTACATTCCATAAATAAAAGTTTACATAAGATTCTAAAGTTCGCAAACATAGTCTAGAGATTTATAATACATAATCGTTGATACAAAATGTCATAATGCAATTTAAATCTCCTGTTTGAAAATATGCGACTCGAGCTATGCTTTCCAAAAGCATCCTACTGTCCTGTTTCCTGTGGGTAGTCCTACTGCGTCTGTAAACCTGAGAATACATACTAAAAGGGTCAACATAAAGTTGGTGAGTTCATAGGTTTAATCTGTAAAGGAATCATGTAAACACAAGGTTTTCTGTTTGTAAAATAGAGTTTTGTAAAACAGAGTTTCTGTGTTAAGTCAAGTTCTGCGTAATAAAGTTCTGTAAAAACAGTTTCTGTGTGAAATCAAGTTCTGCATATCAAAGTTCTGTAAAACAGAGTTTCTGTGTGAATCAAGTTCTGCATATCAAAGTTCTGTAAAAACAGAGTTTCTGTGTGAAATCAAATTATGTATACTATTGCCAATATCATATTTGTAAATCACAAGATTTAATAGTTTGTATTGCTTTACCACAATATCGAAATGTTTGTATTGCTTTACCACAATATCGTTTTGTATTGCTTTACCGCAATATCGAAATGTTTGTATTGTTTTACCACAATATCGTTTTGTATTGCTTTACCGCAATATCGTTTTGTATTGCTTTACCGCAATATCGTTTTGTATTGCTTTACCGCAATATCGTTTTGTATTGCTTTACCGCAATATCGTTTTGTATTGCTTTACCGCAATATCGTTTTGTATTGCTTTACCGCAATATCGTTTTGTATTGCTTTACCGCAATATCGTTTTGTATTGCTTTACCGCAATATCGTTTTGTATTGCTTTACCACAATGTCGTTTTGTATTGCTTTACCGCAATATCGCAAGCGTAAATCAACAGATTTATATGATTGTATTGGCCTTAGTGGAAAAGAAAGTAACTCATGCAATACGTATAAGTGTTTTCCTAACAACAATTCGTAAAACAATTCACATAACAGTTCATAAAACAGTGCATGTATTCTCACCCCAAAACAGTTCAAACAAGTAAAAAGGGGCTATGAAACTCACCTGAGTTTAGCAAGTAGCAAGCAAATATCAAATAAGCAAGCAAGCCGATGTGCAACCTTCTAACGTCCTAAACGTATAAGGTTGTGTAAGTAGATGTCTTATAAGACCATCTATAGCGATTGTATAAGTGGGGGTTAATGTCCACTTAAGCCAATCGTGAAGGTGGAGGGTTAATGTCCACCTAGAGCTAGTTCATCAACTAGTAAATTGTCGTAGCCCCTATCGGTCGGACGGATTTGATTCCGGTCGTTGATCCAACAGCAATAGAAGCGGCGAACAGTGGGTTTTAAATTTGTAGAGCAGGGGAATCCTAAGTTGTATACTACTGACAGACCTAAAAGGGCAGCAAGTGGTATGTATGACTCAGGTGTCGTTCTTCAAACTACAACGGGCATGGGAGTCTAGGAAGTTTTATTATCTTTGGAGATTCAGCTGGGGTTTTTAAAAGTTTTTGGATAGGTTTTGTTTTTATAACTAAATACTAATTAAATAAAGAAAACGGAACTAAAGAGGTTTGTACGGAGACTCGGTCAACAGAGGATAAGCGAGTGTTTACTATGATTTCGTTAAATGTTATTGATGAATAGTCAAGGGTAAGGCTACTAGATGTGATGACTAACCCGGAGAGGATAGAAACATAACTAATGCAAAGTATTGTACCTACGACCGTTCCGCGGCTTCCATACGTTTGTACTCCACCAATTGGTGTTTCCAGCACTATACCGAGTAATAGGGCGTTTTACGGTTTTTCCGTTACATTAATTAGGGTTCCACATTACTCCCGCAGATTTCCTATATCCTAATGAGCTACAACTACGATCCTATTAAATATCTAAAGTAGAGTTGTCCGCAATCAGATAAGTAACATGTCACGTGGATAGCAGTTATAGAAGTCAGATACACCGGAAATTCTCCCAAATGTACAGACCAATTCAACCGACGACTATCCTCGAATCCTGGTCCCCAGTCACAGTCATCAGAGATGTCTGTATCGTAGCGTGAATTGTTGATTGAACAAGAACACGAACGGGGATAATCCCGCGGACCAAGTTGGGATAATCGGGCTAACGATCAGTTAAATTGTTCAACATTACCGATATAAATCATTACAACTATTCCATGCATGTTAATCCACTGTGTAAACCAATATTCTGTGTCTGAAAACCTAATTATACAGTTACTGATATGAACCAAGGGGATAACTCTAGCATGCATCATTCCTAAGGCAACAATCAAACAAGAACATGCGATAGGGTAACACATAACAGAACACCGTAATCCTAGCATAGCAGATAACCAATAATTAAATCATAAATATCCCGAAAGTTCTCTCAAAGATATATAACAGATAAACATGAATCTAACCTATCTCTAATCCTACGCTCCGTGTCTCTTATGATTTGTTTCAACCTAGAGAACACGGCCATACCAAGTTCATTGATCATCAAGTATAGAATAGGTAGAGCATGTACCACTAGTAATTGGCCAAGTTCTAGCAGGAAGCTTCTAACCACAGCATAGGTTGGATAGATAAACATTCGAGATTCAGTTTACGAGTTCATACACAGTTTAAAGTAACACGGGCAGAGTAACAGCATGGCATAAACATTTTGACTATTCTAACATAACTACATCATAGTAAACACAAAGAAATGTCTAGCCTAACATTATATATCTAACATACAATCCTAAACAAGCATAAACAAAGCAACACATGTTTAAAACTGGAAAGTAAGAGATATATAAATAGAACCTGATACGAATTTATTACAGACAGATCTTCGCAAATACAATGTCTTGGAGTGCCTCCGTACAAAAGCTAAAAGCTACCTCTACCCAACTATCTCTCTAACTAGCTCAATTCTAGAGAGAGAAAATCCCCTAGAGAGAGAAACTAGAGAGAGAGTGATGTGTGTGAGAGAGAAAGTGTAGGGAGAGAATGAAATGAGAAAGTTGGTATGTTGGTGAAGTGAGGGGTGTCCACTATTTATAGGCAAAGCATTAAATCGCACGTACAACTCACGAAGCAGCACGTACAAGCAAACGAAGCACGATATGGGGGTGCAGGGGCCGTATACTGCCTTGTAGGGGCCATATATGGTGTAGTGAGGGCCGTATACGGTCTCACAAGGGCCGTATACGGTGTGTGGGGCCGTATACGGGCTCTGTCTGATTTCGTTCGTTGCTTAAAACGTCTGTATCTCCTTCGTTATGCGTCCGTTTGACTTTATTCTTTCGCCTGTGGTTTCGTAATTCCGTTACGCTTCTAATGATGCCAATCTTACAGAAATTGGATGTGTAGAGCTTAGGCGTAGCCGAAATGACTTTTAATGGCTCTGAAAGCGTAGTGGTTTCTCCGTCCTTTGGCCGTTTCACTTGATTCCAGATTTTTCCGTCTCGATTTTAACTGTACAACAGATGGTAGAAGTTAGGAGGTGTGCCTTGACAGGAAAATGAGATCGGAGGAATCGGCCTGTATTAAAATGCTGTGCTTTGTGCATTTTTAGAGTGTTTTCAGTGATTTTTATCACAACGTCTACTTTTGAACCACTTTAGTGTATTTTAGTAAATAATCAATGTTTTGGAATGTTTTTACTAAAGAAAGGTTCAAAATGTGAGGAATAATGCTTCTAAAAACATGACTTTTTACGTCACATCAAGTTATCCCACACTTAGACGTTGCTTGTCCTCAAGCAACAACTCTCTGAAAAATATTTTTAGGTCATGTTTTTAGGGGCGAGTCAGAGAATATGTTCCGAGATTAGCATTTCCTCATATAAGTCAGTTATTTCTCAAAGTGTGGAGGAGGATAAGATGATCCTTCCATAAACAAGAAGAGATTCTCTTAGGTGTACATCCAAATCTAATGATCTTGGGGTACACATGACTAGGCGATCTCACTATAGGTGGTCACTCAATTCACTCAAAGTGTATCGGGTTTCCTATCAATCTAGCTCAAACGAAATCGCTCAAAGTAGCCAGTCATGCTGCACTCATCGTCATAGTCTTGATCAAGAATCGGATCTCCACCACTTAGGTGAGGACAGTGCTAATTATCTCAAGACATTCAGAGGGTTGTAATGTTTGGTGAAGGGTATGGATAGTGGTTTGTGAGGGTGTTTAGCTTATCCTAAAATCACTGAGATTATGAACAACTTTATTTAGAACGGAGGGGAGCGGAGAGTTGGTAGCTGTTTCAGCTTTTGCCGGATTTTTCATGAAGAGCAATGCTTTGAAACTTTCAGCTTTATTTGCGGAGTTATTTTCTTTTCTTTTCTTTTCTTTTTCTTCTTTTCTCTTTTCTTTTCTTTTCTTCAGAATTTCTTTTAGAGAATTTCCAAGGAATTTATATTTTGAATCCTTTAGAAATCTTTTCCTCTTATCTTGATCATTTTGATTCTTTTCCAGGTGCTAATTTTTCCCGCACCATCGTCCTTCCAGTTCTCTTGTGTGCTAATTTTCCCGCACCATTTGTTGAGAAGCTTGATTTTGGAGAATGCTAATGAGTAGGATATTTGAAACAGATATTCTAAAAGGTTGTTCTTCATAACCTCAGAAATTCCAAGATAAGTTTGGAGGTAATTTTTGGGAAGTGGGTGAAAATTAGGGTTTTGAAGAAACGAAAGGTTGAGGCTCAACAGGGTATACTAGGCGGATCTTCGATACTAAAAATGAGCATCGGAAAGGGTTTTGGGCTTGAAAAGATATGTAAGAAATGGGTTAAGTCCTAAGGAATGTCAAGGTCATTTAATTGCACCTATACCGCGTACGGTACACACCAATATGGTCTCGAAACGTATGTCAAGAGCAAGTTCTAATTCAGAGATACAGACATCGGCATACACACAAGAATTGAAAGTGAAGCATTAAAGATGAATGCTTTTGGGCTCAAGATACCTCACTGCAAAGGGTTGTATGTGTCTAGTCATGTTCCTTTGATTATTACTTCTTGTTTAAGCAATTTCTACCTTATTTTCTTTAGGCTTTTAGAAATATCATACTTATATTTTGAAAATGGTTTCTCTCAGTAGTATCTGAGACTCAAAAACTGAGTTAGACTCATTAATTTTTGAAAAAATTTGACCTTATTTTTGAAAAATTTTGAGAGAAAGATTACTATTGGACATAAAAAATCACCTATTAAGGTATTCTATACCTACCATCCCACACTTAGAGGAACATTGTCCCTAATGTTCTCTTGAGTAGAGATTTTATTTATTAAAATCTCACACTTAGAGTTTGAACATGTAAGTAGATGTTTCTCAAGTGTTTAATTTGGGCTGGAATCCCACACTTAGTGATAAGTTTAGGATGAGGTACAAAAATTAAATGTACTAACATAGGCATAATAAACATAATTGAAACGGGGAGAAAGGAACAGAGAGACTCCCCATTTGTGTTTACTGGAATAGACCAGGTTTGTGCAGGAGTGGTGCTAGTGATTTGCTGGATTTTTAAGGACCAGGCTCGTTTAAGATCATCCATTCCACACAAAGCTGAATTCTGCAATAAACCACGACACACATATCATAGTATCTCATCTAGGTAACAAGTCTAAAGCGTAAGTACAGAGTCATAATACAGAAAGTAAATAATAAAGATAAAATCTAGTAATCATCAAGTAGGTCATCAGTGTCAGGATCAAACTCTGCCTCAACATCCCTGTCGAAAACAGAAGTCGGGGATGGAATGGAGAAATCCATAGCAGCCATAGCCTGACTCACGATCTCGTCAGAGGAAGTGACAGAAGTATGAGCATCAAAGCTAGCCAGAAGCTGCTCTGTGAGGCCGTGATCTGGTGATGCAAATCCTGTGGGTAATACTGGAGCAAGATCAGCAGCTGCAGTAGTGGGGCCAGTGGAAGGTCCAGCAGTAGAGAGAACAGGTGGATCACCCGGAGGACAGAAGAACCATGGAAGTTGAGATGGTCCTGGATCTGGGCCAAGCCTGAAGGGGATGGCATCAGGTCTCGGAATCTCGAGCCGCTCACAGATAGAGGACATGATGTCGTGCTGGATGGAGAGTGTCCGAAAGAGGGCCCACGAAGCAGCTGGGTCAGCCGTAGTGATACCGTACTCGAAAGTGGGTACGGGGGCTGGCAAAGGTGATGAGGGCCCCTCATCGGGCAACTCCTCGTGAGTGATCGGGACATCAGTCAGGTCCTCCTCAGTGATGGTCAGCATAGCCGCTCTCTGTACTCTGCGTCTACGGGGTCTGTGTCGTCTGCGTGGTCTCGCAGCTACATGATCAGCGTCAACAGCGTCCATCCTGAAACAAGATAAAATAAACAAGTAATGCTAACAGTGATAGTTAATGAACAACACTTATCTCGGATTTTGCAATTCGAAGTCAGATAAGTGGCAAGCCTGCAATTTTATTAGTTCAGAGATAACCATACTTAATAAAAATAAACTAAGAAATAAAACGACAGAAATAAAGATAGGCTTGGGGTGCCTCCCAAGAGCGCTTGTTTTACGAGTCTCTAGCTTGACTCTTTGTACCTTTCTGTCGACTCACGGTGGTTCAAAGATAAAGACATCTTCCCTGATGGGAAAGTCTTCGAAGTAATGCTTTAAGTGATGACCATTAACCTTAAAATTACCTTCTGGTGCCTCAAGTTCGACTGCACCGTAAGGAAATACCTTTGATACTATGAATGGTCCGCTCCACCTGATTTTGAACTTGCCAGAGAATTTCTTGAATCGCGAATTGAAAAGCAGCACTTTATCTCCTGTTTTGAATCGTGAGGGCCTCAGCTTAGCATCGTGAATTTTCTTAGTTCGTTCTTTGAAGTTTAACGAACTGTCATATGCCTGATCCCTTAGTTCGGCTAACTCATTCAACTGCATTCGTCTATTTGCTCCAGCTGTAGAAATATCTAAGTTGCAGTTCTTCAAAGCCCAGTATGCTTTATATTCCAGCTCAATTGGTAAGTGACATGCCTTGCCATAAACTAGACGATATGGTGTGGTTCCTAATGGTGTTTTATAGGCGGTTCTGAATGCCCACAATGCATCATCTAATTTTTCAGCCCATTTGTACCCATGATTACCAACGGTTCTTTCCAAGATTCTCTTCAAAGCTCGATTTGTTGCCTCAGCTTGCCCATTTGTCTGGGGGTGATAAGCTGTTGATATTTTGTGAGTGACACCATACTGTTGCAGAACTTTCATGAATTGAACGTTGCAAAAGTGTGTACCACGATCACTAATTATTGCTTTTGGAGTTCCAAATCGACTAAATAGCTTTTTGAGAAACTTGGTTACCACTTTGGCGTCATTTGTTGGGAGAGCTTGGGCTTCAGCCCACCTGGAGACGTAGTCGACTGCAACCAAGATGTATTCTTTACCGTTAGATTTAGGGAATGGTCCCATGAAATCTAATCCCCAGATATCGAAGATTTCCATGGCCTGGATGTTTGTGAGTGGCATTTCATTCCGAGCTGTTATATTGCCTTGTCTTTGGCAGATATCGCAGCGTCTCACCAGATCGTATGCATCTCGAAATATGGTTGGCCAGAAAAAGCAGGCATCGTACACTTTTCTTGCGGTCATGTTGGTACCGTGATGTCCTCCAGTAGGTCCATGGTGGCTTTGGTGTAAGATGTGTTCTGCCTCTTTCCCATCAACGCATCTTCTAATGATCTGATCAGGGCAAACCTTAAAGAGGAAAGGGTTGTCCCAATAGTAATACTTTATATCGCGGAAGAATTTTTGTCTTCGAGAGGTTGGCATCCCTTTAGGTACAATTTTTCCCACCAAATAATTGGCATAGTCAGCATACCAGGGATCATTAGTAGATCGTGACCCTTGATGGTATCTACCAATATGCATGAGTTGTTCTCCTGGAAACTGGTCTTGAATGTCTTTTTCGTGCAACTTATCCATTGAAGGATTTTCTAATCGGCTGAGATGGTCCGCCGCGACGTTTTCTGTTCCTTTTTTGTCTTTGATCTCGATGTCGAATTCTTGAAGGAGTAAAATCCATCGTAGAAGGCGAGGTTTAGCATCTTGCTTCTTAAAAAGATATTTCAGAGCTGAGTGATCTGTATAGACAATAGTTTTGGACAAGATTAGATAAGAACGAAATTTATCAAAAGCAAATACTACTGCTAGCAGCTCTTTTTCTGTAGTTGTATAATTTTCTTGGGCGTCAGTGAGCGTTTTGCTGGCGTAGTATATTGGTTGAAACTGTTTCTCCTTCCGTTGTCCTAGAACTGCTCCGACTGCGAAATCACTGGCGTTGCACATGATTTCAAATGGGAGACTCCAATATGGAGCAACCATGATCGGTGCATGGACAAGCAGATCTTTCAGATGATCGAAGGCCTTGAGACATTCGTCTGTAAAGACAAACGGCGTATCTTTTTCGAGGAGATGAGTCATAGGTCGGGATATCTTAGAGAAATCTTTGATAAAGCGACGGTAGAACCCGGCGTGTCCTAGAAAACTGCGGATGGCTTTAACAGAGGTGGGTGGTGGAAGTTTTGAGATGGTCTCGACTTTTGCTTTGTCAACTTCAATTCCAGCTTTGGATATACGGTGTCCTAAAACTATGCCTTCTTTTACCATGAAATGGCATTTTTCCCAATTCAGAACTAGGTTCGATTCTTCACATCGGGTGAGCATCTTGTTCAAGTTAGAAAGACAAGTGGTGAACGAATCTCCGAAAACCGAAAAATCATCCATGAACACTTCCATGCATTGTTCAATCATGTCGTGGAAGATTGCTACCATGCATCTTTGAAATGTCGCCGGTGCATTACATAAGCCAAATGGCATACGTCGGTAGGCAAAGGTTCCGTATGGACAGGTGAACGTTGTCTTTTCTTGGTCCTTTGGATCGAGAGGTATCTGAAAATAGCCAGAGAAACCGTCGAGGAAGCAATAGAATTCGTTTCCTGACAATCTTTCAAGCATCTGATCAATGAACGGTAGAGGGAAGTGATCTTTGCGTGTAGCTTCATTTAGTTTCCGATAGTCGATACATACCCTCCAACCGGTGACGGTTCGTGTTGGAATCAACTCGTTGTCTTCGTTAGCGATGACCGTTATGCCTCCTTTCTTTGGGACGACTTGAACTGGACTGACCCATGGGGAATCCGAAATAGGGTAAATTAGACCATCATCCAAGAGTTTGATAACCTCCTTTTTCACCACGTCTTGAATCTTTGGGTTAACTCTCCTTTGCCTTTGAATGGAAGGTCTGAAGTCATTTTCCATTAAGATCTTGTGAGTGCAGTAATTTGGGCTGATCCCTTGTATGTCAGAGATTTTCCATGCAATCGCTTTCTTATGTGACTTTAGAACCTTAATGAGTAGTGCTTTCTCTTCAGGCTTCAGATCTTTGGATATGATAACTGGTAAGTGCGAAGTTCCTTCGAGGAAAGCATATTCAAGGTGTGAGGGGAGTTCCTTTAGCTCCAATTCGGGTGGTTCTTCAGTGGAAGGCTTCATCCTGGCAATCTCGTCTCTCTTAAGCTCATCGTATGTTGTTTGATAATCTAACTCAACTGCAGGTGCCTCTGGAATGTCGGCTGATGCTATTTCAACCCATTCTGTATTGTTGTAAAGCTTATCTTTTCTCGGCTCATATTTTTCTTGGGAGGATTGAGAGAGTGCATTATCTTTAGTGATTATTTCTTTGTTGTCCTTTGTGAGTGCAAATCTCTGAAACTGATCTGAAGAAGATGTGGTAAAAGTAATCTCTGGTTTCAAGTTTTCACAACTTTCAGAAAGTTGCGGATCGGATGGTTTAAGCATTGACTCCATTTCTTTGAGAGTCTTCAGAATTTCTTCTTTTGAGAGAGATGAATCAGGAACTTCAGAAGTAGGGCTTCTTCTCAAAAGAGTGATCGGAGTGCCTTGCCCAAGTGGTACAGCAGTGATAAATCTGTTGGGCTGTAAGTTGGAATTCTTTAAAGGTAATAGCACTTCCTTTGATGCAATGGATGGATCCGAGATAGCTGAGCATAGACCCGCACCTTCTTCACAGATTTTTCTTGTTGTGATGACAGTGTTTGGAAGGGGATTAATGCTGCTTACTGCGAGGATTTCTTCCAAGTGTTCTTCAATTATTTCCTGTATAGAATCTACAAGACCAAGGTCTTCTCCCATAGGAAGTTTCATTAGTTTATCGACATTGAAGGTGACTTCCTCAGTTCCCACTCTAAGTTTTAAAGATTTTTCATTTACGTCAATGACAGCCTTGGCAGTATTTAGGAAAGGTCTACCAAGGATGAGTGGTACCTGAGCGTCTTCCTCAATATCCATAACAACAAAATCAACAGGAAAGACGAATTTATCAACACGTACCATAATATCTTCAGCAATTCCTCGAGGGAGTTTAACTGATCTATCAGCTAATTGGATGGTCATACGGGTTGGTAAAAGTTCGCTTAATCCTAGTTTCCTATAAAGCGAGTATGGCATAAGGTTTACACTAGCTCCTAAGTCAGCTAAGGCGTTACTTATTTGAACATCCTGAAGGTAACAAGGAATAGTGAAACGGCCAGTGTCTCCTAGCTTTGGGGGCAGTCCTTGTTGCATAATTAAAGAGCATTCTGCGTCTAAGGGCAAGTTAACTATTTGTCTGAGTTTTTCTTTGTTGGATATGAGTTCTTTAAAGAATTTGGCACAACTAGGCATTTCAACTAAAGCATCTAATAATCGAACGTTTAAGTGCAAACTTTTGAACATCTCTAGATATTTTCCAAACTGGGCTTCTTGTTTCTCTTTCTTAAGCCTACCAGGGAAAGGTATACGTGTTGGTTTAACTACTTCTGGGGCTTTGGAAGATTTTGGTTCAGGAGAGGTGACAGGAGTGTCAACAGGTACTGAATCAGTGGGTAGAGAAGAACTAGAAGGCTCGTCTGGAGGAATATCTTTTGATTTCTCATTCTTAGTCTCTTTTCCGCCTCTAGTGACAACAAGGATATCATCATAATCATAAGATGAATGATGAATAGCTTTGCTAATCGCTTCTTCTCTTTGCTTCTCCTCAACTTTTAAAAACAATCTTTTAACATTATCCTCCATGTTTTTAATTAAATCGTTTGAAATTCTGAGCAAATAATCAATTTGGTTTTGAAAATCAACAATTTGTTTGTTTTTATTATTTTGCTCAACCATGAAGTTATTGAAAATCATATTGTTTAGACGAGAAGACAATTGAGGGGAAGTAGAGGGTGTAGAGGGAACTAACAAATGAGGGATAGGTTGTTTGGATAACCGCTGAGTGAAAGATTTTGAATGAATGATCTGATCAGTGGCTTTAGATGTGGCAAGAACGTCTTCCTTGGGCTTCGAGTGTGAGAAGAGCCGTTGAGGTTGCTTCCTAGATTTGGAAGAGTCTTGCATATCCTTAACAACTTTAGAGATGGATTCGAGTTGAGCTTTTAAAGTATCGAATGCTTGAGTAGAAGTGTCTTTGTCTTTCGAGGTTGATTCATCAAACTCCAAGTCATGTTGGTGCATCGTTATCGTCTCAATCAACTTCCAGGCTTCTTCTGAAGTATGTAGCATGAAATTTCCGGATGAAGCAGCATCGAGGGTTTGTTGGTGATGAGGATTCAGACTGTTGTAGAATGTGCAGACCAGATTCGTTTCAGCCAACTGATGATTCGGACATCTTCCAAGCAGATTCTTAAAGCGTTCCCAAGCTGAGCTTAATGATTCAGTAGTTCCTTGACGAAAGTTAATGATTTCATTTTTGAGCTTGGTTTGTAGGGACGGAGGGAAAAACTTAGCCAAGAACTTAGTAGCCATCTCCTCCCATGTATGAATCGAATTGGGTTCGAGTTCATAAAACCATGTCTGAGCTCGGAAAGCTAAAGAATAAGGAAACAGGTGAAGTCGGGTGACTTTGACACTGGATCCGGTTTATTCGAAAGAGTCGGAAAGGTTGATGAATTTGTTAAGATGGGCGTTTGGATTTTCAACCGAAAGACCATGAAATTGACACTGAGATTTAAGTAATTTAATGAAGTGTGGCTTGATTTCAATGGTTTCGTCGGTTGGTGATACGATCGGTCCTCCTCGTCCCTCTAGTAGTGGTTGGGTTGATGAGGCGGGAGTGATACGATTCGCCATAACTTGTTTTAAGAAGAAAATAGGGTTTTGGAAAGGATAGGTTTAACTAATGACGGGAAATTAAAAATTTACTAACCTAGGGATAAAAATTGTAACTTCCAGATGATATTGATCTTCCGTAAGGATCGCTAAATAACTAAGATAACAAAATTCCTAAAATCGGTCGTTGTAGTCCCCGGCAGCGGCGCCAAAAACTTGTCGTAGCCCCTATCGGTCGGACGGATTTGATTCCGGTCGTTGATCCAACAGCAATAGAAGCGGCGAACAGTGGGTTTTAAATTTGTAGAGCAGGGGAATCCTAAGTTGTATACTACTGACAGACCTAAAAGGGCAGCAAGTGGTATGTATGACTCAGGTGTCGTTCTTCAAACTACAACGGGCATGGGAGTCTAGGAAGTTTTATTATCTTTGGAGATTCAGCTGGGGTTTTTAAAAGTTTTTGGATAGGTTTTGTTTTTATAACTAAATACTAATTAAATAAAGAAAACGGAACTAAAGAGGTTTGTACGGAGACTCGGTCAACAGAGGATAAGCGAGTGTTTACTATGATTTCGTTAAATGTTATTGATGAATAGTCAAGGGTAAGGCTACTAGATGTGATGACTAACCCGGAGAGGATAGAAACATAACTAATGCAAAGTATTGTACCTACGACCGTTCCGCGGCTTCCATACGTTTGTACTCCACCAATTGGTGTTTCCAGCACTATACCGAGTAATAGGGTGTTTTACGGTTTTTCCGTTACATTAATTAGGGTTCCACATTACTCCCGCAGATTTCCTATATCCTAATGAGCTACAACTACGATCCTATTAAATATCTAACGTAGAGTTGTCCGCAATCAGATAAGTAACATGTCACGTGGATAGCAGTTATAGAAGTCAGATACACCGGAAATTCTCCCAAATGTACAGACCAATTCAATCGACGACTATCCTCGAATCCTGGTCCCCAGTCACAGTCATCAGAGATGTCTGTATCGTAGCGTGAATTGTTGATTGAACAAGAACACGAACGGGGATAATCCCGCGGACCAAGTTGGGATAATCGGGCTAACGATCAGTTAAATTGTTCAGCATTACCGATATAAATCATTACAACTATTCCATGCATGTTAATCCACTGTGTAAACCAATATTCTGTGTCTGAAAACCTAATTATACAGTTACTGATATGAACCAAGGGGATAACTCTAGCATGCATCATTCCTAAGGCAACAATCAAACAAGAACATGCGATAGGGTAACACATAACAGAACACCGTAATCCTAGCATAGCAGATAACCAATAATTAAATCATAAATATCCCGAAAGTTCTCTCAAAGATATATAACAGATAAACATGAATCTAACCTATCTCTAATCCTACGCTCCGTGTCTCTTATGATTTGTTTCAACCTAGAGAACACGGCCATACCAAGTTCATTGATCATCAAGTATAGAATAGGTAGAGAACGTACCACTAGTAATTGGCCAAGTTCTAGCAGGAAGCTTCTAACCACAGCATAGGTTGGATAGATAAACATTCGAGATTCAGTTTACGAGTTCATACATAGTTTAAAGTAACACGGGCAGAGTAACAGCATGGCATAAACATTTTGACTATTCTAACATAACTACATCATAGTAAACACAAAGAAATGTCTAGCCTAACATTATATATCTAACATACAATCCTAAACAAGCATAAACAAAGCAACACATGTTTAAAACTGGAAAGTAAGAGATATATAAATAGAACCTGATACGAATTTATTACAGACAGATCTTCGCAAATACAATGTCTTGGAGTGCCTCCGTACAAAAGCTAAAAGCTACCTCTACCTAACTATCTCTCTAACTAGCTCAATTCTAGAGAGAGAAAATCCCCTAGAGAGAGAAACTAGAGAGAGAGTGATGTGTGTGAGAGAGAAATTGTAGGGAGAGAATGAAATGAGAAAGTTGGTATGTTGGTGAAGTGAGGGGTGTCCACTATTTATAGGCAAAGCATTAAATCGCACGTACAACTCACGAAGCAGCACGTACAAGCAAACGAAGCACGATATGGGGGTGCAGGGGCCGTATACGGCCTTGTAGGGGCCGTATATGGTGTAGTGAGGGCCGTATACGGTCTCACAAGGGCCGTATACGGTGTGTGGGGCCGTATACGGGCTCTGTCTGATTTCGTTCGTTGCTTAAAACGTCTGTATCTCCTTCGTTATGCGTCCGTTTGACTTTATTCTTTCGCCTGTGGTTTCGTAATTCCGTTACGCTTCTAATGATACCAATCTCACAGAAATTGGATGTGTAGAGCTTAAGTGTAGCCGAAATGACTTTTAATGGCTCTGAAAGCGTAGTGGTTTCTCCGTCCTTTGGCCGTTTCACTTGATTTCAGATTTTTCCGTCTCGATTTTATCTGTACAACAGATGGTAGAAGTTAGGAGGTGTGCCTTGACAGGAAAATGAGATCGGAGGAATCTGTAACAACCGGCAAATTAGGACTAGAATTAGTGGCTAATTCTTTGTTAATACATGTAATTAGTTCTGTGTTAGGCTAATTTATGTATCGAATTATATATATTGTTGAATATATACGAAAATGCGATTTGGTTAAATCGTACGCAATTTAAATCGAATGTATTTCGATTCAATTTAATACGGACGTTGGTGACCAATTTTATTAAATAACGTTGTTATGTCAAAAATATTATTATAATAAAAATTAGTATTCATTCGTATCGCACAATCAGAAAGTTACACAATTTAAAAAGGTTAAAACGCGCAACTAAATAAAATAACGTACATTTTATAACTCAAATATAAATCGATTAGTAAAACATTTAAATAAAATTATCGCGTAATAAATTGTATTTTAAAACGTACCATTTAATATTTAAAATAATTATTTAACGTTTAAACGACGGGGTAAACGAACACTGCGCGAGGTGCAGTGCGCAGACTGAAAATGGTGGAGGATTTAACCTCCCACCATTTCCTTTTTCTTCTTCATTTCTATTTCCCATTCTCTCTCTCTCTCTTTCTTTTACTTTCAATCACCAACCCACATTCATCACCAAAATCGCATAATAACACCACCAAACATCGCCGAATCATACCACTCGTTTGGAGAAAAGTGACCACGACAACACGATCTACATTCCTATCTTTTCGGATTTTTCATCCGACATTTTGTAAGTTTCCGACAAATCCCGACATCTCTCGTTTTTGATCATTTTTACTAGTTTGTAGTTTAAATAGGCTTAATATGTTCATATGAGGGTTGGGTAAAAGAATCGGACCAAACGGAAACCCGAAAACACGTTTTTGGCTCGAAATCCGTCGAACAGCCTTAAGTGTCGCATGAATGCCAAAAACAGTACATGCGTCACTTAAGTGCCGCTATCACACATATACCGTCACTTCGGTAGTGACGCAAGCTTATAACTTTCGGCAGAAACCATGCGACACTTCATAAGTGTCGCTATTATCCGTAGAAACTCATCACCTTCGGTAGAAACAAGTGACGTCCGGTTACTACCGATGACGTCACTCGAACCTCATACCGTCACTTCCATAGGGACGCATATACAACCTAGCGACACTTCCCTAGTGCCGTCCTCGATGTTACCTGACACTACTTAACGACACTCCCTTAGTGCCGCCATACCATTTTACACGACACTTCTTTAGTGTCGCTATATTGCACGTCACTTTTTAAGTGACGCCTAAATGTCAGAAAATCATTACTTTATACGACACTGCTTGAGTGCCGCGATGTTACGGAACCCGTCACTTCTGAAGTGACGCATAAGATGATACACGACACTATCTCAGTGACGCATACCCTTAAACTGACACCAATACCCGACACTCCATAAGTGACGCATAGAACACATAAGTGACGCATAGAACACATAAGTGACGCCTATAGTGTCGCATAAAACAGCAGGTTGTCTAACTAAAATTTCACTAAGTGTCGAACTTTTACAACTTCAAATCCTTATACGATACGACTTATGAAACACTTTGGGACACTTTTGTAAGTGCAAAACATCGATAATTTGATAATAATACTTAAAGTTTATTATTTCAAACTCGTCACCAACGGGTCGTACACTTTTATACAAACGATAACGAACCAACATTCGGACACATTGGGTTGTATGAACAACTAGCCTAGATGATCGTGCGAGACATCTACTTACTTGACATTACGTGTTTAGGCATTTGGAGGTTACGGGTTCGGAGAACCAACTGTTGATATTACTTACTCGTTTATTGATATAAACGCACTTGCAAAGACTCAGGTGAGTCTTACGGCCCCACTTTTACTGTTTTAACTTATTGGGGGAGATGCATGCTACTGATTTTCTTGAACACAAGTACTAAACTGTTTACTATACCAAACGGAATTGCATGAGTTACTTACTATTTACTGAAGTCTCTCCATCATATATCGTTAGTTATGTACTTAAGCGCGAACAGTAGTTAATGGATCCATTAGGGAAATGACCCTCCCCGCCCGGGGTAGTAGCGCTACCACGAACAGTTATGTATAAACGGGCGACTATTATTTCGTTTACTTATGCTTGCTCAATTTCGAGCATGTCACGGGAGCAACTGATTATCTACGGGTTAAGCTTCGATTATGAGCCTCATGGCAACGGTATAACTTGATTACTTTATTTTTGCGAGATTTGCAAATACGTGATATACGCCTACGGGCACTGCTGATGAAATCTTGTGTTCAAACTGATTATTTACTAATAAACCTGTGAGATTCACCAACCTTTTGGTTGACCCTTTTTAGCATGTATTCTCAGGTACACTTACGGAGTAGGATCACTCCAGGATTACTAGCTAGAGTCGCATGATTTCCAAACTGCATTTAACGGAGATTCGTTGGCATTATCTTTTGTAACTATGGTTATGTAATAGAATCTCCCGCCACATACGCGGACTCTAGGCTTATATATTTTTGTAAAGAAAACTATATGTTTTCAAACGATTTAATTATGAAATGTAATTATTTTACAAAACGTCTCATTTAGAGGTCGTTTGCTGTATATCTTGTGCTTTGTATATTGATTAGTAACACCCAAAGTATGCTTCCGCAAATCACTAAATTTGGGGGTGTTACAGATTGGTATCAGAGCCTAAGGTTATAGTGAACTAGGTTGCATTTAGTGGGCCTAGACTATGATCGTTAGGCAGTATTTTCTTATTAAACATGACTGGTTCAGGAATTACAGCATACGACTTTAATTTAACATAGCCTGATCAACTATGTACAATTAAGGAAAGATGATGTAATGTCTGAAATGATTATGTTGAACGGGGATACGTTAGTTGACTCTGACCACGAGAGGACCGGACCATTACTTGATACGTGCTAGACACTAGGCTGGATATGATATATATTTATATATATTAGCCTCGTCTTACTTACACTCTGCCACAGGAATGGCAAACACACCACCTAATCCGACACACTCTCACTCACGTGGGTCACGGAACCCACGAGTAGCCAGGAGGAACACAAGGTCGCCCCGAACCAGCCCTTATCCTGTACATAACTCTCAGAACTCGGCACATCTCACGTTGCCAGTATTGGCTACCCAATTCCGCCGTCAGGAGCAAAGACTCGAAAACCTGGAACTGGAACAACACCGAATGACTTACCTGCTTCGTCAAGCTCTCGACCGCATATCACAACTACAGCGAGAACAAGAGGATACCAACCTCTCTGTAAGCATAATTCAGGATTCCATGACCGCCGAATTAGGTGCGGATGAACTTGTAAGAAACCGATTAGAATAATGTGAACAGCGTTCACAGGAGACTGTGGATCACTCTCGAACAATAACACAACGACTGGCCTTGGTGGAAGACAACGCCAGGCAAACCAACCGACTAGCAGAAACCGTGGACCGCCTTGTCGCGCTGATGGAACAAATTAATCTACATTAAGATTAGTGTAGTTTTGTCTTGTAATCTATCTCGTAATCTAGGGACTATCTAGCACTACTCTATAAACTAGTCGGATGTAACCATTCCCGACACCTTTTGTAATATCTCTGTAGGATGTAACTTTTGAACTCACTTTATCTATCAAATATCCTTTGTTATCTCAACTCACATTAATTGTCATTTTCCATGTTGATGTTATGTATTACTGCTTTTATACATGTACATCTGTGACAATTACCAGCTCATACAAAATCTCATGTATCTTCATTTCTTTTATTGAAGAATCATGCCGCCAAAGACACGACCATACACTGATGCCCAGATTACCTCCCTTATAACCCAGGCTGTTACTGAAGCCTTAGCTCGGAATACTCCACCAAATTCCTCGAGAAACAGCGATGCCGCTGAAACCTCTGCTGCTAAACCTTGTTCTTACAAGGACTTCCAGAACTGCAAACCTCTAAACTTTGCAGGTACCGAGGGAGCTATCGGTCTGATACGATGGATAGAGAAAGTTGAATCGGTATTTCTTATCTGCAACTGTGCGGAGGGGGACAAAGTTAAGTTCTCTGTTAGTACTTTTACTGACACCGCACTCACGTGGTGGAACACCTATGCCCAAACTGTGGGCGTTGCCAATGCTTACAAACTCCCGTGGGAGGAGTTGAAGGAGATGTTAAGGGGTGAGTATTGCCCCAGGGATGAACTGAAACAACTGGAGCTGGAATTCTGGAACCATAAGATGCAAGGTAATGATATCACCGGTTACACCAACCGTTTCCACCAGCTGGCACTTCTGTGCCCAACCATGGTCGATCCTGAGTACAAGAGGATCGAGAAATACGTTGATGGACTGCCCGAGAAACTACAGGACCTGGTGACTTCATCCAAACCAGGTACTATCCAGAACGCCATCCGTATGGCCCATGAACTCACGGCAAACGCTGTCCGCCGTAACACAACTTCAGCCCCACCTGCAAACAACAAACGAAAATGGGAAGGAAACCCCAACTCATCCAACCAAATCACCAACCGAAAGCCTGAGCCCCTTAGGGCTTATTCATCTGGCACTTCAGAAAGGAAAGGGTACGTTGGAAGCAGGCACTACTGTCCCAAATGCAATCGTCACCACGACGGTTCCTGCCCTTGCACAAACTGCAAACGTTTTGGGCATCTGGCCAAGGATTGTCGAAACACCAGTGCCCCGAAGACTTGTTATGGGTGCGGAAGTCCTGGGCATTTTCAGAATAATTGCCCTAAGCAGAGAAACAACAATCACAACAACAACAACAACAACAACAACAACAGCAACAAACGGAACAACAACCCTGCTCGTAGCAGAGCATTTGTCATCAAAGCTGGGGAAGCTAGGGAAGACCCGAATGTTGTAACGGGTACGTTTCTTCTCAACGATCTTACTGCTTCAGTATTATTTGATACCGGTGCTGATAAAAGTTTCATATCTGATGAGTTTTGCCCACTACTTAATATCACCCCTTCGGCCTTAGATGTTAAGTACACGGTAGAGCTCGCAAATGGTAAACTCATAGAAACCAGTAGTGTGATACCTAATTGCACCTTAAACCTTGCAAACGAAACCTTCTCAATCGATCTAATGCCTGTTGAACTAGAAAGTTTTGATGTCATCGTGGGTATGGACTGGTTGTCCAAGCACCGGGCCGAAATTGTTTGCCATGATAAAATCGTCCGAATTCCTCTCGCCGCCGGTAGTACCTTGATCATACAGGGGGAGACTGGTGGGTCGAGACTAAACTTAACTCCTGTTTAAAAACCCGAAAATTTCTGAGAAAGGGTTACCCAGCAATACTCGCGCACATCACGGAGAAAAAGTCGGAGGAGAAGCGACTTGAAGATGTGCCAATCGTTAGAGACTTTCCCGAAGTCTTTCCAGAAGAACTACCTGGTTTACCTCCACCTAGACAGGTTGAGTTCTCGATTGATCTCGTGCCGGGTGCCGCACCGGTGGCCCAAGCACCGTACCGCCTAGCCCCATCCGAACTTCAGGAGTTGTCCACTCAGTTACAGGAACTCTTGGATAGAGGATTCATTAGACCGAGTTCTTCACCTTGGGGAGCTCCAATCTTATTTGTCAAAAAGAAAGACGGTTCATTCAGAATGTGCATTGACTACCGAGAGTTGAACAAACTAACCGTCAAAAACCGATACCCACTCCCCCGAATCGATGATCTGTTCGATCAACTTCAGGGATCAAGCTGTTATTCAAAGATTGATCTTCGATCAGGTTATCATCAGTTGCGTGTTCGCGATGCTGACATCCCAAAAACCGCATTCAGAACCCGTTACGGGCACTATGAATTCCAAGTAATGCCCTTTGGCCTAACCAACGCACCGGCTGTATTCATGGACCTTATGAATCGGGTGTGCAAACCTTACCTCGACAAATTTGTCATTGTTTTTATCGATGACATCCTTATCTATTCTCGAAACGAACAGGAACACGCACAACACCTCAGAACCATCCTAGAACTACTTAGACACGAGGAGCTTTACGCCAAATTCTCTAAGTGTGAGTTCTGGATAAACACCGTTCAATTCCTTGGACACGTTATCGACAGTCAGGGAATTCATGTAGACCCGTCAAAAATCGAGGCAATCAAGAATTGGCAAGCACCAACCACTCCCACCGAGGTACGCCAATTTTTGGGATTGGCCGGTTACTACCGCCGCTTCATCGAAAACTTTTCAACAATTGCCAAACCTCTCACCGTGCTGACTCAGAAGGAAAAGAAATTCGATTGGACCGAGAAACAAGAGTCGGCATTTCAACTGTTGAAATTCAAGCTTTGCAGTGCACCCATTCTATCACTACCCGAAGGCACTGATGACTTCGTGGTATACTGCGATGCTTCTCACCAAGGTCTCGGTTGCGTGCTGATGCAACGAGACAAGGTCATTGCTTACGCCTCCAGACAACTTAAAGTTCACGAGAAAAACTACACAACTCACGACCTCGAGCTAGGGGCCGTGGTGTTCGCCTTAAAAATCTGGAGACATTATCTTTATGGTACCCGCAGCACTGTATTCACCGACCACAAAAGCCTCCAACACATTTTCAACCAGAAAGATCTTAACATGAGGCAACGTAGATGGGTTGAATTACTCACCGATTACGACTGTGAGATCAAATATCATCCGGGCAAAGCAAACGTGGTTGCTGATGCTCTCAGTCGTAAGGAACGAACAAAACCACTCCGAGTCCGGGCACTCAGTATTACCATTCATAACGACCTCAGCACCCAAATACATCTTGCCCAACTCGATGCCCTGAAACCCGATAACTTCAAGAACGAGGCCTTGCGAGGCATGGATGAACAATTTGAGATCAGACCCAACGGAGTTAGGTACTTCTCTAACCGAATCTGGTTGCCTAATTTCGGGAACCTTCGGGACTTGGTGATGGATGAAGCTCACAAGTCCAAATATTCTATCCACCCGGGATCCGACAAAATGTATCACGGCATCAAGGAGTTTTACTGGTGGCCGAATATGAAAGCTGACATTGCTTTGTACGTCAGCAAATGTTTAACTTGTTCCAAGGTCAAGGCCGAGCACCAAAGACCTTCTGGATTGCTCCAACAACCTGAAATTCCTCAATGGAAATGGGAGCAAATTACCATGGATTTCATAACCAAACTACCTAAATCGGCGAGCGGTTGCGATACCATTTGGGTGATCGTCGATCGTCTCACCAAATCGGCTCATTTCTTGGCAATCAGAGAAACCGACAAAATGGAACGCCTTACACAAATCTACATCAAAGAAATCGTTTGCCAACATGGTGTCCCTCTCTCGATTATCTCTGACAGGGATGCCCGTTTCACATTTCGCTTCTGGCAATCCCTCCAAAAATCATTGGGTACCCGCCTCGATATGAGTACCGCGTACCATCCTCAGACCGATGGCCAGAGCGAACGAACTATTCAGACACTGGAAGACATGCTACGAGCCTGCGTAGTTGATTCTGGTACAAATTGGGAAAGACATCTACCGTTGTGCTAGTTCTCGTACAACAACAGCTATCACGCCAGCATTAAAACTGCACCATTTGAGGCACTGTACGGTCGTAAGTGCCGATCACCGATCTGTTGGACTGAAGTGGGAGAGAGTCAACTCACTGGTCCTGAACTCATACATGAAACCACAGAGAAAATCGTTGAAATCCAAAACCGACTCAAGGCCGCGCGTGATCGTCAGAAGAGCTATGCTGACGTGAGACGCAAGCCACTCGAGTTCCAAGTTGGGGACCGAGTACTCTTAAAGGTATCGCCTTGGAAAGGCGTAATCCGATTCGGCAAACGCGGAAAATTAAACCCCAGATACATTGGACCTTTTGAGATCCTCGAGAAGATAGGTCCAGTGGCATATCGATTGCAGCTGCCCTCTGAACTCAGCAGCGTGCACCCTACTTTTCACATTTCTAACTTAAAGAAATGTTTGTCTGACGAGACACTCATTATACCTCTTGACGAGATTCGCATCGATGACAAACTACATTTCGTTGAGGAACCCGTCGAAATTATGGACCGTGAGGTCAAACAACTGAAACAAAGTCGTATTCCAATCGTCAAAGTCAGGTGGAATTCGCGGCGCGGTCCGGAATTCACTTGGGAACGGGAAGACCAAATACGACTCAAGTATCCACACTTATTCACCGATTCTGCCCCTAACGCGACTTCAACTTAAATTTCGGGACGAAATTCTTTTAACAGGGGGAGAATGTAACAACCGGTAAATTAGGACTAGAATTAGTGCCTAATTCTTTGTTAATACATGTAATTAGTTCTGTGTTAGGCTAATTTATGTATCGAATTATATATATTGTTGAATATATACGAAAATGCGATTTGGTTAAATCGTACGCAATTTAAATCGAATGTATTTCGATTCAATTTAATACGGACGTTGGTGACCAATTTTATTAAATAACGTTGTTATGTCAAAAATATTATTATAATAAAAATTAGTATTCATTCGTATCGCACAATCAGAAAGTTACACAATTTAAAAAGGTTAAAACGCGCAACTAAATAAAATAACGTACATTTTATAACTCAAATATAAATCGATTAGTAAAACATTTAAATAAAATTATCGCGTAATAAATTGTATTTTAAAACGTACCATTTAATATTTAAAATAATTATTTAACGTTTAAACGACGGGGTAAACGAACACTGCGCGAGGTGCAGTGCGCAGACTGAAAATGGTGGAGGATTTAACCTCCCACCATTTCCTTTTTCTTCTTCATTTCTATTTCCCATTCTCTCTCTCTCTCTTTCTTTTACTTTCAATCACCAACCCACATTCATCACCAAAATCGCATAATAACACCACCAAACATCGCCGAATCATACCACTCGTTTGGAGAAAAGTGACCACGACAACACGATCTACATTCCTATCTTTTCGGATTTTTCATCCGACATTTTGTAAGTTTCCGACAAATCCCGACATCTCTCGTTTTTGATCATTTTTACTAGTTTGTAGTTTAAATAGGCTTAATATGTTCATATGAGGGTTGGGTAAAAGAATCGGACCAAACGGAAACCCGAAAACACGTTTTTGGCTCGAAATCCGTCGAACAGCCTTAAGTGTCGCATGAATGCCAAAAACAGTACATGCGTCACTTAAGTGCCGCTATCACACATATACCGTCACTTCGGTAGTGACGCAAGCTTATAACTTTCGGCAGAAACCATGCGACACTTCATAAGTGTCGCTATTATCCGTAGAAACTCATCACCTTCGGTAGAAACAAGTGACGTCCGGTTACTACCGATGACGTCACTCGAACCTCATACCGTCACTTCCATAGGGACGCATATACAACCTAGCGACACTTCCCTAGTGCCGTCCTCGATGTTACCTGACACTACTTAACGACACTCCCTTAGTGCCGCCATACCATTTTACACGACACTTCTTTAATGTCGCTATATTGCACGTCACTTTTTAAGTGACGCCTAAATGTCAGAAAATCATTACTTTATACGACACTGCTTGAGTGCCGCGATGTTACGGAACCCGTCACTTCTGAAGTGACGCATAAGATGATACACGACACTATCTCAGTGACGCATACCCTTAAACTGACACCAATACCCGACACTCCATAAGTGACGCATAGAACACATAAGTGACGCATAGAACACATAAGTGACGCCTATAGTGTCGCATAAAACAGCAGGTTGTCTAACTAAAATTTCACTAAGTGTCGAACTTTTACAACTTCAAATCCTTATACGATACGACTTATTAAACACTTTGGGACACTTTTGTAAGTGCAAAACATCGATAATTTGATAATAATACTTAAAGTTTATTATTTCAAACTCGTCACCAACGGGTCGTACACTTTTATACAAACGATAACGAACCAACATTCGGACACATTGGGTTGTATGAACAACTAGCCTAGATGATCGTGCGAGATATCTACTTACTTGACATTACGTGTTTAGGCATTTGGAGGTTACGGGTTCGGAGAACCAACTGTTGATATTACTTACTCGTTTATTGATATAAACGCACTTGCAAAGACTCAGGTGAGTCTTACGGCCCCACTTTTACTGTTTTAACTTATTGGGGGAGATGCATGCTACTGATTTTCTTGAACACAAGTACTAAACTGTTTACTATACCAAACGGAATTGCATGAGTTACTTACTATTTACTGAAGTCTCTCCATCATATATCGTTAGTTATGTACTTAAGCGCGAACAGTAGTTAATGGATCCATTAGGGAAATGACCCTCCCCGCCCGGGGTAGTAGCGCTACCACGAACCGTTATGTATAAACGGGCGACTATTATTTCGTTTACTTATGCTTGCTCAATTTCGAGCATGTCACGGGAGCAACTGATTATCTACGGGTTAAGCTTCGATTATGAGCCTCATGGCAACGGTATAACTTGATTACTTTATTTTTGCGAGATTTGCAAATACGTGATATACGCCTACGGGCACTGCTGATGAAATCTTGTGTTCAAACTGATTATTTACTAATAAACCTGTGAGATTCACCAACCTTTTGGTTGACCCTTTTTAGCATGTATTCTCAGGTACACTTACGGAGTAGGATCACTCCAGGATTACTAGCTAGAGTCGCATGATTTCCAAACTGCATTTAACGGAGATTCGTTGGCATTATCTTTTGTAACTATGGTTATGTAATAGAATCTCCCGCCACATACGCGGACTCTAGGCTTATATATTTTTGTAAAGAAAACTATATGTTTTCAAACGATTTAATTATGAAATGTAATTATTTTACAAAACGTCTCATTTAGAGGTCGTTTGCTGTATATCTTGTGCTTTGTATATTGATTAGTAACACCCAAAGTATGCTTCCGCAAATCACTAAATTTGGGGGTGTTACAGAATCGGCCTGTATTAAAATGCTGTGCTTTGTGCATTTTTAGAGTGTTTTCAGTGATTTTTATCACAACGTCTACTTTTGAACCACTTTAGTGTATTTTAGTAAATAATCAATGTTTTGGAATGTTTTTACTAAAGAAAGGTTCAAAATGTGAGGAATAATGCTTCTAAAAACATGACTTTTTACGTCACATCAAGTTATCCCACACTTAGACGTTGCTTGTCCTCAAGCAACAACTCTCTGAAAAATATTTTTAGGTCATGTTTTTAGGGGCGAGTCAGAGAATATGTTCCGAGATTAGCATTTCCTCATATAAGTCAGTTATTTCTCAAAGTGTGGAGGAGGATAAGATGATCCTTCCATAAACAAGAAGAGATTCTCTTAGGTGTACATCCAAATCTAATGATCTTGGGGTACACATGACTAGGCGATCTCACTATAGGTGGTCACTCAATTCACTCAAAGTGTATCGGGTTTCCTATCAATCTAGCTCAAACGAAATCGCTCAAAGTAGCCAGTCATGCTGCACTCATCGTCATAGTCTTGATCGAGAATCGGATCTCCACCACTTAGGTGAGGACGGTGCTAATTATCTCAAGACATTCAGAGGGTTGTAATGTTTGGTGAAGGGTATGGATAGTGGTTTGTGAGGGTGTTTAGCTTATCCTAAAATCACTGAGATTATGAACAACTTTATTTAGAACGGAGGGGAGCGGAGAGTTGGTAGCTGTTTCAGCTTTTGCCGGATTTTTCATGAAGAGCAATGCTTTGAAACTTTCAGCTTTATTTGCGGAGTTATTTTCTTTTCTTTTCTTTTCTTTTTCTTCTTTTCTCTTTTCTTTTCTTTTTCTTCAGAATTTCTTTTAGAGAATTTCCAAGGAATTTATATTTTGAATCCTTTAGAAATCTTTTCCTCTTATCTTGATCATTTTGATTCTTTTCCAGGTGCTAATTTTTCCCGCACCATCGTCCTTCCAGTTCTCTTGTGTGCTAATTTTCCCGCACCATTTGTTGAGAAGCTTGATTTTGGAGAATGCTAATGAGTAGGATATTTGAAACAGATATTCTAAAAGGTTGTTCTTCATAACCTAAGAAATTCGAAGATAAGTTTGGAGGTAATTTGTGGGAAGTGGGTGAAAATTAGGGTTTTGAAGAAACGAAAGGTTGAGGCTCAACAGGGTATACTAGGCGGATCTTCGATACTAAAAATGAGCATCGGAAAGGGTTTTGAGCTTGAAAAGATATGTAAGAAATGGGTTAAGTCCTAAGGAATGTCAAGGTCATTTAATTGCACCTATACCGCGTACGGTACACACCAATATGGTCTCGAAACGTATGTCAAGAGCAAGTTCTGATTCAGAGATACAGACATCGGCATACACACAAGAATTGAAAGTGAAGCATTAAAGATGAATGCTTTTGGGCTCAAGATACCTCACTGTAAAGGGTTGTATGTGTCTAGTCATGTTCCTTTGATTATTACTTCTTGTTTAAGCAATTTCTACCTTATTTCCTTTAGGCTTTTAGAAATATCATACTTATATTTTGAAAATGGTTTCTCTCAGTAGTATCTGAGACTCAAAAACTGAGTTAGACTCATTAATTTTTGAAAAAATTTGACCTTATTTTTGAAAAATTTTGAGAGAAAGATTACTATTGGACATAAAAAATCACCTATTAAGGTATTCTATACCTACCATCCCACACTTAGAGGAACATTGTCCCTAATGTTCTCTTGAGTAGAGATTTTATTTATTAAAATCTCACACTTAGAGTTTGAACATGTAAGTAGATGTTTCTCAAGTGTTTAATTTGGGCTGGAATCCCACACTTAGTGATAAGTTTAGGATGAGGTACAAAAATTAAATGTACTAACATAGGCATAATAAACATAATTGAAACGGGGAGAAAGGAACAGAGAGACTCCCCATTTGTGTTTACTGGAATAGACCAGGTTTGTGCAGGAGTGGTGCTAGTGATTTGCTGGATTTTTAAGGACCAGGCTCGTTTAAGATCATCCATTCCACACAAAGCTGAATTCTGCAATAAACCACGACACACATATCATAGTATCTCATCTAGGTAACAAGTCTAAAGCGTAAGTACAGAGTCATAATACAGAAAGTAAATAATAAAGATAAAATCTAGTAATCATCAAGTAGGTCATCAGTGTCAGGATCAAACTCTGCCTCAACATCCCTGTCGAAAACAGAAGTCGGGGATGGAATGGAGAAATCCATAGCAGCCATAGCCTGACTCACGATCTCGTCAGAGGAAGTGACAGAAGTATGAGCATCAAAGCTAGCCAGAAGCTGCTCTGTGAGGCCGTGATCTGGTGATGCAAATCCTGTGGGTAATACTGGAGCAAGATCAGCAGCTGCAGTAGTGGGGCTAGTGGAAGGTCCAGCAGTAGAGAGAACAGGTGGATCACCAGGAGGACAGAAGAACCATGGAAGTTGAGATGGTCCTGGATCTGGGCCAAGCCTGAAGGGGATGGCATCAGGTCTCGGAATCTCGAGCCGCTCACAGAAAGAGGACATGATGTCGTGCTGGATGGAGAGTGTCCGAAAGAGGGCCCACGAAGCAGCTGGGTCAGCCGTAGTGATACCGTACTCGAAAGTGGGTACGGGGGCTGGCAAAGGTGATGAGGGCCCCTCATCGGGCAACTCCTCGTGAGTGATCGGGACATCAGTCAGGTCCTCCTCAGTGATGGTCAGCATAGCCGCTCTCTGTACTCTGCGTCTACGGGGTCTGTGTCGTCTGCGTGGTCTCGCAGCTACATGATCAGCGTCAACAGCGTCCATCCTGAAACAAGATAAAATAAACAAGTAATGCTAACAGTGATAGTTAATGAACAACACTTATCTCGGATTTTGCAATTCGAAGTCAGATAAGTGACAAGCCTGCAATTTTATTAGTTCAGAGATAACCATACTTAATAAAAATAAACTAAGAAATAAAACGACAGAAATAAAGATAGGCTTGGGGTGCCTCCCAAGAGCGCTTGTTTTACGAGTCTCTAGCTTGACTCTTTGTACCTTTCTGTCGACTCACGGTGGTTCAAAGATAAAGACATCTTCCCTGATGGGAAAGTCTTCGAAGTAATGCTTTAAGCGATGACCATTAACCTTAAAATTACCTTCTGGTGCCTCAAGTTCGACTGCACCGTAAGGAAATACCTTTGATACTATGAATGGTCCGCTCCACCTGATTTTGAACTTGCCAGAGAATTTCTTGAATCGCGAATTGAAAAGCAGCACTTTATCTCCTGTTTTGAATCGTGAGGGCCTCAGCTTAGCATCGTGAATTTTCTTAGTTCGTTCTTTGAAGTTTAACGAACTGTCATATGCCTGATCCCTTAGTTCGGCTAACTCATTCAACTGCATTCATCTATTTGCTCCAGCTGTAGAAATATCTAAGTTGCAGTTCTTCAAAGCCCAGTATGCTTTATATTCCAGCTCAATTGGTAAGTGACATGCCTTGCCATAAACTAGACGATATGGTGTGGTTCCTAATGGTGTTTTATAGGCGGTTCTGAATGCCCACAATGCATCATCTAATTTTTCAGCCCATTTGTACCCATGATTACCAACGGTTCTTTCCAAGATTCTCTTCAAAGCTCGATTTGTTGCCTCAGCTTGCCCATTTGTCTGGGGGTGATAAGCTGTTGATGTTTTGTGAGTAACACCATACTGTTGCAGAACTTTCATGAATTGAACGTTGCAAAAGTGTGTACCACGATCACTAATTATTGCTTTTGGAGTTCCAAATCGACTAAATAGCTTTTTGAGAAACTTGGTTACAACTTTGGCGTCATTTGTTGGGAGAGCTTGGGCTTCAGCCCACCTGGAGACGTAGTCGACTGCAACCAAGATGTATTCTTTACCGTTAGATTTAGGGAATGGTCCCATGAAATCTAATCCCCAGATATCGAAGATTTCCACGGCCTGGATGTTTGTGAGTGGCATTTCATTCCGAGCTGTTATATTGCCTTGTCTTTGGCAGATATCGCAGCGTCTCACCAGATCGTATGCATCTTGAAATATGGTTGGCCAGAAAAAGCCGGCATCGTACACTTTTCTTGCGGTCATGTTGGTACCGTGATGTCCTCCAGTAGGTCCATGGTGGCTTTGGTGTAAGATGTGTTCTGCCTCTTTCCCATCAACGCATCTTCTAATGATCTGATCAGGGCAAACCTTAAAGAGGAAAGGGTTGTCCCAATAGTAATACTTTATATCGCGGAAGAATTTTTGTCTTCGAGAGGTTGGCATCCCTTTAGGTACAATTTTTCCCACCAAATAATTGGCATAGTCAGCATACCAGGGATCATTAGTAGATCGTGACCCTTGATGGTATCTACCAATATGCATGAGTTGTTCTCCTGGAAACTGGTCTTGAATGTCTTTTTCGTGCAACTTATCCATTGAAGGATTTTCTAATCGGCTGAGATGGTCCGCCGCGACGTTTTCTGTTCCTTTTTTGTCTTTGATCTCGATGTCGAATTCTTGAAGGAGTAAAATCCATCGTAGAAGGCGAGGTTTAGCATCTTGCTTCTTAAAAAGATATTTCAGAGCTGAGTGATCTGTATAGACAATAGTTTTGGACAAGATTAGATAAGAACGAAATTTATCAAAAGCAAATACTACTGCTAGCAGCTCTTTTTCTGTAGTTGTATAATTTTCTTGGGCGTCAGTGAGCGTTTTGCTGGCGTAGTATATTGGTTGAAACTGTTTCTCCTTCCGTTGTCCTAGAACTGCTCCGACTGCGAAATCACTGGCGTTGCACATGATTTCAAATGGGAGACTCCAATATGGAGCAACCATGATCGGTGCATGGACAAGCAGATCTTTCAGATGATCGAAGGCCTTGAGACATTCGTCTGTAAAGACAAACGGCGTATCTTTTTCGAGGAGATGAGTCATAGGTCGGGATATCTTAGAGAAATCTTTGATAAAGCGACGGTAGAACCCGGCGTGTCCTAGAAAACTGCGGATGGCTTTAACAGAGGTGGGTGGTGGAAGTTTTGAGATGGTCTCGACTTTTGCTTTGTCAACTTCAATTCCAGCTTTGGATATACGGTGTCCTAAAACTATGCCTTCTTTTACCATGAAATGGCATTTTTCCCAATTCAGAACTAGGTTCGATTCTTCACATCGGGTGAGCATCTTGTTCAAGTTAGAAAGACAAGTGGTGAACGAATCTCCGAAAACCGAAAAATCATCCATGAACACTTCCATGCATTGTTCAATCATGTCGTGGAAGATTGCTACCATGCATCTTTGAAATGTCGCCGGTGCATTACATAAGCCAAATGGCATACGTCGGTAGGCAAAGGTTCCGTATGGACAGGTGAACGTTGTCTTTTCTTGGTCCTTTGGATCGAGAGGTATCTGAAAATAGCCAGAGAAACCGTCGAGGAAGCAATAGAATTCGTTTCCTGACAATCTTTCAAGCATCTGATCAATGAACGGTAGAGGGAAGTGATCTTTGCGTGTAGCTTCATTTAGTTTCCGATAGTCGATACATACCCTCCAACCGGTGACGGTTCGTGTTGGAATCAACTCGTTGTCTTCGTTAGCGATGACCGTTATGCCTCCTTTCTTTGGGACGACTTGAACTGGACTGACCCATGGGGAATCCGAAATAGGGTAAATTAGACCATCATCCAAGAGTTTGATAACCTCCTTTTTCACCACGTCTTGAATCTTTGGGTTAACTCTCCTTTGCCTTTGAATGGAAGGTCTGAAGTCATTTTCCATTAAGATCTTGTGAGTGCAGTAATTTGGGCTGATCCCTTGTATGTCAGAGATTTTCCATGCAATCGCTTTCTTATGTGACTTTAGAACCTTAATGAGTAGTGCTTTCTCTTCAGGCTTCAGATCTTTGGATATGATAACTGGTAAGTGCGAAGTTCCTTCGAGGAAAGCATATTCAAGGTGTGAGGGGAGTTCCTTTAGCTCCAATTCGGGTGGTTCTTCAGTGGAAGGCTTCATCCTGGCAATCTCGTCTCTCTTAAGCTCATCGTATGTTGTTTGATAATCTAACTCAACTGCAGGTGCCTCTGGAATGTCGGCTGATGCTATTTCAACCCATTCTGTATTGTTGTAAAGCTTATCTTTTCTCGGCTCATATTTTTCTTGGGAGGATTGAGAGAGTGCATTATCTTTAGTGATTATTTCTTTGTTGTCCTTTGTGAGTGCAAATCTCTGAAACTGAGCTGAAGAAGATGTGGTAAAAGTAATCTCTGGTTTCAAGTTTTCACAACTTTCAGAAAGTTGCGGATCGGATGGTTTAAGCATTGACTCCATTTCTTTGAGAGTCTTCAGAATTTCTTCTTTTGAGAGAGATGAATCAGGAACTTCAGAAGTAGGGCTTCTTCTCAAAAGAGTGATCGGAGTGCCTTGCCCAAGTGGTACAGCAGTGATAAATCTGTTGGGCTGTAAGTTGGAATTCTTTAAAGGTAATAGCACTTCCTTTGATGCAATGGATGGATCCGAGATAGCTGAGCATAGACCCGCACCTTCTTCACAGATTTTTCTTGTTGTGATGATAGTGTTTGGAAGGGGATTAATGCTGCTTACTGCGAGGATTTCTTCCAAGTGTTCTTCAATTATTTCCTATATAGAATCTACAAGACCAAGGTCTTCTCCCATAGGAAGTTTCATTAGTTTATCGACATTGAAGGTGACTTCCTCAGTTCCCACTCTAAGTTTTAAAGATTTTTCATTTACGTCCATGACAGCCTTGGCAGTATTTAGGAAAGGTCTACCAAGGATGAGTGGTACCTGAGCGTCTTCCTCAATATCCATAACAACAAAATCAACAGGAAAGACGAATTTATCAACACGTACCATAATATCTTCAGCAATTCCTCGAGGGAGTTTAACTGATCTATCAGCTAATTGGATGGTCATACGGGTTGGTAAAAGTTCGCTTAATCCTAGTTTCCTATAAAGCGAGTATGGCATAAGGTTTACACTAGCTCCTAAGTCAGCTAAGGCGTTACTTATTTGAACATCCTGAAGGTAACAAGGAATAGTGAAACGGCCAGTGTCTCCTAGCTTTGAGGGCAGTCCTTGTTGCATAATTAAAGAGCATTCTGCGTCTAAGGGCAAGTTAATTATTTGTCTGAGTTTTTCTTTGTTGGATATGAGTTCTTTAAAGAATTTGGCACAACTAGGCATTTCAACTAAAGCATCTAATAATCGAACGTTTAAGTGCAAACTTTTGAACATCTCTAGATATTTTCCAAACTGGGCTTCTTGTTTCTCTTTCTTAAGCCTACCAGGGAAAGGTATACGTGTTGGTTTAACTACTTCTGGGGCTTTGGAAGATTTTGGTTCTGGAGAGGTGACAGGAGTGTCAACAGGTACTGAATCAGTGGGTAGAGAAGAACTAGAAGGCTCGTCTGGAGGAATATCTTTTGATTTCTCATTCTTAGTCTCTTTTCCGCCTCTAGTGACAACAAGGATATCATCATAATCATAAGATGAATGATGAATAGCTTTGCTAATCGCTTCTTCTCTTTGCTTCTCCTCAACTTTTAAAAACAATCTTTTAACATTATCCTCCATGTTTTTAATTAAATCGTTTGAAATTCTGAGCAAATAATCAATTTGGTTTTGAAAATCAACAATTTGTTTGTTTTTATTATTTTGCTCAACCATGAAGTTATTGAAAATCATATTGTTTAGACGAGAAGACAATTGAGGGGAAGTAGAGGGTGTAGAGGGAACTAACAAATGAGGGATAGGTTGTTTGGATAACCGCTGAGTGAAAGATTTTGAATGAATGATCTGATCAGTGGCTTTAGATGTGGCAAGAACGTCTTCCTTGGGCTTCGAGTGTGAGAAGAGCCGTTGAGGTTGCTTCCTAGATTTGGAAGAGTCTTGCATATCCTTAACAACTTTAGAGATGGATTCGAGTTGAGCTTTTAAAGTATCGAATGCTTGAGTAGAAGTGTCTTTGTCTTTCGAGGTTGATTCATCAAACTCCAAGTCATGTTGGTGCATCGTTATCGTCTCAATCAACTTCCAGGCTTCTTCTGAAGTATGTAGCATGAAATTTCCGGATGAAGCAGCATCGAGGGTTTGTTGGTGATGAGGATTCAGACTGTTGTAGAATGTGCAGACCAGATTCGTTTCAGCCAACTGATGATTCGGACATCTTCCAAGCAGATTCTTAAAGCGTTCCCAAGCTGAGCTTAATGATTCAGTAGTTCCTTGACGAAAGTTAATGATTTCATTTTTGAGCTTGGTTTGTAGGGACGGAGGGAAAAACTTAGCCAAGAACATAGTAGCCATCTCCTCCCATGTATGAATCGAATTGGGTTCGAGTTCATAAAACCATGTCTGAGCTCGGAAAGCTAAAGAATAAGGAAACAGGTGAAGTCGGGTGACTTTGACACTGGATCCGGTTTATTCGAAAGAGTCGGAAAGGTTGATGAATTTGTTAAGATGGGCGTTTGGATTTTCAACCGAAAGACCATGAAATTGACACTGAGATTTAAGTAATTTAATGAAGTGTGGCTTGATTTCAATGGTTTCGTCGGTTGGTGATACGATCGGTCCTCCTCGTCCCTCTAGTAGTGGTTGGGTTGATGAGGCGGGAGTGATACGATTCGCCATAACTTGTTTTAAGAAGAAAATGGGGTTTTGGAAATGATAGGTTTAACTAATGACGGGAAATTAAAAATTTACTAACCTAGGGATAAAAACTGTAACTTCCGGATGATATTGATCTTCCGTAAGGATCGCTAAATAACTAAGATAACAAAATTCCTAAAATCGGTCGTTGTAGTCCCCGGCAGCGGCGCCAAAAACTTGTCGTAGCCCCTATCGGTCGGACGGATTTGATTCCGGTCGTTGATCCAACAGCAATAGAAGCGGCGAACAGTGGGTTTTAAATTTGTAGAGCAGGGGAATCCTAAGTTGTATACTACTGACAGACCTAAAAGGGCAGCAAGTGGTATGTATGACTCAGGTGTCGTTCTTCAAACTACAACGGGCATGGGAGTCTAGGAAGTTTTATTATCTTTGGAGATTCAGCTGGGGTTTTTAAAAGTTTTTGGATAGGTTTTGTTTTTATAACTAAATACTAATTAAATAAAGAAAACGGAACTAAAGAGGTTTGTACGGAGACTCGGTCAACAGAGGATAAGCGAGTGTTTACTATGATTTCGTTAAATGTTATTGATGAATAGTCAAGGGTAAGGCTACTAGATGTGATGACTAACCCGGAGAGGATAGAAACATAACTAATGCAAAGTATTGTACCTACGACCGTTCCGCGGCTTCCATACGTTTGTACTCCACCAATTGGTGTTTCCAGCACTATACCGAGTAATAGGGCGTTTTACGGTTTTTCCGTTACATTAATTAGGGTTCCACATTACTCCCGCAGATTTCCTATATCCTAATGAGCTACAACTACGATCCTATTAAATATCTAACGTAGAGTTGTCCGCAATCAGATAAGTAACATGTCACGTGGATAGCAGTTATAGAAGTCAGATACACCGGAAATTCTCCCAAATGTACAGACCAATTCAACCGACGACTATCCTCGAATCCTGGTCCCCAGTCACAGTCATCAGAGATGTATGTATCGTAGCGTGAATTGTTGATTGAACAAGAACACGAACGGGGATAATCCCGCGGACCAAGTTGGGATAATCGGGCTAACGATCAGTTAAATTGTTCAGCATTACAGATATAAATCATTACAACTATTCCATGCATGTTAATCCACTGTGTAAACCAATATTCTGTGTCTGAAAACCTAATTATACAGTTACTGATATGAACCAAGGGGATAACTCTAGCATGCATCATTCCTAAGGCAACAATCAAACAAGAACATGCGATAGGGTAACACATAACAGAACACCGTAATCCTAGCATAGCAGATAACCAATAATTAAATCATAAATATCCCGAAAGTTCTCTCAAAGATATATAACAGATAAACATGAATCTAACCTATCTCTAATCCTATGCTCCGTGTCTCTTATGATTTGTTTCAACCTAGAGAACACGGCCATACCAAGTTCATTGATCATCAAGTATAGAATAGGTAGAGAACGTACCACTAGTAATTGGCCAAGTTCTAGCAGGAAGCTTCTAACCACAGCATAGGTTGGATAGATAAACATTCGAGATTCAGTTTACGAGTTCATACACAGTTTAAAGTAACACGGGCAGAGTAACAGCATGGCATAAACATTTTGACTATTCTAACATAACTACATCATAGTAAACACAAAGAAATGTCTAGCCTAACATTATATATCTAACATACAATCCTAAACAAGCATAAACAAAGCAACACATGTTTAAAACTGGAAAGTAAGAGATATATAAATAGAACCTGATACGAAATTATTACAGACAGATCTTCGCAAATACAATGTCTTGGAGTGCCTCCGTACAAAAGCTAAAAGCTACCTCTACCTAACTATCTCTCTAACTAGCTCAATTCTAGAGAGAGAAAATCCCTTAGAGAGAGAAACTAGAGAGAGAGTGATGTGTGTGAGAGAGAAAGTGTAGGGAGAGAATGAAATGAGAAAGTTGGTATGTTGGTGAAGTGAGGGGTGTCCACTATTTATAGGCAAAGCATTAAATCGCACGTACAACTCACGAAGCAGCACGTACAAGCAAACGAAGCACGATATGGTGAAGTGCTGTGTATCTGGTTAAGCTTATCCTGAATATAGATCTAGTCTTTCATCACCCTTTCCAGACTTTCACGTGACTGTTGCCCTAGGATAGGATCTGATCAACCCTAATACTATGAATACACTGTTATCTCCAGTTACAGTATGAAACTATGAACTTTCCTTTAAAAGGCACGGTACTTCGTATAGCGTTGGAAACACCTCGTGTGGAGTACAAATACGTGGAAGCTAAGGAAATGCCATGGATTGTTTCATCGTGAATTACCTAGAAGTGATCCTTCTAGAACTGTGGTCTAGGAATCAAAGCTGTGGAAATGCTTGTTGCACTGTACACCGTTAGTACACCTAAGATCTGGAACACTGTGGAAATGCTTAAATGCCCAGTACACCGTCAGTACATCTAGGGTTTGGAACACTGTGGAAATGCCTAATTGCCCTGTACACCGTGATTATTCCTAGGGATGAACGCCTGACTGTAAAGGAGGGTCTATATTTATGATGGTTAAGTATGTGCTTCAATAGAAACAATACAGGGTAGTGTCAATCATATACCTAGACATGCAAAGCCCTAATCACACCAATAGTTTAACGTACACAGGATACAATCAGTATTTGCTATAATAAACGTAAATAGACGATTAGGTGTTAAGAAAGGTCAGTAAATACAATTGCGGTCTGTTGCCTTATGCCTGATCCCTAGAACATTTAGGGTGACTTTGTCTTAGTTAAGCAAAGGCTCAGGAGGGTTTGAAAACAGCCTGATCTGATCAGAATCATGATAACCTAGGATTCCAGTGACATATGTTTCTAGGGTTTCACCTGAACGTAGGGTCCTAGTGTTTACACCGAAAGTATGTCTACTCTTTATTTGGTGAATCTCCAATCAATTTTATAATGAACATCATCCCGAAACCCTAGTATCCAAGTTTCAGCAATCACATCTCTACCTGTCTGCTTAAACCCTAATTTCATTTCTCGTTATTTACTTTTCTGCATTTAGGATAATTAGAAAACCAAATCAATCCAAGATCTACCTACCTACCCCCATCCTAATTGCGACCATAATCTTTGGTGACCCGCTTTATTTCAATTCGCTCCGATTTAAGAACGACCTCGAGTTATACTTACTGCTTGCTCCCAAGGTAGGTAGTACTTATAGTTTGAGCCCCAGCTCATATAAATTTAAAACTCACTGTCCGCCGCTTCTGTTGTTGTTGGAACAACGACCGGAGTCAAATCCGACCGACCGATAGGGGTGACGACAGTGTTGCAAATAGATTATTTTAGTTTGTATAAGCCTTAAACCGTAGGTCAAAGTTGGTCAACTCGTTGGTCAAACCTGGTCAAACTGGTCAAACTTGTCAAACCTGGTCAAACTGGTCAAACCTGGTCAAACCTGGTCAAACTTAGCATCACTAGCAAAATATAGCATCACTAGGTTAGTGTCTCTACTTGAGACTTAGGATATTTTCAGAAATTGTTCTAAGTGTCGGTTTCTAATTCGGGAAACTTTCTAAGTTTAGTTTTTGGTCCAAGTTACTAACTAAGTCATCCAAACCCATTTTTGTTACCACTTTCTAAAAATAGTAAGTTTGTCGGTTTTTAGATAACGAGCCGCTTTTGTTGACTTAGTCAAACCTGCTCGGTTTGACCCAAAATTTTTACCCAAGTCTTAAAATAGTTTATTAAGCCTTAGAAAACTGTTGGTACACTTTATAGTCGGTCCGAAGTGTCGGTTTTACACTTGGTACAAAATCAGTCCAAAAAGGGGTTGTTTCGGTTTTGTCGGTTTGGTTCACCATTTAATTTCTACCACTTATGGTCCAAACTAGGGTCTGAGATTTTTACCAACTGATCATGTATGTATCTAGTCTAACATATAATTTTTACAGCAACCATAGTGTCCATATACATATTTAAACAAATTCGCGTATGAACCGTACGCAGTTTTCGAAAACTTCCAGACCAGACTCAAAGATCAGATTATTCACAAAAATACGTACAGATCTGGAAAAAGTTCAAAACACGAGAGTTGTAGCCCTTTTCAATACGCAACTTTTAAAAAAACATTCGTTGTCTAATTCTTCCTACAGCTCGAGATATGGTCATTTTAGTGGACTGTCTTTTTCTGGGCAGATTATGCATGTTCTTGAATAAAGTATAAAAACGTATTTTAACATGGTATTTGGACATAATCTTGTTGATAGAGCTTAATAACATCATAATCAGTAGAATAAAAGTATATTAAAGGAAAAGTTCATGATTCTTACAAAGAAAATGGTGTAGAGAAAGTGATGATGATGAAAGAGGCTTGATTCTTGTTTTCTTCTTCTTCTCTTTGTTGGTGGTTTATGGTGGATGAATGGTGGTGTAGGGGTGGTTTGAGGGCTGGAGTTTCCAGCAAAGAGAGAGGTTAGAGAGATTAGGGAGAGTTAGTGAGAGAGTGTGAGGAGTTCAAAATGAAGAGTGCATGTGGTTTGAGTGTCCTAGTAACCAAGTGAGGGAAATGAACCTCATGATGAGGTTTTGCATGAATCTTGAATGGGGGGAGGGGGTGGTGAATGAATTTGGGGGCCCCATCAAGGGTATTTTGGTCATTTTCTTGTTTCTAAATTAATTTGTTACGTTTCCGTTCGTTTACCCGATTGTTTAGACGTTTATTCGCACGTTAAATGTTTTATACGCGTTTTTAAGTGACGACTTAAATTTCGATATTTTTGATTGAAGTATTTATTAAAATACTTAAAAACATTTACAAAAATGTTCCGTCTTTTGATCGGTCTCGATTTGCGTGCTCGTTGTACGGAGGTTTAATCGCGTAACGTTTTTATTAGACGTTTTTCATTATTAACATCAAATGAGATATTTTCAATAAAGTTTTACTCTAAATGATATATTTTAAATTCTTAAAATATAATTTTGGTTTTCGTTCGATTGTCGGGCGCGTTCCGCGCGTTTCTGTTGCGTTTGAGACGTTTTAGCCAAAACGCCTTGGTTTTTCGTATATTATTTTAATAAAATAATAATATATGATAAATAACTTCTAAAAATAGATTCAATTTATTTATAGAAATGTTTTCACCAACGTTGTATAATTTGTCGGACTCCGTCCGGTTGTTTCGCACAATTTCACCAAATTGCGTAAGCGTAATATAAATCAATTACGGGAGTGTATATTCACATAAATATAAAAATAGTTACAAGTAATTACAAGTATTTAGCCTAAATCACATCTAAATACACGTAATTAGGGTTTCGGTTAAGTTTAAAAGTTAACCTAAATTGCCGGGTGTCACATTCTCCCCTTGTTAAGAGAATTTCGTCCCGAAATTTGCTCGTAGTCATAGTTTGTGTGGGATCTAGCGAAAGTGTGAGTATTTCTGACGTTTAACTAAGTCCATGAAAAGAAAGTTCGTTGTTGTGATGCAACGCATCCATTTGTATACGTTTAGAGAATTATCTCCATGTACTATTGGTAGGACATTTATTCCTAAATAGTCAGTCGTAGTAAGGTCATTTACTATAAGGTTCGTAGTACTAGGAAAACATTCCTATATGGTTCGTAGTAGAAAAACATTCCTATATGGTTCGTAGTAGGAGAACATTCCTATGTAGTTCGTAGTAGGAAAACATTCCTATGTGGTTCGTAGTAGGAAAACATTCCTATGAGGTTCGTAGTAGGAAAACATTCCTATGTGGTTCGTAGTAGGAAAACATTCCTATGTGGTTCGTAGTAGGAAAACATTCCTATGTGGTTCGTAGTTGAAATCAAAGAAAAGGTCATAGTTGAGATCATAGTTCACAGTATAGTACAAAATCGTTCATAAAGCAGAGTTCAAGTAGTTCATGAATCAGAGTTCAAGTTGGTAAATCAAAGTTCAAATAGTTCATAAATCGAAGTTCAAATAGTTCCTAAAAAAGAGTTCAAATGGTTCATAGTAAATCATAGGAAATGAGCATTAAATAGTTCGCAAACATTTCTCAAAACAGCTTCATAGTAGCTCACAAAACAGAGACGAAGTAGTTCACAAAACAGAGACAAAGTAGCGATCAAATCTTGATAAAAGAAAAAAAAATGAAAGTAGTAATTGGATTCCAATAAATAGTTTGTTAAAACTGTCAATAAACCAGTTTGTAAACAATTCGCAAGTTATGAGTAATTCGTTGGTTCACATCCAATATAAATCGTTGTAAACATGTTTTCAATATGTAAATCGTTAGAAGACCCGCAGGTGTTTCAAAGTATAAGTCGTTATCGTTTGTTAGAAAACATAGATCTTTGAGAAAAATTAAGTGAAAAACAAGTGTTTGTTTATAGGTATGGTTTTTATTTGTTAAAAATGTCATCATAATATCTGTTGAAAACTTAATGTCAATCAAAATACGTTGGAAACTGTCAGCACGTTGAAAGAATCCGTTTAACAAAAATTCGTTGAAAGCTCTGGTTATTGAAAGGTGTTAAAAATTCTGTTTTGTCAAAAAAAATCGGTTGAAAGTTTACATCTGTGAAAAATCCATATCGTCTATTCTATTCTCGTGGCGGCGTAGCCTAGCAGCTAGTACCAGAACGGTATGATGAATAGGTTCCTATGCATATGGAGGGGTATTCATGTTGGAAGATTCTCCGTATCTCAAGAGTTGTAAATAGCCAAATAGTAGTTTCACAAAGTAGTCATGACAATGACCGAGTAGTGTTCTTGAAGTAGTCAATTATGACTATGTTATTGTTTCGAAATGAACAAGTATTTAGTAAAGATGTTCGGTCAAGATAGTTGGTAATTCCGCAGCTGCTAGCATCCATTGCAGTAGTGATCGAAAATTAAGTTGTTATTGAGATAGTTTGTGTTCAGAGTAGTTAACGTCATAAACCGATTTATGCCTAAGTCATTGGAATCCATCCAAGTGTTGGAGATATTATTTCGAGTAAGTAGTGTGAATAGGATAAGGTCTAGTTCGAGGAGGTCTGCCCTTCTAGTCGTGTGTAGCACGCGCGCTCCATGGGTCTACGATAAAAGTGGGTAGGGAGGGTGTGGAGTAGACGGAGTAAATGTAACACGCCTAGATGATGAATCCTTACGAGGTTCTAATTCCATACGTGTTCTCGAACGATTACAATGAGAGCAGGAGGAAGAGGGTGAAGTAGATGTCACTTGTTTGGTTGGCGAATCCTTAGGTGGATTCTCTTCAAGTGATTCCTATTCGATTATATTGTTGCCCGATTCAGTTGGGCGAGCGGGTACCATGGAAATCTCTACAGTAGTGAGTAAGGCTAGAGCCTCGTTTTCAGAGTTGGGTGACGTAGTTATGAGAGTGGTTGCCGTGAAGGGTGGCAAATAAGTTTAGTGTACGTAAGGTTATACATATATATATACATATATATATACACATAAAAGCCTAGCACATAAGCACATATAAAGGTTGGTCCCGTTCTATCCTCGGTCTACGTCTGCTACTGTACTCTCGTTCACTATAACCATTTCAGGTCTTGCATCGAATCTCCTTTAATTGTACATAGTTGATCAGGCTATGTTAAATTAAATTCAAATGATGCAATCGCTGAACCAGCCATACTAAACAAGGAATACTAACCTAATGGTTATAATCTAGGTCACTAATGCAATCCTAGTTCGCTATAACCTTAGGCTCTGATACCAATCTGTCGCACCCCCAAAACACGTGGCAGCGGAAACATGAGGTGTCACGGGGGCTACGACCAAATCAAATATCACAACACAAAGATTAAAGCAAACGACCTCTATATGAGACGTTTGAAAATGTTACATTCCATAAATAAAAGTTTACATAAGATTCTAAAGTTTGCAAACATAGTCTAGAGATTTATAATACATAATCGTTGATACAAAATGTCATAATGCAATTTAAATCTCCTGTTTGAAAATATGCGACTCGAGCTATGCTTTCCAAAAGCATCCTACTGTCCTGTTTCCTGTAGGTAGTCCTACTGCGTCTGTAAACCTGAGAATACATACTAAAAGGGTCAACATAAAGTTGGTGAGTTCATAGGTTTAATCTGTAAAGGAATCATGTAAACACAAGGTTTTCTGTTTGTAAAATAGAGTTTTGTAAAACAGAGTTTCTGTGTTAAGTCAAGTTCTGCGTAATAAAGTTCTGTAAAAACAGTTTCTGTGTGAAATCAAGTTCTGCATATCAAAGTTCTGTAAAACAGAGTTTCTGTGTGAATCAAGTTCTGCATATCAAAGTTCTGTAAAAACAGAGTTTCTGTGTGAAATCAAATTATGTATACTATTGCCAATATCGTATTTGTAAATCACAAGATTCAATAGTTTGTATTGCTTTACCACAATATCGAAATGTTTGTATTGCTTTACCACAATATCGTTTTGTATTGCTTTACCGCAATATCGAAATGTTTGTATTGTTTTACCACAATATCGTTTTGTATTGCTTTACCGCAATATCGTTTTGTATTGCTTTACCGCAATATCGTTTTGTATTGCTTTACCGCAATATCGTTTTGTATTGCTTTACCGCAATATCGTTTTGTATTGCTTTACCGCAATATCGTTTTGTATTGCTTTACCACAATGTCGTTTTGTATTGCTTTACCGCAATATCGCAAGCGTAAATTAACAGATTTATATGATTGTATTGGCCTTAGTGGAAAAGAAAGTAACTCATGCAATACGTATAAGTGTTTTCCTAACAACAATTCGTAAAACAATTCACATAACAGTTCATAAAACAGTGCATGTATTCTCACCCCAAAACAGTTCAAACAATTAAAAAGGGGCTATGAAACTCACCTGAGTTTAGCAAGTAGCAAGCAAATATCAAATAAGCAAGCAAGCCGATGTGCAACCTTCTAACGTCCTAAACGTATAAGGTTGTGTAAGTAGATGTCTTATAAGACCATCTATAGCGATTGTATAAGTGGGGGTTAATGTCCACTTAAGCCAATCGTGAAGGTGGAGGGTTAATGTCCACCTAGAGCTAGTTCATCAACTAGTATGTTGTCGTAGCCCCTATCGGTCGGACGGATTTGATTCCGGTCGTTGATCCAACAGCAATAGAAGTGGCGAACAGTGGGTTTTAAATTTGTAGAGCAGGGGAATCCTAAGTTGTATACTACTGACAGACCTAAAAGGGCAGCAAGTTGTATGTATGACTCAGGTGTCGTTCTTCAAACTACAACGGGCATGGGAGTCTAGGAAGTTTTATTATCTTTGGAGATTCAGCTGGGGTTTTTAAAAGTTTTTGGATAGGTTTTGTTTTTATAACTAAATACTAATTAAATAAAGAAAACGGAACTAAAGAGGTTTGTACGGAGACTCGGTCAACAGAGGATAAGCGAGTGTTTACTATGATTTCGTTAAATGTTATTGATGAATAGTCAAGGGTAAGGCTACTAGATGTGATGACTAACCCGGAGAGGATAGAAACATAACTAATGCAAAGTATTGTACCTACGACCGTTCCGCGGCTTCCATACGTTTGTACTCCACCAATTGGTGTTTCCAGCACTATACCGAGTAATAGGGCGTTTTACGGTTTTTCCGTTACATTAATTAGGGTTCCACATTACTCCCGCAGATTTCCTATATCCTAATGAGCTACAACTACGATCCTATTAAATATCTAACGTAGAGTTGTCCGCAATCAGATAAGTAACATGTCACGTGGATAGCAGTTATAGAAGTCAGATACACCGGAAATTCTCCCAAATGTACAGACCAATTCAACCGACGACTATCCTCGAATCCTGGTCCCCAGTCACAGTCATCAGAGATGTATGTATCGTAGCGTGAATTGTTGATTGAACAAGAACACGAACGGGGATAATCCCGCGGACCAAGTTGGGATAATCGGGCTAACGATCAGTTAAATTGTTCAGCATTACAGATATAAATCATTACAACTATTCCATGCATGTTAATCCACTGTGTAAACCAATATTCTGTGTCTGAAAACCTAATTATACAGTTACTGATATGAACCAAGGGGATAACTCTAGCATGCATCATTCCTAAGGCAACAATCAAACAAGAACATGCGATAGGGTAACACATAACAGAACACCGTAATCCTAGCATAGCAGATAACCAATAATTAAATCATAAATATCCCGAAAGTTCTCTCAAAGATATATAACAGATAAACATGAATCTAACCTATCTCTAATCCTATGCTCCGTGTCTCTTATGATTTGTTTCAACCTAGAGAACACGGCCATACCAAGTTCATTGATCATCAAGTATAGAATAGGTAGAGAACGTACCACTAGTAATTGGCCAAGTTCTAGCAGGAAGCTTCTAACCACAGCATAGGTTGGATAGATAAACATTCGAGATTCAGTTTACGAGTTCATACACAGTTTAAAGTAACACGGGCAGAGTAACAGCATGGCATAAACATTTTGACTATTCTAACATAACTACATCATAGTAAACACAAAGAAATGTCTAGCCTAACATTATATATCTAACATACAATCCTAAACAAGCATAAACAAAGCAACACATGTTTAAAACTGGAAAGTAAGAGATATATAAATAGAACCTGATACGAAATTATTACAGACAGATCTTCGCAAATACAATGTCTTGGAGTGCCTCCGTACAAAAGCTAAAAGCTACCTCTACCTAACTATCTCTCTAACTAGCTCAATTCTAGAGAGAGAAAATCCCTTAGAGAGAGAAACTAGAGAGAGAGTGATGTGTGTGAGAGAGAAAGTGTAGGGAGAGAATGAAATGAGAAAGTTGGTATGTTGGTGAAGTGAGGGGTGTCCACTATTTATAGGCAAAGCATTAAATCGCACGTACAACTCACGAAGCAGCACGTACAAGCAAACGAAGCACGATATGGTGAAGTGCTGTGTATCTGGTTAAGCTTATCCTGAATATAGATCTAGTCTCTCATCACCCTTTCCAGACTTTCACGTGACTGTTGCCCTAGGATAGGATCTGATCAACCCTAATACTATGAATACACTGTTATCTCCAGTTACAGTATGAAACTATGAACTTTCCTTTAAAAGGCACGGTACTTCGTATAGCGTTGGAAACACCTCGTGTGGAGTACAAATACGTGGAAGCTAAGGAAATGCCATGGATTGTTTCATCGTGAATTACCTAGAAGTGATCCTTCTAGAACTGTGGTCTAGGAATCAAAGCTGTGGAAATGCTTGTTGCACTGTACACCGTTAGTACACCTAAGATCTGGAACACTGTGGAAATGCTTAAATGCCCAGTACACCGTCAGTACATCTAGGGTTTGGAACACTGTGGAAATGCCTAATTGCCCTGTACACCGTGATTATTCCTAGGGATGAACACCTGACTGTAAAGGAGGGTCTATATTTATGATGGTTAAGTATGTGCTTCAATAGAAACAATACAGGGTAGTGTCAATCATATACCTAGACATGCAAAGCCCTAATCACACCAATAGTTTAACGTACACAGGATACAATCAGTATTTGCTATAATAAATGTAAATAGACGATTAGGTGTTAAGAAAGGTCAGTAAATACAATTGCGGTCTGTTGCCTTATGCCTGATCCCTAGAACATTTAGGGTGACTTTGTCTTAGTTAAGCAAAGGCTCAGGAGGGTTTGAAAACAGCCTGATCTGATCAGAATCATGATAACCTAGGATTCCAGTGACATATGTTTCTAGGGTTTCACCTGAACGTAGGGTCCTAGTGTTTACACCGAAAGTATGTCTACTCTTTATTTGGTGAATCTCCAATCAATTTTATAATGAACATCATCCCGAAACCCTAGTATCCAAGTTTCAGCAATCACATCTCTACCTGTCTGCTTAAACCCTAATTTCATTTCTCGTTATTTACTTTTCTGCATTTAGGATAATTAGAAAACCAAATCAATCCAAGATCTACCTACCTACCCCCATCCTAATTGCGACCATAATCTTTGGTGACCCGCTTTATTTCAATTCGCTCCGATTTAAGAACGACCTCGAGTTATACTTACTGCTTGCTCCCAAGGTAGGTAGTACTTATAGTTTGAGCCCCAGCTCATATAAATTTAAAACTCACTGTCCGCCGCTTCTGTTGTTGTTGGAACAACGACCGGAGTCAAATCCGACCGACCGATAGGGGTGACGACAGTGTTGCAAATAGATTATTTTAGTTTGTATAAGCCTTAAACCGTAGGTCAAAGTTGGTCAACTCGTTGGTCAAACCTGGTCAAACTGGTCAAACTTGTCAAACCTGGTCAAACTGGTCAAACCTGGTCAAACCTGGTCAAACTTAGCATCACTAGCAAAATATAGCATCACTAGGTTAGTGTCTCTACTTGAGACTTAGGATATTTTCAGAAATTGTTCTAAGTGTCGGTTTCTAATTCGGGAAACTTTCTAAGTTTAGTTTTTGGTCCAAGTTACTAACTAAGTCATCCAAACCCATTTTTGTTACCACTTTCTAAAAATAGTAAGTTTGTCGGTTTTTAGATAACGAGCCGCTTTTGTTGACTTAGTCAAACCTGCTCGGTTTGACCCAAAATTTTTACCCAAGTCTTAAAATAGTTTATTAAGCCTTAGAAAACTGTTGGTACACTTTATAGTCGGTCCGAAGTGTCGGTTTTACACTTGGTACAAAATCAGTCCAAAAAGGGGTTGTTTCGGTTTTGTCGGTTTGGTTCACCATTTAATTTCTACCACTTATGGTCCAAACTAGGGTCTGAGATTTTTACCAACTGATCATGTATGTATCTAGTCTAACATATAATTTTTACAGCAACCATAGTGTCCATATACATATTTAAACAAATTCGCGTATGAACCGTACTCAGTTTTCGAAAACTTCCAGACCAGACTCAAAGATCAGATTATTCACAAAAATACGTACAGATCTGGAAAAAGTTCAAAACACGAGAGTTGTAGCCCTTTTCAATACGCAACTTTTAAAAAAACATTCGTTGTCTAATTCTTCCTACAGCTCGAGATATGGTCATTTTAGTGGACTGTCTTTTTCTGGGCAGATTATGCATGTTCTTGAATAAAGTATAAAAACGTATTTTAACATGGTATTTGGACATAATCTTGTTGATAGAGCTTAATAACATCATAATCAGTAGAATAAAAGTATATTAAAGGAAAAGTTCATGATTCTTACAAAGAAAATGGTGTAGAGAAAGTGATGATGATGAAAGAGGCTTGATTCTTGTTTTCTTCTTCTTCTCTTTGTTGGTGGTTTATGGTGGATGAATGGTGGTGTAGGGGTGGTTTGAGGGCTGGAGTTTCCAGCAAAGAGAGAGGTTAGAGAGATTAGGGAGAGTTAGTGAGAGAGTGTGAGGAGTTCAAAATGAAGAGTGCAAGTGGTTTGAGTGTCCTAGTAACCAAGTGAGGGAAATGAACCTCATGATGAGGTTTTGCATGAATCTTGAATGGGGGGAGGGGGTGGTGAATGAATTTGGGGGCCCCATCAAGGGTATTTTGGTCATTTTCTTGTTTCTAAATTAATTTGTTACGTTTCCGTTCGTTTACCCGATTGTTTAGACGTTTATTCGCACGTTAAATGTTTTATACCCGTTTTAAGTGACGACTTAAATTTCGATATTTTTGATTGAAGTATTTATTAAAATACTTAAAAACATTTACAAAAATGTTCCATCTTTTGATCGGTCTCGATTTGCGTGCTCGTTGTACGGAGGTTTAATCGCGTAACGTTTTTATTAGACGTTTTTCATTATTAACATCAAATGAGATATTTTCAATAAAGTTTTACTCTAAATGATATATTTTAAATTCTTAAAATATAATTTTGGTTTTCGTTCGATTGTCGGGCGCGTTCCGCGCGTTTCTGTTGCGTTTGAGACGTTTTAGCCAAAACGCCTTGGTTTTTCGTATATTATTTTAATAAAATAATAATATATGATAAATAACTTCTAAAAATAGATTCAATTTATTTATAGAAATGTTTTCACCAACGTTGTATAATTTGTCGGACTCCGTCCGGTTGTTTCGCACAATTTCACCAAATTGCGTAAGCGTAATATAAATCAATTACGGGAGTGTATATTCACATAAATATAAAAATAGTTACAAGTAATTACAAGTATTTAGCCTAAATCACATCTAAATACACGTAATTAGGGTTTCGGTTAAGTTTAAAAGTTAACCTAAATTGCCGGGTGTCACATTCTCCCCTTGTTAAGAGAATTTCGTCCCGAAATTTGCTCGTAGTCATAGTTTGTGTGGGATCTAGCGAAAGTGTGAGTATTTCTGACGTTTAACTAAGTCCATGAAAAGAAAGTTCGTTGTTGTGATGCAACGCATCCATTTGTATACGTTTAGAGAATTATCTCCATGTACTATTGGTAGGACATTTATTCCTAAATAGTCAGTCGTAGTAAGGTCATTTACTATAAGGTTCGTAGTACTAGGAAAACATTCCTATATGGTTCGTAGTAGAAAAACATTCCTATATGGTTCGTAGTAGGAGAACATTCCTATGTGGTTCGTAGTAGGAAAACATTCCTATGTGGTTCGTAGTAGGAAAACATTCCTATGAGGTTCGTAGTAGGAAAACATTCCTATGTGGTTCGTAGTAGGAAAACATTCCTATGTGGTTCGTAGTAGGAAAACATTCCTATGTGGTTCGTAGTTGAAATCAAAGAAAAGGTCATAGTTGAGATCATAGTTCACAGTATAGTACAAAATCGTTCATAAAGCAGAGTTCAAGTAGTTCATGAATCAGAGTTCAAGTTGGTAAATCAAAGTTCAAATAGTTCATAAATCGAAGTTCAAATAGTTCCTAAAAAAGAGTTCAAATGGTTCATAGTAAATCATAGGAAATGAGCATTAAATAGTTCGCAAACATTTCTCAAAACAGCTTCATAGTAGCTCACAAAACAGAGACGAAGTAGTTCACAAAACAGAGACAAAGTAGCGATCAAATCTTGATAAAAGAAAAAAAAATGAAAGTAGTAATTGGATTCCAATAAATAGTTTGTTAAAACTGTCAATAAACCAGTTTGTAAACAATTCGCAAGTTATGAGTAATTCGTTGGTTCACATCCAATATAAATCGTTGTAAACATGTTTCCAATATGTAAATCGTTAGAAGACCCGCAGGTGTTTCAAAGTATAAGTCGTTATCGTTTGTTAGAAAACATAGATCTTTGAGAAAAATTAAGTGAAAAACAAGTGTTTGTTTATAGGTATGGTTTTTATTTGTTAAAAATGTCATCATAATATCTGTTGAAAACTTAATGTCAATCAAAATACGTTGGAAACTGTCAGCACGTTGAAAGAATCCGTTTAACAAAAATTCGTTGAAAGCTCTGGTTATTGAAAGGTGTTAAAAATTCTGTTTTGTCAAAAAAAATTGGTTGAAAGTTTACATCTGTGAAAAATCCATATCGTCTATTCTATTCTCGTGGCGGCGTAGCCTAGCAGCTAGTACCAGAACGGTATGATGAATAGGTTCCTATGCATATGGAGGGGTATTCATGTTGGAAGATTCTCCGTATCTCAAGAGTTGTAAATAGCCAAATAGTAGTTTCACAAAGTAGTCATGACAATGACCGAGTAGTGTTCTTGAAGTAGTCAATTATGACTATGTTATTGTTTCGAAATGAACAAGTATTTAGTAAAGATGTTCGGTCAAGATAGTTGGTAATTCCGCAGCTGCTAGCATCCATTGCAGTAGTGATCGAAAATTAAGTTGTTATTGAGATAGTTTGTGTTCAGAGTAGTTAACGTCATAAACCGATTTATGCCTAAGTCATTGGAATCCATCCAAGTGTTGGAGATATTATTTCGAGTAAGTAGTGTGAATAGGATAAGGTCTAGTTCGAGGAGGTCTGCCCTTCTAGTCGTGTGTAGCACGCGCGCTCCATGGGTCTACGATAAAAGTGGGTAGGGAGGGTGTGGAGTAGACGGAGTAAATGTAACACGCCTAGATGATGAATCCTTACGAGGTTCTAATTCCATACGTGTTCTCGAACGATTACAATGAGAGCAGGAGGAAGAGGGTGAAGTAGATGTCACTTGTTTGGTTGGCGAATCCTTAGGTGGATTCTCTTCAAGTGATTCCTATTCGATTATATTGTTGCCCGATTCAGTTGGGCGAGCGGGTACCATGGAAATCTCTACAGTAGTGAGTAAGGCTAGAGCCTCGTTTTCAGAGTTGGGTGACGTAGTTATGAGAGTGGTTGCCGTGAAGGGTGGCAAATAAGTTTAGTGTACGTAAGGTTATACATATATATACATATATATACACACATAAAAGCCTAGCACATAAGCACATATAAAGGTTGGTCCCGTTCTATCCTCGGTCTACGTCTGCTACTGTACTCTCGTTCACTATAACCATTTCAGGTCTTGCATCGAATCTCCTTTAATTGTACATAGTTGATCAGGCTATGTTAAATTAAATTCAAATGATGCAATCGCTGAACCAGCCATACTAAACAAGGAATACTAACCTAATGGTTATAATCTAGGTCACTAATGCAATCCTAGTTCGCTATAACCTTAGGCTCTGATACCAATCTGTCGCACCCCCAAAACACGTGGCAGCGGAAACATGAGATGTCACGGGGGCTACGACCAAATCAAATATCACAACACAAAGATTAAAGCAAACGACCTCTATATGAGACGTTTGAAAATGTTACATTCCATAAATAAAAGTTTACATAAGATTCTAAAGTTTGCAAACATAGTCTAGAGATTTATAATACATAATCGTTGATACAAAATGTCATAATGCAATTTAAATCTCCTGTTTGAAAATATGCGACTCGAGCTATGCTTTCCAAAAGCATCCTACTATCCTGTTTCCTGTGGGTAGTCCTACTGCGTCTGTAAACCTGAGAATACATACTAAAAGGGTCAACATAAAGTTGGTGAGTTCATAGGTTTAATCTGTAAAGGAATCATGTAAACACAAGGTTTTCTGTTTGTAAAATAGAGTTTTGTAAAACAGAGTTTCTGTGTTAAGTCAAGTTCTGCGTAATAAAGTTCTGTAAAAACAGTTTCTGTGTGAAATCAAGTTCTGCATATCAAAGTTCTGTAAAACAGAGTTTCTGTGTGAATCAAGTTCTGCATATCAAAGTTCTGTAAAAACAGAGTTTCTGTGTGAAATCAAATTATGTATACTATTGCCAATATCGTATTTGTAAATCACAAGATTCAATAGTTTGTATTGCTTTACCACAATATCGAAATGTTTGTATTGCTTTACCACAATATCGTTTTGTATTGCTTTACCGCAATATCGAAATGTTTGTATTGTTTTACCACAATATCGTTTTGTATTGCTTTACCGCAATATCGTTTTGTATTGCTTTACCGCAATATCGTTTTGTATTGCTTTACCGCAATATCGTTTTGTATTGCTTTACCGCAATATCGTTTTGTATTGCTTTACCGCAATATCGTTTTGTATTGCTTTACCGCAATATCGTTTTGTATTGCTTTACCACAATGTCGTTTTGTATTGCTTTACCGCAATATCGCAAGCGTAAATTAACAGATTTATATGATTGTATTGGCCTTAGTGGAAAAGAAAGTAACTCATGCAATACGTATAAGTGTTTTCCTAACAACAATTCGTAAAACAATTCACATAACAGTTCATAAAACAGTGCATGTATTCTCACCCCAAAACAGTTCAAACAATTAAAAAGGGGCTATGAAACTCACCTGAGTTTAGCAAGTAGCAAGCAAATATCAAATAAGCAAGCAAGCCGATGTGCAACCTTCTAACGTCCTAAACGTATAAGGTTGTGTAAGTAGATGTCTTATAAGACCATCTATAGCGATTGTATAAGTGGGGGTTAATGTCCACTTAAGCCAATCGTGAAGGTGGAGGGTTAATGTCCACCTAGAGCTAGTTCATCAACTAGTATGTTGTCGTAGCCCCTATCGGTCGGACGGATTTGATTCCGGTCGTTGATCCAACAGCAATAGAAGCGGCGAACAGTGGGTTTTAAATTTGTAGAGCAGGGGAATCCTAAGTTGTATACTACTGACAGACCTAAAAGGGCAGCAAGTTGTATGTATGACTCAGGTGTCGTTCTTCAAACTACAATGGGCATGGGAGTCTAGGAAGTTTTATTATCTTTGGAGATTCAGCTGGGGTTTTTAAAAGTTTTTGGATAGGTTTTGTTTTTATAACTAAATACTAATTAAATAAAGAAAACGGAACTAAAGAGGTTTGTACGGAGACTCGGTCAACAGAGGATAAGCGAGTGTTTACTATGATTTCGTTAAATGTTATTGATGAATAGTCAAGGGTAAGGCTACTAGATGTGATGACTAACCCGGAGAGGATAGAAACATAACTAATGCAAAGTATTGTACCTACGACCGTTCCGCGGCTTCCATACGTTTGTACTCCACCAATTGGTGTTTCCAGCACTATACCGAGTAATAGGGCGTTTTACGGTTTTTCCGTTACATTAATTAGGGTTCCACATTACTCCCGCAGATTTCCTATATCCTAATGAGCTACAACTACGATCCTATTAAATATCTAACGTAGAGTTGTCCGCAATCAGATAAGTAACATGTCACGTGGATAGCAGTTATAGAAGTCAGATACACCGGAAATTCTCCCAAATGTACAGACCAATTCAACCGACGACTATCCTCGAATCCTGGTCCCCAGTCACAGTCATCAGAGATGTATGTATCGTAGCGTGAATTGTTGATTGAACAAGAACACGAACAGGGATAATCCCGCGGACCAAGTTGGGATAATCGGGCTAACGATCAGTTAAATTGTTCAGCATTACAGATATAAATCATTACAACTATTCCATGCATGTTAATCCACTGTGTAAACCAATATTCTGTGTCTGAAAACCTAATTATACAGTTACTGATATGAACCAAGGGGATAACTCTAGCATGCATCATTCCTAAGGCAACAATCAAACAAGAACATGCGATAGGGTAACACATAACAGAACACCGTAATCCTAGCATAGCAGATAACCAATAATTAAATCATAAATATCCCGAAAGTTCTCTCAAAGATATATAACAGATAAACATGAATCTAACCTATCTCTAATCCTACGCTCCGTGTCTCTTATGATTTGTTTCAACCTAGAGAACACGGCCATACCAAGTTCATTGATCATCAAGTATAGAATAGGTAGAGAACGTACCACTAGTAATTGGCCAAGTTCTAGCAGGAAGCTTCTAACCACAGCATAGGTTGGATAGATAAACATTCGAGATTCAGTTTACGAGTTCATACACAGTTTAAAGTAACACGGGCAGAGTAACAGCATGGCATAAACATTTTGACTATTCTAACATAACTACATCATAGTAAACACAAAGAAATGTCTAGCCTAACATTATATATCTAACATACAATCCTAAACAAGCATAAACAAAGCAACACATGTTTAAAACTGGAAAGTAAGAGATATATAAATAGAACCTGATACGAATTTATTACAGACAGATCTTCGCAAATACAATGTCTTGGAGTGCCTCCGTACAAAAGCTAAAAGCTACCTCTACCTAACTATCTCTCTAACTAGCTCAATTCTAGAGAGAGAAAATCCCCTAGAGAGAGAAACTAGAGAGAGAGTGATGTGTGTGAGAGAGAAAGTGTAGGGAGAGAATGAAATGAGAAAGTTGGTATGTTGGTGAAGTGAGGGGTGTCCACTATTTATAGGCAAAGCATTAAATCGCACGTACAACTCACGAAGCAGCACGTACAAGCAAACGAAGCACGATATGGGGGTGCAGGGGCCGTATATGGTGTAGTGAGGGCCGTATATGGTCTCACAAGGGCCGTATACGGTGTCTGGTGCCGTATACGGGCTCTGTCTGATTTCATTCGTTGCTTAAAACGTCCGTATCTCCTTCGTTATGCGTCCATTTGTCTTGATTCTTTCGCCTGTGGTTTCGTAATTCCGTTATGCTTCTAATGATGCCAATCTCACAGAAATTGGATGTGTAGAGCTTAGGCGTAGCCGAAATGACTTTTAATGGCTCTGAAAGCGTAATGGTTTCTCCGTCCTTTGGCCGTTTCACTTGATTCCAGATTTTTCCGTCTCGATTTTACCTGTACAACAGATGGTAGAAGTTAGGAGGTGTGCCTTGCCAGGAAAATGAGATCGGAGGAATCGGCCTGTATTAAAATGCTGTGCTTTGTGCATTTTTAGAGTGTTTTCAGTGATTTTTATCACAACGTCTACTTTTGAACCACTTTAGTGTATTTTAGTAAATAATCAATGTTTTGGATTGTTTTTACTAAAGAAAGGTTCAAAATGTGAGGAATAATGCTTCTAAAAACATGACTTTTTACGTCACATCATATGTCCAAATAAGTTGTTCAAGTTCGATTATTAAAAACGTGTATGACCCGTTGGTAAAAGTTTGTAATAATAATTCATTTAGACATTATTATTAATTTTGTTTTGTTGTATACTATTCAGTAGTTCAAATCGTGTGTTGCAAATAGATTATTTTAGTTTGTATAAGCCTTAAACCGTAGGTCAAAGTTGGTCAACTCGTTGGTCAAACCTGGTCAAACCTGGTCAAACTGGTCAAACCTGGTCAAACTAGTCAAACCTGATCAAACTGGTCAAACCTGGTCAAACTTAGCATCACTAGCAAAATGTAGCATCACTAGGTTAGTGTCTCTACTTGAGACTTAGGATATTTTCAGAAATTGTTCTAAGTGTCGGTTTCTAATTCGGGAAACTTTCTAAGTTTAGTTTTTGGTCCAAGTTACTAACTAAGTCATCCAAACCCATTTTTGTTACCACTTTCTAAAAATAGTAAGTTTGTCGGTTTTTAGATAACGAGCCGCTTTTGTTGACTTGGTCAAACCTGCTCGGTTTGACCCAAAATTTTTACCTAAGTCTTAAAATAGTTTATTAAGCCTTAGAAAACTGTTGGCACACTTTATAGTCGGTCCGAAGTGTCGGTTTTACACTTGGTACAAAATCAGTCCAAAAAGGGGTTGTTTCGGTTTTGTCGGTTTGGTTCACCATTTAATTTCTACCACTTATGGTCCAAACTAGGGTCTGAGATTTTTACCAACTGATCATGTATGTATCTAGTCTAACATATACGGAGTAATTTTTACAGCAACCATAGTGTCCATATACATATTTAAACAAATTCGCGTATGAACCATACTCAGTTTTCGAAAACTTCCAAACCAGACTCAAAGATCAGATTATTCACAAAAATACGTACAGATCTGGAAAAAGTGAAAAACACGAGAGTTGTAGCCCTTTTCAATACGCAACTTTTAAAAAAAAAATTCGTTGTCTAATTCTTCCTACAGCTCGAGATATGGTCATTTTAGTGGACTGTCTTTTTCTGGGCAGATTATGCATGTTCTTGAATAAAGTATAAAAACGTATTTTAACATGGTATTTGGACATAATCTTGTTGATAGAGCTTAATAACATCATAATCAGTAGAATAAAAGTATATTAAAGGAAAAGTTCATGATTCTTACAAAGAAAATGGTGTAGAGAAAGTGATGATGATGAAAGAGGCTTGATTCTTGTTTTCTTCTTCTTCTCTTTGTTGGTGGTTTATGGTGGATGAATGGTGGTGTAGGGGTGGTTTGAGGGCTGGAGTTTCCAGCAAAGAGAGAGGTTAGAGAGATTAGGGAGAGTTAGTGAGAGAGTGTGAGGAGTTCAAAATGAAGAGTGCATGTGGTTTGAGTGTCCTAGTAACCAAGTGAGGGAAAGGAACCTCATGATGAGGTTTTGCATGAATCTTGAATGGGGGGAGGGGGTGGTGAACGAATTTGGGGGCCCCATCAAGGGTATTTTGGTCATTTTCTTGTTTCTAAATTAATTTGTTACGTTTCCCGTTCGTTTACCCGATTGTTTAGACGTTTATTCGCACGTTAAATGTTCTATACGCGTTTTTAAGTGACGACTTAAATTTCGATATTTTTTATTGAAGTATTTATTAAAATACTTAAAAACATTTACAAAAATGTTCCGTCTTTTGATCGGTCTCGATTTGCGTGCTTGTTGTACGGAGGTTTAATCGCGTAACGTTTTTATTAGACGTTTTTCATTATTAACATCAAATGAGATTTTTTCAATAAAGTTTTAATCTAAATGATATATTTTAAATTCTTAAAATATATTTTTCGTTTTCTTTCGATTGTCGGGCGCGTTCCGCGTGTTTCTGTTGCGTTTGAGACGTTTTAGCCAAAACGCCTTGGTTTTTCGTATATTATTTTAATAAAATAATAATATATGATAAATAAAATAATAATATATGATAAATAACTTCTAAAAATAGATTCAATTTATTTATAGAAATGTTTTCACCAACGTCGTATAATTTGTCGGACTCCGTCCGGTTGTTTCGCACAATTTCACCAAATTGCGTAAGCGTAATATAAATCAATTACGGGAGTGTATATTCACATAAATATAAAAATAGTTACAAGTAATTACAAGTATTTAGCCTAAATCACATCTAAATACACGTAATTAGGGTTTCGGTTAAGTTTAAAAGTTAACCTAAATTGCCGGGTGTCACACACACCCCGTCTAAAGCGGAAACAACGGGGTATAACGGTGATAGGATCATAACACATCATTATAAAGAATTCTATATGAAATACAATATCCAATGTGTCATGATTCCATTAACATGAATAACGGTTCATGTCGTGCATACATTTCAACAATGAATTCAAAATCGTACAAACAAACGTACACTACAATGTTAAGGCAAAACATACCTTCACAAACAACCATTATGTACCACAAGTCTTGAATAATTCTTAATGCAACCCTAAAGGTTCACTAAGTTCTCTTGTCCTCTGCTTTAAGTCCACTAGTATAACCTGAAAAGATATGCTCAAAAACGTCAACACGAATGTTGGTGAGTTTCGTAGGTTTAAAACCAGACACCAGAAAATAAACATTTTGCTGTGTTTATAATAAGTTAGGACAATGCAATAGAAATGTACACAAATGTGAAAAAATGCAGCCAATATATCTCAATATACGGCAATTACCTCTCAAGGAAGTAAAGCACGAATGTAAGCAACAATCCCAATGTACGGCAAATACCCCACAAGGAAGTAATGCACGAATGTAAGTAACAATCCAAATGTACAGAAAATACCCCACAAGGAAGTAAAGCACGAATGTAAACAACAAGTATCAATGCATATAAGTCACATAGTGTCACACATTTCAAGCATATGTCCAAAATGAAATTGAATACGTTCACAGCATAAAACAGTTGATAAAATATGTGAGCATACTTTTCCCCCAATGTAAAAATATGTAAATGAAAACGGGGCCACGAAAAACTCACCTTGAATACCAAAGTAAGTATCATCCTCAAAAGAATCCACCAACAACTCGCATGTCTACAAATTAATGTCCAAATATATAGGTTACAACCTAGACATATCTATGTCCTTCCATTGTATCCTAAGTCCAAATCACCTCTACTAAGTTTCCTCACAACCAAACCTCACGTGTCTTTACAAAAATCAACCCCATTATGAAATTCAGATTCTGTCCAGAATTTTGTATCATTTCACGAATTTTTAAACATGAATTAATGAAATCATTTGACTCTGCAAATTTTACCAGTGACACTTCAATATGTTAAGAACAATGTGTAATTTTTCCAGAACTTATTTCAATAGTTTACTATTTTTAAAAATTCATCAAAGTAATCTGCTATGTAACAACAACGATTTCTGAATACACAAAAATTATAATTTATTTAAAATACTTAAAGACTTACAAAATTGATAATATTTTTACAGAAAATTTTTAACACTTTGATACTATTCCAGTAAAAATTTAATGACCAAACTCTTAGTTTAACATATGTTTCAAAAATCTACAAGTTAACCGAAATTATGAACCGAAATCTTAAGTTATATTCCTCGTTACATAACACACCCATTAATTAAAATAGATAAGTTAAATATTACTATTTCATAGTTATCTTTTGTTTACAGAAATTCCAACCTTAAACAAATTTTAACCACCCTAAAATAACTAGAAAATATTCCGATCAAACCGATTTAAGTTTATAAAAGTTTTTCTGAAAATTCGTCATACACAGCAACAGTTAATGAAATAATTTTTATAAAATAATAGAATGTGTTTCAGAGGCCGAAACCACAATGGTTAATGTAAAACATCGAGATATACAACTTTTTAGTTTCGGCCGAAGCCTGAAAATGAACTTAAACAGGTCAAATCGACCGTCGAACACGTTTGAAAATCCGGACAAATTCTGAGATTTCGATTATATAACTTTCGATTTGCAAAACACACTAAACTCGACATAACCCTTCCCCAAAAACATAAATCAACCCTAATACATATCCATCTCAGAAAAATATAAATGAATCTATAGATTAGGGTTTATGATTATACCTATACGTATACACGAACACGTAACGCGCGTAACAAAACACAAACTCGACTCAATCTTGTTTGGTTTCTTGATTTCGGTCGACCACAGCAGAAAAACAGCAGGGAATGACTTATTTTGTTTATCAAAAGGGTTAGGGTAGGTTTTAGGTTCTTATTTATATGTAAAGGATGGTTTGGGCCCAAGTTAGGGTTTTTGGGTTGGGCCGATCGGATGGATCTATCATGAATGGTTTTGGGTCAATTTTTCTTGAGGAAATTATGAGTTAATATTTGGACATGTTATAGCCCAATGATTTTAAAGACCGTGGGCTTTGGATTCATGTCATTTGGAGTCCGAATAAGAAAGTTATGGCCCGAACCGTGAAACCTCGCAAAAATTTCAGCTTTTATCTTTTTAACGTATAATATGTTTTTACTTAACTTATTAACAATGTATTATAATTGTTAATATTTACAAATGAATTATAATTATAAATATATATATATATATATTTATCATACTACGTATATTCACTTTAGTTTCCCAATTATTGACGCATTTACGTTTAGCTTCGTATCTTCTTCGTTATACGTCTGTTTGCGTTGATTCTTTTTGCGATGAATTCGTTTTTCGAAAACGAATACTTTGATGTAAATAATTCCATGAGATGAGTCTTAACACGAAAAATGAGTTTTTACGGTTTGAACTACGATAACGGTTTGGTGACAGTTGTCACACGTAAAACCTAAGATTATAGTCAAGTTGCTCCTTATAGTCAACCTCATTAGTGGAAGGCTCTTTAATTTTGCGGGTCTTTTGAAGTTCTTTCATGATCTTTTTTATCGTGCTTGTAATCTTGGTAACTTGATATTGCAATTCTTCGATCATTTTATTATCAACATCTATCAAAGCATACACCTTAGAGCGGATACGATGACGTTCCTGTTCGCTGACATTCATGGTGCTAGTGACCTCATCTCTGGAAGAATCCATATATTGCATGTTAATAATGTTAACAAATGTTACGGAATAATTTTTTGAGATAGGTTTTGATCGAGAAACTGATGTCCCTTTTTTTGGGTCTTTCTACGGTTTATATATTTACTTTTTTCTGGAGCGGTTTTTATTTAAACCGTCTCACCTTCGAAACTTTATAATAATACGGAAATAATAATAATAATAATAATAATAATAATAATAATAATAATAATAATAATAATAATAATAATAATAATAATAATAATAATAATAATAATAATAATAATAATAATAATAATAATAATAATAATAATAATAATACAACAGAAATTATTGTCTTCTAATTTTAAACACAATTAATAATAAAAAAACTCCAGAACACTGAGAATTCAGTTTCACCACACCACAAAGGCCAAAACACCGATACCACACCCTTGAGTTAACAAAATATAAATTAAATTATTTTTATCAGATAAAAGGTTAAAAGGTTTTTCATTTAATCAATTATTACTACAAGTAAAACTATTCAATTATTAAACTAAAATAGTTTATCACGTGAAAATCTATATCTTTAATAACAAATATAGTAATATAAGTCGTTATGATAAGAGGTCTCAGGTTCAAACCTCACTAGAAGCAAAAAAATCTTGGGGTGGCCACGAGAAGGTTTGGAAACGGTCATGGTAACAGTTAGGCCGCGTACATCACAAGCAAAAGCTTGGCCAACCTGAGGGAGCCTGTTAAAAACGGGAATACCCTTTAAAAAGGGGGGAAAATGAAGAAGAATTCAAACATATAATATCAACATAATAACCTCAAAATGGGAAACACGACGTCCTATTTGTGTGAATGACTATCTTCGCCTTTGATCGATCCACATTCGTATCCGTAAAAGTATTAATGTAAAAAAACAACAAACGTTGACCTATCTAACAGACTTATGACTTGTGACAATGTTTGATGAATTATAATAATAAAAAAATGAATCATAGTAAGTAAAATATTGTATTATATTGTTTCTCCCTCTTATCCACCTAATTTTTCTTCTTTTTTGATCCCGTTATATATATATGAGGTGAGTTCTTTTAAGAATGCTAAAAAGGTAGAGAATGGGAGAACCAATAGGATTCTTCAATTTCTCTACAAAACCACTTCTATTTTTTACCCCCTTATATATATATATATATATATATATATATATATATATATATATATATATATATATATATATATATATATATATATATATATTATCATTTGAACCTCCCACCATAGTTGTTAACTCGTGACTCGACTCGTGATTTAGAATGTTATTTTTTAACTCGTGACTCGGCTCGACTCGTAAGAGTCATAATTTTACAATAAATACATATATTTATATCTATATGTATATTATTGTTTAGATTTCTATCCTAAATTGAAATAAAACATGATGAAAGTCACTAGATAACACAAATGTGTAATTTATAATGGATTATTAGTCATTTTCTATTATATTTTGTCATTTTATGTTTTTTATTAGATTATATTAAACGTGTGTCCGGTTTCTGACTCGTAAGAGTAGCCCACGACTCGGAAGAGTCAATAAATGACTCGTAAAGGTCAAAGCCATTTAAGAGTCGGGGTCTGAACCGCCTCGTTTTTTGAATTTCTGAGTCGAATGAATCGTAAGAGTTTAACAACTATGCCTCCCACTATATATATATATATATATATATATTATCATTTCGTGCTTGTAATTTTATTAATTTATTGCATATAATAAATAATAGTAATAGTAATAATAATAATAATAAATAATAGTAATAATACTCAGTGAATTAAAGAACTTCATGTCAATTTCAGTAATGAAATAACTAAAGGATAAAATTACATTATCAAATGAAAAATTACAAACGTATCAGATCGATCCAATCCCTAAGGTTTCGATCATACATCTCAAAACGATATAGCATGTTTTCTGCATTTTTTTTCTCGGAGGTGTAGTATTGAAAATCATCTTCAAGTTTCTTGAGAAATTTGAGCTCGGATGCAGAGGGTTGAACTCCAAATTCATCAAATTTATCATTGAGGTCGTTGATCCATTTGCCGATCTTCCCAATTGCCGTATTAAACTTTTCGACGTTTTCTTTTTGTAATTTGATCATTTGTTGGTCTATCTCCTTTAAAACGTCTGCTTTCTCTCCTAAAACATACTTCTCTTCTTCGGTTGCCATTTTTTCAGTTTAACAAAACAACTATCTCTTACAATCTATGAAATATCTTTCTATTTTATATAGTTACAGTATTTAAAGCGGTTTACTGAACACCGCCGCAATAGTGTGTAGCTTCCTTGTTACGCTACTACTCGTACGGCCATAGCTAATGAATTCATCTGCCCATATCCATTCTAATATTCCATAACATATACTAGCTGCTAACCCGCGCGATGAGACGGGAATGAATTTGAAATCAATAAAAAAAAGAACTTATTAACTATTAAAATATTGATTCGAGTGATGTCTTGCAAAAAATGAAACTGAATATAAAATTTAGTAATTGACTACAAAGTATAAAAGGCCGCCACTTTTCAATTTTAGCCGCTTCAATCTGGAGATGCTCTAGAATGCTTAAAAATAAAGTCAAATGTTTATCAGTGAAGGGGGCTGGGGAAGTGGGGAGGGGGTGGTGTGGTCTGGATTATGGCTAGGTATAGGAGCATGGTGGTCTGGTCAAATAGATTTTTTGATGAGATATGTTGTATATCCAATAGCTATAGTAAATATTATGCTTCTTTCATTTTGATAATCAAGTTTAATACTAGTAGTTTAGTCTAAAATTTTATTCTTTTACTGCACCAATGGGGTGGCCACCGAATCACCGATAATGCAACCAAATCATTTGTCCATCAGTTTTGTAGACACAATAATCAAAATGATTTCAATTGTTAAATTAAACCGATTAATAAAACATTTGAAATATACAAGTAAATAAATTAATAATTACAAAAAAGCACCATATATAATTAAGAACATAATATTAATTAATCTATTATTAATATTAATATTAATAATATTGAAATTATTAATTAGCCGATTGAAATATATATAGTATAGAACGAGTAGTACAGAAAAGGGGGAAAATCACCATATATATATATATATATATATATATATATATATATAAAGATAATATAACATTAATTAATCTATTATTAATATTAATATTAACATAAGAGTCCGTAATAATAACATTTTCTCTACTACATTTTATCAATTAATAAAACATTTGAAAAATGTAAACGATTTGAAGGTTTGGATGGAAAATGGTCTTCCGTTATCTTTTTTCCTCACAGTCCGTGATCTTGCTTTCTTTCGCATTCTGGACAAGTGATTCACATTCATTAATCATCATTCATTACACTCCATAGATCGAATTCGTAGGAAATACCCTTTTTCTTGGACGACGATTATGCTTTTGATGCTGTTGGCGGGCCTGTACTCCATGCTCTCTTGGATGAGGAAGAGGATGACATTATATATATATATATATATATGAGGTCAATGTTTGGACATGACTTTTTTCGTGCTCATTCTCTAACAAGGCCAGGAGTATCGATGCGTAAACAGATCGAAGAGCAGAAACACAAAAAGAGAGCTGATTCAACGATACTACGGCCAAGCTCTGTGATTCAACGATACTAAACACAAAAAATGCCAACCAACAATTGGAGTACCAGAACTATTCGTTACTTAATTAAGGCGGTTTTACAAACCACCGCCTTAAATTGATGTATTAAAAACCGCTTTAAGATTTTCATTTTTATATGCGCGATTGCAATTGTCAAAAACCGGAAAAAGTCAGCTAATTGTACGCTTTATGGTTTTTTATTTTTTTGATAATACTCTGAGACATTGGTTTAATTACGACAAGAAAGCACAACATGAGAAAAGGAATGTAATATTCACGAAGCACAACATGGGAAGGGAGGAAACGAAGAGAATAGCTTTTGTATATCCCATTCCTGTTCATTACCGGTTTTGTTGTGATAAACCAGTGCCCGGAGATCTTAAACAGAGAAATGGCAGTCGTGAAGGAAATATTGTTTACTTTTTGTAGTGGATATTAACATGATCACAAATATAGGCTGATTCACACTGTTGGTGTTTGGAGATGACATTAATTTTGTGTTAATTATCTTTTGACAACAACTAAAGCCATAAACAAGTTGATGGATGACAAAGTGACCATTGTGTGTGTGTGTGTGTGTATATGTCTATATATATAAACCGGGAAACATTCATTTCATTAACCGATTATTTGTCAACACCAAACTACTGATGTCCATATTATTAAAGAACTAAAAGGTAATTTTTATGTAAAACTAAAGAAAGCGGTCTGACGTAAACCGCCATATATTTTGTTAACAGTCAATTAACCAAATATTTTTGGTATGGAAAAATGAAAAGAAAATGGCGCCACACTAAAAGGCGGTTTTGCGTTAATCTGCCACAACTAATTGGTTGTTTAATTTGTTAAATTAATAACCTTAATTTTTCCAATGGGCGGGAGGTGAAAAGTTTATTGGCGCCACAGTACGTGATGGGTTTCCAGCTAGTATAAATAGAGACCCTTGTCTACAGTTGAAATACACACAACGTGATACCGAACTCCTCATCTCTCAATACGTAATCCGAGAAGTTCAGGCAATTAAATAGTATGGCAACTAAAGAAGAACAATATGTGATCGGCAAGAAATTTGACGTATTAAACAAGATTAACAATAATGTCATCCACTCGCTTGAAGAAAGTATCCAAAACATCAATGACGCAATGAAGAAGTTGAGCAAGTGGATTGTTGACCTGAAAGACAAACGTGACGAATTTGGGTGTGAATTTTCCCAGCCCGAGATCGAATTTCTCGAAAAATGTGAGCATTATGATCTAACATACTACACGCCTGAGAAAGCATCATTTGAAGCATTGTTATCACGTTTCAAGAAGTATAATCAAAATCATATAGAATGGAAAGAGATTATGTTAAGAGGAGATGATGATTAGTTTTTTTTTTTTTTCCTCTCTGTAATTTTTATTTATGTAAAACTTTAATTTTCTCGTCTCCTATTTTAGTTACCAATTATGATTTTCATATGTTACCACAACATTTCTTTCTCATTGAACAAATTAAAAAGACATCTATACTTGAACTATTAAAATTAACATACATAATTGAAATTAATAGTGCCAGAAGACAATTTTTGAATCTCTTAATTAATTATGAAATCATATCGATTCATCCGTCTTTATAATAATTAATTAATATCTACTAATTATCAGTCGTAAATGCAAAACTTTTCGATGCCCCCATTCCCTCAACAACCAAATCTATTTTATCGTGAACTTTTAATACTTAAATAATTAATAACCATTTTGTTAAAATAGAATCAACTATCTTGAAGCGGTTAAAAACATTACTTAACCGCTCCAAAATGTATAAGACCGCCACAATTTCTTTATTGAAATAAAATTGAAAAGGGAAGTAAAAATACAATATTGATTCTATTTTGTATTATCTTATATCAGGGAAGGGGGCTGGGGAGGAGGGGGTGGTGCAGACTGCAGAGTGATATTATCATAGACTTGACTAAGGCTAGGATAGGAGGCTAGGAGCATTGTGTGGTCTTGTCAACCGGATTAAATATTGATTCTTTTTTTTTTTTTTTGGCAAAATAGTTATTTTTTTAAAGCATTAGTTATTTTTATAATACAGTAATAAATCATCGTAATTGACGTAGAAATATAAAAATCAAATTGATACGAGAGTTTGATCAAAATGAATAATTATCCATCATCAAATATAAAAATAAAATAAAATGAATGGAAAATCAACATTAACAGTCTTATAAGGTAATACAATATCTCCTTTTATGATTAAAATCCAAGTTCCAACAAGCATAAAGAAATAACATAAATTCTATATTTTCATAAATTTATAAGATAATACAATAATATCTTTTGAACTCCTTTGAAGCCCGCCTCTTTGCCTTGTGGATTATTTTTTGAACTCTTTTGAAGCCCGCCTCTTCGTTTTGTGTATCGACGATCATCAGTATTATCATATAAAATCATATATACCCGGCTGACAATGAGATCATCTGTCACTGTCAACGAGATCATCAGTGACTGTCAGCCTCCCTATTTTGGACCGAACACCATGAACTAAGCGGTCTAGGATGTGTGTAGTCTTTGCAATCAAACACAAAGCTCCTATGGTGGATTGCCCAATTAGGGTTTCAATTAAAGCCGACTCCGAGACGGATTTCATCTACGGAGACGGAGCATTTAAACAGAGAAATAGCGGCCGTGAAATTATTATGAAAACGAACATCAAGACGATGATCATGATCATGTAAAAGAGATCTGACAATAAAAGGAGGGAAGAGAGACTGTTGCATATATATTGATCGTTGTTTCATTTTATTTTGATTGAAATATGTCATGTCATGAATAAATGAATGGGTTTATTGCTGTTTGGTTATGTGCTCAACTTTATACTAGTTATATTGAAGGCGCTGTATTGAAGCGGTTATAAGAACAGATGTGTAGCTTTTTGTATTTTGGATCGGTTTAATAAATTTTTCCCGCTTCAAGATATGTTGGTTCATTTAAGGAAAAAATAAAAAATGATTAATGAAATCGATAATTGGTTGTTGGGGGATCGACTTGGTCATGAAAAGTTTGCATTTACGTCTGAATATCTGATGATAATAAAACTTATTAATTAAGTACTTATTTTTTGTATCACTGAAACTACTGTTCATTTCTGAACGGGAGATGATTTTTACAAGAAATATTTTACGGAGTACTTCCTACAGGTAAATGAAAGGTTCCTTGTGAATATTAAAGTCATATTTCCTTGTAACAAGTAAAAAATTCCTTGTAAAAATTTTGCTCCCTTTTTGAAAAACGGGAGGTGATAAATACACCACATAATTTTGATTCCAACACCACAAGTATGCTATAATGTATTGTACTGCGAGCTGTGACTGCTGTACAGTGTGTTGTCCTAATCATTTTTAGTGTTGTATCTATCAACTCCCTTTCTGAACCGATACATATACATTAATTAATTAAACTTAAAAATGTGTGGGAAACCGGATTAAATATTGATTATTCCACCTGTATAATATGAGTAATTAAAAGTCAGTCGTAAATGCAAAACTTTTCGATGCCCCCATGGCCCCATTCCCCCAACAACCAAATCGATTTTATCGTCGACTTTTAATACTTACTTAATTAATTAAAAACCATTTCGTTAAAATAGAATCAACATATTTTGAAGCGGTTAAAGGCATACTGAACCGATCCAACATATATAAGACCGCCACATTTCCTTTTAATAGAAATATAGAATTGAAGGCAATTGATAAATACGTACAACATAGAATTTGTTTTCTACACCAAACTGTACAACAGTTTATGCTAACAGTACAAGTATATAATAACATAATTTTGGTGCATGAATCATAATAGGTGGTGTATTACTATTTAATATTTATCAGTTATCACCTCCCGAAATAAAGATATTAAAAGAAAGTCAAATATATGTCAGGGAAGGGGGCTGGGGAGGGAGGGAGAGTGATATTATCATAGACTTGACTAAGGCTAGAGATAGGAGCATTGTGTGGTCTTGTCAACCGGATTAAATATTGATTCTTCCACCCGTCAAAGTTTAATTATCATCAGACGTAAATGCAAACTTTTCATGACCAAAAGTTGATCAACCTAAAAGAAGTATTACTCTCGAGCATTTTAAAATGCACATATTTATAAGATAATACAATAATATCTTTTGAACTCTTTAGAAGCCCTCCTATTCGGGAAATTTGTGTATCGACGATCATCATTATTGTGACACCCCCAAATTTAAAGATTTGCGGAAGCTTGATTTGGATGCCACTAATCAATATACAAAGCACAAAGATAATAATGAACGACCACTATATGCGTCGTTTTAAACTTGTATTAATAAAGTGAACGTTTACATCAAAAATAATATATCACTAGCTCGGTTCCAGAAATTGAGAGATTACATGGCATAATTACTTTTACAAAATATAATAATGCAGTCCAATCTCTAATTGTATGTATGCTGACTCGAGCTAGAAATCCCTGCTTGTGCAGTCAACCTACTGCTGGGTACCTGTGATATATACTAAAATGGGTCAGCGAAAACGCTGGTGAGCTCACAGGTTTGTAAGTCAATGTATAATTGTCAGAACCGCAAGATTTATAATGAATTTAAAATGCAATTAAGCAAAATAAAAGTTATACTGTCCATGAGCACATAGTCTGAGCTTAACTGATTTGTCAGGCCCAATTAAGGAAACCTAACTGATTTGCCTCCTACGAGTGCCTAATCAACACTCGTCTTCCCAAATGCTAATACATCCGTTTGACCGATTAGTGCGTGCTAACCCGGATGAGGATTGTCAATCCCATATGATATCATATACTAACATTCACGCTATAAAATACTAGAGACTATGCTTATGGAGGACTTTAAATTGATTAGCTTGAAACTCATGTAGTATTTGAAGTTTGGCACTTGCGTTCTACTTGTAAAACAAAATCGAGTAGTAATATCACACCCCTAGTTGTAAAGCATTGAAAATGGGGCTATGAAACTCACCTGATTCCTGATGTGTTTAACTTAATAAACTTGAAGTAATTAGCAGTGTGTTGATGTCCAAAGACTTGAAACCTGAATGTGTTCACGACACTTGATTGTTATTAATTGTACTGGTATCTCGAAAGACTACCTTTGTAGTTGTTATACAACTATATATATATGTCCAAATTACTACGATTTGGTTGATTGAATTGTTACAAGTTACTACGACTTGTTTGATTGAATTGAGACAAGTTACAACGACTTGTTTGATTTTGAAGTATGTTTTGAAAACGCGTACGGCCCGTTGGTGACGGATTTGAAATAAGAAACCTTAAGTATTATTATCTTTTAATTGGCGTTTTGCACTTGAAAATGTGTCCCAAAGTGTTTTATAAGTCGTATCGTATAAGGGTTTGAGGTTATATAGTTCCGACACTTAGTGAAATTGAGATTTGAAAACCTGCTGTTTTATGCGACATAACAATGCGACACAAAAAGGGTTATGCGACACAAGTGTTGTGTCGCATAGGAGTGCGACACAAAGTCCATACGACACAAGGGTTGTGTCGCATGGATGCGAAATGCTGATTCAACAGCGACATAGTGATTGTGTCGTATGGGGTATGCGACATAGTGGTTGTGTCGCAGAACTGGCGATACAAAATATCTGGTACGACATAAGGTACGACACAAGGGAAATTATGCGACATAAAGGCTAAAATACGACACAACATGCGACACAATGCTTGTGTCGCATGGATGAACACCAGCCCAGAAATCCGGCTGTCACGACTTTTTCCGGCCAAAAATCCGTTTTAAACCCGTTTTTAAGCTATGAAATCATGTTCTATACATTGTAATGGACATATATATGTTATCTAAACAACCGCAAGTGAAAAATACTAAGAATCGAGAGATTTCGGGATTTTGTCGGAAACTTACAATTTGCCGAAATGAAAATCCGGAAAGATAGCGTTGTAGATCGTCGCGAGGTGGTCGTGAATCTCTAAAAATATTTGTGATTCGGTCGCGTTTCGTGATAGTATTTTGCGATTTGGTGAGTTTTGGTGGTTTGTTTGTTTAGAGGGGAAAGAAAAGAGAGAGGGAGAAATGGGAAATGAAATGAAGAAAATGAAAGGTGGAGGTGGGGTTTATCCCCACTTTCGCCCCGCGTCCCGTGTGGTGTTCGTTTGCTCCGTCGTTTAGACGTTAAATAATTATTTTGAACATTAATTGGTACATTTTAAATACAAATTATTACGCGATATTTTATTTAGTTATTAAAAAATCTTTGTATTACTTAAATCAATTGTTCACCAACGTCCGTATTTATTTAATCGAATTACATTTGATTTGAACTCGTACGATTTAAACAAATCGCATAATTGTAGATATATATTCAACAATATATAATGATTGATACATTAATTAGCCTAACACAGAACTAATTACATGTATTAAAACTTGATTAGGCACTAAATTCTAGTCCTAAATTGACGGTTGTCACATTCTCCCCCTGTTAGGAGAATTTCGTCCCGAAATTTATGTTGAAGTCGCGTTTGATGTTGAGTCAGTGAAGAGTTGAGGATACTTGAGTCGCATTTGGTCTTCCCGTTCCCAGGTAAATTCTGGACCGCGCCGCGAATTCCACCTAACCTTGACAATGGGAATACGACTTTGTTTAAGTTGTTTGACCTCACGGTCCATGATTTCAGCGGGTTCCTCAACAAAGTGAAGTTTTTCGTCAACTCGAATTTCATCGAGTGGAATGATAAGTGTCTCATCAGACAGACACTTCTTCAGATTTGAAACATGAAATGTGGGATGCACGCTGCTGAGTTCGGATGGCAGCTGCAATCGATATGCCACTGGACCAATCTTTTCGAGGATCTCGAATGGTCCAATGTATCTGGGATTTAACTTCCCTCGTTTGCCAAATCGGATTACGCCTTTCCAAGGCGATACTTTGAGTAGAACTCGGTCCCCAACCTGGAACTCGAGTGGCTTGCGTCTCACATCAGCATAACTTTTCTGACGATCACGCGCGGCTTTGAGTTTGTTTTTAATTTCTACGATTCTCTCGGTCGTCTCGTGAATGATTTCTGGACCCGTGAGTTGGCTGTCTCCAACTTCGGTCCAACAGATAGGTGACCGGCACTTACGACCGTACAGTGCCTCGAAGGGTGCAGCTTTGATGCTGGTATGATAACTGTTGTTGTACGAGAACTCGCACAATGGTAGATGTTTTTCCCAGTTTACACCGAAGTCTACTACGCAGGCCCGTAGCATGTCTTCAAGTGTTTGAATGGTTCGTTCACTTTGACCGTCGGTTTGAGGATGGTATGCGGTACTCATATCCAGTCGAGTACCCAGGGATTTTTGAAGTGATTGCCAAAATTGTGAAGTGAAACGACTATCCCTATCGGAGATAATGGAGATTGGAACACCGTGTTTGGTCACGATTTCCTTCAGATAAATGTTGGTGAGGCGTTCCATTTTGTCGGATTCCTTGATTGCCAGGAAGTGAGCAGACTTTGTGAGACGATCCACGATCACCCAAATGGAATCGCAACCGTTCGCTGACTTTGGTAGTTTGGTTATGAAGTCCATAGCAATTTGTTCCCATTTCCATTCAGGAAGACTGGGTTGTTGAAGTAAACCAGAAGGTTTTTGATATTCGATTTTGACTTTGGAGCAAGTAAGGCACTTGCTGACATAGGTGGCGATTTCAGCTTTCATGTTCGGCCACCAGTAGAAATCCTTGATACCGTGGTACATTTTATCGGATCCCGGATGGATAGAATATTTGGACTTGTGAGCTTCATCCATCACCAAGTCTCGTAGGTTCCCAAATTTAGGCAACCAGATTCGGTTTGAGAAATACCTAATCATGTTAGGTTTGATTTCGAACTGTTTATCCATGCCCCGCAAGGCTTCATCTTTGACATTTTCGGGTTTTAAAGCTTCGAGTTGAGCAGTGAGGATTTGAATGTTTAAATTGTTGTGAATGGTCATACTGAGGGCTCGAACCCGAAGTGGTTTCACTCGCTCTTTTCGACTGAGGGCGTCAGCAACAACATTTGCTTTGCCTGGATGATATTTGAGTTCACAGTCGTAATCGGTAAGCAACTCGACCCATCGACGTTGCCTCATGTTGAGATCCTTCTGATCGAATATGTGTTGAAGGCTTTTATGGTCGGTAAAGATTGTACATCTGGTACCATAAAGGTAATGTCTCCAGATTTTGAGGGCAAAAACGACAGCTCCTAGCTCGAGGTCGTGGGTGGTGTAATTCTTTTCATGAATCTTGAGCTGTCGGGAAGCATAAGCTATGACTTTGTCTCGTTGCATGAGCACACAACCGAGACCTTGATGAGAAGCATCGCAGTATACCACGAAATCATCGGTGCCTTCGGGTAATGATAGGATAGGAGCACTGCAAAGCTTTTGCTTTAAGAGTTGAAATGCCGACTCTTGTTTCTCAGTCCAGTCAAACTTTTTGTCTTTCTGGGTCAGAGTCGTGAGTGGTATGGCTATCTTGGAGAAATTTTCAATGAAGCGTCGATAGTACCCGGCAAGTCCCAAAAACTGCCGTACTTCGGTTGGAGTGGTTGGCGATTGCCAATCTTTGATAGCCTCGATTTTTGACGGGTCAACGTGAATCCCCTGACTGTCAATCACGTGGCCAAGGAATTGAACGGTTTTGATCCAGAACTCACACTTAGAGAACTTGGCATAGAGCTCCTCGTGTTTAAGCAGTTCAAGGATGGTTTTGAGGTGTTGCGCGTGTTCTTCTTTGTTTCGTGAATATATAAGGATGTCGTCGATGAAGACAATGACAAATTTGTCAAGATAAGGCTTGCACACCCGATTCATAAGATCCATGAATACCGCCGGTGCGTTGGTTAGGCCGAATGGCATCACTTGGAATTCGTAATGCCCATAACGGGTTCTGAAAGCGGTTTTTGGAATATCGGCATCGCGAACACGCAATTGGTGATAACCGGATCGGAGATCAATCTTTGAATAACAACTCGACCCTTGAAGTTGGTCGAACAAATCATCGATTCGAGGGAGTGGATACCGGTTCTTGACAGTTAACTTGTTCAACTCTCGATAGTCGATACACATTCGAAAAGAACCATCTTTCTTCTTAACAAATAGGACCGGAGCTCCCCAAGGTGAAGAACTCGGCCTGATAAACCCTCGTTCCAGGAGTTCCTGTAACTGGGTGGACAACTCCTGAAGTTCGGATGGAGCTAAACGGTATGGTGCTCGGGCCACAGGCGCAGCACCTGGTACAAGATCGATTGAGAACTCAACCTGTCTTGGTGGTGGTAGACCAGGTAGTTCTTCAGGAAAGACTTCTGGAAAGTCTCGAACAATTGGAACATCCTCAAGTCGCTTCTCCTCCGACTTTTTCTCCATGATGTGCGCGAGGATTGATGGATAACCCTTTCTCAGAAATTTCCGGGTTTTAAGACAAGATATGATGTTAAGCCTCGTCCCTCCGGTCTCCCCCTGTATGACTAGGGTTCTACCGACCGTGAGAGGTATGCGAACAATTTTGTCATAGCAGATGATTTCGGCACGATGTTTGGATAACCAGTCCATGCCTACGATGACATCGAAACTTCCTATCTCAATAGGCATAAGATCTATGGAGAAGATTTCGTCGGCTAGATTTAAAGTGCAATTAGGCATCACACTATTGGTTTCTATCAATCTGCCATTTGCTAGCTCTACGGTGTACTTAACGTCTAAAGCAACAGATGTAATGTCAAGTAGAGGGCAAAATTCATCGGAAATAAAACTCCTATCGGCACCAGTATCAAACAGAATGGAAGCAGTTAAATTGTTGAGGAGGAACATACCCGTGACCACATTCGGGTCCAGACGGGCGTCCCCTGAGTTGATCACGAAAGCAGTACTTTTGGCGTTGTTGTTGTTGCGGGAGTTGTTGTTGTTGTTGCCCTTATTCTTCAACTTTGGGCAAGAATCCCTGAAGTGTCCTGGGTTTCCACATTCATAGCAGGACCTAGGTTGTCGGGTATTTCTGTCAGAGGGGTTGTTGTTGGATTTGGGAGCTCGGCAATCTTTAGTCAAATGCCCTTGCCTCCTGCAGTTGTTGCAAGGAGTACCGCACTGACCAAAATGGTGGTAGTTACACTTGGGACAATAAGGTCTGTCCCCGGTGTAGTTGTGGGTGGTTTCAGAGTTGGAGGTGTAGACTTGGATGGCGTTGTTTTTCTTGCTTGAGTTGTGGTGGTGTTCAGTGGATTTGCGTTTGTTGGAGGATGAGGTGTTGGAGGTCTCACGGCTGACAACTAGGGCCATGAGTTCGTGGGCCAATCGAATGGCACTCTCAGTAGTGGTTGGTTTGGATGAGGCGACGTTTCCCTGGATGTTCTCAGGAAGTCCACGAATGTATTTCTTGATGCCCTTACTTTCTGGTTCGACCAAACCCGGGCATAATAAGGCAAACTGCTGAAACTTGGTGGTATAATCAGCGACATCATTTCCCTGCACCTCCAGATGCCAGAATTCTTCTTCCAGCCTGTGCAATTCCTCTTCAGGACAGTATTTCTCTGTCAGTTTCTTCTTCAGTTCGGCCCAAGGAAGTCGGTTTGCAACCTCAAGGCCTACAGAGTTTGCGTGGGTTTTCCACCACGTGGATGCACCTTCCTGAAAGGTGTAAACAGCGAATTTGACCTTGTTGTTCTCAGTGCAGTCGCAGAGACTGAAAACAGATTCCATGCGCTCAATCCAACGGATCAAACCAATGGCACCTTCCGTGCCCTTGAAGTATAGTGGTTTACAGCTAAGGAAATCCTTATAGGAGCAGGGTTTGGGTGGTGGAGTATTGGTTGCGGTGTCCTCACTACCAGGTGGTGTTCGGGTAGCCAAGGCTTCAGTCACGCTGCGGGCAATTATTCCCGCGATCTCAGCTTCGCTAAGGGTAATTTGACGACGAGGAGGCATGATGCTGAGTAAGAAAGAACAAGGAAATGAAATAAGATACTAGTCCGAGTATGATGAACTAGTGGTGTGTTTGTCATTTCGAGACAAAACGTTTGAAAGAAAGAGGCCTATATTCATATAATATAATATAGCCTAAAGTTGTAATGAGGTCTATTCATGTATATATGTATATCACATAACAACCTATTGAGTGTCTAGCACAGACGTGTTTTGAGTCCCGTCTCTCTCGAGGTCAGAGTCAACTAATGCATTCCTGTTCAACATAACTCTTTCAGATTTCACATCATCTTTCTTTAATTGTACATAGTTGATCAGGCTATGTTAAATTAAAGTCGTATGATGTAATCCCTGAACTAGTCATAACTAATAAGGAATACTGCCTAACGGTCATAGTCTAGGCCCACTAAATGCAACCTAGTTCACTATAACCTTAGTCTCTGATACCAATCTGTGACACCCCCAAATTTAAAGATTTGCGGAAGCTTGATTTGGATGCCACTAATCAATATACAAAGCACAAAGATAATAATGAACGACCACTATATGCGTCGTTTTAAACTTGTATTAATAAAGTGAACGTTTACATCAAAAATAATATATCACTAGCTCGGTTCCAGAAATTGAGAGATTACATGGCATAATTACTTTTACAAAATATAATAATGCAGTCCAATCTCTAATTGTATGTATGCTGACTCGAGCTAGAAATCCCTGCTTGTGCAGTCAACCTACTGCTGGGTACCTGTGATATATACTAAAATGGGTCAGCGAAAACGCTGGTGAGCTCACAGGTTTGTAAGTCAATGTATAATTGTCAGAACCGCAAGATTTATAATGAATTTAAAATGCAATTAAGCAAAATAAAAGTTATACTGTCCATGAGCACATAGTCTGAGCTTAACTGATTTGTCAGGCCCAATTAAGGAAACCTAACTGATTTGCCTCCTACGAGTGCCTAATCAACACTCGTCTTCCCAAATGCTAATACATCCGTTTGACCGATTAGTGCGTGCTAACCCGGATGAGGATTGTCAATCCCATATGATATCATATACTAACATTCACGCTATAAAATACTAGAGACTATGCTTATGGAGGACTTTAAATTGATTAGCTTGAAACTCATGTAGTATTTGAAGTTTGGCACTTGCGTTCTACTTGTAAAACAAAATCGAGTAGTAATATCACACCCCTAGTTGTAAAGCATTGAAAATGGGGCTATGAAACTCACCTGATTCCTGATGTGTTTAACTTAATAAACTTGAAGTAATTAGCAGTGTGTTGATGTCCAAAGACTTGAAACCTGAATGTGTTCACGACACTTGATTGTTATTAATTGTACTGGTATCTCGAAAGACTACCTTTGTAGTTGTTATACAACTATATATATATGTCCAAATTACTACGATTTGGTTGATTGAATTGTTACAAGTTACTACGACTTGTTTGATTGAATTGAGACAAGTTACAACGACTTGTTTGATTTTGAAGTATGTTTTGAAAACGCGTACGGCCCGTTGGTGACGGATTTGAAATAAGAAACCTTAAGTATTATTATCTTGTAATTGGCGTTTTGCACTTGAAAATGTGTCCCAAAGTGTTTTATAAGTCGTATCGTATAAGGGTTTGAGGTTATATAGTTCCGACACTTAGTGAAATTGAGATTTGAAAACCTGCTGTTTTATGCGACATAACAATGCGACACAAAAAGGGTTATGCGACACAAGTGTTGTGTCGCATAGGAGTGCGACACAAAGTCCATACGACACAAGGGTTGTGTCGCATGGATGCGAAATGCTGATTCAACAGCGACATAGTGATTGTGTCGTATGGGGTATGCGACATAGTGGTTGTGTCGCAGAACTGGCGATACAAAATATCTGGTACGACATAAGGTACGACACAAGGGAAATTATGCGACATAAAGGCTAAAATACGACACAACATGCGACACAATGCTTGTGTCGCATGGATGAACACCAGCCCAGAAATCCGGCTGTCACGACTTTTTCCGGCCAAAAATCCGTTTTAAACCCGTTTTTAAGCTATGAAATCATGTTCTATACATTGTAATGGACATATATATGTTATCTAAACAACCGCAAGTGAAAAATACTAAGAATCGAGAGATTTCGGGATTTTGTCGGAAACTTACAATTTGCCGAAATGAAAATCCGGAAAGATAGCGTTGTAGATCGTCGCGAGGTGGTCGTGAATCTCTAAAAATATTTGTGATTCGGTCGCGTTTCGTGATAGTATTTTGCGATTTGGTGAGTTTTGGTGGTTTGTTTGTTTAGAGGGGAAAGAAAAGAGAGAGGGAGAAATGGGAAATGAAATGAAGAAAATGAAAGGTGGAGGTGGGGTTTATCCCCACTTTCGCCCCGCGTCCCGTGTGGTGTTCGTTTGCTCCGTCGTTTAGACGTTAAATAATTATTTTGAACATTAATTGGTACATTTTAAATACAAATTATTACGCGATATTTTATTTAGTTATTAAAAAATCTTTGTATTACTTAAATCAATTGTTCACCAACGTCCGTATTTATTTAATCGAATTACATTTGATTTGAACTCGTACGATTTAAACAAATCGCATAATTGTAGATATATATTCAACAATATATAATGATTGATACATTAATTAGCCTAACACAGAACTAATTACATGTATTAAAACTTGATTAGGCACTAAATTCTAGTCCTAAATTGACGGTTGTCACAATTATTATCATATAAAATCATATATATGATAATGGTGATGACACAAAACGAAGAGGCGGGTCTAAGGACTTCAAAACATATATTGTATTATATTATAATTTTTTTTTTATGGAAATATAGAATTGATATCGTTATTTCTTTATATTTTGACAAGTTTTGAGAAGGGATATATATCATATATGTAATTTTCCCTTTTTTAAATTAGAATATTAACATACCTTGAGGCGGTCAAAAACTAAATTCAAACTGATCCAAATTATAAAAAGCTGCCACATTACTTTTATAACCGCTTCATATGTTGATATAAAAATACTGATTGTTCAAAAGAGTTGATTCGAACACGTGACCATCTTTTCGAAAATTATGTATATAACCAACTTTGTTGAACAACCGGTTTTTCGGTGAAACATAATTAATTTATATTATAAAATGTTACAAACACAAAAAGACAACATTTCTATCAACCCTACGTGGACCGATAGTTGAAGCAAACACTATTTTTGGTAAAACATACATTAATCATATTAGCTTAGATTTGGTTAGGTATTGTTAGGTGTTGAAATTGAATTCATTCATTAATGTTACGTATCCTCATTATCGTATAAATATTTTTGGTAAAACATACATTGATTTGGTTAGGACTATTAGGTGTTGGAATTGATTACATGTTCGTATCCTCATTATATTATAAATATATGTTCACACATAAGATGTTTTTTTGTATACTATACACACCTTATTTAATAAGTAACAATATGATCATCAAGTTTCCCAAAATGATCTTCCGATCCATCTCCAGTTTCGCAATCGTCCTTTTTCACAAGATAATTTACAATATAATATTGTCTCACGACTGCGATTTCCCTGTTTAAATATTCTGACGGACCTTGGCGGCGAGACCATTTACAGTCACGTCGACGAAGTATGATTAGTACACCAATTCGGGGTTTGCCACAACAAGTGTAGTATTCCTTACTATTGGTCAAAACATCTATCCGCGCGTGAAAGATAGATCTTGTCGATAACAGTTTTAGTGCGGGATTTCTGCAGAAACTGTAACAAGATTTATTGTTCGTATACAAGGTTTTGTTATGTCTCAACTGTGTATTTGGGACTCAAACATCGCCTTCTGCTTTGTAATAACTTGAAGAAGAGGATGACTATGGAACTAGTGAAGAGGAAAAGGCTAGGGTAAATTGTCATTAACTCATGTACATCAATACTATGTTATTTTAATTTAGTGTTTGTAATTTAAATTTTCAATCGTATGAATTAACTTGAAGATGAGAATAAACTCATGTAATAATGGAACCATTCAATCGTATGAGTTACCATTTTAATTACTTACTCTAGTTTTGATACCGGAACGTAAAAAACAGACGGAAAACAAATAGTTGTTTGGTATCGGAATTATATTCATTCATTAATGGTATCTATACTCGGCATCGAGTAATTAAGTAACAACTTAACCTCACCAATAAGATTGTATCAAATGCAGATTTTTAATTAAGTGCTAACTGCTAACAAGTAACAACCATGCACATCGATAACCTAAATAGATTATTAAATAATCAAAAACCAATCCACACTTTAGTATAATCGCCTTATTTTTATATTCCAGCTTTATGATTTAAATATTGTCTTTTGGGCCGATCCATGTACATCATCGCATGGGCCAAACAAATGAACCATACCCGAAGAATTAAAAGGATCGTTGGGCTGAAAGCCTGAAGACTAGCTAGATTCCTGCACAAGGAGGATCGTCACTCGATATCAGAAGGTTAGATCAAATGCTCGAACATATCTTACCCGCTAGTGAGTCTGATACGACATTAATCGCCAATCAATCTTCCATTAAAAGAAACACCCAATAATTTAATCCGGAACCTCTTTCAATTCGAGATCTTCCGTTATCATGTAAGTTACCACCCGTTTCACAAATCCACCTTGATTTCCAACCACATCAGCAGCTGTAGCTGGCTCTGGAACGTAGTGTGTGACAACGAGAGACATTGTGTTACCACAATTATACAATAGAGAATCTACTAACACTCAAACTTCTGCGAAAATTAGTAGATTCGTGATGCTGAAAAAATTAAACAGAGAAATCTCGGTTGAAGAGAAATTAATATTTGGTACTTTCTTTTTGAGAGATCATATCTGATCACAAAAAGTGAATTTGATATATATCGAAGAAATTAGATGAGAGAAGAGACGGAGAAGATCAGTCTCTAAAAATTCTGATAATTGATGATCATAAAGGGTTTGGATGAAAAAGTGACCTAATGTACGTGTTATTTATACTACAAGAATGAATACCATTAATGAATTCATTGAATGCTAACAAGTTATAACAGCAATAAGCTAACTACCGACTGTAACCGCCACTAAGGCATTTCAATTGGGGCGGTGTTTAACTAACCCGCTACTAATTATTTCTCACAATTGAAGCGTGATAGTTTTACCCGCTTTGAAATGAATTTTCTCGTGGCGGTTTAAAATTAACCGCTATAAATTGGTTACCCCTATTGTAGCGGGTCTTTTACCCGCCATAAATGTTATTACTTGAGGCGGTTTAACCTTAACCGCTACATTTGTGTAGTTGGGACCCCACTTTTTGACTGCTAAACCGCTACAATTTAGATAATTGGACCCACTTTATATTCAATATAGCGGTTTTCACTTATAACCGCTATAATGCTGCGCTCTTTTTACTCGTTTTTGTACTAGTGAAATTTCAATTAAGTACATGGAAAACAGTAACACCATAAATAAAATAATATAATTACGGGACAGAAAGGTTACTATGCAATACAGGTTAAAAAAAATCAAGACCCGGAAAACAACTATAAAGGTAGATCTGCTTGGATTGCTATGGCTAGGTTAAACCAATATATATAAGAAACTAAAAATGTTATTTACCATACCGGCCTACTGACAGTTGTAATATACACCCATCCCTTGAACATGCGATGCTGTTTATTGAACCATGGCATATATACCATCAATAAATGGGATTCTACACAAGCGGGTTTACATCTACATATTTACTATATAAACCATAAAGATAAGCATGTGTATATAGATGAATCAATCAGTAGTACCTTACTGTAGTGTGCATTTGAAACACAAAATTGTGATGCGAAGGTCCCCATCCACCAAAAAAAGTTATCGAAAAAGTCTTGCCATTTAGCTATGCGTTCAATATCATATCATACAAAATAGGGGGATTTTGTCATTCTGATTACTTACAAAATTTGTATCATTTTCCACTATTTAATTGCAAAAAAAATAATTAAATTGATCAAATATCAATGACACATAAACACAAACACTTGTAGTGCATAACAAACCTGAAGCCTTTTTACTTATAAAAAGCTGCAAGGTTGTTTGAGTTTCACAGGAAAATATATCCATACGGTGGCATTCATAAGAGTTGTAAACACATTTCATTTTGTTAAAATTATATGTAGACAGAGCTATATTAGTGTCCAGATCTACACGTGTTCAAGAAGCATAATGCAATAGCCTAACTTGCACACAATGAGCGATGTAACCAAAATAGTAGAGTGTTTGCACTCTTGACATCAATTATATCCTTGACGAACTAAATTCAATTCACACATACTATTATAAAGAATGTTATGGTTCCTTACAGCCCATCGAACTACTACTATCTCATCGATTCCAACAGAGCACAACATAGCAAATTAGATTTTAACTTTAAATTTGATTAACATAAGGCAAATGACTTTATAATACCTGGTGCTTGCCACACTGTTCACAGGTAGAACTCGCAACATAAGTAACAGTACTTCCCGTGTCAACAATGAATGCAAATCGCTGATGTGGAGATCCAATCCACAGGATCGTATTATAATACCTTATTCGAACAATTATATATAAATTCACTATAATGAATCAAAATTGACGGAACAGCAGTTTATAATACGAAAGTTAATCACCTAATTCAGTGATGTATCTAAATAAAAACCCTAGAATTACCCGTTGTTAAGGAGATCGTCATGTAGTGCCATACGTTCACGATTAACCAATAAGTAACAACAAACCTCTGGTGAGCCGGGGGCAATTCCAATCAACAGCAGCCACTTTTCAGATGGGTCATATTTATAGTTAATAATCTGATTGTTTCCTAAATTGGCTGTTCTATCAAACATCTTCACGGGTTCAGAATCATCTACACGGAAAATATTGAACACCCATTTCAGTTAATACGGTATTCAGGTTACATGCAAATAAAGAAGGCAATGTATAACACCCCTCGTTTCATTATAAACAATAATATAATAATTGCGACTCGGAAGCGTATATTTAAAAACATTCTATCAATGTACTCAAAATGTCAGTAAACTTTTTCAAATCAAATACGTGACATCTTAACAACTCGGTGTTATATAATTCAAAACATTTCTATGGCTATTAAATTAACATCAGAGTACAGCCTGTCAAACATTCCATCCAGTCCAACAACCTCCTGCCCAATATGTCCCATCTATTTAACCTGCAGGAAGAACTGTGGTGGGGTTAGCACAACGCTAAGTGAATGAAACTATAAGCAACAGTATAACCTAGCATAACAATCTGTTTACATCAAATAACAATAAACAGAAAATCAATCAATCACTCGACATCCAATCACTGTCAAGCTACACCAATCAAACATTATCAATCGTCATGAGGACCGGTGGCTCCCGAGATACCCTAATACCGGTTTGGTATTCAGGAACACTTATCAATCATCTGTATTGGCCTATACAGAATTACCGATAACCAGTTGTTAATCACACACGACCTAGATCTCTAAACCAACATTTCAAGTTTCAAGATCTCCTGTCGTCTACAATAACAACCAAGTCCAACTGTCAAGTCAAGTTGACCTCAGAATCTTACATACTAGCACCATCAGCCAAGTAAACAACTAGTCAAACTATCATGGCAAGATATCTCAACAATTACATTCTATCAAAGTAATACGATAATTACTTGTTGTAAATCAAATCATTACAACTAAATCACACTGAGGTTACAGATCCACTCACCGACTACCTCAGCTGCAAGCTCAGAAGTCTAATATTACTGAGCCTTCTCCACATCTGAGAATACAATCAATTAAACAATAAGTTAGTAACTTGTCTCAACTGATAATACTTATGTAATTAACATCGTTACACAATCATAACATAATTACATGAATCCAATGATCTCTAAGATCACAGCAAACAAAAGTTCAATTCGGAACAAAAATCAAAAAGTCCCGAAATAAGGTCCAAAAACTGTAAAATGCTATTTTCGACCCCTAAACGACCCCGAATGTCCAAAAACTGACTGGCTATAGTATATAGCTTTGATCAGTGGGCCGTTTTCGAGTGACCATTTTATTTCTGCCCAATCGGAGTTTAAAGACAATTTGTCAATTTTTCCGTGGCAAAAATCACTACTAAACACTTATGCACTTTTGAAATTTTACAAAAAGTACTGACAAACGCGATCCAGAAAACAATGGTGGGATCGCGTTCCTCTTTGTAAAATTATTCTGTGACAAATTATAACTAAGCAACGCGATCCGGACAAATTCTTGGGATCGCGTTCCCAAGAACAAAACTCGTCCGATTCCTTTTATAACTAACGAACGCGATCCTGGCTAGGGTTCTGGGATCGCGTTTGAGCCTTTTTCAGCTCATCTTCATCCCTGATCAAACCCTAACCTACGGGTTTAATACCCAAATCACCCAAACTCGATTTCTAACTGTTTTAAACACCTAATAACTTCACATAATCAATATGCAACAGTTATAACGAAGTTCTAACATTCAAATTCATGTTTTTCAATCCAAATCAATCAATTCAAAACTTATAAACTATTTGATTCAATTCAAACTTACCTCTCAATTGAAGAACACTGAATTGAAAGATAATAATGGTGAAACTAGAATCAATCATAGCTCCAATTCGTAGGTTTCAAGTTTCTGATTTGGATTTCATAAGGTTTATGTGAGTTTTGAAGTTTCTAATGAACTTTCCTAAAGAGGAAAGTTATATATATAAGTAGGCCTAACAAACCGCCTTCAATTATACGGGTATAATTTAATACCCCATCTCAATCTATTGTCTGGAACCCGAAAACCATTTGCGAGTCCAAACATTTTATTACACCGTCAACTATATTAATTTACAACAATTAATAATTCACTTATCACATTGGAATATTCGGCTCCTATTCCAATTATTTCAACTATTTCAAACAATATTATTTCCAAACACATTTAAATACTAATTTAAATCAAGAAATAATATAACACAACTAGGTCCATTTAGAGGATGTTACAACTCTCCTCCCCTTAAAGTGATTTCGTCCCCGAAATCTAACCTCAATCAATCTAACTAATGTGATATAATCACATATATATTAACATACATTTGTCCTCAATAGCAACTTACAACTATACTTAGACTGTTTGAATTCTTTCCACATGCACATATCCAAATGTACATGCTTCTATCTTTTCCTATGCACACATACAGTGCATCTAATCAATATCATCAATCAGATATATCTTATAGACAAACACTTTACTTTAACAAGTGAAACCTACAATCACTTAATCAACAATTAAAACTTAACATTACTTAATAGGTTTATGCAACCCGAAATTAGCAACATGCTAAAATCTTTAACCTATTCTCACTGTTCATCACTGTTAACAATAAAACAGCAGCAACAATATCCCAACAATAGTGTTTATTAAACCCCAATGTACCTAGCAACATTGAAATATAATTCAGCTCACGACCAACAATCAGTCTAATATACAGATCACAATCTTAAGTATTTACCATCAAAGATCTGAAATTCAAATCTAGGTCAGCTTTTCATCCAAAAGTTTCATACCTATGCTCTTTTGTACAACCTATAATGTTCACATATCATTTCAATTATATGAAATTCTTTACTTAAAAGTAATTCAGATTCATATCACCTTAATAAGCAAAGCAGAGGTCACACTCAGTAGGTAAAACTACAATCAACAAGTACTTTGCTCAATCAACAAAAGTACTACAATCAATCTTACCTACAATCAACCAACCTCTACATTGACTTATTTCCACTTGTAATTCCTTTCATTACTACCTATCAATTGTCAACAACATCAAAGTCGACAACAACTACTGCTCAAACAATAATCACAACACTAGTGATTATACATTCCAGTACACCTATCAGTACTTTAATATTTGTCTTCAAACTCTAACTAACCATCAAGTTAGAATTTATATACTATTAAACTGGTAAGACATCAAAATCTATTCTTAGCAACCAGTTATTTCAACTCAACCTTACAATCATAAACTACTAATCACAAGCCATTAGAAAATTATACAACTTTAACCACCCAATCATTCAACACTAGATCCCGTCAATCTAGCAACTAAGTCAATCTTAATCCACATATTATGATACTACAGGTCAAGCATCACAATATCACATTATCAAAATATGCTACTTTCCAACACATTTTCAACAAAATCTACATCAAGTTAATCACAATTAACTAACCTCCACATATCTTATGGCATATTTTAATTCATTCTATTAAAACTTATCATGCCATTTATTATCATGTATACCACACATACATACCTACACAATTTCAAGGTTTCTCTTACTCTCTAACACATACAATTTCTTAAAATATGAACAATCATTCAATTCATATTTCCTCAATTTATCAAACAAAGATCAACTAAATCTTTAACACCATCCAATTCCAGATATACTTTCATATCATACCTTATTTGGATCTAATCCCAGTTTTTCCACTTTATCACTTACTTTACTTGTATACTATCAACAAATAACTAAAGAATTCATCCAATTCTTTCAATACTTAAGTAATTCACCATAAGGTACAAATCAACCTAGACAACTATTAATAATAACTTTCAATTATTTCTTATCTCACCTTCTTACCCAATCAAAGCTATCATCACAAGCTTCACACACTAGTAAGATTTTCTTATCACAATTCTAATCAATGTGATTTAATTATTCTAACATATCTTAGCAAATTATAACTGTCATATCAAACAATGGCTTTATATTCGTATAATTCTTTAACACATATTCAGTTCAAATATCAAATATTACTTAACACTATTTCAATTACTTAATACTAGCCTTAAGTAATGAATCAAGTTTCACAAACTTAAACAATTCATATATCTCCTCTGGATCTTAAATGACCCCCTTCAACATAATTTAAGCAAATCTAGGAATTCAATCATATTCCATACAATCATAACATTTCAATCTATGTTAGACTATTTCAACACACACAGTTGACTAAATGTCAACTTTGATTTAAATCAACCAATCAATAAAATCCTCTAACTGCTTTTTCTCAAGTTTGACCTATCCTCAAACCAATCACAAGCAATTAATTTTATACACAGTTCTCTATTCATGGTTTGACTTTCAAAGTTAACATACCATCAATATTAACTCACAACAAACCATTTCATCTTATATGTTCACCTTCAAACATATATTTTAAATTATTACTTTCAATAATCTTATCAATCTTTTACAAGGACAAGGTCAACCTACATCAATCTTGGCTCCATACAAGCCATTTCATATTGTATGTTTACTTTCAAACATATACTTCCAATTATTACATTCAATAATACTAGAAATTCCTCAAGCAAGACAATATCAACCTATCTCAACTTTGGCTTCGTACAAGCCAAATACAAAATAGTGACTCATTTAAACACTATCAAATTCGCCTACATGTAATCTATCACAATCAATCACAATTACATATTCAACAAAATCAAATTAGTCACTTAGGTTTATCATCAAAGCCTCTATCAATGACAACTATCATTTACACTCTCACCTTTACAGTCTAAAGGTCACAGTTCTATCAACTGATTGTTTTCTTATCAAAACAACTATTAAACAACTTAGCATACTATCATGCTCCATTTCCAAAATCACATTACATTTCTTTTATACCAAGTAGCCTCAACAAGTTCATGTGACACAACATAATATAACAACGGTGATCAGGCGTTGTAAGATTATGTTCTTCACAATCCATTCTCAGGCTACTCTACTTTATAATTATCAATGTGATCTATTTTCATCTCATATATATTAAATACTTCATGATTTCAAATCAATCAACATTTATTTAATAATTTCTAACAGCTGATACATATTCAAAATCAGCTTACTACTTTACATATTCAACCTTACCTATGCAAGTCATCTCACATACACACAATGTTCTAATTTTCAACAACTGAATCACTCAGTATAACACTTATCTGAAACCTCAAACATATGATAACCCATCATCATAGTTTCAATACTTAACATTAATCAATGTCCCTATTTTCCTCAAAATTCAGGACACATCTTAATTAATTATCATCACTTTGACATATGCTATACTATCAAGCATCACTGTCACAACAAGCCTACTCAATCATGTTACTATAAAACATTTCATTTCTTAATGCTCAATTGACCAGAAAGATCTATCACTTCCCAAATCAATTTAGCTTTATCATAAGCCCTATTTCTTATAAACCTATCAGTCATGGTTTAGATCAAGTGTTTAACTATAGTCAACACATATCATATAGTCACATAAACACATATTTTCTCAAATAGTAGTCATTATCAATTCAAATGACACAACCTTCCTTAACAAGGATTTAGATCACACCTTGTGATCAATCCATTAACATAATACTATCAATTATTTTGTCTCACTAATAAAGACACTCTTAGGTTCTAACATCAATCCAGTTGAACCTTAATCAACTCTTTTCTGCTTACTTAATCATATTTCTGCATTCTCAATTCGATCAGAAATACTAACAACAATGAGCAACAACGAGCATCTCATTTAACACTTCTCTCCTCATGTCAACCTATAGCAATCATTAGTTGACTCAAAACTGGGGAATCATATCAGTCTGACTCAATTAACTTCACAACAAAGCTTACTTAACATAACAGAGTAAACAATACAAGCTAATTTAAATTAACACAGGCTTATCGAAGATTACCTGACAATCTTAAGCCCACGATTGTTGAGGAAACATGAAATATACCAATCAGATACTCATGTCCCTCCGTCTCTGAAATCAAACAACAACTTCACAACTTGTTAAGGGTTAGTACATATTCAACTAATCACTTTTCACACATCAACTAATCAACTAAACCCGCACCTATTGGAATGTTTGACTCAACTCAATCAAAGTTTAGGATTGAACATTCTATCAAGTCCAATTCACCCAAACTATCGCTCTGATACCAACTTATAACACCCCTCGTTTCATTATAAACAATAATATAATAATTGCGACTCGGAAGCGTATATTTAAAAACATTCTATCAATGTACTCAAAATGTCAGTAAACTTTTTCAAATCAAATACGTGACATCTTAACAACTCGGTGTTATATAATTCAAAACATTTCTATGGCTATTAAATTAACATCAGAGTACAGCCTGTCAAACATTCCATCCAGTCCAACAACCTCCTGCCCAATATGTCCCATCTATTTAACCTGCAGGAAGAACTGTGGTGGGGTTAGCACAACGCTAAGTGAATGAAACTATAAGCAACAGTATAACCTAGCATAACAATCTGTTTACATCAAATAACAATAAACAGAAAATCAATCAATCACTCGACATCCAATCAATGTCAAGCTACACCAATCAAACATTATCAATCGTCATGAGGACCGGTGGCTCCCGAGATACCCTAATACCGGTTTGGTATTCAGGAACACTTATCAATCATCTGTATTGGCCTATACAGAATTACCGATAACCAGTTGTTAATCACACACGACCTAGATCTCTAAACCAACATTTCAAGTTTCAAGATCTCCTGTCGTCTACAATAACAACCAAGTCCAACTGTCAAGTCAAGTTGACCTCAGAATCTTACATACTAGCACCATCAGCCAAGTAAACAACTAGTCAAACTATCATGGCAAGATATCTCAACAATTACATTCTATCAAAGTAATACGATAATTACTTGTTGTAAATCAAATCATTACAACTAAATCACACTGAGGTTACAGATCCACTCACCGACTACCTCAGCTGCAAGCTCAGAAGTCTAATATTACTGAGCCTTCTCCACATCTGAGAATACAATCAATTAAACAATAAGTTAGTAACTTGTCTCAACTGATAATACTTATGTAATTAACATCGTTACACAATCATAACATAATTACATGAATCCAATGATCTCTAAGATCACAGCAAACAAAAGTTCAATTCGGAACAAAAATCAAAAAGTCCCGAAATAAGGTCCAAAAACTGTAAAATGCTATTTTCGACCCCTAAACGACCCCGAATGTCCAAAAACTGACTAGGCTATAGTATATAGCTTTGATCAGTGGGCCGTTTTCGAGTGACCATGTAAATTTCAGCCCAATCGGAGTTTAAAGACAATTTGTCAATTTTTCCGTGGCGAAAATCACTACTAAACACTTATGCACTTTTGAAATTTTACAAAAAGTACTGACAAACGCGATCCAGAAAACAATGGTGGGATCGCGTTCCTCTTTGTAAAATTATTCTGTGACAAATTATAACTAAGCAACGCGATCCAGACAAATTCTTGGGATCGCGTTCCCAAGAACAAAACTCGTCCGATTCCTTTTATAACTAACGAACGCGATCCTGGCTAGGGTTCTGGGATCGCGTTTGAGCCTTTTTCAGCTCATCTTCATCCCTGATCAAACCCTAACCTACGGGTTTAATACCCAAATCACCCAAACTCGATTTCTAACTGTTTTAAACACCTAATAACTTCACATAATCAATATGCAACAGTTATAACGAAGTTCTAACATTCAAATTCATGTTTTTCAATCCAAATCAATCAATTCAAAACTTATAAACTATTTGATTCAATTCAAACTTAGCTCTCAATTGAAGAACACTGAATTGAAAGATAATAATGGTGAAACTAGAATCAATCATAGCTCCAATTCGTAGGTTTCAAGTTTCTGATTTGGATTTCATAAGGTTTATGTGAGTTTTGAAGTTTCTAATGAACTTTCCTAAAGAGGAAAGTTATATATATAAGTCGGCCTAACAAACCGCCTTCAATTATACGGGTATAATTTAATACCCCATCTCAATCTATTGTCTGGAACCCGAAAACCATTTGCGAGTCCAAACATTTTATTGCACCGTCAACTATATTAATTTACAACAATTAATAATTCACTTATCACATTGGAATATTCGGCTCCTATTCCAATTATTTCAACTATTTCAAACAATATTATTTCCAAACACATTTAAATACTAATTTAAATCAAGAAATAATATAACACAACTAGGTCCATTTAGAGGATGTTACACAATGTACCTTCAAGTGACCGATGATACACTGATGTCTGGGTTACCATGCCCAACATCTTAGGGGTAACCCACTTCCAAAAGACAACCTAAAGAAAGACGTGATAAGGTCAAATAAACATCAAACTATAGCAAACAAAGAGGCAAGGACAGAGATTATTAAATTACAAGTTACAAAATAATAGTCACCTGCTCAGGCTGATGAGACTTCATTTTGACTTTCATCTCAATATTAAATACCTGTAAGTGATCTTGAGTAGTCCCAGGGAGTTGAGCTTCAAGAAAATCACACACAAATAAGCAAGAAGTACGAAAATAACCTCAATATATCTTACACTTATTATCATTAAAGTTCATGTTCAAATAGGGCAGAGAGAAAATTATAAGTAGCTGGTAGATTTTGAGTTGTTTAAGAACACTATGCCTCACGGTTCTCAGATGTACATTCTCCGGGTCCTTGATCATATAGTCGATTAGTCGCATATACTCAATCGAATACAAGGCCAGGGTAATAAGGTGTGCACTTATAGTATTATTAGAATAAAGCTATAGAAGTGTTTAAAAAGGTTTTTGAATGAAAATATAGCCCAATACTGATCACGTCTCCAGGTCCCAGTATAGATCCGTCCCCTTCGTGCAATTTCCCATTTCGTAAAACCTAGTGAGACGAATTTCATTCTTTTAAGATGACATTAGCAACCATTAGGCTACTGTTACGAAAATCAGAAGAAGTAATATTAAACAGAGACAATTAATTTCACTTGGTGCTTCAAGGAGTTGGTTAAGATTGAACATGTCAAATGGATCGAGTGGGTTGAAAGTGAACTAAAGTGTATTTAAATGCTTACATCCTCTTTAAGCATTTATTAAAATAAACATGATCACGGTTTCAATGATATAGATTTCAAATTCAGAGCTAAAGCATACTTATTCATTTAGTTGTTAGATAATGGGCATAAAAATGTTTCGGGTCAATTAAACCCATTTTGACCCCTAGTAAAGTTTATGCGTTTGACCTGACCCTTAGTAAACTAATATATTTTCAGATGCCCTATTTTCTTTTGGGTAAAGAAAAGTATCCGAAATAAGCAAGTGGCTGTCTTTTTTTTCTTTACCTGAAGCACAACACGTTTTTTAGTAAATCTCAAGTCATAATATCACACCGTCTCGTATCAGATTATGATTTCTATGCTTGATTGTTTCTCGGTATAAGAAGACGGATTTTATATTCCTAAGTCTTTTGAACCCGAGCCTAATGATTGGAACAAAAAATATGACTGGATATAGTTGAATTATCTAGTTTATAAAAAGTATTATCAAAGTTTTATGGGTTAGTGTCTTTGTTTGTTTTATCTTGTTTTCCAACAAATGATAAAAAAAAAATCGCTTAAATTTACATATATTGGATTTCGGTTTACATATTTTAACTTTTAAACAATGTATTAATACCGAGTATATGATTACTACTGGTTATTCGAGAATCTCTACTTATAAAACTCGAGTCAACTTGCAAATCTATGATCTCTTTTACACATTTTTCATCTTCAATTCAGTTTATCACAATACAATACAATACAATACAATACAAATCTACAATCCTTTCTCCAATCATACAAAAATTGCCAATACATGTATTAATAAAAGAGGACACAAATGAACCAAAACCATATCTCCATGAACCCAACACCTTACTGCATACTCCTTTATGCCAATCGTTCCAACTCAAGTTAACCAAAAGTCATAAAACACTAAAAGATGTCAACACATTGACATCCGTACTCGTTATAAAAATCATATGCAACATCTGGGTTATCAAAAACTCTGCCAATTATTACGCACCTCATAGATTCGTCGGAACGATTTGTGGGCTGCTTCGTTGCTTCTTCCTCACGCATAAGATATCCATTATTATCGATATCATCGATCATCGTTGCTTCAGTTTCATCATGTAAGTCTTCTGATCAAAGTAATATTGATTAGACTCATTGCAAAACATACAATGAAGCATCAGATTTAAGAAATTTACAAACTTACAACACATTGACATCCGAAAATGAAAAAGAAATGGATAATCGAACCTGATAGGATTTGCTTTTCGTTGCTAGATTCATCCATTGAGAAACGTAAAAATGAAGTATGAATTAAGGTTTACTTAATCACAACATTAGTTAGTTACTGATCTTATTTATTAACATTGATCTTGTGATGAATATTAAAAAAATTGGCGGGAAGTTTGGCGGCAAATAACATACGAAGATGATATAACGCTTGATTTATGCCTAGTATATTGGAAACAGATAATGGGCTCAAAATTTTGGTTACTAACATTTTGTAAACTACGGAGTAATAAAGGATTAGGATAGGATGATACTGTATCCGTGTCAATTTAGTGAAGTACAAAGTTTTAAAAAAATACATTAATCACGGTGTTAACCACTATGATCAAATATTTTTGAGATATCTCAATAAAATACTAATGGTGCGTTTAGTTACAAAAAACTCTCCACTTTTCCATAAAAATTCTCTAAGAAAACAAGAAAATTAAAAAACGTGTTAAAATTCAAGTTTTTTAAAAAGCTTTTCTAAGAAAAAGAAAATACTTGTTTTCCTTTTTATAACTACAAAGTTGAAAACTACTTTTGATGGTTTTCTAAATTTTCCATCCCCACTTTTCCTTGGAAAAGGAAAACTCCACCCCTTTCAACTAAACATGTTTTCTAGATTTTCCATGTTTTTCTAGAGAGGTAAAACACTTCTCATTCTCTAGAGAAATGGAAAAAGAAAAATTGAGAAATTTTTCTGTAACTAAACACGCCCAACAATTAATTGGGACGAGGGAGTATATATCAATTCATTATATTTTATAAGGTGTAATGCATAATATACGTCGTGTATGTTTACCCGCAAGTAATATAGTTCACACATAGGGAGATGTCCACAAATAAAATCAAAAGGATTTCACATGTTCATGGGTCTGTGTATGTTTACCCATAAGTAAACCGTAAATAGTTCACACATATATAGGACCTACCCTCGAGTGTATCTTTCTTCACCAATACACATACTCGTATATAAGCAGGGGCGAAGCTAGAGGGGGGCATGGGGGCAGTCGCCCCCCCTAAAAATCTAGAATTGTGGAAAAAAATAAATTTTTTAAAGTTATTAGTGACAGTTTTGGAGTTTTGCCCCCCTATAATGATAGGAAAAATAAAAATTGCCCCCTATACGAAACATCCTGGCTCCGCCCCTGTATATAAGACTTTATTTGTTTACCCACCACTCACGATAGGTTGGTAACCTCGAGTTGTGGGGTTTTGTTTTCAGAGGGTTACATTTACATCTAGTTCAGAGGTCGCTTAAACACAAAACAAACATATTGAATGTTGACCGATTCAGCATCCAGCGTTGAATGGCTTCATTCGGGGTGTATCAAACACAGCCTAAAGCGTGTTATATGCAGGATACACCATTGGCAAAAAAACATCCGGTATCACAACCATTGTTGTGTTATGTTATGGTATGGTCAACTTTAGTACGAAATGCGCTTATATAAGTACTTATTGCCGTTTAAACAAATATTGCAAAATAAATAAATAAGTACTATATTTCAATATTTCATTATAAGTTGAGTTGAATTCAGATATCACAATGGGTGAAGGCCGGATTTAAACTTGTACAAGGTGAGTCAAAGCAAAGGGCTCCATAGAGGGCCCATTTTTTTCTCTACTCAATATAGTACAATATATTTGTGTGCAAATATTCCGGCCCAATCCAATGAAATTGGCCCATGTTCCAGCCTTCCAATGAGTGTGACTATGTGAGGAATTAGGGGTGAAAAAAAAACCCGAAACCGGAACCGAACCCGATTTAAAAACCGAAATCGGAACCGATTTGAAACCGGTTTTTGAATACCCGGTTCGGGTTTTACTAGTACCCGCCGGGTACCAAACCGGGTACGCCCCCATACGTTTCAATTCGGGTTGTACCCGGGTTGTACCCGAACCGGTTCCAAAAACCGGTTTTAATACCCGGTTTGTACCCGGTTTTTACACTAGCCGTTGTGTTTGAGCTCCTAGCCGTTTTATATCCGTTTTTTTTGCTTTTTTTTTACCATTTTGCCATCCTAAAACTAGTATAAATAGATACCTTGGGTTTGGGTTAGTTACAACACTCAAACTCACTCATTCTAGTGAAAAAACACTCAAAACGCTTACGATTTACATACGAAACTCTCAAAACATTACTCTCATCCTCTCAAAACGCTCTCATAATGGCAACTCAAAGTTCCTCAACTAACGATTTTGTTGGTTCGTCAAATGCGTCAAATGCACCAACCATTGTTCAAGTCTTTACAACAAAACGTAATCCGAAGATTTGGTGTAACTTTGACAAAGTTTTGTTGTCGGATGGTTCGACTAAAACACATTGTAAACGATGTGGGAGTTTTTTAAAAGCCGACTCCAACTCAACGTTGAGCAAACATACTTTAAAGTATTGTAATGCAAACAAAACTAATCCGGAGGAGGGTCAAGCAACCATGTCACGGGATGGAGGTATTTTCACATACCAAGAGGATCGTTGTCGAGAAGCATTTGCCAGCTTTGTGATTCAAGAAGCTTTGCCGTTCAACCACTTCGACAACCCTCGGCTTACTAAGGTTATTCAAAATACTCTTCAACCCCGATATAATCATGTATCACGTCTTACTCTTAGACGTGATGCACTTAAATTGTGGAAAAATGCTAAAATTCAACTAATAACCGGTTTTGAAAACTTAACTACAAGTGTATCACTAACAACCGATGTTTTGTCGGCTCCTCATGGTTTGCCCGGTTCGTACCTTTGTGTTACCGCACATTAGGTTGATCCCTCAACTTGGCAAATGATGAAACGTACCATTGCTTTTGAAGACTTTGAGTATCTTCACATGGGTCAAAATTTATTTTGCATGTTACGGGATGTAATGAAAATGTTTAAATTAGAACAAAAGGTTTTTTCTATCTCGTTTGATAATGCGAGTAATAACACAAACGCCGTTAAAAAATTAATACTAAAATACAACCCACCTTTGAAAGGCATTTTCTACCATAGTAGATGTGTTGCACACATAATTAACTTGGTTGTGCAAGACGGGTTAGCGGTTCAACAAATAAGTGAAGTAAAAGACGCGTATAAAAACATGTTGCAAGATATATTTTGTAAGGGTAAGGCTAGATACAAACTTTATATGAAATTGTGTAAGGATACGGAGAACATTTTTTTAACCCCTAATTGGGACATGCCCGTAAGATGGAATTCGACATACAATATGTTTGTATGTGGTTTACGCCAACGTGAGACTTTACAAGCTTTTCATTTTCAACTTGTCCAAAGGGGTTATGTTATAAACGAATTTCCAAGCGGATCTTGGGATGTTATTGAAAAGATAACCGAATTGCTCAAACTTTTTAAAACCGCAACTACTTTGTTATCGGGTGTTTATTATCCCACGATTCACTTGGTACTTAAGCAAATTTTTTTAATGTGTTCAAAACTAAGCGAATACGAATTTATTGATACTTTATACGCACAAATGGTGGCTCCCATGAAAGAAAAACTAAGAAAATATTTTAAAGAAATGCCACCGATAATTAGTTGTGCCGCCGCAATAAACCCATGCTTAAACGTTTCCGGGGTGGAATTGCTTATCGATAACATTTGTAACGATTTGGAATTGAATGACGAGGACCCATTTTTTTCACAAAATACAAAAAAACATTTTAACAAATGCTTTCAAGATTTATTTACTCATTATTTTAAATTATATGGTTCAACAAATCCTTCTTCTAGTTCGGCTTCTACAATGTTTGGTTCATCTTCCTCGCGCGATCCAATGCTTAACTTATATAATAGTTTAAGACAAGAAAACCATAAACGGGCAAGGGGTGAAGCTAATCAAACGAACACTAGCGAATATGGGACGTATACCGGAACCGATTTTTTAAACACTATACAACCCGATGAATTCGCACAATTTGATATTTTGGCTTGGTGGAAAGGGAGGGAATCTCAATTTCCCGTTCTAACCATCATGGCCCGAGATTTACTAACCGTCCAAGCTTCTACGGTAGCTTCGGAATCCGCTTTTTCTCTTAGTGGCAGGGTACTATCTATACGAAGAACAAGACTCACACCGGCCTCATTAGAGATGTGCATTTGCTTGAAGGATCACTTAGACGCCGCGGAACGTATACAACACATTTCTAGTCTTGAAGGTGAAATGGAATATGAAGGAGATATACACGATATCGAGGTGCAAGCGGGTATGGCAATATCACTCTCCGATGAAGAAATTGCTCTTGATGAAGCTTCGCGAGAGGCTAACACCGATGAAGATTACGACATTTGAACAATGAAGACTACGCATTTGAAGATATTAGAAGACTTGAAGATTAATAAAACTTGAAGATTTTGTGAAATAATTGTGTATATGTTTTATGAAGATTATGCAATGATCAAGTGTTGTTGTTATGGTCAAAGTGTTGTTGTTATGGTAAACGGGTCAAAAGGTGTCCAAATGGTTCATGAAAGTGTGGTTATGTCAAAACGAGCGATGGTGTAATTATGTAGCGGCTTGCAATTGCTTTAGGTGTTAAATGTATGTTAAAATCTGTTGGTAAAATGAAATTCTGAATGTGAGTCGTTTGTGATTTGGTATGGTCACCAAAAGTGTCCGAAATGACCAAAAATTGGTCACACGTCCGAATTCTTCGTTAACGTGAAATTTGAAAAAGTGTAAAAATGGAAAGTTTTATTTTGTTATAGTGGAGGTGTCTGCAAAATTTCAGCTTCTAAGTATTTTCGAGTCAAAATTTATGCGCATCGGAATTTCGCTTCTAAAAATTCTGCATACCAAACATTACCCGGTGCGTACAAGTAGTACCCGCCGGGTACAAAGGTTAATTTCATTACATAATTTAGCTAGCCTTGAGTACCCGCTGCGTACTATGTGTACCCACCGGGTACTATGTATTTACCCGTTTATATTCACTCCGGGTAGTTCATCTTTTTCCGGGTACTAAACATTATTACCCGCCGGGTATAAGTTGTACCCGCCTGGTATTCTCGCTTTTCTGGTTATTCCTGGAGCATTCCACGCTTTCCACTCACGAATTAAACCGGCAAAACTCTTCTACAGCATGTTTAAGGTATGATTATCAACTTTTTAATTCAAAACACTTAATTTTCCTGGATTGATTGAAGTTTTTAGATTTAGGTTTTCTTGAAATTGAATGTGGGGAAGTTTTAGTTGTTTTTATTTCTGATTATATTGTGAGTTATATGTACTCTCACCTTCTTATTTCGTGAATTCGTGTTTAAGTCACATATGATTATGAAAAATACGAATTTAGGGTTCTTGAAACAAAATTTGGGGAAAATTAATTCTGTTAAATGATATGCTTAGAATTGTAATCCATTTACATAATACTCACGATTATAATGCTCACTTGAATCAAATTATGTGTTTAATTGCATAATTCGAGTTTAGCTTGATATTAGGGCATTTGTGAAAGAGGATGAGTTTGAGCTTTGTAAATCAAATGTGGGAATAATTGTGCAATTACCTTAGGTCATGGATGAATTGGTCAAGGCAATTCTCTCATTTGAGTTGTGTTTTGCAGGGAAGAAGAAAGAAACAAGAAGGCAGCACCTCTGGTACTGCTAACGATGAAGAGGGTGACCGCCCTCAGCCGATGAGCATTGATGCTCTACTTATTCCCGAGACAATTCACTCATGGCTTAAATTTAGTAACAGGTTAACAAAGTACAATATATACTGTCAGAAACTGAACTTATTGAGGGTGAAAGAATGTGATTTATCTCGGGTGGTCGATTGGGAACCACTAGAACAAGCAGGGGTAGCCGCCGGAATTAAGGAATTGATTAGGCAACGTTATTTCGTGGATCACATACCATTCGAATATGAAGAATGGGAAGGCATATTCAAGATTAATGAGCAGGTATACAAAGACCTATGTGTGGAATTCCACTGCACATATGAAATGAAAGAGGATGTTGAGTCGGCGACTGATAAAAATTTCATGACTTTTCGACTGGGAGGTCAACCAAGGAAAATGAGTATGGTGGAACTTGCTGCCTGTTTGGGCATTTATTCTCGAGAGCAGCTGGATGCAACTCATTTTGAGGATTATTTGATGGCTAGTGAGATGATCGAGACGGAGTTTTTTCCCAAGGATGTGTGGCACGAATTTTCACAAATACCTTACGCTAGAGGTGGAAATTCATACAAAGATATAGAGGACATGCAGTTGCGGGTTATCCAACGATGTCTTGCGCATACCATTTCTCATAGAAGGGAGAACACAGAGAGAGTCGGTTTCGCCGACTTATGGTATATGAGGAAGTTTGTAGCGGAGGAGAATATCAATGTTCCATACGCTGTTGCCTGGTATTTACATCATAATGCTAGCGGGATTAGAGGGGCATCCCCTATCTGTGGGGGACAATTTGTGACTAGGATTGCCAAGTCCTTCAACATCAGTTTTGACAATTTAGAGCGAGTGACGACTAGGCCAAAAACAGTAGGGCTAGTTCAGTTTCAGGGGGCACAGGCTGTCTCAGTTGTCAATAACCGGTTCGTGCCCTACCAGGAACCACCACCAGAGGAGCAAGCGGCTCAACCACCGAGAAGAAGAAGAAGACAACAGCAGGTGGAATAAGAACAACATCAACAGGAAGAAGCTGCATATGAGCAGGGAGGTTTCCAGCAGCAAGGCGCAGCACTGCCATCCATGCTGGATGTTATGCATGGTATTCAGGGCCTTCAGGTTAGCCATGATAATTTTTCGCAGGAAGTCAGGTATGAGCATGGAGCACAGCGTTACCACAACGCTTGGTCGGCACACAACACATAAAGACTTTCTGAAGTGGTGCCCAACTACCGACCTACATCCTACCACTACCCACCCATGTGGGGTCAGTCTGGAGCAAGCTATCCACCACCGGTTTATGACGAGGGTGCCGCCTTGGCAGAGCTGCAGGAAGAGTATCGAAGGCAGCAGGAGAGAGAGCAAGAGGAGCGTGGATTCCCCTATGACTATTCCCCATTTTGAGTGCTTGCGTGCCTCGTATGATTCAGACATTTTTCTAGACAATTTGATTACGGTTTATTTAAGTACTTTTAATTTTATGTTTGGATATTTTGGAATGCTTGACTGTGGATGGCCTTTGGGTACATTTTTGTAGAACGACATCCATAAACACTTTTCTATTTGAAATTAGGTGAAATTTCAGCGGGAAATGGTTAGTTATGCTGGATCAAGCCTTTAGTACCCGGCCTGTACTTTTGTACCCGGCGGGTAGTGTTTGGAAAATGTGGACAGAAGTGGATTAAGTCAAAGTACCCGGCGGGAACAATAGATACCCGGCGGGAACCCAGTCTACCCGGCGGGAACCATATATACCCGGCGGGTACACCGTACCCGGTTTGGAACCGGGTATTAGACCCGAACCGGTTCCTACCCGGTACCAACCGGTTAGTATAGGGTTGGGTTTTCCCCCACCCAAAACCGGGTCGGTTCCGGGTCGGGTTGGCAAAAACCCGGTTTCTTGACTTTGACCAATACCCGGTTCGGGTATTCGGGTCGGGTCGGGTCGGACCAATACCCGGTTTTGTTCACGACTATGAGGAATACACATCAAATTTATTTTAATATTTTCATTATTTTTTTAGGGGAGAGTATTGTAAAATCATTTCTTATTATAGGAATCGTGAAAATGATTTTTTTCACTTTTCGTTTCAACATAGGTAATCTTTTTACAAAAAGAAAATAATGCCAAATTTATTAAAATTCTAACTCTTTAATATTAGATCGATTTTAAAAAAAAATAAAAAAATATATGATACACAAATTAAAGTTGTATTTCATAACTTTTATAGTGATATTTGGATACACATTAAATTTTTTATGATGTGTATCAAATATTTTTTTAAAATTTTATCTCATATTAAAGAGCATAAAATTATACTCCCTCCGTCCCAATATTATAGTCTATGTTTCCATTTTCGGACGTTCCAAATTAATTGTCAATTTTCAAAAATAGATAGTGAAATGTGGTCAAGATTATCATATTATGTAACACCCCGAATTTCAGAAAATTAATATCGTACACGGATATATTTTTATCACGAAATATTATTATGTAGATAACGAGATATAGTGAAAAACGTAAACGGTTTTATCAGTTCCAGACTGTAGAGTTTAAAGGGATAAAATAATTAGACCGACTCAGATAGATATGTACGTATGAATTGGGATTTATCTCATTTATTCTTAAAAAGCTCCATACACAAAAGAAAAAAACACAGGGATGATTCTAGCTTCAAATTTCTTTCAGACTAATTCACGATTCATGGTTTCTAGGGCTTAATTCTTCTTCCTTTCAATCTCCTCTATCCTATGTAAGTGATTTCTCATTTGTTCTTGATATAGTTTTTGGGGTTTCATGGGTTTTGGTAAATTGAAGCTTGTAATAAGAAATTAGGGTTTTAATTAGATGAAATTGATGTTAATAAGTGTTCTTATGATGGTTAGTAATCATATAACATAACTAAAGTGATGAAATTATGATAAGTGATTCTAGGGTTTATGCTAGATTTTTTATGAAATCATGAAATAAGCTTATAGAAGTTAATTATGATGTTAATAGAGTATAATTATGTAAATAGAACATGAATTTAAGGTAGTCAAATTGAAAGTGATGAATTATTAAAAAGGGTGTTCATGGTGGTTTATGTGAATTATGTTAAGAAGATGTTAATGAAGTAAGTTTAAACAAAGTGGGGGAGAAACCATATGAATTATTAGTGAAAATGATGAATTCAAAGTGTTAAGATTAAAAAAAATAGTAATATGATCATGAAAAAGTGTAGTTATGAAGTATGATTAAAGTGGATGATTAATTAGTGTTTAATTATGTTGTTATGTATAATATGATTATGTAGGTGTTAAGAGACGTGGAGGCTTATGATGATCAATATGGTGAAATCGTCGTGTAAGAGATTGTGGTGAGTGATACGGGGGTTAAACAGGTGATGTGATTGTGTAGTACCGGATAGCTTGCGGGCTAGAGGTTTGCACAATCAAGGAATAAGTTATTTGTTCATGTTTATTTATTTATGTTTATTGCTTAATTTAGTTGTTGTGTTAAATTACTTGTTTATGTTTATTTGTTATGTGATTAAATGATATTTTGTAAGAAAAGTAGTGATTATCTCATTAGCTTGATGATAGCCAAGTAATGAGATTGTCACTTTCTTAAAGGTAAAGGAAAAAAATTGGTAATGAATAGTGTATGATTCAATTGTGTTGGATCCGGATTGCTTTCGAGTAAGAGGCTACACAATCGGGTGGAAGATGACTTGTTGATATATGTGGATTAAATAGTGATTATTTGGTGAACAGTGTATGAATTGGTTGTATGTGTTTCCGGATAGCTTCCGAGCTAGAGGATCATACAATCAAGTGAGAGTTGTTTGTTATATGTTTTGTTTCTTATGTGTGTGTTTAAGACTATGTTAAAAGATGTGTTGATTAGTGAATTGATTGTTGTTGGTTAATGATTATGTGTAAAGGATTAGTGGTGATCAGAGAGTTAACTGCGGTTAACACAGTGTACAGTGTTCAGTGTTCAGAGCTCAGTGATTATGTGTTCATGTATTTGTGTTGATATATGCTAAGTGTTATGTGTATTGCTTGTTTGATTGCCTGTGTACTCACTAAGCAGTTGTGCTTACCCGTTTCAGTGTTTATATTGTAGGTTGATGTTTTGATAGAGACATGTGGATAGAAGGGTTATGAGAAGCTAGTGACATGGATATGGAGCATGCTTATGGTTAGAATATACTTATTTCTTTTGAATTGTTGTTTTGATGCTCAATTGTGTAAATCGCCCAAACAATGAGTTTTCGAATTAAAAATGTTGGTCAATGTATAGTAGTTGACTTTGAAAGTCAAATAGAGTTATGGTGTCTAGTGTATGTGGTTGTCAAGTGTATGAAGTCATATGATTGGTTTGGTTTGGGTCGAAGTGGTGAAAAGTGATTAAGAGTCGAATGTGATTTGGTTGGTCAAAGATGAAGTTGACAAATACTCAACAATGTTGTAAGAGTCAAACATGTGTGGTATTGGGTAATGTGGTGGTGTTATGTAGTAGATTTGATGAAAGTGTCCAAATGGACACCAAAACGGGTCAAAAGGGTTAAATCGGGTTAGAATGTACTTATGTGGGTTTGGTCAATGGCGTTAGACTTGTTTTGGTATGTTGATCATGTGTGCAAAAAGTTAGAGTCCAAGTGTTCATGGTTTGTGATTTGAGTTGTAGTCAAAAAGTGGTTAAAATGGTCGAAAAGTGGTTATATGTCCGTTTTCTCGTAAAACGTGAATTTTGAAAAAGTGCAAAAATAGAAAGTTTCATTGTGGCATTATGGAGGTGCCTGCAAATTTTCAGAGTCTAAGTGTTTACGAGTAAAAAGATATGCGCGTCGGAAATTCGTATTCTGGTATTAGTTTGTGCAGCCCTGATTCCTGGGGAATCGGAGTCATTCCTGAGGAATCTGAAATTAAGTGTTTACAGCAGCCCTGATTCCTGTGGAATGAGAGTCATTCCTGGGGAATCCGAATCCAAGTGTTAACAGCATGTCTGATTCCTGAGGAATGGGAGTCATTCCTAGGGAATCTCTTGTAAATTCACATTTTTCTTATTTGAGTCTTTATTTGATTAAGGGAACGATATAACGAGTCTATAATGTCATATTTTAGATGTGGGACCTAATAGAGTGTGTTTTCAGTGTTAAGTAAAAAAAAATGGTTCTGTTTTCGGGGCGTTTCATATTACCCTTAATTGAAGTTATTATTACACACTTTTCACAAAGCAGTAATTAATTAGTTAAGGGTAAAACTGTCATTTTGCAAAAAGTAAGAAAGATAAAGTATAAATGATTATGTTTTTATTAAACTGTGTGTTTTTTATCGGGTGACAATAATTTTAGGTCGGAGGGATTAATAATTTTGATATAATTTTTTTATCAAAAAAATTATTTAATATTGAAGTTAAAAATAAAAATGTTCGTTCTTATCATTCCCAACATAAAAAGCAAGGTTGTCAACTTACCAAGTGAAAACGTGCATGATTAGAGTAGGATTGGAGGATCAATCGTAGGATCGTAAGATTGGTGAACGATCCGATCCTACAAGTGAGCTTTTTATTGGGCTAAAATATTTATAAAGCCCATACAATAGTTCAAAGTCCAATGACAAAATTTTAAAAAAAAACACTTTATTAAAATTAAAAACATTTTAATTACAGATATACAGTTATTTTTTATACATTTTAATAAAAATAGGCTAGTTCATTCAAGTTTCACTTATTTTTCCCTTGTGTAAGTATATACTAGTAAATTACCCGCACTATGCGGTGGTAACAAATGAGATGAATATAGTGGTAGCATAATAGTGTCATTGAATGATGATAACTGTTGGTGATGGTCACTAGTCACGTGAAATTTACGGATTGTAAGATAGTGTACAAAAAAGTTATCTCAATAAGACACGCCTTAATATAGAATTTGATAAAAGTAAATTATGAGCTGAGATATCTTTATATGTAGTGACATAATGCAAAGTAGATACAAATTGATTTGTAATCACATAATGTAGTAGGAACACGATGAGAAATAGTAACAATATGAGAGAACATATGAGCAGATACAACAAATCAGATAAGATCATTAACAAGAACAAGGTCTGTATCAACAGATTGAAGAGCAACCGCAAACAACATTATCATTTCAATATTCTTGTTAAAAGTGTGTTGTGTATGTGTTATTTGTAATAAAAAAAATAAAAATTTGATGTAATATTTAGGTTTTAAAATAGATTGCAACCCAATACTTCTGGTAGCCATACGATTAGATATCTACATAAACATGGGCTCATTATATGAGTATCTGAACATATATCATAATTTATATCATAGTTAAATAAATGAATTTGAGTTTATTAATTACCAAAGTTGAATAGTTGATAGGATTATGCTTGTTTGTTTACCATATGTAAGATTGATTTGAAAGGTAATGGCTTCCAAACATATCAATTAACTGATTGGAATCATTTTGATTAAATGAATGATTACCAATTCTAAGGTTATTGTTTATTATATGAGAGATTGATTAAAATGTTGTTTATGAGTGAGATTTAGTTTAGTCATTTTGCATCTTTAAATTTGTAAGGTATCAAAAGGAATGGGTAAACCCTTTATAAGGAAGTATAGATATGTGATGTGATTTGATATAGCAAATTGTATTTTCTGGAGAATATATAAGAAATGACATTCCAACGAACTGCCCATTTTGGATTAGATATATAGTTAAATTCATAACCGGGCTTGAAATCAAATAATTATGAAATTCAAAAATCGATATCTAATTATATTTGATTAAGTGTGAATACTAGAAACCCAAACAACCACCATATATCAAAGTGTATGTATAAATCAGAAAATTATCCGCGCAATATAGCGGCTTTTACAAATGAAAAAACATAACGATGGTGAATGATCATTACTGACAATAATATTAAATAAGGATATAGTGATAATTTGTGACGGTGTTCATTAGGAATATTGACAATTTAATTCTTGAGAATTGGATTCATAAATGATCAATTGTTAATTAAAAAATTCAATGATGTTGACAATGTCAAATTAGACTGATTACATTATATTTAACAAGTCTATAAAATGAAACGTAATTTAAAATGATGTTAAAAATGAAATGTAATAATCATTAACGCTTTTTCCATAACAATTTACAGGGTGGTTAATGGTTTAGTCTTTCTCAATATGATTACTAGGGGGTATTATGATACTTTATGATATTTATAATTTTGTAAAGCTATAAAAGAAAATAGTCAAACAATAAGGTGTGGAGAACTGGAGATGCTACTGATCTTTACCTACTACTAGTCGGATATTCGAATAAAAATCTCAAATGAAGATTCACGCGTAAATTTTTAACATATATCGATGACCATTGTAAGATAAATCTAATTCTTTAATAGTTCTTGTGATACGAATCAATCAACTCATTGATATAACACGAGATTCAGGCTACACATAATTAATTTAATTAATCACATATAATATCATGTACGCGTATTATATAATATCATGTACGCGTATTATATTATTTAACCAATCTCCCACTAATCGTGGATTCTCATGCATTATTGATTTATCTATATATTATTTCTTACTTTAAATAAATATCAACGACCGTAAATAAATAATAGTACAAACTACAAACAGGGGGTTTTTCTCACATTCGAGATTTTAATTAATATTGCATAGTTTTTGACAAGTGATTTCGAATACTTTTATGCCGCGTGGACTTTAATTAAAAGCTTTTATTTTTATTCAATCTTAATTTAAGACCACAAAGAAAATAGTGTAAAACTACTACTCTATGAAACGATTGACTAAAACCCACACCCAAGAGTGACGTGGCGGTCAAACATCATCCGGCTGCCGTTACATTTCATTAAACTTGATTGAAAGCAACTTTATTATTAGGTTATTACGAGAACTCGTTAACCTCAATGAGTACATGTACACGTATGCGCGCATGCAAGCAAATGTAAAGACAAACATAAAAACAGAATTCAGACAAAACCTAAAATGAAATCGCAGTACGTTACAAATTAAATCAATTAAGCAATGTTAAGAAGCTCAATCTTGATCTCGGAAATGGTGACATCATCACACCCTTCAATTGGAACCAAAGAAACCAAAACATACTCATCATCTTCAGCCTTAAGATCCTCCAATATCCCCGTGATCCCGAACACCGCTGCACTTGTCATCTCCATGGGCTCGTCATTAAGGCCGTGTTGTAGTTGTTCAAATGTGCCAACAAACTCGCTGTCCGACGCATTTATCGGGATCCCATCATCCACATCATTGACAAGCACATTGAACTTGAAATACTTGGTTCCATCGAAGTTAATTCCATTCAAGTACAACCTTTCTCTCGCTACGTCTTTCTCTGCTTTCGTCCTGTTTATCGCTGGTCTCTTCACCAGAAGCCTCACTGTCTTGTCTAATTTCACAGGGAATGTTGTTTCCTCTGCCTTCGGAACTGTTCCGATCGACAGAGTGGCAATGTGTGACTCAGCCGCATGTGGTGTCGACGAATAACCGATCCAAGGTGTTGGTGAATCGGCGAATGTGTATCCCATCATTGTTGTATCCACACAGTCTCTTGTGTAGACACGTACAAGAGTTTGGTTCTCATCGTAAAACACAAACGACGAATTCAACCACTCTTGCTCTGTCGGATCGATATTACCGGGGCTCAATGTTTTCCATATGGCCCACATCCTATCAACGTTAGCGTGATGACAATAAAAAATAGGGTCATACCCGGCCGAATAGAAGTTCCCCATGTCCTCTCTATTAGGCATCCTCGGGTTACCGGTCCATACGTGGACCCTCGTGTGTACCCCAGCCTCTATGGGCCCTCCGACGTTTACGACTTCATCAGCAGTCGACTTGCCACCGAAGAAAAGATTCGGGTCCCCAGACATCTGAGTATTAACCACAAAAAGATTGTTATTTCTTATTTGGTCATCCGTACCAACAAAATCACCTTGCATATTAATGACAGTTGGCGCCAAATGCGTCACGTCTCTATAAGCGTCGAAAAGAGGGTTGTTTCTGATATTAGGTGGGGTTCCAAAGGGGAATTCGAACATGTCTGGAGGGGACATTCCGTCAGGATTGTCCCAGTTCCAATAAGGTAAAGCGAAAGTTGGATCATCGATCAAAGTTGCCAAGATTCTCTCGTAGAAATAAAGGTACCACCGATGAAACGGAAAAAAGAGCCACGAGCTGTGAATTTGGAGCGTTGTAAGCTCGAAACCAGTCTTTTCATGAGTGAACGAGCCATTACAGTAAGCGCAGTGGATCTTACCTTGGTTCAACCAACTACGTGAATCATCATCAGGTAGAGCCTTCATTTTTGCAATCGCTTCCTGGTACTTGGCGACGTAAACAGGATCAGCAGATGCGGTTTGTGCTGATGGTCGAACACGAAGCGTGGGGATGCCAACAGGCAGCTCGTATTTGACCGGGGCCACATATGGTCGGACTAATGGAGGACAACAAGCGGTACCCCTTACTGCACCAACTAGGTTAATGTTGTCTCTTGCTTGAACGCAAAGTGCGATATTGTCTGGAGATTCGATGGCAACGGTGCCAGCATTCGCCGAATGAATAGCGGTCAAGTTAGCTGCACCGTAGAGGCCTCCGAGACCGAGAAGCAAGTTTCTCCTGTCAACATTTTGTTTAATATCTAGCGATGTTTCGGAACTTTTGTTATTGTCAGCATTGCATGAAACTTTGAAACGATTGGATGATGTTTTGGAAAATAATGTGTTGGTGTTTTTGGTGTTAATAGGGAGAGTGGATGAGGATGATAAGCTAAAAGAAGATATCATGTTGACTACTGTTGTGCTCTAATTAAGCTGTTCGAAGCTTTATTTTATACACAAAGTTCCCGAAGAAAATGGATCTACTGCACAATCAACGTGACCCGAGTGGTCCTTAAAAATACTCGTTTGTTTTTTCTTTAGAAATATTGTATTTAATTAACCTATCGGGGATTTAAATATTTAAATTCGATCATTATTGTCCATTTTGTATATAAGTCTTGAGTATTATAATTAAGGGGAAATATAAGACTTGAGTATTACAATTCATTTGGTACAGTTATTATGCCCATTAATCATTAATTAATTATAATAATATGTGACATTTATCTAAACGTATTTGACTAAGTCAAACTTAAGTGATAAAGAAATTCCACTGCAAAATTTCATCTCAAGATGCCGGAGAAAATTTTAAATGAACATAAATTATAAAAAGTAGAATAGAGATACGGCAAATTATGGACGGAAAGTTTGAGACGAGACGATTAAGTTTGTGGCATGATGAATGTGGTTTGACCCTATTGCCGATTGAATACAATTTTTCCTCATGTATATAGTCATTGTTCGGTAGATATTAGAATAAGGTAAACACGTAAACATACAAGATTTTATATGTTCAGGTTATTCAGGATGACAATATACAAGATTTTATCTGTTCAGGTTATTCAGGATGACAATAATTTTTATCAAAATATAACTCTAATGAGATTTGAATATAAAACCTCTTACAAGGATATCATGATGTCGAACACTAAGTTAAATTTAGATCTCTAAGTAATTTTTCCAAATCGATCGATCTCATTGAATTATACTAAGTTACTAACACGTACGGAATTAGTTCTATCGCTTCTATGTAAGTATGTAACCATGTATGTTTCTATATATGCAAAATAGCAATTTTTTATTTATAATAATCGAATCTAATATTTAAAACTCCACAGCTTGTCATAAAAGCAAAATATATATTTTTTAATGGCCATGCAGATCACATTGATTTGATTTTAATTTATTAATTAACTCGAAACCTACGTACTTATGTATATATATCCTGATTTTATTGAAGGTGTCTGTACATAAACAAAGGGTTAGTTATGGCCACATATTACTGCGGGTAGGTGTTCAAACATACGGAGTATATCGTTTCTTTTCGTTTATTTGAACGTATCAGGTACGAGTTCGATCATTAACGGCCGGTACAAGTCATATTGTTTTATAGATGTATCTACGCTCCCTAATAATAAAGGGTTTGCACATTTTCTTTAGAAACTTATATTTTTCAAGACGTGAAATTTCTATTATGCACTTATAATTATTTGACTTTTTTTTTATTTATTTCATCAATCAATATAAACTAATAAATCAGTTACTACTAACACTTACTAATTAATTGACTAAATAAATATGAAAATGTTAACTATTTAGATAATATCATACACTTATTTTATCTACTTTCTTCTTTTATATTGAACATTTGACTTTATTAAATTGAACAATTGTTAATACAAATTCTACTATTATTCACACAAAATAAAAAATAAACGATTGAGACATCAAATCATGCAAAGATACTGAACAAATTCTATGAATTACTCATGATAAAACATCACTGTTGATCATCGATGTAGGTCAACATTGCTAATGACCACCGCCAACAACTATTACCGTCTCTTTCATTAACATTATTATCAATTATCATCATCTATCACTACTACATTTTTCAAATTTAAAACTGCTACATTGCGCGAGTAATTTACCAGTTATGTATTATAACCATGCATCTTAAAAAAATCTAAAGTAAATGTTTTCTTGAAAAACTAATTTTCATATTTTCATAATGAGAGTATAACATTTCATATCCATACTTCAAGTCTTTCAACAAATGCTAACCATCTATAGAATATTACGTAATGGCAGTGTATTTTAAGGTGTCAGACTCTCGGAAGATATTCGGGTTCAAACCTCACTGAGATGGTCAAAGAAAACGGTGACGGGGATATCAACTAGCAGGAGCGGAACCAACAAATTATTTTTAAGGGGCAAATAAATTTGCTCTTTTTTCCGCAAGTATAATTCGTTTTGCCACTTCAAAAAAAAAATTGCCAATTTGCCCTACCCGATCGCAGGTCGCATCATGCAACCTGCGACCAGACCTTTGCGACTGACCCAATACACGAGTAAAAGACAAAGCAAAATGAGCCTAAGCCGACTAGATCACTCGGGCGCAAGTCGCATGACGCGACCTGCGACCCATACACTGCGACCTGCGACCGGAATTCCAAATTCTACGACCACCTTGCGGCTTAAATATCCCTATCACCTCCCATTTGTATTTTTGCGACAGTCGCAGCGTATGGGTTGCAGGTCGCATCATGCGACTTGCGTCCGTGTGATCTAGTCGGCTTAGGCTCGTTTTGCTTGTCTTTTACTCGTGTATTGGGTCGGTCGCAGGTCGCAAAGATCTGGTCGCATGTCGCATGATGCGACCTGCGCCCGGGTAGGTTAAATCGGCAATTTCTTTTTGGAAGTGGCAAAACGAATTATACTTGCGGAAAAAAGGGCAAATCTATTAATTTTCCTTTTTAAGGAGACAAATTTAGGACAGTTTTTCTCAAGAGTCACGTATTAAATATATCCTAAGTATACATATTTTTTTCTCTAATAAAATGACAAATATAAAAATACCGCTAATTATAATTTTGTTCGACATTATATGAATTTTGAAGAGAGGAGACTCGCTTAAACTGCCCTTCACCCTGTCGATTTTTTTTATTTTTATTTTTAGAAATAGGGTAGTTTCTATGTAGAATTGTTTGTAAAAATGGGTTGCTTATATACCCCTGTATACAGGCTTATCACATATTAGGCTCATTGATATGAATTATCTCATACGATGCACATATATATCAAGTCATAAGTAAAGTGTAGATATCACTCTCAGATGCTAACTTGTAGAAAAAGAGAACACCTAAACTTATATTAATACGTATATGTATTATTATTATCATTTTCAAAATCATTGTGATTAACGTGTTCCATATAGTTGACACGGAAAATATATTTTATTAAAAGTTTAAGGATTAAAATATAGTGATAAAAGGTAAAGGTTAAAATAAATCACTAACCAATATGTGAATGCTTAGAGATTAATAAGATTTGGAAAAGTCTAGACTTACATAAATCTTACACAAGAATATATACATAATGAGTTAGCAACATATGTGGACCAATCACATGAATTTATACATTCTCTCACTTCATTCTCTCTCCTGCTTTAATTGGTCCACCTAATTATGTAAACAAAATTATGTAAGCTTTGTGTAAGTGTAGCATGGCTCATAAGATTTAAGGATTAAAACAAGACAAAAAAAATAGTACAGTAATAAATAAAGATTAAAACGTAAACTGGATAAAAGTTAAAAGTTAAAATTTTGTTAATAATAATTTATTTTTAGAAACAATTCAGATTGAAGTTAACAATCATTCATACAGATTTAAAAATTAAAAAACAAAAGTTTCCATCCTTTTACCTTTAACGGCATGAATGTAATTTCCCTTCTTTAAAACCTTAAGGCAATAAAGAAAAAGTCAAAATGCTTTATAATGTGTTATACGGAGTAGATTATAGATATAGATTATAGATATATGGTTAACAAATTAAGGAGAAGCAATTGTTACTCTAAAAGAGGGGAAACTTTTGATCACACACACCCAAACACACAAAAAGCAACAGTCAAATCAAATCGACATTGATCGATATGCTAATTCCTTTCTTGTCCGCTATGTATCGATGAGTTTTTAAAAACTTACTGGCTTTGATGTTCGATTGGCAACACACTGGAAAAATTCAGGTGATCACCAAAGTAAGATGCAAACATACTATTTCTAAACATACAACAATGAAGGGTATTATAAGCATGTTAATGTTAGCAAGAGACGTAAACTACAAAAAGCACTTGAAGAAAGTTTTAAATGGACTGAACATGGACGTCTAATTGACCTGAGTTCAACCATACAGTGCACGCCATGGCTCTTTCTCCTGTTCTTTTGACATCTTGGTCGGGTTCCATGTGACATTTTCTTTCACAAATTGCAGGGATGAGGCGCTAGCCAATGTTTCTCCGATTTTGCATATTACCTGGAAAAGAAAACCAAATAGGCAAATGTAAATAGCTGCATAAAGTTACCTGCTGATTGACCACTATATGAACCTGGTAGTTATTCGGTAAAAACTAAGTGCCTTAAGCGTGTGTTATATTGTGCAAAATCATTGAATCTCAATGACTACAAAACTAGACGTTTAATACGAATAGAGAAGGGCTTTTCTTTGCATCATATGTCAAAGTACTTTTTCATTTGGAATTCTACTGTCTGTGTAAACTCGAGTCCTTAACTTGAGTCCTTAAAACAATGGTTTCTATTAACAAACGTCTCAGATTCAAAGATTCAAGTCATGAGTCAACATCAATGTGACCCGATTAGACTCACACAAAAAAACTTAGCCATTTAATCCGTACCCGTCACCCGTGGCCAAAACCGCCCATATTGCTACCTCTACCTCAACTTTTAATTTTAAGTCAGATTTTCATTCATGAGTAGCTATCGGAGCCACATGTCAACAAAAACAAGCACAGACACACAAAACATTGCCACTACCTTTCATTTTTTATTCACAACACATAATCATTAAGAGGAAGTACCTCAAGGTCATCCCCCGAAATTTTTTGATGACCAATTTGCCCAACAAGAATAAACGCCGGTGTCTTTGACACACGAACCAACTGAAGAGCACTAGACAAAGGTTCATGATGAATCTGCATTGACGAGGGTGCAGATTCGTGTCTTTTAGCCAACGCTTGCATTATATCAGTTTGTGGACCTAACTGAATCCCATAAATGTTGTCTGCATCCACTGCGTCTTTCCTTTCCACCTTTATCTTTGACGAGTCTAAAATGAATGGAAGAATCAACAAAGGCACAGTCGACGTGTCTTCACCTACTAACGATGACAAAACTTCATTGATTGCACACGCCAACACCGGAGACTCGAATTTTTGTAGAACCAAAATAGACACCTGATGAAAGTATATATGTCTCATAAATTTTGTTTAAAATATATTGCATTCTAATTATTACCTAACATTTTAAATTAGAACTCGGATAATTGTAACAGAAGTAATTATAGCTTACATTAAGAACACATATATAATAATACGATTACTTCAGTAACATATTTAGCCGTCACTTTTTTTGTTTTAATACCTATAAGGAAAATTGATTCCCCTAAGTTTTACATACAATCTTGCTAATAAAAGTTTGCGAATTTTGCTTGAATGACTACTTTTGTTCAGTATCTTTTTTGAATAGTTATTTATTAATGCAATTTTCCATTATATTGATTGAACTTTAATTTAATTTATTAAAGCAATGAGATACTTACTTGAGGAGTACCAGTGGAATCGATGAAGTGAGTAATGTTTCCGGAAGCTGTGGTATCCGTGATTCCATATCGATTTAGTGACAGATCGAATGATTCTTTTCTGTAAAAAAAGAAGAAGAGATTATTATCAATTGAAACGATGATTACGTATAGAGTAAATAGAAAGATGAAGAAGCGGAGATCTAACGATATTTTGAGTGAGTTTGACTGAAGACCGTCGCCGATAGCGGTGGAGAAACCACCGTCGACGTCGTCGGAGATGAATATGATTACTTGGGCAGCGGTCTTCATTTTGCTTTCTGTTTGGTTTCTGCCTTTCTGGGTTTTGGGTGAATGATGAAACCCGTGATTTAATATTTTAGAATTTAGATGCGTAGGTTATTGGATTAGGCCCAAATCAAGTTTTTTTCCAGGCCCTTAAATCTGACAATCAAGAATTCAAGATAAAATAAAACAAATGTTACCTAAAATGCTACACCGAGAAAAATTTACTATCCAAATTTAGGTGCAAACTTATGTTTTATAAAAATTTAGGTGCAATTTTTTTTTTTTTTTTTAATAAAGGCAACACCCCAATACCACGAATATTTACATTAATCCACGAATATATACATTTATTCCATCCCAAGGACTCGAACCCCCAACCTCAAAACTTTATACGTTATAACTGAAATTAAAGTATGTTCCACATCAATGCTTCTTTGACCTAGCGGTGATATATGTGTTAGATTATATAGGTTTGTCACTCTAAAAATATCTAATATAGTAGGAGAGAACAATTCCAAAGGTGTCCGTACAATCGCTTAATAAGGATTCCCATTTGCATATGAATTATAAAATGACAATGTATGCCACATCAGATTGTCTTTAACATACAAAAATATGGCAGCAATGGATGGGAGGCCTTACCTGGTGAGCTGCCTTCCTTACGTTAGGCTTTACGAGGACTCATTATAATATTTCATTTTTGATAACTGTATATTCATCAATCAAAAATGGCAAAACCTGGGTAGTCAACCTATTACTCGACGTACATCGCTACTATGTTTGTAATGAAGTACACAAGATTTGAATTCAAAATATAGAACAAAGCGATTCAATACCCTAAGCAGCATATACATAAGGGGATACTTGTAATCTTGTATCACTACCAGCCCTGTGAGGCCATGACCCTTCCATTTGATATATCTTGTATACCCACAAACGTTCAACCATCAGCTTCAACGGGCACATATCTATAACCTCAATAACTCCAATGTGAATTGTGAACTGTCAAATATCAGAAATCCAATAACAAAGCACAGATCATACCACATCTTCAGAGACCTGAGTGTTCTGCAATTTCTCTTCTTGAGTCACAGGTAAACGTTTCGTAAACATTTTTCCAATGGAACCCTGACCACTAAGCTTTCTATTCAAACTTCCTCCATTTTGGGTTGCTATAATTCCAGCTTGAAGTGCCTCAAGGTACAAAACCTTCACCAAGTTCTTAAACTTCCTCCTGAATGTTGGCATCCTAGACATCGAACCTACTATCCCCTGTAACCTGTTATACAAAATTCTTGGTTTTTCATTTTCACAAAAATTCAATAAACGAACTATTAAATACGAGAATGCACCTTCGTATGATGGCCTGTATCTGTGCTCGTCTTACATGATCATTGGATGGGAAATTAGTGTCATCCCAGTCTTCAGGTCTCTCATTCTTGTACCTCATGATGAGCTTTCTCAGGCACATCTCTTCGTTTTCGCTCAACTGAAGACCCTTGATTTGCTCCTTCATGATCAAGAGTGGTCCAATGAACCACTCAATAATTCTATCCGGTAAGTTGGTCCTTGATAGTTCAACCTCGTCCGCTAAGCATAACAATGTTCTATAGAATCAGTGCAAGACAAAACAAAACATTCTATTGCGACGATTCACGTTGCTAGGAGGTGCCAATTTCTACCCATTTACTTATGGATGGGTTGATCAACGTTATATTTACGTCTAGAGGTCAAACATATCAAGTATATGAACATAAACGAGAAAATTTCATATGGGTCAAACTGACCAAATGGGTCGAAAGTCGCCCATAATGTACTTGTCTTTGTGCATAAAACCTACCAAGTCATTTTTATTCAAAAATGTGTATTATTACTGAAATATCACAAGTTATGTGATCATATTTGACATACTAAACTATTAACCGTGAGTCATCCAAACCGACCCGACCAAGACTGCATATGTGATAGGCTAGGGAACGGAACTCACAGATAACCAAACCGGAAGATTCTGATTTTGCTGAAGTAAGAAGACATTGCAGAATTGACCACGCGGGTAATTTGATGCCCAACTTCTTGCATTTTCCCTTCACAATGCATTCTTCGATGTCTTTAACATCTATCAAACCGTCACGAAAGAGTATTCTTCCATTCGCCTCGCACGATTTAAACAGCCAATCCCAGACCTGTCATGTTACAAACATCGTAAAATACAAATTTCATAGATCAGAACCCAAAATGCACAAATGTCACTTTTTAATGCCTACCTGCACAGGCGTGTACTGTTGGAGAGCCTGCTTCAAAGTTTTTGAACGCTGTGAAACCAACCTAGAGCCTCTTAAGCTTGTTTCCTTTTCGTTCTTGAAATCGTTACCAATTGAATTCCTTCTCTCGAGCCCATCCGATGGTTTCATGTTCTCTCGATATCTCGGCCTGGTATTGAAACGATTGCCAAATGAGAACCATCAAAACGAGTCCTTAGAACAGATCAATGACAGCATAGCGTAGATCAGACATAAAGTTTGACCCATTGATTTGGGTTATGCTTTATACCTAACGGGTCAATAGGTTCAAATAAAAAAAAATGTAAGCTAAAAGGTTAACAGGTCAAAGTCGTCCAAAGTGTACTAAATGACATAAAAAAGTTATACGATCATTTTACTAACACAGTTTCTGTACTCGTATAATGTGTTAACTGCTTGTAGAAATGGATGGAAACTGTATGTGGGTCAACCCAATACAATTTGTTTCAACCTGAAACCCTATCACCAATTACTTAATGAGTCATGATACCTTGGAAAACATGAACCCTCTCTCAAATAAAGCAAGTCATTTGTGTATTCATCAAACATTGAAACTACAGCCATGATGTATGCAAATCCAAACTTAACCGAGTCCTCCTGAAAACAGAGGTTTTAGAGAAATTAAGCAACTATGATTAATGCAACAGTTCTACTAGCAGTTTGTTGGTCGAGATAAAACCTGGTGGACGATCATAGCACTATATACAGCAAGACCGAAACTAGAGATGAAAGACGCAATCACTGCACCAGTAACTGCTAAAGGCCATAAAACAATTGCAAGTCCGGCAAAAGGCACACAAACTGTTTCAAGAAACGGCCCTTCTCTTCCAATCAAATCTTCCAATAGTCTTTTCCATCCAATTATCAGCATATATGGACTCTTGTATAAAGCCACGGCTGTTATCAAAGGCACATCGACAATAATAGCAAATGGGATGACAAATAAACACTTTGGTAGCTTCGATAATCTGGTGACCAAAAATGAAAATCGCATGAATTCTTTGTTATAAAGGGTACCTAAAATGATAAGAAAGATTGAATCTTTTTTGAACCTGATGTCAATTGGTATCTCGCCTTCTGACATATCTTCACTGAGATCATCCATGAATGAGAAGTAAGAATGGAAACAAAAATCTGTAAAATCTCGAACCACTGTGCAACTTCCTTCGAGTGTAGAATAACAACCATCCTAAATTTAAGAGCAAGCAAGATAAAACATTGAATCGATAATAATAATTTAATTGGATAATGGTATGTAACAAAGGTACACCATTTAGTCGTTACATCCGGTGGAAAACATTTTACAAGGTCAGTGACTAAGGGTATAACAAAATGGTGACTCTGCGCTCACACTAAATTAGTCCTGTATTAATTGGCCATTGTTCGATTAGAATTGTACTTACAACAAAGCAATGAAAGCACTTGTCTTTACGATCTGTGCCAATAACCTCAAAAGTTGCGATCAATGGAGCGAAAAACCCGAAACCTATACCTCCAACAAGGCTACCAACAACAGCGACAGCGGGCCATAGCACAAGAGGCAGAGGCAATAACATAACTATAAGAATCTTCAACACCCATCCTAGCCTTTTGGTCCTACAAATTCAGAAGGGCTGAGATCACCTTCAACGTCCTTTTCCAATGATACATATAACTTCCTTTAATTTTTACCATTTAAACATTAACCTCTGCACAATTATCATTACATAATATCACACCTATACTTTTTTTGCATGGGAATGTTCATATGATATATCTTTACACCAAGGTGATCAAAAAGTGAAAGTATATATATTTCATACTAGTCTAATTAACAACAATATTTAGCAAACAAATGTTTAATTAAATATGCATAGTTGAGTAAGTAGTTTTACTTGAGAACACAGTAGTAAGTCCAAAAGATGTGTGCAAGCCAAAGTCCAATTGCCACCGATGAATTTCCAACCACCATTATCACCACCACAATTGGCCCAATTATTACCCCTGCAACCCAAACATTAACATTAACAATAACAATTAACAATTAATAATATATAAAAACTCAAACAATATATATGAAAAATAAATGTAGATAAATACCTTTAAGGATACCAAGAGATAGTAATAAAAAGAAAAAAGGTAAGAAAGAAATGAAGCTCCATAACTTTGCTACAAATCCAATTGGTACTTTCATTTCTTATAATTAATTAATTAATTAATTAATTAATTAAGATTAATAATAAGGAGTTCTTATTTCTTCTTCTTAGATTAGATTACACACAAACAGCTATATATATAAACTTATTAATACTTCTTCTTACTTTATATGTGGGTGCAAAATTAACAGGTGTTTATTTCTTTATTAGGGGCGATTATGGTGACTGAACCACAACTTTGGGTGATAATTTTTTTTTTTTTGAGAAAAGCAAGAAAAGTGGATGAAGAAAGTAGGATACGTGGAGTATGGACATGGTTGTTGTTTTACACGTGGCAACCTAAAAACAGCTTCCCGCCACAACATCAGTGACAGTTAACAATCCTTGGTGTCACGGTTTTTTTTTTTTTTATCCCTTTTTGATCAACTGGTATTTTCTGATTTTCTTTTTCAATTTTACCCCATAAAACCAGATAAGAAGTAAAAAAAAACAAATTAAAAATCGTACGAGTTACAAAACAAATAGTATGAAATAATAATCTAATTAATTGTTAAATTAAGTCTAATATGTGCCATAATGGCATCTCAGTATACACTAAGTATTGCACAAAATTTAATGTGATAAAATAATTTTTGAAACATATGTTAAACCAAATGTAATTTATTTTTAATGGATGCACCAAATCTACACACCAGGTAGACTTGAGTTAATTCCCACTTTGTACATCTTTTTGAAAATATGTAAAAGTGTATGCTTCTTTACATATCTAATTCCCACCTTGCGTTATCTTTTATAAATCATAGTAGAAACTAGAAAGTACAAAAGTAAAAGAATTTTTTTTCCAGATTTAATTTCTTTCTCCACTTTGTTGTATCCTTCACCATATTTCTTCTTTTTCACCATTGCAGATGAAATTAATTTTCGATTCTATCAACCAATCTTTTTCTTTTTATGCAAACTAGTTTATATCCCGCGAATTCGCAGGCTAGTCTATAAATTGTTTAATAATTCGGAAATGACCAAATCATTTGACGAAATTAATATATATAAATATGTTTTTTAGGAAGTTTTTATTGATTTGATTAGTGTTTATAACATATTTATCTTTATTCTTTTTAGAAGATTCATTGTATAAATTAGTGTATATGTGACTGTTGAAAATTAGAAAAGTAAGAAAATATAAATAATGAACGCGTAAGTCGATCATTCAATGCATGAGCATGCATTTTACCTTATAATCAAATAACGGGTAACAATGTAATCTCATCATTAAGCTATGATAAAAAAAAAATCTCGTGATATGTTAAAGGGTATTATAGTTAGTCAGAGAATTAAATGGGGTGGAAAAATTAATTTCACGAGATATCCGTTCCTTTGTATTTCTATTTCCATCTCATTTGTAGAGGAATAGAATATCAAAGTAAAATTTTCTTTGTGCTTTACCCGGAGAAAATGTTTGGGCTTAAAACAAAAGAGATATAAGAAGCCCAGATCACGTGCCAATCACATTTGCACATAACTCTCTTGAAATCGTCCAATCAAATCCCTAGAAAACAGCTAACCTTTAATTGGGGTGATTTTTCCGGCCGATACTACCGTGTCTTCTCCAACCTTCAAGCCAGTTGTTTAAGTGTTCATCCTCTTTCTTCCCTTCTCTATACCTAATTATTTTTTAACTCATGATTATTTGAACCTCTTAGTGTACAAAAACCCAAAAATTTAGGAGTACTGTGAAAACCATATTTTTTTGTTGAACTTATACAATGCAAAGTTCTAATTTTAGTTCATGTGAAAGCTGCAAAAAGAAAATAAGTTAATAAAATTTCTAATCCATTTTCATTTCTTTTCTTTTTTTTTTCCTTAATTCATTTCATTTCACTAAATTTATCTTTCCCTAATATGTCCTTAATGATTCAATCAAGTGAGTTTTCTTTGTCTTTTTTCAACTATTTCATTAAATTAAAATATATTTAGATATTTAAGATACGCATATTAGATACTCCATTTAGCTGCTGACTTAATTTTAGTGATTTGAATTGAAAGTTTTGTATATCAAAATAATTTAATGTCGTCCAGACATATACAACGTCATAGTATAGTAACAATTGTATGATCAAATTGTTTTGTCTATATAATAAGAGAAAAGTGAATTTTTATTCGATTGTGGTGACAAATAAGAGTAAGAAGCTTCTTTCCCATCTCTTGTTAAAATCAATTGATAACATTAAAGATACTATGAAATTTATAAAATATAAAAAATAATGTTAGAGTTAGGTACTACATATATAGTAATACATAATGGCTTACTTTAATTTATAGAATATTGGATTTACAAAATATTGAAATTTAGAAATATTGATTTAGAAAATATTGGTTTTGAGAAATATTAATTCAAAATTTTAATTATTGGATTTCCAAATATTAATTCAAAATTTTAATTTAAATTAGATGTATTTGAGCACAATTAACTCCTACCTACTGTAACCTTAGTTGTGAAATCGTATGACTTCTTATATTTTTAAGTTTAAATACTAATATTAAATACTTTATAATTATTCAAATACTTATACTAAATACTTTATAAGTTTTCTCTAATTAATCATCAAGGTTAGTGATGTCTTTTGACTTTAACCAAATTTGCTATTTAGGTAGTCACATATAAATTAGGAGATCAATGGATATAATTAATTGCCCCTAATCATTTAATGGTCAATATTAATCTAAAATGATCTATTTTAAGAAGGGTAACATAATTATGATTTTCTTTTAATATATGAGAGAGAAGAGAGATTCGTTAGAAGTCCAGCAGGTGCTAGGAAAACATGAGGGATGCATCATATACATATAGATGATGGATTAACATTCAGTTTCAACATAACAATAATCTAACAACTCTAAGCTCGAAATCACCCGGTTCCGTCACCTTAAACGGTAACTTTACCAGTTGATTTCGGTATGTTGAAATCGTATGTACGAACAAAAGTAGAGTAACATAAACTAGTACAAGATAAATATTTTAGTTTTGGTTAAATTTTACCTCAACAGTATGACGATTTGGTAAACTATAATCATATGTTTCGTATTCAAACCGCAAGCTACTGACTAATTTGTAGGGAGTAATCTAAGTTTTAGGATATTGAAATAAATCTCTTGATTAGATTAAAAATCAATCCTTCATCTAATTCATGTTTCTTCACAGACACTAAATAAAAATGATTGTTGCTTTATAGATAAAAAGTTTAAAATAATGGAATGATTTAATTGATGATAATATTATAAGACGTAGAGTTAAGTTGCTATCAAGTGCTTTTTTTACTAATGATAAAATTAACATTTACATACATGATGTGGCTTCTTTGAAGACTACTAAATATTTGAGGAATGAAAGAACCAATCAAATTTTAGCATTTCATTTTAGTAGGGAGGGGCATTTTGGCCATTTCAAAAGCATACAAAAACATAAATATAAAAATATCACTGCAACTCAGATACAAAAATACGTTCTTCCCCAATATACTAGAAGTTAGGGTTTCTCTCAAATTTAACATGAATCTACAAATTCACTAGTAATTCGAAAGCAATTTGATAAACGTTCAAAAGTACTATATTTTAGTAGTATTTTACCCCTATTTTTGGATGTTTCTATTGCATTTAATTAAGTTTAGATATTGAGTTCGTTCATATTTTCAATTAGATGTGGAAATGGAGCGTTGTGAAGAAAGGAACGGAAAACAGTCAATAAACGAGTTAAATGATGCATTTTTGAAGAATCAAGCGAAGCCAAAGGATTTAAGAGAAGAAAATAACAAAGAAATGGAATAAAATGAAGAATCGGGCCATTAGGGAAGTTTAAATTCGGATTTATGTATTATTGTGTTTAAAGAAGATAAAGAAGCCCAAAGAAAAGTGATAGAGTCCGAAGTGAGAAGCCCAGCCCGTGAAAGAGAATGTTCTGGAATTCGATTTAGCCGGCGGCTAAAGTACTTTGCCGTCGGTTAAATGCTAAATATGGAAAGTATAAAGGACGCGGTTTGTAACCGGGTATCGTGGGGAAAAAGTCAACCCGACCGGCGGCTAATGCGTTTAGCCGGCGGTCAAATACTCAATTTTGTGAGTATAAATAGAGGCTGAAGTCAGCCGAATTAGATACGATTTACATCACAAAAGTAGGCTAGGGTTTGTTATTTCAAGGCTGAAGAACGTTCGGGAAGCACAAGGAGTGAAGGTTGAATTCATTTCAAGTTATCTCTGCGTGATTCGTTATTCGGTTTGCATTTACTTTGTTTATTTCAATTACAATAATGTTTTTGATATTAAATAATCTGATTTATGCATATTTGATGATGAATTGATACATTAGTATTTGTGTTATAATGAATCTTGGGTTATGATTATAGACTGATGATATTGCACGTTTGTTAAAATTGTTTAATTGAAAATTATTATATTACTCGTGGATCCTTATTTATTGGTAACTGGTAATTATTATTGCTCAACGTGGTTGATAATGTTAATAAGATTGAGTTCCTTTAGTATTATTGATTATTGATAGTTAAAATCTTAGGGTTTTGACTATTGCTAAATATGTTGACTCTGATAGGTTGAGAAAGTAATAATTATTCACTTTAAAATGGATGAGACAATAAGAAATTATTGGGCATTGTTGAGTCATGCCACTAGAGTTAATTATAATGAGTTGTGAATGTTTAATGCTCAATTTAGGGAAAAGCACACAATTGACTGATCATCTTATGACATTGGACCGATGTTTCATGTTGGACCCTAAATTGTAGGAATTAGTTAGACCCGGAAAGTTGGCTAGTTCACATTCAATTAGGAATCTTTGATTAGTGACTTAATTGATAAAAAAAAAATCACAATTAAACAATGAACGTGCAATTGAATTAGAAAATATGAATTTGAGTGGAATTATTACATAAGTACTTGTTCCTTCCTATTGTTTCTTATTGTTTACTATTGTCTTTTGTTAATTATTTGTTATTTTGATTACAACATTAAATGTTCATACGGAACTGTCGTGCACCCCGCGGTCGGTCGGATTTTACTCCGGTCGTTGAACCTTCCGGCAAGGGCGCGCGGACAGTGTGTTTTATATTTATTATGCTGGGTATCCTAAGTTTTGATACAACTTAAAGACCTAAAGGGCAGTAAGCGGTATGTATGACTCAGGTGTCGTTCTTCAAACTACAACGGGCATGGGAATCTAGGAGGATTAATTATCTTTTGTAATTTAGCTGGGATTTTTAAAACTTTTTTGATAGGTTGGTTGGTTTTCTAAACTAATTACTAAAATTAAAAACTAAATTAAAGACAGGGGTTTGTACGGAGCACGCAGAGAAATCAAGATAAGGAATATGTTTGCTGTGACTTCGGCAATGTTATTTGGATGGATAGTTATGAGAGATAAAGTTACTAGGTGTGATGATTAATCCGGTGAGGTCATAGAAACTTAATTGGTAGATAAAGTATTATGCCTACGACCTTTACTCGGTTTCCCACGTATTTATGTTAACGCTATACCGGATACTCGGGCGTTTTACAGCTTTTCCGTTATACCAATTAGGGTTCCAGATTACTCACTAGATATTCCTGTATTTCTTAATGAGCTACAGCTACGATCCTACTATATACCTAACGTAGAGTTGTCCGCAATCAGATATATAATATGTCACATGGATAGCAGCTATAGAATGTCCAGTACACCGGAAGTTCTCCCAAATGCACAGACCAATTCATCTGACGATTATCCTCTAATCCAGGTCCCCATTTACAGACATCCGGAGGACGTTAGTATCATGGCATGAATTGTTCATTGAACAATAACATGAACAGGGTTTAACCCGCGGAACTGGTTGGGATAATCTGTCTAGCGGTCAGCTGAATTGTTCATCATTAATCATACAATCAGCACAACTATTTACATACATGTTAACCTATCTGTATTATGTTTATTATGTTCGTGAAAATCTAATTAGCAGGGCAGTGATAATGTTTGCGTATGTCTAGCATGCAGTACCTAAGCAACAATCAAACAAGAACATGCAATAGGACGGAACACTAGTCATCATATTAACTGACCTAATAATTAAATCATGGATATCCCGGAAGTTGTCCCAAAGATACACAACAAACAAGCGTGAACCTAATCTATCTCTAATCCTATGCTTCGTGTCCCTCGGATGTATTTCAATCAAGGGAACAGCGACCATGTTGAGTTCATTGATCATCATACACAGAATAGTTGACAATCCTACTTCTAGCAATTGGCCAGGTTCTAGGGAGGAGGATACAAACCACAGCATAAGTTGGATAGATAAACAGGCAGAGGTTCAGCTTATAAGTTCGCAAACAATTTTAAACCTACACAGACAGAGTAACAGTATGTTTACAATTGGGAATCATTATTTCTACAACGGATTGTGCCCACGACTTTCATAGCTTCCACGTTCCGTACTACACACATTCGTGATGATTCCGGCGCTATACAAATGAAAGTCGTATAACGTTACCTCCGTTGTTTCATAACGGTGTCATCCCCAATTGTATATTATATCATAACTATCCTAACATTGCATACATCACAACAAACATTGATTTGTCTAGCCTAGCATAATTCTAGCATTCATTCCTAAGCATGCATAATAAGAAAGCATAATTAAAAGAATAAATGTGGGAGATTGTATTAAACCTGAATACGAGAGTAATACAGACAAATCTTCACAAATCTGAAGTCTCGGAGTAACTCCGTACAAAAGCTACTAAGAGCTTCTACTCTAACCTACTAATTCTCGTCTAACTCCTAAGAGTAGTGCTAGAGAGAGAATGCTAACCTAATTCTAGAGAGAAGTTTTAGAGAGAGAAAGAAAATGAGATGTGAGGTGTGTGTGAAATGAATGAGGAGGCTTGGTATTTATAGGAGAATGAGGTGAAGCTTGGTACAAGTCACAAAGCATAAAGAACAAGCACCAAAGCGCATACGGGGGGTACTGGACCAAGGGGGTCAAACAGCACCTTCCAAGCACAAAGGCCCTGTATACGGCACCCTTAGGGCCGTATACGGTACCCTAGGGGCCGTATAAGGTAGGGTAGTGCCCAGGGGGGGTTGGTGCTTGGTTTGGCCTCCGCTTGTTTCTCGGTTGCTTGGTTCGTCCGTATCTTCTTCGCTTGGGCTCCGATTTGCTTGATTCTTGCGCCGTTGGTTTCGTTTTTCCATTACGCTTCTAATGACACTGAGTTTGCCAAATTTGGAAGTGTTTAACTTTTGCGTGTTCCGGATGACGATCGACGAGCTTCCAGACTGCATATCTTCTCTGTCTTTCGTCCGTTTCTTCTGATTCTTTCACCTCCGGTCTTGGATCTTCCTATGGAATCATAAAATATGTATTAAGCTCTATTTCCATAAGAACATTGAGAACGGAAAATTTAAGGTGATTGTTTTGCCTCGGTTTGCGTGTTATTTGGACGTTTTAACCGATTTTTGCAGCAACGTCTATATTTAGACTACCTTGGTGATATTTGGTAAATAATGATGGTTTTGAAATGTTTTCACCAAAGAATAGTCCAAAAAGTGTGAAAATATATCCTTAAAAACATGACTTTTTGGGTCACATCAAGTATCCCACACTTAGACGTTGCTTGTCCTCAAGCAACACTCATCAACATCCCCTTTGAAAACATTTTTAAAATAGGTTTTAGAGGAGAGTTATGACATCCCTGTCGGTCACCGTTTTCTCGTATGAGTAGATAGTTTCAGGAAACCAAGGAAAAGTATGATGATCCTTTCGGAAACAAGAAGCGATTCTCATAAGCATACTTCCAACTCTCGTGATCTTGGAGTATACATGACTAGGCGATCTCACATAAGGTGGTCACTCAATTCACTCAAAAGTGTATCGGGTTTCCTATTAATCTAGTTCAAACGAAATCGCTCATAAAGCCAGTCATGCAGTACTCATCGTCATAGGCTTGATCGAGAATCGGATCTCCACCACTTAGGTGAGAACGGTGCTAATTATCCCAAGACATTCAGGGGTTGTAATGTTTTGTGAGGGTTAAAGGGTATGGATAAGGGAATTTTTGGTTTTTAAGGGTGTTGCTTATCTCAGGCTTTCCAAGAATCACGAAAAACTTATTTGTAGAACGGATGAAGTAGCTACTCGTCTTCTATCGGATCTCCCTTTAAATGGTTGATACTTTGAAGCTTCTCGAGCTTTATTTTCTTTTTTCTTTTTTCTCTTTTCTTTTCTTTCTTTTTATTTTCTTTTCTTCTTCAGAATTTCTTTGTTAGAGAACTTCCGAGGATAATTTCTTTTCTTTTTCTCCTTCAGAAATCCTTTCTCTTATCTTGATCAATTCGAGTCTTTTCTTTGGGTGCTAATTTTCCCGCACCGTTGTTCTTTTGTCTCTCTTGTGTGCTAATTTTCCCGCACTTTTTAGAGAGGTTTGGTTCTTTTTGGAGAACACGAACGAGTAAGATAATCGAGTTGGATATTCTTCAAGATGTTCTTCATAACCTCAGAAATTCTAAGATAAGGTTTTGGGAATTTGGGAAAGTAGGTTTATGATTAGGGTTTTTGAAGAAATGAAAAGGTTTAGGCTCAACAGGGTTTTCTAGGCGGATCATCGATACTAAAAATGAGTATCGGAAGGGTTTTGGGCTTGAAAGAGAAGGCTAAAAAGGGGTTCAAATCCTAAGGAATGTCAAGGTCATCTAATTGCGCCTATACCACGTACGGTACACACCAATGTGGTCTCGAAGCGTATGTCAAGAGCAAGTTCAAATTCAGAGATACATGCATCAGCACACACAAGAAATAAACAATGTAGCATTAAAAATGAATGCTTTTAAGGCTCAAGACCTCACTGTAAATTTGGGTTGTATGTGCCTAGTCATGCGATGCCCCTCTTAGATTGTCGTTTCTTGCTTAGGAAATTTCTACCTTAATTTCCTTAAGTTTTTTTGAAATATTTTCCTCATATTGTGAAAATGATTTCTTTCAGGCATACCAAAACTCAAAAATTTAGAGTTAATCGCAAGATTTAGCTCATATTTTAGTTTTATAGAAAAATATTTTTGAAAAATTTGAAAAAAATTTAGGGAACATTTTCTGAGATATGCCATAGACATAAAAATCGTTTATCCAGGGTATTCCATACCTACCATCCCACACTTAGAGGAACATTGTCCCTAATGTTCTCTTGAGTTGAGATTTTACGACTAAAATCCCACACTTAGAGCTTGAACATGTAAGAAAATGTTTCCTAAATGTTGAATTGGGCTAGAATCCCACACTTAGTGATAAGTTAGGATGTGGCATAGATTATAACACATAAACTTAAGTAAACATAGAATCATCAAAAACGGAGAAAGGTTTAAAATACTCCCCATTCTGTTTACTGGACAGGACCAGATTAATGTAGAAATGGTGCATGTGATTTGCTGGATTGGAGGACCAGTCTCGTGTAAGTTTATTGTCGTCACCCCTATTGGTCGGACGGATTTGATTCCGGTCGTTGATCCAACAGCAATAGAAGCGGCGAACAGTGGGTTTTAAATTTGTAGAGCAGGGGAATCCTAAGCTGTATACTACTGACAGTCCTAAAAGGGCAGCAAGTGGTATGTATGACTCAGGTGTCGTTCTTCAAACTACAACGGGCATGGGAGTCTAGGAAGTTTGATTATCTTTGGAGATTCAGCTGGGGTTTTTTAAAAAAGCTTTTGGATAGGTTTGGTTTTTATAACTAAATACTAATTAAATAAAGAAAGCAGAACTAAAGAGGTTTGTACGGAGACTCGGTCAACAGAGGATAAGCGAGTGTTTACTATGATTTCGTTAAATGTTATTTGATGAATAGTCAAGGGTAAGGCTACTAGATGTGATGACTAATCCGAAGAGGATAGAAACATAATTAATGCAAAGTATTGTACCTACGACCGTTCCGCGGCTTCCATACGTTTGTACTCCACCAATGGGTGTTTCCAGCACTATACCGAGTAATAGGGCGTTTTACGGTTTTTCCGTTACATTAATTAGGGTTCCACATTACTCCCGCAGATTTCCTATATCCTAATGAGCTACAACTACGATCCTATTAAAAATCTAACGTAGAGTTGTCCGCAATCAGATAAGTAACATGTCACGTGGATAGCAGTCATAGAAGTCAGATACACCGGAAGTTCTCCCAAATGTACAGACCAATTCAACCGACGACTATCCTCGAATCCTGGTCCCCAGTCACAGTCATCAGAGACGTCTGTATCGTAGCGTGAATTGTTGATTGAACAAGAACACGAACGGGGATAATCCCGCGGACCAAGTTGGGATAATCGGGCTAACGATCAGTTAAATTGTTCAGCATTACAGATATAAACCATCACAACTATTCCATGCATGTTAATCTACTGTGTAAACCAATATTCTGTGTTTGAAAACCTAATTATACAGTTACTGATATAAACCAAGGAGATAACTCTAGTATGCATTGGTCCTAAGGCAACAATCAAACAAGAACATGCGAGAGGGTAACACATAACATAACACCGTAATCCTGGCATAGCAGATAACCAATAATTAAATCATAGATATCCCGAAAGTTCTCTCAAAGATATATAACAGATAAACATGAATCTAACCTATCTCTAATCCTATGCTCCGTGTCTCTTATGATTTGTTTCAACCTAGAGAACACAGCCATACCAAGTTCATTGATCATCAAGTATAGAATAGGTAGAGAACGTACCACTAGAAATTGGCCAAGTTCTAGCAGGAAGCTTCTAACCACGGCATAGGTTGGATAGATAAACATTCGAGATTCAGTTTACGAGTTCATACACAGTTTAAAGTAACACGGGCAGAGTAACAGCATGGCATAAACATTTTGACTATTCTAACATAACTACATCATAGTAAACACAAAGAAATGTCTAGCCTAACATTATATATCTAGCATACAATCCTAAACAAGCATAAACAAAGCAACACATATTTAAAACTGGAAAGTAAGAGATATATAAATAGAACCTGATACGAATTTATTACAGACAGATCTTCGCAAATACAATGTCTTGGAGTGCCTCCGTACAAAAGCTAAAAGCTACCTCTACCTAACTATCTCTCTAACTAGCTCAATTCTAGAGAGAGAAAATCCTCTAGAGAGAGAAACTAGAGAGAGAGTGATGTGTGTGAGAGAGAAAGTGTAAGGAAGAAATGAAATGAGAAAAGTGGTATGTTTGAGGTGTTGGGGATGTCCACTATTTATAGGCAAACCACCAAATCGCACGTACAACTCACGAAGCAGCACGTACAAGCAAACGGAGCACGATATGGGGTAGGGGGCCATGTACGGCCTTGCAGGGGCCGTATACGGTGTAGTATAGGCCGTATACGGTCTTATATGGGCCGTATACGGTGCCTGAGGCCGTATACGGTCTCCGTCTGATTTCGTTCGTTGCTTAAAACGTCCGTATCTCCTTCGTTATGCATCCGTTTGACTTGATTCTTTCGCCTGTTGTTTCGTAATTCCGTTACGCTTCTAATGATGCCAATCTCACAGAAATTGGATGTGTAGAGCTTAGGCGTAGCCGGAATGACTTTTAATGGCTCTGAAAGCGTAGTGGTTTCTCCGTCCTTTGGCCGTTTCACTTGATTCCAGATTTTTCCGTCTCGAATTTACCTGTACAACAGATGGTAGAAGTTAGGAAGTGTGTCTTGATAGGAAAATGAGATCGGAGGAATCGGCCTGTATTAAAATGCTGTGTTTTGTGCATTTTTAGAGTGTTTTCAGTGATTTTTATCACAACGTCTACTTTTGAACCACTTTAGTGTATTTTAGTAAATAATCAATGTTTTGGAATGTTTTCACTAAAGAAAGGTTCAAAAAAGTGAGGAATAAAGCTTCTAAAAACATGACTTTTTACGTCACATCAAGTTATCCCACACTTAGACGTTGCTTGTCCTCAAGCAACAACTCTCTGAAAAATATTTTTAGGTCATGTTTTTAGGGGCGAGTCAGAGAATATGTTCCGAGATTAGCATTTCCTCATATGAGTCAGTTATTTCTAAAAGTGTGGAGGAGGATAAGATGATCCTTCCATAAACAAGAAGAGATTCTCTTAGGTGTACATCCAAATCTCATGATCTTGGAGTACACATGACTAGGCGATCTCACTATAGGTGGTCACTCAATTCACTCAAAGTGTATCGGGTTTCCTATCAATCTAGCTCAAACGAAATCGCTCAAAGTAGCCAGTCATGCTGCACTCATCGTCATAGGCTTGATCGAGAATCGGATCTCCACCATTTAGGTGAGGACGGTGCTAATTATCTCAAGACATTCAGAGGGTTGTAATGTTTGGTGAGGGTGAAGGGTATGGATAGTGGTTTGTGAGGGTGTTTAGCTTATCCTAAAATCACTGAGATTATGAACAACTTTATTTAGAACGGAGGGGAGCGGAGAGTTGGTAGCTGTTTCAGCTTTTGCCGGATTTTTCATGAAGAGCTATGCTTTGAAACTTTCAGCTTTATTTGCGGAGCTATTTTCTTTTCTTTTCTTTTCTTTTTCTTCTTTTCTTTTCTTTTTTTCTTTTCTTTTCTTCAGAATTTCTTTTAGAGAATTTCCAAGGAATTTATATTTTGAATCCTTTAGAAATCTTTTTCTCTATCTTGATCATTTTGATTCTTTTCCAGGTGCTAATTTTTCCCGCACCATCGTCCTTCCAGTTCTCTTGTGTGCTAATTTTCCCGCACCATTTGTTGAGAAGCTTGATTTTGGAGAATGCGGATGAGTAGGATAATTGAAACAGATATTCTAAAAGGTTGTTCTTCATAACCTCAGAAATTCCAAGATAAGTTTGGAGGTAATTTTTGGGAAGCGGGTGAAAATTAGGGTTTTGAAGAAACGAAGGGTTTAGGCTCAACAGGGTATACTAAGCGGATCTTCGATACTAAAAATGAGCATTGGAAAGGGTTTTGGGCTTGAAAAGATATGTAAGAAATGGGTTAAGTCCTAAGGAATGTCAAGGTCATCTAATTGCACATATACCGCGTACGGTACACACCAATATGGTCTCGAAGCGTATGTCAAGAGCAAGTTCTAATTCAGAGATACAGACATCAGCATACACACAAGAATTTAAAGTGAAGCATTAAAGATGAATGTTTTTGGGCTCAAGATACCTCACTGCAAAGGGTTGTATGTGTCTAGTCATGCTCCTTTGATTATTACTTCTTGCTTAAGCAATTTCTACCTTATTTCCTTTAGGCTTTTAGAAATATCATACTTATATTTTGAAAATGGTTTCTCTCAGTAGTATTTGAGACTCAAAAACTGAGTTAGACTCATTAATTTTGAAAAAATTTGACCTTATTTTTTTGAAAAATTTTGAGAGAAAGATTACTATTGGACATAAAAATCACCTATTAAGGTATTTTATACCTACCATCCCACACTTAGAGGAACATTGTCCCTAATGTTCTCTTGAGTAGAGATTTTACTTAGTAAAATCCCACACTTAGAGTTTGAACATGTAAGTAGATGTTTCTCAAGTGTTTAATTTGGGCTGGAATCCCACACTTAGTGATAAGTTTAGGATGAGGTACAAAAATTAAATGTACTAACATAGGCATAATAAACATAATTGAAACGGGGAGAAAGGAACAGAGAGACTCCCCATTTGTGTTTACTAGAATAGACCAGGTTTGTGCAGGAGTGGTGCTAGTGAATTGCTGGATTTTAAGGACCAGGCTCGTTTAAGATCATCCATTCCACACAAAGCTGAATTCTGCAATAAACCACGACACACATATCACAGTATCTCATCTAGGTAGCAGGTCTAAAGCGTAAGTACAGAGTCATAATACAAAAAGTAAATAATAAAGATAAAATCTAGTAATCATCAAGTAGGTCGTCAGTGTCAGGATCAAACTCTGCCTCAACATCCCTGTCGAAAACAGAAGTCGAGGATGGAATGGAGAAATCCATAGCAGCCATAGCCTGACTCACGATCTCGTCAGAGGAAGTGACAGGAGTATGAGCATCAAAACTGGCCAGAAGCTGCTCTGTGAGGCTGTGATCTGGTGATGCAAATCCTTTGGGCAATGCTGGATCAAGATCAGCAGCTGCAGTAGTGGGGCTAGTGGAAGGTCCAGCAGTAGAGAGAACAGGTGGATCAGCAGGAGGACAAAAGAACCATGGAAGTCAAGATGGTCCTGGATCTGGGCCAAGCCTAAAGGGAATGGCATCAGGTCTCGGAATCTCAAGCTGCTCACAGATAGAGGACATGATGTCATGCTGGATGGGTCAGCCGTAGTGATACCGTACTCGAAAGTGGGTACGGGGGCTGGCAAAGGTGATGAGGGCCTCTCATCGGGCAACTCCTCGTGAGTGATCGGGACATCAGTCAGGTCCTCCTCAGTGATGGCAGCATAGCCGCTCTCTGTACTCTGCGTCTACGGGGTCTGTGTTGTCTGCGTGGTCTCGCAGCTACATGATCAGCGTCAACAGCGTCCATCCTGAAACAAGATAAAATAAACAGGTAATGCTAATAGTCAATACTTATCTCAGATTTTGCAATTCGAAGTCAGATAAGTGGCAAGCCTACAATTTTATTAGTTCAGAGATAACCATACTTAATAAAAATAAACTAAGAAATAAAATGATAAAAATAAAGATAGGTTTGGGGTGCCTCCCAAGAGCGCTTGTTTTACGAGTCTCTAGCTTGACTCTTTGTACCTTTCTGTCGACTCACGATGGTTCAAAGATAAAGACATCTTCCCTGATGGGAAAGTCTTCGAAGTAATGCTTTAAGCGATGACCATTAACCTTAAAATTACCTTCTGGTGCCTCGAGTTCGACTGCACCGTAAGGAAATACCTTTGATACTATGAATGGCCCGCTCCACCTGATTTTGAACTTGCCAGAGAATTTCTTGAACCGCGAATTGAAAAGCAGCACCTTATCTCCTGTTTTGAATCGTGAGGGCCTCAGCTTAGCATCGTGAATTTTCTTAGTTCGTTCCTTGAAGTTTAACGAACTGTCATATGCCTGATCCCTTAGTTCAGCTAACTCATTCAACTGCGTTCGTCTATTTGCTCCAGCTGCAGAAATATCTAAGTTGCAGTTCTTCAAAGCCCAGTATGCTTTATATTCCAGCTCTATTGGTAAGTGACATGCCTTGCCATAAACTAGACGATATGGTGTGGTTCCTAATGGTGTTTTATAGGCGGTTCTGAATGCCCACAATGCATCATCTAATTTTTCAGCCCATTTGTACCCATGATTACCAACGGTTTTTTCCAAGATTCTTTTCAAAGCTCGATTTGTTGCCTCAGCTTGCCCATTTGTCTGGGGGTGATAAGCTGTTGATGTTTTGTGAGTGACACCATACTGTTGCAGAACTTTCATGAATTGAACGTTGCAAAAGTGTGTACCACGATCACTAATTATTGCTTTTGGAGTTCCAAATCGACTAAATAGCTTTTTGAGAAATTTGGTTACCACTTTGGCGTCATTTGTTGGGAGAGCTTGGGCTTCGGCCCACCTGGAGACGTAGTCGACTGCAACCAAGATGTATTCTTTACCGTTAGATTTAGGGAATGGTCCCATGAAATCTAATCCCCAGATATCGAAGATTTCCACGGCCTGGATGTTTGTGAGTGGCATTTCATTCCGTGCTGTTATATTGCCTTGTCTTTGGTAGATATCGCAGCGTCTCACCAGATCGTATGCATCACGAAATATGGTTTGCCAGAAAAAGCCGGCATCGTACACTTTTCTTGCGGTCATGTTAGTACCGTGATGTCCTCCAGTAGGTCCATGGTGGCTTTGGTGTAAGATGTGTTCTGCCTCTTTCCCATCAACGCATCTTCTAATGATCTGATCAGGGCAAACCTTAAAGAGGAAAGGGTTGTCCCAATAGTAATATTTTATATCGCGGAAGAACTTTTGTCTTCGAGAGGTTGGCATCCCTTTAGGTATAATTTTTCCCACCAAATAATTGGCATAGTCAGCATACCAGGGATCATTGGTAGATTGTGACCCTTGATGGTATCTACCAATATGCATGAGTTGTTCTTCTGGAAACTGGTCTTGAATGTCTTTTTTGTGCAACTTATCCATTGAAGCAGGGGCGGTACTAGGGTGGGGGCAGTGGGGGCGGCCGCCCCCACCCGATTTTCGGAAAAAAATATTTTTTTAAATTTTTATAGGTTAATTTTGTAAAAAAAATTTATGCCCACATGCAATTTTAAAATTTAAGGTTAATTTTATAAGATATTTTTATTAATTTGAGTTCGCCCCCTCGTTAATTTTTTTCTGGTACCGCCACTGCATTGAAGGATTCTCTAATCGGCTAAGATGGTCCGCCGCGACGTTTTCTGCTCCTTTTTTGTCTTTGATCTCGATGTCGAATTCTTGAAGGAGTAAAATCCATCGTAGAAGGCGAGGCTTAGCATCTTGCTTCTTAAAAAGATATTTCAGAGCTGAGTGATCTGTATAGACAATAGTTTTGGACAAGATTAGATAAGAACGAAATTTATCAAAAGCAAATACTACAGCTAGCAGCTCTTTTTCTGTAGTTGTATAATTTTCTTGGGCGTCAGTGAGCGTTTTGCTGGCGTAGTATATTGGTTGAAACTGTTTCTCCTTCCGCTGTTCCAGAACTGCTCCGACTGCGAAATCACTGGCATCGCACATGATTTCAAATGGGAGACTCCAGTCTGGAGCAACCATGATCGGTGCATGAACAAGCAGATCTTTCAGATGATCGAAGGCCTTGAGACATTCGTCTGTAAAGACAAACGGAGTATCTTTTTCGAGGAGATGAGTCATAGGTCGGGATATCTTAGAGAAATCTTTGATAAAGCGACGGTAGAACCCGGCGTGTCCTAGAAAACTGCGGATGGCTTTAACAGAGATAGGTGGTGGAAGTTTTGAGATGGTCTCGACTTTTGCTTTGTCAACTTCAATTCCAGCTTTGGATATACGGTGTCCTAAAACTATGCCTTCTTTTACCATGAAATGGCATTTTTCCCAATTCAGAACTAGGTTCGATTCTTCACATCGGGTGAGCATCTTGTTCAAGTTAGAAAGACAAGTGGTGAATGAATCTCCGAAAACCGAAAAATCATCCATGAACACTTCCATGCATTGTTCAATCATGTCATGGAAGATTGCTACCATGCATCTTTGAAATGTCGCCGGTGCATTACATAAGCCAAATGGCATACGTCGGTAGGCAAAGGTTCCGTATGGACAAATGAACGTTGTCTTTTCTTGATCCTTTGGATCGAGAGGTATCTGAAAATAGCCAGAGAAACCGTCGAGGAAGCAATAGAATTCGTTTCCTGACAATCTTTCAAGCATCTGATCAATGAACGGTAGAGGGAAGTGATCTTTGCGTGTAGCTTCATTTAGTTTCCGATAGTCGATACATACCCTCCAACCGGTGACGGTTCGTGTTGGAATCAACTCGTTGTCTTCGTTAGCGATGACCGTCATGCCTCCTTTCTTTGGGACGACTTGAACTGGACTGACCCATGGGGAATCCGAAATAGGGTAAATTAGACCGGCATCCAAGAGTTTGATAACCTCCTTTTTCACCACGTCTTGAATCTTTGGGTTAACTCTCCTTTGCCTCTGAATTGATGGTCTGAAGTCATTTTCCATTAAGATCTTGTGAGTGCAGTAATTTGGGCTGATCCCTTGTATGTCAGAGATTTTCCATGCAATCGCTTTCTTATGTGACTTTAGAACCTTAATGAGTAGTGCTTTCTCTTCAGGCTTCAGATCTTTGGATATGATAACTGGTAAGTGCGAAGTTCCTTCGAGAAAAGCATATTCAAGGTGTGAGGGTAGTTCCTTCAGCTCCAATTCTGGTGGTTCTTCTATGGAAGGTTTCATCCTTGCAATTTCGTCTCTTTTAAGCTCGTCGTATGTTGTCTGATAATTTGACTCAACTGCAGGTGCCTCTGGAATGTCGGCTGATGCTATTTCAACCCATTCTGCATTGTTGTAAAGCTCATCTTTTCTCAGCTCATATTTTACTTGGGAAGATTGAGAGATTGCATTATCTTCAGTGATTATTTCTTTGTTGCCCTTTGTGAGTGCAAATCTCTGAAACTGAGCTGAAGAAGATGTGGTAAAAGTAATCTCTGGTTTCAAGTTTTCACAACTTTTAGAAAGTTGCGGATCGGGTGGTTTAAGCATTGACTCCATTTCCTTGAGAGTCTTCAGAATTTCTTCTTTTGAGAGAGACGAATCAGGGATTTCAGAAGTAGGGCTTCTTCTCAAGAGAGTGACCGGAGTGCCTTGCCCAAGTGGTACAGCAGTGATAAATCTGTTGGGCTGTAAGTTGGAATTCTTTAAAGGTAATAGTACTTCCTTTGATGCGATGGATGGATCCGAGATAGCTGAGCATAGACCCGCACCTTCTTCACAGATTTTCCTTGTTGTGATGACAGTGTTTGGAAGGGGATCAATGCTGCTTACTGCGAGGATTTCTTCCAAGTGTTCTTCAATTATTTCCTGCATAGAATCTACAAGACCAAGGTCTTCTCCCATAGGAAGTTTCATTAGCTTATCGACATTGAAGGTGACTTCCTCAGTTCCCACTCTAAGTTTTAAAGATTTTTCATTCACGTCAATGACGGCCTTGGCAGTATTTAGGAAAGGTCTACCAAGGATGAGTGGTACCTGAGTGTCTTCCTCAATATCCATAACAACAAAATCAACAGGAAAGACGAATTTATCAACACGTACCATAATATCTTCAGCAATTCCTCGAGGGAGTTTAACTGATCTATCAGCTAATTGGATGGTCATACGGGTTGGTAAAAGTTCGCTTAATCCTAGTTTCCTATAAAGCGAGTATGGCATAAGGTTTACACTAGCTCCTAAGTCAGCCAAGGCGTTACTTATTTGAACATCCTGAAGGTAACAAGGAATAGTGAAACGGCCAGTGTCTCCTAGCTTTGGGGGCAGTCCTTGTTGCATAATTAAAGAGCATTCTGCGTCTAAGGGCAAGTTAACTATTTGTCTGAGTTTTTCTTTGTTGGATATAAGTTCTTTAAAGAATTTGGCACAACTAGGCATTTCAACTAAAGCATCTAATAATCGAACGTTTAAGTGTAAGCTTTTGAACATTTCTAGATATTTTCCAAACTGGGCTTCTTGTTTTTCTTTCTTAAGCCTACCAGGGAAAGGTATACGTGTTGGTTTAACTACTTCTGGGGCTTTGGAAGATTCTGGTTCAGGAGAGGTGACAGGAGTGTCAACAGGTACTGAATTAGAAGAACTAGAAGGCTCGTCTGGAGGAATATCTTTTGATTTCTCATTCTTAGTCTATTTTCCGCCTCTAGTGACAACAAGGATATCATCATAATCATAAGATGAATGATGAATAGCTTTGCTAATCGCTTCTTCTCTTTGCTTCTCCTCAACTTTTAAAAACAATCTTTTAACATTATCCTCCATGTTTTTAATTAAATCGTTTGAAATTCTGAGCAAATAATCAATTTGGTTTTGAAAATCAACAATTTGTTTGTTTTTATTATTTTGCTCAACCATGAAGTTATTGAAAATCGTATTGTTTAGACGAGAAGACAATTGAAAGGAAGTAGAGGGTGTAGAGGGAACTAACAAATGAGAGATAGGTTGTTTGGATAACCGCTGAGTGAAAGATTTTGAATGAATGATTTGATCAGTGGCTCCTGAAGTGGCGAGAACGTCTTCCTTGGGCTTCGAGTGTGAGAAGAGCCGTTGAGGTTGCTTCCTAGATTTGGAAGAGTCTTGCATATCCTTAACAACTTTAGAGATGGATTCGAGTTGAGCTTTTAAAGTGTCGAACGCTTGAGTAGAAGTGTCTTTGTCTTCCGAGGTTGATTCATCAAACTCCAAGTCATGTTGGTGCATCGTTATCGTCTCAATCAACTTCCAGGCTTCTTCTGAAGTATGTAGCATGAAATTTCCGGATGAAGCAGCATCGAGGGTTTGTTGGTGATGAGGATTCAGACTGTTGTAGAATGTGCAGACCAGATTCGTTTCAGCCAACTGATGATTCGGACATCTTCCAAGCAGATTCTTAAAGCGTTCCCAAGCTGAGCTTAATGATTCAGTAGTTCCTTGACGAAAGTTAATGATTTCATTTTTGAGCTTGGTTTGTAGGGACGGAGGGAAAAACTTAGCCAAGAACTTAGTAGCCATCTCCTCCCATGTATGAATCGAATTGGGTTCGAGTTCATAAAACCATGTCTGAGCTCGGAAAGCTAAAGAATAAGGAAACAGGTGAAGTCGGGTGACTTTGACACTGGATCCGGTTTGTTCGAAAGAGTCGGAAAGGTTGATGAATTTGTTAAGATGGGCGTTTGGATTTTCAACCGAAAGACCATGAAATTGACACTGAGATTTAAGTAATTTAATGAAGTGTGGCTTGATTTCAATGGTTTCGTCGGTTGGTGATACGATTGGTCCTCCTCGTCCCTTTAGCAGTGGTTGGGTTGATGAGGCGAGAGTGATACAATTCGCCATAACTTGTTTTAAGAAGAAAATAGGGTTTTGGAAAGGATAGGTTTAACTAATGACGGGAAATTAAAACTAACTAACCTAGGGATAAAAACTGTAACTTCCGGATGATATTGATCTTCCGTAAGGATCGCTAAATAACTAAGATAACAAAATTCCTAAAATCGGTCGTTGTAGTCACCGGCAGCGGCGCCAAAAACTTGTCGTCACCCCTATTGGTCGGACGGATTTGATTCCGGTCGTTGATCCAACAGCAATAGAAGCGGCGAACAGTGGGTTTTAAATTTGTAGAGCAGGGGAATCCTAAGCTGTACACTACTGACAGTCCTAAAAGGGCAGCAAGTGGTATGTATGACTCATGTGTCGTTCTTCAAACTACAACGGGCATGGGAGTCTAGGAAGTTTGATTATCTTTGGAGATTCAGCTGGGGTTTTTTAAAAAAGCTTTTGGATAGGTTTGGTTTTTATAACTAAATACTAATTAAATAAAGAAAGCAGAACTAAAGAGGTTTGTACGGAGACTCGGTCAACAGAGGATAAGCGAGTGTTTACTATGATTTCGTTAAATGTTATTTGATGAATAGTCAAGGGTAAGGCTACTAGATGTGATGACTAATCCGGAGAGGATAGAAACATAATTAATGCAAAGTATTGTACCTACGACCGTTCCGCGGCTTCCATACGTTTGTACTCCACCAATGGGTGTTTCCAGCACTATACCGAGTAATAGGGCGTTTTACGGTTGTTCCGTTACATTAATTAGGGTTCCACATTACTCCCGTAGATTTCCTATATCCTAATGAGCTACAACTACGATCCTATTAAATATCTAACGTAGAGTTGTCCGCAATCAGATAAGTAACATGTCACGTGGATAGCAGTCATAGAAGTCAGATACACCGGAAGTTCTCCCAAATGTACAGACCAATTCAACTGACGACTATCCTCGAATCCTGGTCCCCAGTCACAGTCATCAGAGACGTCTGTATCGTAGCGTGAATTGTTGATTGAACAAGAACACGAACGGGGATAATCCCGCGGACCAAGTTGGGATAATCGGGCTAACGATCAGTTAAATTGTTCAGCATTACAGATATAAACCATCACAACTATTCCATGCATGTTAATCTACTGTGTAAACCAATATTCTGTGTTTGAAAACCTAATTATACAGTTACTGATATAAACCAAGGAGATAACTCTAGTATGCATTGGTCCTAAGGCAACAATCAAACAAGAACATGCGATAGGGTAACACATAACAGAACACCGTAATCCTAGCATAGCAGATAACCAATAATTAAATCATAGATATCCCGAAAGTTCTCTCAAAGATATATAACAGATAAACATGAATCTAACCTATCTCTAATCCTATGCTCCGTGTCTCTTATGATTTGTTTCAACTTAGAGAACACAGCCATAACAAGTTCATTGATCATCAAGTATAGAATAGGTAGAGAACGTACCACTAGAAATTGGCCAAGTTCTAGCAGGAAGCTTCTAACCACAACATAGGTTGGATAGATAAACATTCGAGATTCAGTTTACGAGTTCATACACAGTTTAAAGTAACACGGGCAGAGTAACAGCATGGCATAAACATTTTGACTATTCTAACATAACTACATCATAGTAAACACAAAGAAATGTCTAGCCTAACATTATATATCTAGCATACAATCCTAAACAAGCATAAACAAAGCAACACATATTTAAAACTGGAAAGTAAGAGATATATAAATAGAACCTGATACGAATTTATTACAGACAGATCTTCGCAAATACAATGTCTTGGAGTGCCTCCGTACAAAAGCTAAAAGCTACCTCTACCTAACTATCTCTCTAACTAGCTCAATTCTAGAGAGAGAAAATCCTCTAGAGAGAGAAACTAGAGAGAGAGTGATGTGTGTGAGAGAGAAAGTGTAAGGAAGAAATGAAATGAGAAAAGTGGTATGTTTGAGGTGTTGGGGATGTCCACTATTTATAGGCAAACCACCAAATCGCACGTACAACTCACGAAGCAGCACGTACAAGCAAACGGAGCACGATATGGGGTAGGGGGCCGTATACGGCCTTGCAGGGGCCGTATACGGTGTAGTATAGGCCGTATATGGTCTTATATGGGCCGTATACGGTGCCTGAGGCCGTATACGGTCTCCGTCTGATTTCGTTCGTTGCTTAAAACGTCCGTATCTCCTTCGTTATGCGTCCGTTTGACTTGATTCTTTCGCCTGTGGTTTCGTAATTCCGTTACACTTATAATGATGCCAATCTCACAGAAATTGGATGTGTAGAGCTTAGGCATAGCCGGAATGACTTTTAATGGCTCTGAAAGCGTAGTGGTTTCTCCGTCCTTTGGCCGTTTCACTTGATTCCAGATTTTTCCGTCTCGATTTTACCTGTACAACAGATGGTAGAAGTTAGGAAGTGTGTCTTGACAGGAAAATGAGATCGGAGGAATCGGCCTGTATTAAAATGCTGTGTTTCGTGCATTTTTAGAGTGTTTTCAGTGATTTTTATCACAACGTCTACTTTTGAACCACTTTAGTGTATTTTAGTAAATAATCAATGTTTTGGAATGTTTTCACTAAAGAAAGGTTCAAAAAAGTGAGGAATAAAGCTTCTAAAAACATGACTTTTTGCATCACATCATTTATCCATTCCACAAAAAGCTAAGTTCTGCAATAAACATCAACACAACGTCATATCTTGAAAATAACAAAGAGTTATAAAAATCTAAGTACTGAAATAAGATAAAATAAACTAAATAAACTAAAAGTCATCAAGTAGATCATCGCTGTCAGGATCGAAGGCAGCAATAGCAGCAGCAAGGACTGAGGTGGGTGATGGTGCAGGCTCCTCAATCGTATCCATGCTCGGCTCAGTAATGCCAGCAGAAGCATGAGCGTGAGGTGGGCTAAAGACATCCAACACAGCCATCAACTGCTCAGTAAGCGAAGGCTCTGCTGATGCACTCCCTGATGACATGGCAGGATCAACAGCAGCAAGCGGAGCAGTGGAAGGTCCAGCAGCGAAGGGTCCAGCAGGAGGGAAGAATGATCAGGGCGGGCGAGACGGTCCTGGGTCCGGACCTAAATGGAACGGACAGTCAGAGGGCCTCGGAAGCCCTACATGCACACAGAGGGTGGACATGATGTCATGCTGGAGGTGGAGTGTCCGAAAGAGGGCCCAGGCTGCAACCGGGTCAGCTAGTGTAATCCCATACTCAAGAGTGGGTATGGGAGCTGACTGGTGAACAGGTGATGGGGGTCTCTCAGCGGATGGCTCCTCATGAGTGATCGGGACATCAGTAAGGTCCTCCTCTCGGATAGTGTACATGGTCCTGCGTGCTCTACGTCCTCGTCTGCGATCTATGCGATGTCTCGGTGGTATCTCAGCTATGATCTCTCTGGTGTCACTGGAGCTATCCATCCTGAAACAAACAAAATAAACAGGTAATGCATAAAATGATGAATACAAATGCACAGAGATCTGATGACAGTGTGAAGATGTTTTATAAAGATTTCTGTTATCAGAGTTCTGGCATTTGCATTTTTAAAACTTATCTCTGATTTTGTTAAAATTTGAAGTTTGTAGTCAGATAAGTAGCAAATCCTGAAATTTCGTTAGAGATAATCATACTTAACAAAAATAAACTAAGAAGTAAAAATTTGACAGAAAAGTAAAGATAAGCTTGGGGTGCCTCCCAAGAGCGCTTGTTTTACGAGTCTCTAGCTTGACTCTTTGTACCTTTCTTGAAGACTCATGGAGGTTCAAAGATGAAGACGTCTTCCCTGATGGGAAAGTCCTCAACATAATGCTTTAGGCGATGACCATTAACCTTAAAATTACCTTCTGGAGCTTCGAGTTCGATTGCGCCATAGGGAAATACCTTTGAGATCGTGAATGGTCCGCTCCACCTACTTTTGAATTTACCGGAGAATTTCTTGAATCGGGAATTGAAGAGCGGCACTTTATCTCCTTGTTTGAACCTAGAGGGCTTTAACTTAGCTTCATGGACCCTTTTAGTTCTTTCCTTGAAGCTCAGCGAACTGTCGTACGCTTGGTCTCTTAGTTCTGCTAACTCATTCAACTGCATTCTCCGTTGTTCTCCAGCTGCTGAAATTTCCAAGTTGCAATGTTTTAATGCCTAGTACGCCCGATATTCCAACTCAATTGGGAGGTGACACGCCTTTCCGTAGACTAGGCGATACGGTGTAGTTCCTAATGGTGTTTTGTAGGCAGTTCTGAATGCCCACAACGCATCGTCTAATTTTTCGGCCCACCTATGCCCTTGATTTCTGACAGTTCGTTCCAATATCCTTTTCAAAGCCCGATTTGTCGCTTCAGCTTGCCCATTTGTTTGTGGATGGTAAGCCGTCGAAGTTTTATGAGTGACACCATACTGCTGCAGCACTCGCATGAATTGAGTATTGCAGAAATGCGTGCCACGGTCACTGATTATAGCTCTGGGAGTTCCAAATCGACTGAACAGCTTTTTGAGGAACTGGGTTACTACTTTTGAATCGTTGGTCGGAAAAGCTTGAGCTTCGGCCCACCTGGAGACGTAGTCAACTGCGACTAAGATGTACTATTTACCGTTAGATTTAGGGAATGGTCCCATAAAATCTAATCCCCAGATATCAAAGATCTCCACGGCCTGGATATTAGTAAGTGGCATTTCGTTACGGGTTGAGATATTGCCTTGTCTTTGGCAAATATCACAGCACATCACCAGGTCGCAAGCGTCTCGGAATATGGTTGGCCAATAAAAGCCGGCATTGTAAACCTTTCGTGCAGTCATTTTGTTGCCATGGTGTCCTCCAGTAGGTCCGTGGTGGCTCTGGTGTAGAATTAGTTCTGCCTCCTTCCCATCGACGCATCTTCGAATAAGTTGATCGGGACAAACCTTAAAGAGATAAGGATCGTTCCAATAATAGTTCTTGACATCTCGGAAGAATTTTCGTTTATGAGAGGTTGGCATTCCTTTTGGTACGATGTTTCCTACCAGATAATTGGCGAAGTCAGCATACCAAGGGTTGTGTGTGAACTGTGACCCTTGTTGGTAGCCTCCTATAGTCATGAGTTATTCTTCGGGGAACTGATCTTGAATATCGTTCTCGTGCAACTTCTCCATTGATGGATTTTCCAATCGGCTAAGATGGTCGGCCGCGACGTTTTCTGCTCCTTTTTTATCTTTAATCTCAATATCAAATTCTTGTAGGAGTAGGATCCATCGTAGATGGCGCGGTTTAGCATCTTGCTTCTTGAAAAGGTATTTCAAAGCGGAGTGATCTGTATAGACAATAGTTTTGGACAAGATTAGATAAGAACGAAATTTATCAAAAGCAAATACTACCGCAAGCAGCTCCTTTTCTGTAGTGGTGTAGTTTTCTTGAGCATCCGTGAGCGTTTTACTGGCGTAGTATATTGGTTGAAAGTGTTTCTCCTTTCGCTGTCCCAGTATAGCTCCAACAGCGAAATCACTGGCGTCGCACATGATTTCAAATGGAAGACTCCAATCGGGGGGCAACCATGATCGGTGCATGTACAAGCTGTTCCTTTAGGTAGTTGAAAGCTTTGAGACATTCATCTGTAAAGTCAAACGGAGTATCTTTTTCGAGAAGATGAGTCATAGGTCGAGAAATTTTAGAGAAATCCTTAATAAAGCGACGGTAGAATCCGGCGTGACCTAGAAAACTTCGGATGGCTTTCACAGAAGTAGGGGGTGGAAGCTTCGAGATGGTCTCAACTTTTGCTTTGTCAACTTCAATTCCAGATTTTGAAATGCGGTGTCCAAGAACTATGCCTTCTTTCACCATGAAGTGACATGTCTCCCAATTCAGAACTAGGTTTGATTTTTCACATCGAGCAAGCATCCTATCCAAGTTAGAAAGACAAGTGGTGAATGAATCCCCAAAAACTGAGAAATCGTCCATGAACACTTCCATGCATTGTTCAATCATGTCGTGAAAGATTGCTACCATGCATCTTTGAAAAGTCGCAGGTGCATTACATAAACCAAAAGGCATACGTCGGTAAGCAAACGTTCCATAGGGACAAGTGAATGTCGTCTTTTCTTGGTCCTTTGGATCGAGAGGTATCTGAAAATAGACTGAGAAGCCATCAAGGAAACAATAGAATTCGTTTCCCGATAACCTTTCGAGCATCTGATCAATGAATGGTAGAGGGAAATGATCTTTGCGTGTAGCTTCATTCAGTTTCCGATAGTCGATACACACCCTCCATCCATTGACGGTTCGTGTTGGAATCAATTCATTATGTTCGTTAGCGATGACCGTCATGCCTCCTTTCTTTGGGACGACTTGAACTGGGCTAACCCACGGGGAATCTGAGATAGGGTAGATCAGACCGGCATCCAGGAGTTTGATAACCTCCTTTTTCACCACGTCTTGAATCTTCGGGTTGACTCTCATTTGCCTTTGAACTGATGGTCTGAAGTCGTTTTCCATTAAGATTTTATACGTGCAGTAGTTTGGACTAATCCCTTGTATGTCAGAGATCTTCCAAGCAATCGCCTTCTTGTGTGACTTTAGAACCTGTACCAGTCTTGCTTTCTCTTCGGGCTTCAATTCTTTAGATATGATAACCGGTAAGTGCGAAGTTCCTTCAAGAAAAGCATATTCAAGGTGTGGGGGAAGTTCCTTTAGTTCCAATTCGGGTGGTTCTTCAGTAGATGGTTTCATCCTGGCAATCTCGTCTCTTTTAAGCTCGTCGTACGTTGTTTGATAATCTGACTCCATTGCATGTGATTCCGAAATGTCGGCTGATGCTATCTCAACCCTTTCTGTATTGTTGGACAGCTCATCTTTTCTCAGCTCATATTTTACTTGGGAAGATTGAGAGATTGCATTTTCTTCAGTGATAATTTCTTTTCCTTTGTCAGTTGTTGCAAATCTCTGAAATTGAGCTGATGAAGACTCGCTGATGGTGATTTCTGGATTTTCGCAACCTTCGAATGGTTGTGAAGCAGGTGTTTTAAGCATTGACTCCATGTTTTTAAGAGTCTTCAGAATTTCTTCCCTTGAGAGAGATGAATGATCTACTTCAGAAGTCGGGTTCCTTTGTAGTAGAGTGACAGGAGTGCCATATCCAAGAGGAGCAGTCAAGATAGAGTTGAGCTGCGGCTCGGAATTCTTTAAAGGAAATAGTAACTCTCCAGATGTGTCGGAAGAATCCGAGATATCTAAGCATAGACCCGCACCTTCTTCACAGAGTATTCTTGAAGTGATGACAGTATTGGGAAGGGGGTTAATGCTGCTTACTGCGAGGATCTCTTCCAAGTGTTCTTCAATTATTTCCTGCATAGAATCTACAAGACCAAGATCTTCTCCCACAGGCTGTTTCATTAGTTTATCAACATTGAAGGTGACCTCTTCAGTTCCAACTCGGAGTTTTAAAGATTTTTCATTTACGTCAATGACGGCCTTGGCAGTGTTTAGGAAAGGTCTGCCAAAGATGAGCGGAACCTGGGTGTCCTCTTCAATATCCATAACAACGAAATCAACTAGAAAGATGAATTTGTCGACACGGACCATAATATCTCCAGCAATTCCTCGGGGGAGTTTAACTGATCTATATGCTAACTGGATGGTCATACGGGTAGGCAAGAGTTCGTTTAATCCTAGTTTCCTATAAAGCGAGAATGGCATGAGGTTTACACTAGCTCATAGATCAGCTAAGGCGTTACTTATTTGAACATCCTGAAGATAACAAGGAATAGTGAAATGGCTAGTATCTCCAAGCTTAGGGGGTAGTCCTTGTTGCATAATTAGAGAGCACTCGGCATCTAGGGGTAAGTTAACTATATGTCTAAGTTTTTCTTTGTTGGATATCAGTTCCTTAAAGAATTTAGCACAACTGGGCATTTCTACTAAAGCATCTAATAATCTGACGTTTAAGTGTAGGCTTTTGAACATTTCTAGATATTTTTCAAATTGAGCTTCTTGTTTCTCTTTCTTAAGCCTACCAGGGAAAGGTATTCGAACAGGTTTAGAAACTTCTGGGACTTTAGAAGGTTCTGGCTCAGGAGAAGTGACAGGAGTGTCAGCTTGTACCGAGTTAGTGGGTAGAGAAGTAGAAGGTTTATCTGAAGGAATATCTATAGTTTTCTCATTTTTAGTCTCTTTTCCTCCTCTAGTGACTACAAGCATGTCATCGTGCTCATAGGATGAGTGAAAGACAGAATTGTAGATCGCTTCCTCCCTTTGCTTCTCCTCAACTTTTAAAAACAATCTTTTAACATTATCCTCCATGTTTTTGATTAAATCATTTGAAATCCTGAGCAAATAATCATTTTGGTTTTGAAAATCAAGGATTCGTTTGTTTGTATTATTTTGCTCAACCATGAAGTTATTGAAAATCGTATTGTTTAGACGAGAAGTCAATTGGGTAGGAGTAGAGAGAACTAAAGATTGAGACGGGGGTAGTGTGGTTAACCGCTGAACGAATGGTTTAGAATGAAAGGATTGGTCAGGGTTTCTACCAGTGGTATCAAGAATTTCTTCGTTGGCCCGTCTGTTTGGGAAGAACTTTGGGGGTTTCTTCTTTTGCATGGGTTTAGAAGATTCTTGCAAGTCCTTGACAACTTTAGAGATGGATTCGAGTTGAGTTTTCAAGGTGTCCAAGGCTTGATCTGAAGTATTCCTTTCCTCTGAAGTGGATTCATCTGGCTCCAAGTCATGATGGTGCATCGTTATCGTCTCAATCAACTTCCAAGCTTCGTCTGAAGTATGTTGCATGAAGTTTCCGGATGAAGCAGCATCGAGGGTTTGTTGGTGCTGAGGATTTAAGCTGTTGTAGAATGTGCAGACCAGATTCGTTTCAGCCAACTGATGGTTTTGACATCTTCCGATAAGATTCTTAAATCGTTCCCAAGCCTTGATTAATGATTCGTTAGTTTCCTGACGGAAGTTAGCAATGTCGGTCTTAAGCTTGGTTTGCATGGAAGGAGGAAAGTACTTAGCTAGAAACTTAGTAGCCATCTCTTCCCATGTATGAATGGGCCATTGTTGGTTGAATGGGCCATTGTTGTTGAAAGTAATTGTAGAAATATATGTTTGAGGTTAAACATAGTATTATATATTAATATTGTAGCAAGTTGACTTTGAAAGTCGACTGTGAATAAAGAGTCTAGTGTATGATGTAAAATTATTGGAATATGATTGAATTAGCTGTGTCCAATTTAAGAAAAGTGGCCAAGGTGACTAGATGATAAATTGATTAGGTTGAAGTTGACAAATAGTCAACAGTGTTGAAAGAGTTAAATATGTATGAACTCTAGTAGTATTCGTTTGAAATATGATTAAACTTCCAAAGGAGTTAATGATGTTAATTGGGATGTGTATAACTCAAATGATTTAAAAATATTGTTAAAGGTTATGGAACCTTGGGTAATTGTGTTAACTTAATTAACATGTAAACAGTGTGAATAAAAGATGTAACTTATTAACAAGTGAATTGTGATATGAATTCTCAGGGGTTAATGAGTTAGTCGTGAAGCGATTAGTCTAGAATTGCTAAGTGACCTAAATTGAGTTAAGACACGATTTTGGATTAATCGTGAAGTGTTTGGTGCTTGTTGAAATATTAACTAGTGGTGTGAGTTGTAGATTGCTTATAAGCAATAAGTTCTCACATTGAGTTTGTAGTTAATTAAACAAGTTGTTGATTTATTAATTGAACTAGTAGTATCATGTGAATTAGATAATATGTGAAACATTGTTGAGGGAACAATGTTAGTAGTTGATTATATGTGTTTATAGGTGTTCAGTTGATTTGCACGTACTTTGTATGTGCATAATAGTTGTTGTTATATGATTGTTTAATCATTAGTTGATCATTAGTAAGTTCCATTACCTATTGGTATAGTTATGTGCTTATTGGTTTATGACATAAACCGATAGTTGAAAATTTTAACGGTTGGTAATAACCATTGATATGATTATGTATAGTGATATTAAAGGCTTTATAAAGACTATGACAGTCTAAATAGCCTATAGTAGAAAAGTGAATTAAGAATCACGTTGAGGTGAAAAAAAAAAAAAATTAATTTTAAATTAATGGTTAAACTTTGAAAGATTGAAAATGTTGTACCATTAATTGAGAAAGGTGTGTAAAGTGTATATGATGATTATATATTTCCATTATTACATGTGTATGTGAAATTCTGTAGGTTGTTATATACTTGATGACAGGATAGTTGTGTTGTAAATGAGTTGCTAGTTGAAATAAGACAATGTAGAGGTTGGTGGAATGTAGGTAATTTGACATGGTGGTACCGATGCTGATATAGCAGAGTACGTGTTGATTGTGGATTTACCTACTAAGTTTGACCTCTACTTCGTTTGTTAAGGTGATATGTGACTATTAGTTTGGTTGTTAGTCATGAACTGAATGTGAATATTCAGAGTTAATACGTGTAGTGTGGTTTTAACACCACTATTGATGTCATTGTTTTATTACTTAAAGTGATAAGTAGTTGTGGTGGGGTCAAAGATTTTAGCACATTGCTAATTGTTGATTGTAAAGACCCGGTAAGTGGCCTTAGGTTTCACTTGTTGTTGTTGTTACTGTAGTTGTAGTTGTTGTTTAAGGGGTGGGGGTCAAACACTCTAGCATGTTGCTAGTTTCTGGTTGTAGATAGTTTTGTATTCCATTGGTATATGTGATTATCTGTTCTAAAGTGGTTTATTATAGACGATTTATGTAAATAATCGTTTGGTGAATGGAAATAGGGGTTTATGCATAGTATATGTGCATGTGGAAAGAATTCAATATATTTAATTAATAATATGAGTTGCTCAAGAGAGTAATGTACGTGAATCTAATTGAGTGAAAGGTATTTAATATGTGAGTATGACACTCTAAGTTATTTGAACGTGATTAGATTTCGAGGACGAAATCTCTTTAAGGGGGAGAGATTTGTAACATCCTCAAAATGGACCTAGTCGTTTTAATATTAATTCTTGAGTTTAAAGTAGTACTAAAAGTGTTTGGAAATAATGTTGGTTGTGCTAGTTGAAATTAATTGGAATAGGAGTCAAATATTCCAATGTGATAAGTAAATTATTAATTGTTTTAAATTAATAAAGTTGACGGTACAATAAAAGGTTTGGACTCGCAAATGGTTTTCGGGTTCCAGACAATAGATTTAGAAGAGGTATTAAATTACACTAGTTGAAGTCGGTTAAAATGTGGGAACCGACCTAACATTTCTCATTTCCTTTTTATTTTCTCTCATTTCAAAATACACACACACAATCTAAGAAATCAAAAGAGAGAAAGGGAAATTGCTTGTGATCTTGTTATATTTGTTTCATCATCATCATCAGTTTATCATCACCATCATCATGGTGTTCTTCATCAAGATGTAAGTAAACTTATACCTATACTTTGAACAATTAGGGTTTGAGTGATATATGTAGAATTGATGATATATAATGCTATATGTTGTTGTAAGTTGTTAGTTGGTTGCTAATTATCTGTTATAATCGACCTATAGACCAGAACTTATGATTTTGGGGTAAGGATTCGTGCAGAAACAAGAGCAACTGTCGCTGCTGCTGTTCTGATGAACAAGCCGGCGGCTTTAGGAGCCAACCCGGCGGGTTGGGTGGTTGGACTAGGAAGCCGGCGGCCTTGTGAGCCAAGCCGGCGGCTTGAGACCCCAGGCCGGCGGGCAGATGGCCCTAACCGGCGGCCTCTAGAAGCTTTAAAACTTATTTAGGTTCTGTTTGCTAAAAAGTTAATTCAACCGGCGGGTGGCATGTTGTAACCGGCGGTTTGTGAAGGGAAGCCGGCGGCTTCCATGTTTTAGCCGGCGGCTTCTGGCCCTTGGCTAGCTTTTCACATGTACTTGTTATAATACGATGTTATCTAGTCGTTGCGTGCTATAATATTGATAAACCTTTTCTATTATAAGATGATAAGTGTATTATGATTTATAACATGTGAATAGGAACTTATGATTGTGATGACGGTTGTGTTAAGTTCCCAGTGTTATGAATTGAATTAAGTTAAGTATTGATGACCCTGATTACTAACTTATATTTAATTGTTGTATTCTCAGATGTGCAGAAGGCTCAGTGATATTAGACTACTGAGTGGATGGCTGAGGTATTCGGTGAGTGGATCTCTAATCCTCAGTGTAACTTGGTTGTGACGAGTTTGGTTACAACAAGTAACATATTATTACTATTGTAGTTGCCATGATGATTATTATAGCTAGTAATAATATGGTTGATATATTAACGTTGGCCTGATGAATATGTGACTTGTTGATTACGTGATTACTTGACTTAATTGGCCTTCGGGCATCAGTTGTTGGCCTTCGGGCATCAGTTGTTAATGAGGTCAACGAGTTGTTGAACTGTTGGTTGGGTTAGTCGGTTATTCAAGGTTTAACACACCTCCTGTGTTAGTTGAGAATAACCACTAGCTATCGGTCTCGTCCGTTATGGCCATACGGATATGGTTGGGTAAGTGTTCTTGGGGAGCCTCCCGGGTTTTATGGTTATCTCCAGAGCCACCGATGCCTCATTATTAAGTCAGTTGCTTGTTGAATAGTTGTTGTGATGATAAGTTGACCAGTTGAACAGTTGCCCTGTTGCTTTGCTAAATGATGGTATTGTGTACTGGTTGGTTATGTGTTAATTGTTGGATGCAAAGTTGTTGAGCTAAGTTAGACTGCTGATTAGTTATCTATTCACTTAGCGTTATGCTAATCCCCCACATAACACTTCTTGCAGGTTATTGATATATTTGGTTGGGCAAGAAGTTGTACTAGAAGGAATGTTTGACCGTAAGGCGATACTCTGATATTTGATTTGTCTAAATCAATGATGTCTGTTGTTTTATATAACACCCGAATTGATAAACTGTGTTTTGAATTGATTGGATTTTTTTATAAGTAAATGAAATGATAAAGATTATAAAGAGAGAAATTGGGATAACGCTTCCGGTACAATATATTTAAATGTTTTCAAAATGAGGGGTGTTATAAGTTGGTATCAGAGCATAGGTTTGGGCGAATTGGACATTGTAATGTGTTTGATCCCAAATCTATGGTTGTGTCAAGTCAAACATTCCTGAATGTGGGATTAGTGGTTGCATGAGAAAGTTGATATTGAATGTGTACTAACCTAAAACAAGATGCTAGAATGTTGTTTTGGTTGCAGAGACGGAGGAATATGAGGAACCGACTGGTATTCTCATTGATTCCTCGATTGTTGCTGGCTTAAGTGCATCAGGTGATTCTCGATAACCTTGTTGAATTTAATTCAGTTTGAATTGTGTACTTTGCTATGATGATGTTGATCTACCCTAAAGTAAGTTGAGTCAGACTGATATGATTCCCTAGTTTTGAGTCAATTGATGTTATTCATATGTTATGAAATAAACTGGGTAGTTTATGTTGAACTTGAAATTGTTAAAAAGGTGTTAAGTCGTGTAGACGCTGTGTTGAATAAGTTGTTAATAGTGATATAGTTAAACTTAAAAGTGTCTACAATGTTGAAACGGAAATTATAATCGGTGGCATGATTATTAGTTGTTAAATGCAAGATGAGATTATAAGATGTTGCTAGGAAATTTATCGTTATGTGATAAACGGAATTAATGTGACTCTTTAAGTTGAAATTAAAGAGATGTTGGTATATCTCAAGTAATAAGTTAGAGTCATATGGTTGTTTAAATGAAAAGTATATATAATTGTTGTAGGGTGTGCCTTGAATAGGCTAAGTTGAAGTTGAAAGTGATAAAGTAATAAAAGTGGCTAGACGTTTAAGTGTGGCCTTGATCATAATTGTTGGTTGAATTATGATCTATGTATAAAGGTGATATAATAAAATAAATATAAAATAAAGGTAATTGATAAACCTTTATGTGTGTTAATAAAGTTGTGAAAATCTTTGTTGAATACTTGTTGTTAGTGGTATAAAGATAATGACTTTAATGAGAAATTGGTGTTTTAAGATTATGGTAGGACACCAATAGTGAAACTGGTTGTGTGTAACTTAAATAGTCGATGAAATATGAACCAGTAGATGAAATATTAAGTGATATTAATGTGTGGCTAAGTGTTAGTTGATTGGAGGCAAGTAAAAAAAAATGCCTTGTGAAGATATTTATGGTATATGGGAAATTACTTCCTTATGTTGAGTTGATAAATTAAATAAATCGGCCATGGATGACTGTATTAACAAGTAAATTTGATTAATATTAAAAACGTGCTTGGAATTGCACGAAGTGTTGAGAAAGTACTTAGTACTTGATGTTGTACTTTGTATTGATTGTTAATGTTAAGTGTACGTGTTTGGAAATTATACGTGATATTATTGTGTTGTTAATATTTAACAAAGATGTTATAAATATATGTGTAAGATGTACAGGTAAAATAAATTGCATATGGAAAGTTGATTATGCAAGTAATAAATAGATAGTAAGTATGTATCTATTCTTAAAAGCTGTATGTTCTAGTAATGTTGAAAACTAGAACTTAGTGTTATATGTGTTTAAGCGAAATGAATCCCATGAGTGAATAATGATATGAAGTAACCTGAGAAGGAAATGTGAAGAACATAATTTTGCAACGCCTGATCACCGTTGTTACATTATGTTGTGTCACATGAACTTGTTGAGGTTACCAAGTATCCAAGAAAATTGAATGTGATTGAGAATAAGGTAATATGAAACTTGTTAAACTAATTAACTGTTAGTTGAATGGTAAAGGTTAATTAGTGGAAGTTACGATAATTAGTAATATAAATTTGCAAGTGTGTATAATACTTGCAATGGTTTGAAATTGTTGAAATGTGGTTATGTGACTAATAGGAGTGGATTTTCTATTAATAAGTTATACGGTATCCTAACGGATTATCGGTGTGTGAATGGCTTGTATTAAGTCAAGTTATATTAATGACCCTGTGTGATGATTAAGTCATTGGTAACAGAGAAAACAATGAGTTGAAGTTTATGATTTGGTTAAAACTAAAACTTAAAATAATTACCAGATGTTAGATATATATGATAAATGACATGAGTAAATAACTCATAAGGGGTTGTAACGAGTTGTTAGTTAGTCATTGATTGGTAATTGGTTAGAGTTAATGTGTTGTGGTTCCATTGTTGGTTGAATGGGCCATTGTTGTTGAAAGTAATTGTAGAAATATATGTTTGAGGTTAAACATAGTATTATATATTAATATTGTAGAAAGTTGACTTTAAAAGTCGACTGTGAATAAAGAGTCTAGTGTATGATGTAAAATTATTGGAATATGATTGAATTAGCTGTGTCCAATTTGAGAAAAGTGGCCAAGGTGACTAGATGATAAATTGATTAGGTTGAAGTTGACAAATAGTCAACAGTGTTGAAAGAGTTAAATATGTATGAACTCTAGTATTATTCGTTTGAAATATGATTAAACTTCCAAAGGAGTTAATGATGTTAATTGGGATGTGTATAACTCAAATGATTTAAAAATATTGTTAAAGGTTATGGAACCTTGGGTAATTGTGTTAACTTAATTAACATGTAAACAGTGTGAATAAAAGATGTAACTTATTAACAAGTGAATTGTGATATGAATTCTCAGGGGTTAATGAGTTAGTCGTGAAGCGATTAGTCTAGAATTGCTAAGTGACCTAAATTGAGTTAAGACACGATTTTGGATTAATCGTGAAGTGTTTGGTGCTTGTTGAAATATTAACTAGTGGTGTGAGTTGTAGATTGCTTATAAGCAATAAGTTCTCACATTGAGTTTGTAGTTAATTAAACAAGTTGTTGATTTATTAATTGAACTAGTAGTATCATGTGAATTAGATAATATGTGAAACATTGTTGAGGGAACAATGTTAGTAGTTGATTATATGTGTTTATAGGTGTTCAGTTGATTTGCACGTACTTTGTATGTGCATAATAGTTGTTGTTATATGATTGTTTAATCATTAGTTGATCATTAGTAAGTTCCATTACCTATTGGTATAGTTATGTGCTTATTGGTTTATGACATAAACCGATAGTTGAAAATTTTAACGGTTGGTAATAACCATTGATATGATTATGTATAGTGATATTAAAGGCTTTATAAAGACTATGACAGTCTAAATAGCCTATAGTAGAAAAGTGAATTAAGAATCACGTTGAGGTGAAAAAAAAAAAAAAATTTAATTTTAAATTAATGGTTAAACTTTGAAAGATTGAAAATGTTGTACCATTAATTGAGAAAGGTGTGTAAAGTGTATATGATGATTATATATTTCCATTATTACATGTGTATGTGAAATTCTGTAGGTTGTTATATACTTGATGACAGGATAGTTGTGTTGTAAATGAGTTGCTAGTTGAAATAAGACAATGTAGAGGTTGGTGGAATGTAGGTAATTTGACATGGTGGTACCGATGCTGATATAGCAGAGTACGTGTTGATTGTGGATTTTACCTACTAAGTTTGACCTCTACTTCGTTTGTTAAGGTGATATGTGACTATTAGTTTGGTTGTTAGTCATGAACTGAATGTGAATATTCAGAGTTAATACGTGTAGTGTGGTTTTAACACCACTATTGATGTCATTGTTTTATTACTTAAAGTGATAAGTAGTTGTGGTGGGGTCAAAGATTTTAGCACATTGCTAATTGTTGATTGTAAAGACCCGGTAAGTGGCCTTAGGTTTCACTTGTTGTTGTTGTTACTGTAGTTGTAGTTGTTGTTTAAGGGGTGGGGGTCAAACACTCTAGCATGTTGCTAGTTTCTGGTTGTAGATAGTTTTGTATTCCATTGGTATATGTGATTATCTGTTCTAAAGTGGTTTATTATAGACGATTTATGTAAATAATCGTTTGGTGAATGGAAATAGGGGTTTATGCATAGTATATGTGCATGTGGAAAGAATTCAATATATTTAATTAATAATATGAGTTGCTCAAGAGAGTAATGTACGTGAATCTAATTGAGTGAAAGGTATTTAATATGTGAGTATGACACTCTAAGTTATTTGAACGTGATTAGATTTCGAGGACGAAATCTCTTTAAGGGGGAGAGATTTGTAACATCCTCAAAATGGACCTAGTCGTTTTAATATTAATTCTTGAGTTTAAAGTAGTACTAAAAGTGTTTGGAAATAATGTTGGTTGTGCTAGTTGAAATTAATTGGAATAGGAGTCAAATATTCCAATGTGATAAGTAAATTATTAATTGTTTTAAATTAATAAAGTTGACGGTACAATAAAAGGTTTGGACTCGCAAATGGTTTTCGGGTTCCAGACAATAGATTTAGAAGAGGTATTAAATTACACTAGTTGAAGTCGGTTAAAATGTGGGAACCGACCTAACATTTCTCATTTCCTTTTTATTTTCTCTCATTTCAAAATACACACACACAATCTAAGAAATCAAAAGAGAGAAAGGGAAATTGCTTGTGATCTTGTTATATTTGTTTCATCATCATCATCAGTTTATCATCACCATCATCATGGTGTTCTTCATCAAGATGTAAGTAAACTTATACCTATACTTTGAACAATTAGGGTTTGAGTGATATATGTAGAATTGATGATATATAATGCTATATGTTGTTGTAAGTTGTTAGTTGGTTGCTAATTATCTGTTATAATCGACCTATAGACCAGAACTTATGATTTTGGGGTAAGGATTCGTGCAGAAACAAGAGCAACTGTCGCTGCTGCTGTTCTGATGAACAAGCCGGCGGCTTTAGGAGCCAACCCGGCGGGTTGGGTGGTTGGACTAGGAAGCCGGCGGCCTTGTGAGCCAAGCCGGCGGCTTGAGACCCCAGGCCGGCGGGCAGATGGCCCTAACCGGCGGCCTCTAGAAGCTTTAAAACTTATTTAGGTTCTGTTTGCTAAAAAGTTAATTCAACCGGCGGGTGGCATGTTGTAACCGGCGGTTTGTGAAGGGAAGCCGGCGGCTTCCATGTTTTAGCCGGCGGCTTCTGGCCCTTGGCTAGCTTTTCACATGTACTTGTTATAATACGATGTTATCTAGTCGTTGCGTGCTATAATATTGATAAACCTTTTCTATTATAAGATGATAAGTGTATTATGATTTATAACATGTGAATAGGAACTTATGATTGTGATGACGGTTGTGTTAAGTTCCCAGTGTTATGAATTGAATTAAGTTAAGTATTGATGACCCTGATTACTAACTTATATTTAATTGTTGTATTCTCAGATGTGCAGAAGGCTCAGTGATATTAGACTACTGAGTGGATGGCTGAGGTATTCGGTGAGTGGATCTCTAATCCTCAGTGTAACTTGGTTGTGACGAGTTTGGTTACAACAAGTAACATATTATTACTATACTGTTGTAAGTAAACTTACATCAAGATGTAAGTAAACTTATACCTATACTTTGAACAATTAGGGTTTGAGTGATATATGTAGAATTGATGATATATAATGCTATATGTTGTTGTAAGTTGTTAGTTGGTTGCTAATTATCTGTTATAATCGACCTATAGACCAGAACTTATGATTTTGGGGTAAGGATTCGTGCAGAAACAAGAGCAACTGTCGCTGCTGCTGTTCTGATGAACAAGCCGGCGGCTTTAGGAGCCAACCCGGCGGGTTGGGTGGTTGGACTAGGAAGCCGGCGGCCTTGTGAGCCAAGCCGGCGGCTTGAGACCCCAGGCCGGCGGGCAGATGGCCCTAACCGGCGGCCTCTAGAAGCTTTAAAACTTATTTAGGTTCTGTTTGCTAAAAAGTTAATTCAACCGGCGGGTGGCATGTTGTAACCGGCGGTTTGTGAAGGGAAGCCGGCGGCTTCCATGTTTTAGCCGGCGGCTTCTGGCCCTTGGCTAGCTTTTCACATGTACTTGTTATAATACGATGTTATCTAGTCGTTGCGTGCTATAATATTGATAAACCTTTTCTATTATAAGATGATAAGTGTATTATGATTTATAACATGTGAATAGGAACTTATGATTGTGATGACGGTTGTGTTAAGTTCCCAGTGTTATGAATTGAATTAAGTTAAGTATTGATGACCCTGATTACTAACTTATATTTAATTGTTGTATTCTCAGATGTGCAGAAGGCTCAGTGATATTAGACTACTGAGTGGATGGCTGAGGTATTCGGTGAGTGGATCTCTAATCCTCAGTGTAACTTGGTTGTGACGAGTTTGGTTACAACAAGTAACATATTATTACTATTATAGTTGCCATGATGATTATTATAGCTGTAACACCCGCCAAATTAGGACTAGTAATTAGTGCCTAATCGTATGTTAATACATGTAATTAGTTTCTTGTTAGGCTAATTAATGTATCGAATTATATATATATTGTTGAATATATACGAAAATGCGATTTGGTTAAATCGTACGCAATTTAAATCGGATGTATTTCGATTCAATTTAATACGAACGTTGGTGACCAATCTTATTAAATAACGCTTTTATGTCAAAAATATTATTATAATAATATTTCGTATTCATACGTATTGTACAAACAAACCTTACACAATTTAAATGTAAAACGCGCAAACTAAATAAACAAACTTACAGTTTATAATTCAATATATAAATTGATTAGTAAAATATTTAAATAAAATATCGCATAATAATTTGTATTTTAAAACGTACCATTTAATATTTAAAGTAATTAATTAACGTTTAAACGACGGAGCAAACGAACACCGCACGGGGAGCGGAGACTGAGAGTTGGAGGATAACCTCCAACCCACCACCTCACTTTCTCATTTCTATCTTTCTTCCTCTCTCTTCCTCCATTTTCTCTCTAAAAAGTTCATCACCACCACATCACAAAAATCGTCAAATACTACCACTAAACGACCTTGGATCTCATCATCACTTTGAAGAAAAACGTTCACCACTTCCCGATCTACAACGCTATCTTTTCGGATTTCTCATCCGACACTTTGTAAGTTTCCGACAAATCCCGAAATCTCTCGTTTTTAAGTGTTTTCACTTTCTAGTAGTTTGTAACAACTTAAAATGTCCATATATGGGTTGGGTAAAAGAATCGGACCAAACTATGGCCGGAAAACTCGTTTTTGGCTCAAAAACCCGTCAACAGCTTTAAGTGTCGCAACGAAGCATGCAGTATAGCGTCACTTCGTGCGTCACTTAAGTGACGCATTGAGTGTCGCTAAAAGCCCAAATTTTGCGTCACTTGCCTAAGTGCCGCATAAAACCCTCTTTTTCCGTCACTACCTAAGTGACGCATTTTCAATACCCGTCACTAATGACCGACACTTATAGCGTCACTTGCCTAAGTGACGCCTACCATCAAACCTGATTTCACCCGTCACTCACCTTAGTGACTCATGACCTTTATACCGACACTTACAACCGACACTTCCTCAAGTGTCGCACTCTATGCGTCACTTGCACAAGTGACGCTATTATTCAGAATCAGTCATTTCATGCGACACTTCCTAAGTGTCGCCTAAACCCATGAGTGTCGCTTTAAGTGACGCATAAAACAGAATATTTACAACTTAAATTTCACTAAGTGTCGGACTTTTACAACCTCAAATCTTTATACAATACGACTTATAAAACACTGTGGGACACTTTTGTAAGTGCAAAACATCGATAACTTGATAATAATACTGGAAGTTATTATTTCAAACTCGTCACCAACGGGTCGTACACTTTTCAAACACTTAAACATATCAACCAAATAGTGGATATTTGGACATTATAGTTGGACGAACAACTGCAGGGGTGATCTTTTAAGATACCCAATCATATTTATAACCATCGCGTGTCGTGGACACCCTCAGGTTACAAGTCTTTGGACTTCATTTCGGCTAATCAACTTACGTTTGTGTAAACGCATTCAGACTCAGGTGAGTCTCATAGCCCCTCTTTTTACTGTTTTACTCAGGGGTGTGATATACTGCTCAAACTTTTAACATGTGAACGCAAGTACCAACTTTTCATATACTACATGAGTTTTTCGAAACTAATCATTTAAAGTCCTCCGTCAGCATAGTTGTTAATACGTTGTAGCGTGAATATTAGTATATGGTACCATATAGGATTGACCCTCCTCGTTCGGGTTAGCAAGCACTAACCGGGTAAACGGACGTACTAGTATTTGGGAAGACGAGTGTTGATTAGGCACTCGTGGAGGCACCTCGCCCGGATTTCTCTATAGGGGACCCGGCCCTCGAGTTAAGCTCAACTATGTGCTCATGGCTGTATACACGATGATTATCATTTAATTGTTGGATGCAATTCATTATTTAATTGCTGGATGCAATTCATTATTTAAATCTTGCGGTTCATACGATATTACTTGATTTCAAACCTGTGAGCTCACCAGCTTTATAGCTGACCTTTTAGCATATATCGCAGGTACCCAGCAGTAGGATGTTTCTGCTTCAGGATTTAGCTCGAGTCAGCATACAGACGATTGAGATTTTCTTGCATTAGTATATTTTGTATAAGTACTTATGTACTGAAATCTCATTATATTTAACTCGAGCTATGTAAAGCTTTAAATGTTGTAAACATTTCAATTATCAATATATTTTGTTAAAACGACGCATATAGAGTCGTTTGCTATTTATCTTTGTGCTTTGTTATTGATTAGTAACACCCAAATCAAGCTTCCGCAAATCATTAAATTTGGGGGTGTTACAGATTGGTATCAGAGCCTAAGGTTATAGTGAACTAGGTTGCATTAGTGAGCCTAGACTATGACCATTAGGCAGTATTCCTTATTAGGTATGACTGGTTCAGGGATTACAGCATACGAGTTTAATTTAACATAGCCTGATCAACTATGTACAATTAAGCAAAGATGATGTAAGATCTGAAAGTAGTTATGGCTGAACAGGATACAATAGAAGACTCTGACCTCGAGAGAACCGAGACTCAAACATGTTTATGCTAGACACTCAATAGGCTATATTATATAGGAGCTATATGAATATAGGCCTCAATCTTACTAACGCTTTGTCTCAGAAATGGCAAACATCCCATCAGATTCATCTCGTTCTCAATCCGGGTCGCAGAACCCAAGGGTAGCAAGGAGGAACAACAGGTTGCCTCGAGCTGGCCCGTATCCCACTCACATCGCCTTACCGGCTTTAGCCGCTAGGGTAAACCAACACGAGCAGCGACTTCGCACCATGGATGTCGTGCTGCAGGAAACGAATGAAAACTGGCGACTTACGTCTCTTGAACGCATAGAACAGGTCTCTGACGACCTTGAAACCACAAACAACAACATGGATGTCCTTCGCAACCAAATTATAGAAATAAGGGTGGAAAATGCCCTTCTACAACAAAGGATGGAAGAATGTGAGCAACGCTCACATGAAGCAGAAGAGTATGCGCGCGGAATAACACAACTTCTTGCGCTAGCAGAAGACAACGCCCGACAAGCTAGCAGGCTTGCAAACACTGTGGACCGTCTTGTCACGATGATGGAACAAATTAATCTACATCAAGACTAGGGTAGTCTTTGTCTTGTAATCTATCCTGTAATCTAGTAACTATCTACGCGCTACTCTATAATTCAGTCGGATGTAACAATTCCCGACATCTTTTGTAATACATCTGTAGGATGTAACCTTTGAACTCGTATTAGCTATCAAATATTTCTCGTTGTTCAACTCATATTAATTGCCATAATTCTTTTTCATATTAATGTTATGTATTACCACCTTTATACATGTACATCTGAAATAAATACAATTTTCTTACAAAATCTCATGTATCTTCATTTCTTTCATTGAAGAATCATGCCGCCAAAGACACGACCTTACACCGATGCTCAGATTACGTCACTCATAACCCAGGCTGTTACTGAAGCCTTGGCTCGCAATACCCCACCCAACTCCACAAGAAACAGCGATACCGCTGGAACCTCTGCCGTCAAACCTTGTTCTTACAAGGACTTTCAAAGCTGTAAACCCTCGAGTTTCAAGGGTTCTGAAGGAGCCATCGGACTGATCAGATGGTTCGAGAAAATGGAAACTGTTTTTCGTGTCAGTAAATGCGCGGAGAACGACAAAGTAAACTTCTCCACCTGCTCTCTTGAAGATGATGCCCACTCTTGGTGGAATTCATATACCCAATCAGTGGGTGCTGACATTGCCTACCAACTCACTTGGGAGGAATTGAAGGCAAAACTCACTGCCAAATACTGCTCGATCGCCAAACTCCAAAAGCTAGATGAGGAGTTTTGGAATTTGAAGGTTCAGGGCGGTGACATCGATGGTTATACCACCAGGTTTCAACAACTAGCTGCCCTCCGCCCAGCTATGGTAAGCACTGAACCTGATAAAATCAGGAAGTACGCCCTTGGTCTCCCTGATCCTGTTCGGGGACATGTCATCTCTTCAAAACCAACCACCATTGACGGTGCAATCCTATTGGCCCAAGACTTGATGTCAATGAGCCAAGATTCTGAACCACCCACTTCATCCTCTCACAACAACAAACGCAAGTGGTCTGACTACCACAACAACCCCTCCAACCAACAAAACAAGAAAACCGACACCATCAAAGCTTACAACACCACCACTGACATCGTCCGGGGCTACACTGGGAGCAAACCTTATTGTTCCAAGTGCAGTCGCCACCATGAAGGCTCCTGTGGTCCCTTTTGCAACAATTGCAAGAGGTACGGCCACCTCACAAAAGATTTCCGCTCTCCCGCCAACAACAATTCCAACAACAACACCAGACCACCCAAAGTATGCTTTGAGTGTGGGAAACCTGGGCATTTTAAGGACTCGTGCCCAAAACTGAAGAACAACAACAACAACAACCGCAACAACAACAATAACAACACCCGCAGCAGAGCTTTCGTCATTAAATCTGGGGACGCCCGCCAGGACCCGAATGAGGTCTCGGGTATGTTCCTCCTCAACAACTTAAATGCTTCTGTTCTATTTGATACTGGTGCTGATAGAAGCTTTATCTCCGATGATTTTTGCCCATTACTTGACATCACTCCTGTTGCCTTAGATGTTAAGTACACTGTAGAGCTAGCAAATGGAAAACTTGTAGAAACCACCAGTGTGATACCTAATTGCACTTTAAACCTAGCTGACGAAACCTTTTCGATCGACCTTATACCCATTGAAATCGGAAGTTTCGACGTCATTATCGGAATGGACTGGTTGTCCAAGCATCGAGCTGAAATCGTTTGTCATGATAAAATCGTCCGTATCCCACTCGCCGTTGGTGGAACCTTGATCATACAGGGGGAGACCGGTGGGACGGGACTCAATATAATCTCCTGCTTAAAAACCCGAAAATTTCTGAGAAAGGGTTACCCCGCAATACTTGCACACATCACAGAGAAGAAGTCGGAGGAGAAGCGACTTGAGGATGTGCCAATTGTTAGAGACTTTCCCGAAGTCTTTCCGGAAGAATTGCCTGGTCTACCTCCGCTTAGACAGGTTGAGTTCTCGATTGATCTCGTGCCGGGTGCCGCACCGGTGGCCCGCGCACCATACCGTTTAGCCCCGTCCGAACTTCAGGAGTTGTCCTCTCAGTTACAGGAACTTCTGGATCGAGGATTCATTAGACCGAGTTCTTCACCTTGGGGAGCTCCGGTCTTATTTGTCAAGAAGAAGGACGGTTCATTCCGAATGTGCATCGACTACCGAGAATTGAACAAATTGACCGTCAAAAACCGATACCCACTTCCTCGCATTGATGATCTATTCGACCAACTTCAGGGTTCAAGTTTCTACTCAAAAATCGACCTGCAATCAGGTTATCATCAGTTACGAGTTCTCGACGCCGATATTCCAAAAAATGCTTTCAGAACTCGTTACGGGCACTACGAATTCCAAGTGATGCCCTTTGGTCTAACCAACGCACCGGCTGTATTCATGGACCTCATGAACCGGGTGTGCAAACCTTACCTCGATAAGTTTGTCATTGTCTTTATTGATGACATACTCATTTACTCGCGCAACGAGCAAGAACATGCGCAACACCTTAAGACCATCCTTGAACTACTTAGACACGAGGAGCTTTACGCTAAATTCTCTAAGTGTGAGTTCTGGATTCAAACCGTTCAATTTCTTGGTCACGTGATCGACAGTCAGGGAATTCACGTGGACCCATCAAAGATCGAGGCTATCAAAGACTGGCAAGCACCCACCTCTGCAACTGAAGTACGACAATTCTTGGGTCTTGCTGGGTACTATCGGCGATTTATCGAAAATTTCTCCAAAATAGCTCAACCACTCACGGTACTGACTCAGAAGGACAAAAGGTTCGATTGGACCGATAAACAAGAGTCAGCGTTCCAACTTCTGAAACAAAAGCTTTGCAGTGCTCCAATTCTATCCTTACCCGAAGGCACCGATGACTTCGTGGTATACTGCGATGCTTCTCACCAAGGTCTTGGTTGCGTGCTGATGCAACGAGACAAAGTTATTGCCTATGCCTCACGACAGCTGAAAATTCATGAAAAGAACTACACCACTCACGATCTCGAACTTGGAGCTGTCGTTTTTGCTCTCAAAATCTGGAGACATTATCTCTACGGCACTAAGTGCACCATTTTTACCGATCATAAAAGTCTCCAACATATCTTCGATCAGAAGGATCTCAATATGAGGCAACGTCGATGGGTCGAGTTGCTTACCGATTACGATTGCGAGATCAAGTACCATCCAGGGAAGGCTAATGTTGTAGCCGATGCCCTCAGTCGAAAGGAACGATCAAAACCACTTCGAGTCCGAGCCCTCAGTATGACCATTCACAACGATCTTACCATTCAAATTCATACCGCTCAGATCGAGGCCCTGAAATCTGAAAACATCAAAAATGAAGCCTTGCGGGGAATCGACAAACAATTTGAAATCAAACCTGACGGGATTAGGTATTTCTCAAACCGAATCTGGTTGCCTAGTTTCGGGAACCTAAGAGACTTGGTGATGGACAAGGCTCACAAGTCTAAATATTCTATCCACCCGGGATCCGATAAGATGTACCACGGAATCAAGGAATTTTATTGGTGGCCAAACATGAAAGCCGAAATCGCCACTTATGTCAGCAAATGTCTTACTTGCTCGAAAGTCAAAACCGAACATCAGAAACCTCCTGGTTTACTCCAACAACCTGAAATCCCTGAATGGAAATGGGATCAAATTGCCATGGATTTCATAACCAAACTACCCAAGTCGCCGAGCGGCTGCGATACCATTTGGGTGATCGTCGATCGTCTCACCAAATCTGCTCATTTCCTGGCAATCAAAGAAAACGATAAAATGGAACGCCTTACACAAATCTACATCAAGGAAATCGTTTCTCATCACGGTGTTCCAGTCTCAATCATCTCTGACAGAGATGCCCGTTTCACTTCTCATTTTTGGCAATCACTTCAGAAAGCTATGGGTACCCGTCTCGATATGAGTACCGCGTACCATCCTCAAACCAATGGCCAGAGTGAACGAACCATTCAAACCTTGGAAGATATGCTACGCGCCTGCGTAGTCGATTTCGGTACAAACTGGGAAAGACATCTACCGTTGTGTGAATTTTCGTACAATAACAGTTATCACGCCAGCATTAAGACTGCACCTTTTGAGGCACTGTACGGTCGTAAGTGCCGATCACCGATCTGTTGGACTGAGGTGGGAGATAGTCAACTCACTGGTCCTGAACTCATTCACGCCACCACTGAGAAAATTGTGGAAATCCAGAACAGACTCAAAGCAGCACGTGATCGTCAGAAAAGTTATGCTGACGTGAGACGCAAACCACTCGAGTTCCAAGTTGGGGATCGAGTTCTTTTAAAAGTATCGCCTTGGAAAGGCGTCATCCGTTTTGGCAAACGCGGGAAGTTGAATCCCAGATACATCGGGCCTTTTGAGATCCTTGAACGGATTGGCCCCGTAGCTTATCGATTGCAGCTGCCATCCGAACTCAGCAGCGTGCACCCCACTTTTCATATTTCAAACTTGAAGAAGTGTCTGTCTGATGAGACACTTATCATTCCACTGGATGAAATTCGTGTTGACGATAAACTATACTTCGTTGAGGAACCCGCTGAAATTATGGACCGTGAGGTCAAACAACTGAAACAAAGTCGTATTCCCATCGTCAAGGTCAGATGGAATTCGCGGCGTGGTCCGGAATTCACCTGGGAACGGGAAGACCAAATGCGACTCAAATATCCTCAACTTTTCACTGATTCTACATCGAACACGACCTCGAGCTAAATTTCGGGACGAAATTCTTCTAACAGGGGGAGAATGTAACACCCGCCAAATTAGGACTAGTAATTAGTGCCTAATCGTATGTTAATACATGTAATTAGTTTCTTGTTAGGCTAATTAATGTATCGAATTATATATATATTGTTGAATATATACGAAAATGCGATTTGGTTAAATCGTACGCAATTTAAATCGGATGTATTTCGATTCAATTTAATACGAACGTTGGTGACCAATCTTATTAAATAACGCTTTTATGTCAAAAATATTATTATAATAATATTTCGTATTCATACGTATTGTACAAACAAACCTTACACAATTTAAATGTAAAACGCGCAAACTAAATAAACAAACTTACATTTTATAATTCAATATATAAATTGATTAGTAAAATATTTAAATAAAATATCGCATAATAATTTGTATTTTAAAACGTACCATTTAATATTTAAAGTAATTAATTAACGTTTAAACGACGGAGCAAACGAACACCGCACGGGGAGCGGAGACTGAGAGTTGGAGGATAACCTCCAACCCACCACCTCACTTTCTCATTTCTATCTTTCTTCCTCTCTCTTCCTCCATTTTCTCTCTAAAAAGTTCATCACCACCACATCACAAAAATCGTCAAATACTACCACTAAACGACCTTGGATCTCATCATCACTTTGAAGAAAAACGTTCACCACTTCCCGATCTACAACGCTATCTTTTCGGATTTCTCATCCGACACTTTGTAAGTTTCCGACAAATCCCGAAATCTCTCGTTTTTAAGTGTTTTCACTTTCTAGTAGTTTGTAACAACTTAAAATGTCCATATATGGGTTGGGTAAAAGAATCGGACCAAACTATGGCCGGAAAACTCGTTTTTGGCTCAAAAACCCGTCAACAGCTTTAAGTGTCGCAACGAAGTATGCAGTATAGCGTCACTTCGTGCGTCACTTAAGTGACGCATTGAGTGTCGCTAAAAGCCCAAATTTTGCGTCACTTGCCTAAGTGCCGCATAAAACCCTCTTTTTCCGTCACTACCTAAGTGACGCATTTTCAATACCCGTCACTAATGACCGACACTTATAGCGTCACTTGCCTAAGTGACGCCTACCATCAAACCTGATTTCACCCGTCACTCACCTTAGTGACTCATGACCTTTATACCGACACTTACAACCGACACTTCCTCAAGTGTCGCACTCTATGCGTCACTTGCACAAGTGACGCTATTATTCAGAATCAGTCATTTCATGCGACACTTCCTAAGTGTCGCCTAAACCCATGAGTGTCGCTTTAAGTGACGCATAAAACAGAATATTTACAACTTAAATTTCACTAAGTATCGGACTTTTACAACCTCAAATCTTTATACAATACGACTTATAAAACACTGTGGGACACTTTTGTAAGTGCAAAACATCGATAACTTGATAATAATACTGGAAGTTATTATTTCAAACTCGTCACCAACGGGTCGTACACTTTTCAAACACTTAAACATATCAACCAAATAGTGGATATTTGGACATTATAGTTGGACGAACAACTGCAGGGGTGATCTTTTAAGATACCCAATCATATTTATAACCATCGCGTGTCGTGGACACCCTCAGGTTACAAGTCTTTGGACTTCATTTCGGCTAATCAACTTACGTTTGTGTAAACGCATTCAGACTCAGGTGAGTCTCATAGCCCCTCTTTTTACTGTTTTACTCAGGGGTGTGATATACTGCTCAAACTTTTAACATGTGAACGCAAGTACCAACTTTTCATATACTACATGAGTTTTTCGAAACTAATCATTTAAAGTCCTCCGTCAGCATAGTTGTTAATCAGTTGTAGCGTGAATATTAGTATATGGTACCGTATAGGATTGACCCTCCTCGTTCGGGTTAGCAAGCACTAACCGGGTAAACGGACGTACTAATATTTGGGAAGACGAGTGTTGATTAGGCACTCGTGGAGGCACCTCGCCCGGATTTCTCTATAGGGGACCCGGCCCTCGAGTTAAGCTCAACTATGTGCTCATGGCTGTATACACGATGATTATCATTTAATTGCTGGATGCAATTCATTATTTAATTGCTGGATGCAATTCATTATTTAAATCTTGCGGTTCATACGATATTACTTGATTTCAAACCTGTGAGCTCACCAGCTTTATAGCTGACCTTTTAGCATATATCGCAGGTACCCAGCAGTAGGATGTTTCTGCTTCAGGATTTAGCTCGAGTCAGCATACAGACGATTGAGATTTTCTTGCATTAGTATATTTTGTATAAGTACTTATGTACTGAAATCTCATTATATTTAACTCGAGCTATGTAAAGCTTTAAATGTTGTAAACATTTCAATTATCAATATATTTTGTTAAAACGACGCATATAGAGTCGTTTGCTATTTATCTTTGTGCTTTGTTATTGATTAGTAACACCCAAATCAAGCTTTCGCAAATCATTAAATTTGGGGGTGTTACAATAGCTAGTAATAATATGGTTGATATATTAACGTTGGCCTGATGAATATGTGACTTGTTGATTACGTGATTACTTGACTTAATTGGCCTTCGGGCATCAGTTGTTGGCCTTCGGGCATCAGTTGTTAATGAGGTCAACGAGTTGTTGAACTGTTGGTTGGGTTAGTCGGTTATTCAAGGTTTAACACACCTCCTGTGTTAGTTGAGAATAACCACTAGCTATCGGTCTCGTCCGTTATGGCCATACGGATATGGTTGGGTAAGTGTTCTTGGGGAGCCTCCCGGGTTTTATGGTTATCTCCAGAGCCACCGATGCCTCATTATTAAGTCAGTTGCTTGTTGAATAGTTGTTGTGATGATAAGTTGACCAGTTGAACAGTTGCCCTGTTGCTTTGCTAAATGATGGTATTGTGTACTGGTTTGGTTATGTGTTAATTGTTGGATGCAAAGTTGTTGAGCTAAGTTAGACTGCTGATTAGTTATCTATTCACTTAGCGTTATGCTAATCCCCCACATAACACTTCTTGCAGGTTATTGATATATTTGGTTGGGCAAGAAGTTGTACTAGAAGGAATGTTTGACCGTGAGGCGATACTCTGATATTTGATTTGTCTAATCAATGATGTCTGTTGTTTTATATAACACCCGAATTGATAAACTGTGTTTTGAATTGATTGGATTTTTTTATAAGTAAATGAAATGATAAAGATTATAAAGAGAGAAATTGGGATAACGCTTCCGGTACAATATATTTAAATGTTTTCAAAATGAGGGGTGTTATATATATCGAATGAGTCGGTAAGGTTGATGAACTTGTTGAGATGGGTGTTTGAGTTTTCAACCGAAAGACCATGAAACTGACACTCAGATTTAATCATTTTTATGTAGTGAGGCTTAATTTCAAGGGTTTCGTCGGTTGGTGCTACGATCGGTCCTCCTCGTCCCTCTAGCAGTGGCTTGATTGATGAGGCGAGCATGATACGGTTCGTCATAACTCGTAAGGTAGAAATTAGGGTTACGGAAAGGAAAAACTAATCTAAACTAATTAACCTAATTAATCTAATTAACCTAAGAATAAAGCAGGTAACTTCCGGATGATATTGATCTCCCGAAAGGGTCGCTAAATAACTTAAGATAACTAAATTCCTAAAGTCGGTCGTTGTAGTCCCCGGCAGCAGCGCCAAAAACTTGTCGTGCACCCCGCGGTCGTTCGGATTTTACTCCGGTCGTTGAACCTTCCGGCAAGGGCGCGCGGACAGTGTGTTTTATATTTATTATGCTGGGTATCCTAAGTTTTGATACAACTTAAAGACCTAAAGGGCAGTAAGCGGTATGTATGACTCAGGTGTCGTTCTTCAAACTACAACGGGCATGGGAATCTAGGAGGATTAATTATCTTTTGTAATTTAGCTGGGATTTTTAAAACTTTTTTGATAGGTTGGTTGGTTTTCTAAACTAATTACTAAAATTAAAAACTAAATTAAAGACAGGGGTTTGTACGGAGCACGCAGAGAAATCAAGATAAGGAATATATTTGCTGTGACTTCGGCAATGTTATTTGGATGGATAGTTATGAGAGATAAGGTTACTAGGTGTAATGATTAATCCGGTGAGGTCATAGAAACTTAATTGGTAGATAAAGTATTATGCCTACGACCTTTACTCGGTTTCCCACGTATTTATGTTAACGCTATACCGGATACTCGGGCGTTTTACAGCTTTTCCGTTATACCAATTAGGGTTCCAGATTACTCACTAGATATTCCTGTATTTCTTAATGAGCTACAGCTACGATCCTACTATATACCTAACGTAGAGTTGTCCGTAATCAGATATATAATATGTCACATGGATAGCAGTTATAGAATGTCCAGTACACCGGAAGTTCTCCCAAATGCACAGACCAATTCATCTGACGATTATCCTCTAATCCAGGTCCCCATTTACAGACATCCGGAGGACGTTAGTATCATGGCATGAATTGTTCATTGAACAATAACATGAACAGGGTTTAACCCGCAGAACTGGTTGGGATAATCTGTCTAGCGGTCAGCTGAATTGTTCATCATTAATCATACAATCAGCATAACTATTTACATACATGTTAACCTATCTGTATTATGTTTATTATGTTCGTGAAAATCTAATTAGCAGGGCAGTGATAATGTTTGCGTATGTCTAGCATGCAGTACCTAAGCAACAATCAAACAAGAACATGCAATAGGACGGAACACTAGTCATCATATTAACTGACCTAATAATTAAATCATGGATATCCCGGAAGTTGTCCCAAAGATACACAACAAACAAGCGTGAACCTAATCTATCTCTAATCCTATGCTTCGTGTCCCTCGGATGTATTTCAATCAAGGGAACATCGACCATGTTGAGTTCATTGATCATCATACACAGAATAGTTGGCAATCCTACTTCTAGCAATTGGCCAGGTTCTGGGGAGGAGGATACAAACCACGGTGCAAGTACTATCTGAAGCAGAAGATATGATCGAATGTTTGGATTACCATCAGGGAGATGTTCATTTTCTAATAGCCACCTTAAGGGCATCAACTATTGAGTACACGTCATACCAGAAGGAACTGATTAAGCAATTGGAGGAAGAGTATGAGAAGTTTGTTAACTCTGATAACAAATTTAATCCAACTAGGTTTGATGAAGTGGTGATGGAGCTAAGAGAAGATTTAATCCCAAAGGAGATACTCGATCCTGAGTATTGTGAAGAGCAAAAGAATTTCTATAATTGTGTTTACCATGCTCTTGCAAAGTCTTCATTTCCTTATTCTAAGGAAGAAATGAAATTGCTTAAGGAATTTAAGGAAAATCTGGAATGGGCTACTGGAAATTTGAGTGCTATGCATGATATAGGGATGCTGATGGAATTGCAGAAATTTTTGGATTTGATGAAAAAGCATGATCATAAAGGAAATGAGAAGTTTTATGTCAAGTGCACTGTGGACTATTATGTCCAAGAAATCATTGATGAACTTTATGGTCCAGCTGTGAAGGAGTTGAGTCTGTTAATGCCTGAAGACTTTATGAATGAACCAGAGGCACGTCTGGCAAATTATGTGACAGATCAATTGAAGACAGCTTACCATGGAGTTCACTTCAACACGCATGCCAAGTTGTTTCATTTGGGAATGTCAGAAATTTACATTCATTTTCTGAACATTTTTCAGCACTCTAGTTTGTTACTCAACATGCAGCATATGGAGCTAATTAATGGTATTAAGGAAGGGATTGGCGCAACGGTCAAGGCCCCCACTGTCATTAACTATGCTAATCTTCATCTTGGATTTTATGGATATGGTTTTAGATCTTGACACTCAGGAGACAGGTACTCAGTCTTTGCACCGATTATTGACTGTTACTTATTTGCTTGAGGATGGGAGTGTTGGTTTTGTCTCATATGCTTGGGCTAGATTGTTTGGTATACATGAGATTTTTTTTCAGGGAGTTAGTTGTTGAGTTCTATAGCTCTGTTAGGTTTGATGTATCATCTGAGGATGTGTTACAGCATACTCTGACTTTTATGCTTGGTGGTGAGCCACGTAGTTTGAGTTTGATTCAGTTTGCACAGGCTATTGGGTTGTATACTGTTGATGAGGAGGCTAACCCTCATTTTAGGGATTTTCTGAGAGCTGCGCGTACGAATAGGTACGATGATCTGGAGGTTGCTGCAGGTTGGGTAGATGTAGCCAATGGAGAGTTTGGTACCCGAGGTCCTTCTGATGTTTTAGTGAGGAGTCCAGCTAATAAGCTGGTACATAGGATGTTGTCTCATTCGATCTGTGCTAGGAAGACAAGGCACGATAAGGTGCATAAGGTGGATTTGTTTTATTTGCATTCTATTACTCAGGGGACGAATGTGAATGTCCCTTGGAGATTGGCAGACTGGATGACACATAAGGCTACAGGTACGAAGGCTTCGAGTGTTATTTGTGGTGGTCAGTATGTGACGAGATTGGCTAGGTGGTTTGGTCTTACACAGGAGATGTATTAGTCTTGTACTCCTGTTGTTCCTGGTATGCAGTATATGGGAGCTCATAAGCTCCTGGAGATTTCGGTTATTATGAGACCTTTAGAGGGAGATTTCTACCTTTGGACCCCACCATTGATTGCAGGAGGTAGACGTTTGAGGAGACGTCGTGATGTTCAGCCACAGGCTGTAGTTGCACCAGAGGTAGAGCATGCAGCGATTCCACCAGAGCCGCAGGTTTATAAGGGACCAGTATATGATATGTATCATTTGCAGCAGGAGATTGGACGGATGCATGAGTATCAGCAGTTTCAGCAGATGCATCGTTATCATGAGCAGGATAGGATTATGCATGATCGTAGGTATCAGGAGCAGCAACATTACTATCGAGAGCACCAGAGACAGTTTGATTATACTACTTCTTTGATGCACCAGTTGTTTGACTTTCATCAGCTTCCTTATGATCCGTTTGTACCATCAGAGTATGGAGGACCATCCGGTGTTCGCAGAGATGGAGAGGATGGTGACAGTGATTGATTTGGTTATGGGTTGTTAGTATCCTATCTAGTTGTATTTTATTTTTATTTGTTGGATGACTGTATTATTATGCTAACGTTTATTACTCTGAACTATCTTATTATGCTATGTTAGTTTCATTTTCAAGGATTGGTAAAACTAAACTAACTTAATTTTTAAAGTATTATTATGAACTTTGTGGGTGTGTTCCCTGGAAACCCTCACGAGACTAAACTCATCCACTTGGGATACCGGGGGGTTTAAAGGCTTATTGCATATGCTAAATGCAATCGTGATTAGCTACGAAAGTGTGAGCTGTTGTATATTTCAAGTTTGGAAGAACCACTGAACCGAACCATTTCACACACGATTCCAGGGGAGTTTTTCTGTCTTATTTCTTTTCTCTTTTTCCAGTTTTAGCAATTCATTATTTGTACAATGAGGTCATTGTACAGCTTTAAGTGGGGGATGGGAGAAGAGTTGACTTTCCACATCCTGTTAAGTGAGTAGAATGTTGTAATTTGAATTAATAGTTATCTCATTAAGATACGTAACTAGGAGGTTATGAGTTACCCATTTTTCAACCAAATTTTTAAATTAAATTTTTTGTTTTCTAGAGATAATTATTTTGTAACAATGTAGGTTAATTTTAAAATTTTCTACATTTTTAATTAAATATTAAATTGTGGAAAATGTTATTTAGCTTCAGTATATGATGTATTGATAGGCGATCTATGTAAGAATTCTTGAGCTTTTAAGAAATGAAAATAAAGGAGTGAATGTTACTTTTAGATGAACTTTAGTTATGTATGACAGTTGTCTTAATTTTCATATTGATAATGTGCAATATGTCATATTTTTGGAATTTTAATTAACATCATTTGGGGATATACTGGGTGTTGTTTCCTCTGTTGTACGAAAGTACAGACCTGGTTTTCGTCAGTATATCTAATGAAAAAGAGCAAAAGAGTTTAATAACTCGAGATTTTAAAATATAGTCAAATTAAGTCGCTTTGTTGTACTAAGGTACAGACCTGTCACCTCTGGTTTGACTAAAGATTTTATATTGCTAAACCAAAATCAAGTTACGTTGCTTTGTTGTGTTGAGGCATAGACCTGTCACCAATGTCTTGATTTGAAAAATGATTGTTTTGATTAGAACTTCAAAATATGTAATATTGGCATGTTATGAGTATGAAGGTATATAGCTTTTGGGAGTTTAAAGGAACATCTATGTGAATAATAATGAGTTGAGCTCAATTATTCAAATATAGATTGTTTAAGTGGATAACAATATCAGTAATCATCGTGAACTATTTGATGTTTTAAGAATAATAACTTTATGTGTAGATTATTTTTGCAGTTTCATAGTTTCTTAATAATTGTTTTTAATTAACAAGTTTTTAAATTAAAATTTTTGAGTTGAAGATGGGTAATGTTGTGTAATTCCTTTGTTAGTTATTTAGATTAGTGGAGATGACTGTTTTCTTAAGAATTTGATTTTTGAATCAATGGTCTACTTGAGGACAAGTAGGATTCAAGTGGGGGATGTTTGATAAACGCTCAAAAGTACTATATTTTAGTAGTATTTTACCCCTATTTTTGGATGTTTCTATTGCATTTAATTAAGTTTAGATATTGATTTCGTTCATATTTGCAATTAGATGTGGAAATGGAGCGTTGTGAAGAAAGGAACGGAAAACAGTCAATAAACGAGTTAAATGATGCATTTTTGAAGAATCAAGTGAAGCCAAAGGATTTAAGAGAAGAAAATAACAAAGAAATGGAATAAAATGAAGAATCGAGCCATTAGGGAAGTTTAAATTCGGATTTATGTATTATTGGGTTTAAAGAAGATAAAGAAGCCCAAAGAAAAGTGATAGAGTCCGAAGTGAGAAGCCCAGCCCGTGAAAGAGAATGTTCTGGAATTCGATTGAGCCGATGGCTAAAGTACTTAGCCGGCGGTTAAATGCTAAATATGGAAAGTATAAAGGACGCGGTTTGTAACCGGGTATCGTGGGGAAAAAGTCAACCCGACCGGTGGCTAATGCGTTTAGCCGGCGGTCAAATACTCGATTTTGTGAGTATAAATAGAGGCTAAAGTCAGACGAATTAGATACGATTTACATCACAAAAGTAGGCTAGGGTTTGTTATTTCAAGGCTGAAGAACATTCGGGAAGCACAAGGAGTGAAGGTTGAATTCATTTCAAGTTATCTCTGCGTGATTCGTTATTCGGTTTGCATTTACTTTGTTTATTTCAATTACAATAATGTTTTTGATATTAAATAATCTGATTTATGCATATTTGATGATGAATTGATACATTAGTATTTGTGTTAAAATGAATCTTGGGTTATGATTATAGACTGATGATATTGCACGTTTGTTAAAATTGTTTAATTGAAAATTATTATATTACTCGTGGATCCTTATTTATTGGTAACTGGTAATTATTATTGCTCAACGTGGTTGATAATGTTAATGAGATTGAGTTCCTTTAGTATTATTGATTATTGATAGTTAAAATCTTAGGGTTTTGACTATTGCTAAATATGTTGAGTCTGATAGGTTGAGAAAGTAATAATTATTCACTTAAAAATGGATGAGACAATAAGAAATTATTGGGCATTGTTGAGTCATGCCACTAGAGTTAATTATAATGAGTTGTGAATGTTTAATGCTCAATTTAGGGAAAAGCACACAATTGATTGATCATCTTGTGACATTGGACCGATGTTTCATGTTGGACCCTAAATTGTAGGAATTAGTTAGACCCGGAAAGTTGGCTAGTTCACATTCAATTAGGAATCTTTGATTAGTGACTTAATTGATATAAAAAAAATCACAATTAAACAATGAACGTGCAATTGAATTAGAAAATATGAATTTGAATGGAATTATTACATAAGTACTTGTTCCTTCCTATTGTTTCTTATTGTTTACTATTGTCTTTTGTTAATTATTTGTTATTTTGATTACAACATTAAATGTTCATACGGAACTAAAACGTTACCCCCCTTTTATTTGTAAACTAATTGTTTGTAATTTAAAGATTAACTTTTCATTTTATTCCATTTTCCCTGTGTTCGAATCGGATTTATCAAGTCTATACTTACATTCGATCAGGTATTCTTGCATGGTTGTGTGAAAGGTATAAATAAGGTATTTCCATTTATAAATAAATAAACTAGACTCGTTTCGCACGCATCACAATTCATGCTTAAAAACATAATCCGAATGAGATTATCATGATACACAACATTCATCATGATCAATTGTCAACGGATCATGAATGGATTGGGAAAAAACGCAGTTTTTAGTCGTTTCTGAAAATTACAGGTGATCAATGTGTAATTTGGGAGCTATTCATGCTTAAAAATGTCATTCGGATCACGTGATCATGATAAACAACATTCTTCATGATCAATTTGAACGCGATCATGGTCAAACTGAAAAAAAAGTGATTTTAATTGTTTATGAAATCAGAGTAACTAAAGTGTAATCTGAATGTGGTTCATGCTTTAAACGTCATTCGAATCCGATGAATGTGTAATTCGAACACAATTCATGCATCGGAATGTCATTTGAAATTGAATAACTTGATTATGATAAGAAACATTCTTCACTATCACTTTGATTTCGTTGGTAATTGGATCGGAAGAAAGCACATTTTTTTTAAATCACATATGACGATACTGTAATTTGATGGCGATTCATGCTTTTAAACATCATTTGAATCAGATGATCATGATTAAAAGCAATTATAAAACATCAATGAAATATGTTATTTTTTGTTGAATCACACAACATGATTATTCATTGAACATTTGTATAAGTAGAAAAATTCCATGAAGAAACAATTGTTGAGAATATTTATTATATTTGATACTTTTAAATAGTTCAGGTTCACATTGTGTAATTATATTTGAGTTTAACCGCAAGGAGATTAATATACCATTGGATCGAGGTTTTAGATATCAATTGTATAAGAGAGCTATAAACAAACATGGGAAAAGTAATTGATTCACTTGACAAATCTATATATTAAGTAGTATTTAAGTTAGCAATCGACATTCAACACACAATAAGCTGGGAGGTAGATATTAGAGAAAGTAATAAAGGATTTAGCAGAGCCGAAAGCAAAGGAAAAAGTTTCTAACAAAAGCAAAATCATATGAAGGACTTATTGCATCTCCATAACTACAATCACAAATCATTTTAGATATAATCACATGTGATTATAGAAAAGTTTAAAAGAATAATGTAACAAGAAGACATTACAATGTACTTAGAACAAAATCATGAATAAATGTCAACTTTGTTTCAATAGTTTGTGTAATAGCATAGTTGTTATAGTTGTGAATAAATTATAATGTGATTTACCTATAATCATATATGATTAATCAATAATCACATGTGATTATAGTTTGTTGTTTAATTTCTGTTTTTTCCTTAAAAGAATAAATGTGATTATTGATAAAATCACATGTGATATTATCAACAAAATCACACGTGTTAACTCAATTGTGAACATAATTACATCACATGTGTTAGTACTCACATGCAACTATATTTATAATCACGTGTGATTGTAGTTTTTGTTATGAAAAAATCACACATGTTAACTTATGGGACAATATTTATAATCACACTTACTTTCATGAGAAAATAAATATAATCACAGGCTGTTAAAAAAATACACAAAACATCAAATAATTGAAAATAAAGTCATGGTATCTACAATCACATGTGATTATAGCCCGAATCATATGTGATTTTAGCTATAATCACGTGTGATCGAATAGTTATTAAATTGAATTTTTCTTTAGAGCATAATAAATTATATTTTACCTTAGATTTTTAAAACATATAATGACATACAAATATCACATGTGATTTGACATTAAAACCGTTTAAAAGCCTATATAATTATTATGTTTAGATACCAAATTCACCAAAAATAATTTATAGAAGGCTAAAAACACTAAAATTAATTTTACCTGTATAACACATGTGATTTTAGAGTTATGTATTTCATACTCCCATATTTCTATTCAAAATATATGATTATAATCGAAAATCTTATGTGATCTTATCAGCAAACGTATCGTTACTTACAAAATCACATGTGATTTCACTGAATTTCTCATAAATATATCATTACATGAAAATATCACATGTGATATCGTATGAAGTCACGTATGATATTACTTATAGATGATATTTGTTGATGGATTCAAAGACCAAGTCTTAATATAAATACATTAAAGAATGACTGAATAAAGATTGTTCATTTTTTTAAATTTCTTCCCTTTCTTTGATTAATAAAAATTGATTGTTTGTTATAATATTTTCACGAAAGAAAAATCACATGTGACTTGGCAAAAACAACAAAATGGAATTAAAGTACATAACGGAAAAGTGACAAACATTTAAAAGTACGAAAACGGCTGACATTTATATTATATATATCATCACAAAAATCAACATTACAACTATCAACAAAAAAAGTAAACGCAAGAGTAGAAATGCATAACAGAAAAGCACATGTGATTTTCACGGACAACATTTACTAAAATCACATGCGATATAACTACCAAAAGTAAATAGTGTAAGTTTTAACACCCAAACAACTAACAAACTACTAGATTACATTCTTTTAAACTTCCTGTTACGCTTATGGATGACGTCCTTGATGATCTTCTCAACCTCGTCTTTGGAATACTTCTTATCAAACTCCAACGCTTTCTAATTCATCTTACTCAAACGATCATCTGAAGACTACTGAATATTCAGTTTTGACAAACATCTCTTCTTAAGTTGAACCCAAACGTTAATTCATTAGATCATATTATGTGTCACATTACGCTCTACCAATATCACGGATCAAAGAAAAGATTAACGCCGCAATCAGTATAAACTGAAACACGTATACTTTTGTCATCTCAACAAATCCTAGTTGACTAGCTTGACCCATTTCGTAACCTTTCTCTATACTAAATTAACAGTCTTGATGAAACGCCCTGAATTTCAACAGATTTTTTTTTTTTTTTTTTTATAAAGTCATTCATAATTTTGGTCTCATTTAATTTCTACATTTTATTCCATTTGAAATCCACGTTTGATTTATACATATTCAAATGAATACAACAATGACACATTATATCAAAATCATAATAGTTTGGGCGATTTATACAATGGTAATACAAAACGACAATTCAATAGAATGTGAAACTTGTATAATGTCACAACAAGCTTCAATCCACACTTACTTCTTGTAATCACCTTTCATCCAATTGGTTCAACCGAACCAAACACCTACAACATAAATCACTGATACGAGTAAGCATATAGCTTAGTGAGTATACAAACAACTAAATAAATAATTCACCAACAAGATAGAATTCATTAATAGCTACTTATTTCTTTTAAATAGAAACTATTGAACAACAATAAAGATTATGCAATATTTCGTATGGATTCATGATCCAATAGATACAAGTAAGCATGGCACCAATCCCATATGGATACCAAGCTTAATAGATACCAAATAGTGACAAGCACTTATTTCGTGATATTCATTTATTTCGTAATAAGCAATCTCTACAATACTAAATCCATATATTCCACATAATTCTCATAATCCTCCTAATTCACATCATTCTCCTAATACACATAATTCTCCTAATTCACATAATGCTACAATTTCACATAATCCACATACTTCAATAATCCACATAATACTATACTATTTCCAAATAACCCAACTACTAACAACAATCAACAACTATGGTCAACAACCAATATTTCTTAAGATACGAAACATGATACAATATAGAAACACATATAAGATACAATTATATGAAACAAACAATAAACAGAACTAGAAGGGACAAACAATATTCCAAACGATTGTATGAATCTCTTGCTCGTAAGCAATCTGAAACATACAATCATTATTCAAATAGTCCTTGTATCACTCACCTTTGCCTTTTAGGGTACATGTATGATTTCACACTCGAATAGCAAAGCCACCATTCTTGATCACTTAACATACAACCTATCAATACAATAACACATAATCATCAAAATCAACTAATACAATCATCAATCCATCACCTCTTTTGGATTGATTATTTCTAATTCATGATCTCTCCTTTCATAATCTTCATCATTTCACTATTTCATTACTTGTATAATCATATACATAACTTGATTACTTGTATTCCATTTTGATTATTACTTTAATTCACTTAATCATAATCATTCTCATAATCATAGTTAATCATATTGCTTAATTCTCTTGATTCAATACTTCAATATCTATTAATCATATTCCAATAACCTTTTTAAACACCAATTAAGGTGTATTAACACCAATTCATCATCCATAATAAGAAACCCACTTTGATTACTAATAATACAATTCAATTAATCCATTTTTAAGTCAAATTCATATTGCTCATCATCACAAATACACTTATCTACCATTAGTTCGTCATATTATACCTTAAATTCACCCTAAAATTCATTAATCAACTAAACCCATCAAAACCCTCAAGAACACAATTCAAGATTCTTAAACTTTAAGTCATTCTAGTGTTAATTCAATCACTAATAAGCTTATTTATCAATCCTTCAACATATTAGATACTTAAATTCGTATTAAAACCATTAATTTCATAAATCCCTATGAAAACCCATGAAATTAAGATTCTAGGTATAGAAAATCAAGAATAAGGATTACCTCAAGCTAGGAATTGATTAATCATTGAAGAATTCCAAGTTTCTAGCTTCAATTTCTTAGTTTGATTCGATTTTGGGTTAGGGTTTTTTGATTCATACGGTTTTGAGAAGTTTCCAGGGTTTTTGAGAATGATATTGATATATCATCTGTACGTACACATATAAATTAGATACATATTTGTTCTAATTTCATTCTCCGTACTTATCGTTGTCTGGAACTTAAAACCGACTCACAGTTATTGATTTCACATAAATCCCTCAACTTATCATACTTAACATGTTCAGTCCCTCCAAGACTTAATTCTTCGTAACTCAAGTCCTATAGACACAAAATACCTTTCAAAGTTAGTCCTTCTAACTTAACAATTAAATCGTATAATTTAAAACTTTAAGGATACGAAATTTGGGATGTTACAAGTCTCCCCCACTTATTTCATTCGTGTCCTCACGAATGTCACCTGTATAGATTCGTATTAATACTTTCTCTACTAGTGTGGAAGCGTTTATTTCATATATGATACTTTACACAATCAATTGATTCATAACATGAATCTACATCACTCATGTATCTACAAAATCTCTTTGATTCATATTTCATTTTAGTTCCAGACAACCCAATACGTATATTACATTAGTCTTAATAATTTACCAGCTATTTATTTCGTACTAATTTAATTACATAATCATTTAGCATTAATTCACACTGAAATAGATACTAGACACAACACAGGTTAGCACCAGCTACACTAACATGAGTACTAACAACAACATATTTCGTATTATCATACTAGCTACGTCAGCAAAGTATGATTATCAAGATCATCATATTTCGTAATTAACTCTAATACAGGATCAGTACTACCTGCAGCTAGCAATGATCAATCATAAATCCATAACAATATTTCTATATTATGTTATTTCGCAATCAAATTCTATTTCTGTTAACCTATTACATGTCACTTAATAAAATTCTCCCCCACTTAAGATTCATCATACCACTTTTAATAACAGAATTCATAATAAGATAATAGTTTAGGGGTAAACACATGTTTTATGTCGACTAACATCTATTTCTTTTATAATAGGTACCACATTATGACTATAGTCTAGTGGTTTACTATTTCTATATTCCATACTGAAATCACATCATATTGATACTATATTCATTTATAAGGCATAAGCTTACATGTTTATGTCTTTATCCGATACAATTCAATACTACCTTTCTAAAATTACATTAAGTCCTTTTGATATTCAGCAGCCTCAACAATTCCATGTGAATAGCATAATATAACTACGTTGGCCAGACGCCGTCAGATTATGTCATACACACTTCCTTCTCAGGCTATTTCACACCATCCAGTTTTAATGTAATTTCCATATAAACACATGATACAATGATTCCCAACAAGCAAACATTTGCTAACACTTTGATCACATATATCCAACTTATTTCAATTAATAGATTTCACATAAGCAAGAAATTTCACATATTCCAGTCAATATCATTTATTTCACCTTCCAACTTATCTCTGATGAATTTATCTTTCGATTCATCCATCAGTCAATTAAACACATATATTTCTGATCACACAACAACTAATCACATAATGATGATATATATATCAATCATGTCATTATTTCACATTATTTATTTCACACTTACAAATATAGTCAAAATCAAACAACAATTGAGCTTAGGTAGAGATTAAACTCTCAAACAGACCCGCAGTCCATAAATATCCTTGTGCTTAGCACATATTTCGAATAATCAATATTTCGTACGATCGTTATTTCGTAATAAAGAATCTCTACACTAAAGCTCAACTAAACAATTCATAATAAAAACATATCATTATACTAAATTCACAAAGTATAATGATAATAACCAATACATAGCTGTATAAAACGTCTCCTTTAGTTACTTAAAATAATAACACAATCTATATATTCCGTAAACATATTCACAATTTATTTCGTTAATTGTTTGACCATAGTCAAAACAAATTCACTAACCACATATACATGTATTCTCCCTCAAGAACAATTATTTCCAATTATAATAATACATAAAAGATACTAATCGGATCTTACAATATCATATCACATTTACATGATGGATTACTTATTTCTCATTAATTTAATTCATATTCCAAATTTATAGATCACTAGGAATGGATTCTAGATACATATCTGATTCAATACACAATTTCTAATGATACCTTTAACCACAGGAATGCTTCCTAAGCTTAAAGAAACAAACGGCTAATTCGAAATGTAAATCAAAAGTCCGAAACAAGGTCTGAAAAACTGTAAAATGCCATTTTCGGGCCCCAAACGACCCCGAAGTGCCCAAAACTGACAGGGCTCATGGCAAAGCAATGAGCTTTGACCGTTGGGCCATTTTTGAGTGGACATGTAAATTTCGTCTTAATCCGACACCAAAATTTTCCAACGGAAATTTCTACATCAAATATTACGTCGAACATCGAAAAAAACTTTTTCCACTTACTAACGCGATCCAGGAACGTATTCAGGATCGCGTTCCATAGTTCTGTAACCAAATTAAACATTCAAACGCGATCCGGAGAACAAAGCGGGATCGCGTTTCCAAGAACAAAAATTCTGATAACGAAATACACATGAAAACGCGATCCGGAAAAATTTACTGGGATCGCGTTCCATAGACCAAAAATTTTCTGTAACCAAATTCAACATACTAACGCGATCCGGATCCCACACCTGGATCGCGTTCCTATGTATTTTCAGACCTGCAACTTTATTATAATTTTCTGAAATTCAAATGCACATATCTTCCAAACCGTAAAGAGTTAGAGTCTGAAATTTTGCAGGCACGTTCATCCAATCATAATGCAACTTTCCCTTTTTACACTTTTTCAATTAACACGTTTTACAAGAAAACGGACACATGATTCATTTCAGGCCATTTTCGACCAATTTGGTGGACAACCCATATTCCAAACCACTTGGTTTTAGCCTCTGGCTTTTTACCAACATATTCCTATATACAATTTACACTTGTGACCATAGTCACCAACAACATACTTACATCTAATCCATTTTGACTCTTTGACCCGTTTGGGGTTCCATTTGGACACTTTCATCGATTCTAGCACAAATTAACAATTTGACACTTGAATTCAATTTACTCTAACAACATATCATATTCCTTGATTCATAATCACTCAAATGCACCATATTTCAATAATTTACACATTGATCACAATTTCACCAAAACTATGATCAATATTCATATATTTCAACATCTAACCATATTATCACTATACATTATTTCCACTACCCAAATTGACACCATCTTATTCCACATTGACTTTTTCAAGTCAAAGATACATTTTTCAACAACTAGGCTAATTACTCTTTTAACTAATCATGAAATTTCAAATTCTATTGCATAAGGTTCTATACCTCATTAAACACTCTATTATTAATTCTACACATATTAGTCATCAAATATTTCGCTACAGGGAATCATATCAATTCAATCAATCAATTCTATTACTACTCATAATTAGGATAACAATTCAAATAATTCACATTGGTTTAAGCTTAGGCAATCCTATTGTGGATTACCCAATTCTCTTAAACCATCGCTCTGATACCAACATGAAACGCCCAGAATTTCAACAGATTTTTTTTTTTTTTTTTTTATAAAGTCATTCATAATTTTGGTCCCATTTAATTTCTACATTTTATTCCATTTGAAATCCACGTTTGATTTATACATATTCAAATGAATACAACAATGACACATTATATCAAAATCATAATAGTTTGGGCGATTTATACAATGGTAATACAAAACGACAATTCAATAGAATGTGAAACTTGTATAATGTCACAACAAGCTTCAATCCACACTTACTTCTTGTAATCACCTTTCATCCAATTGGTTCAACCGAACCAAACACCTACAACATAAATCACTGATACGAGTAAGCATATAGCTTAGTGAGTATACAAACAACTAAATAAATAATTCACCAACAAGATAGAATTCATTAATAGCTACTTATTTCTTTTAAATAGAAACTATTGAACAACAATAAAGATTATGCAATATTTCGTATGGATTCATGATCCAATAGATACAAGTAAGCATGGCACCAATCCCATATGGATACCAAGCTTAATAGATACCAAATAGTGCCAAGCACTTATTTCGTGATATTCATTTATTTCGTAATAAGCAATCTCTACAATACTAAATCCATATATTCCACATAATTCTCATAATCCTCCTAATTCACATCATTCTCCTAATACACATAATTCTCCTAATTCACATAATGCTACAATTTCACATAATCCACATACTTCAATAATCCACATAATACTATACTATTTCCAAATAACCCAACTACTAACAACAATCAACAACTATGGTCAACAACCAATATTTCTTAAGATACGAAACATGATACAATATAGAAACACATATAAGATACAATTATATGAAACAAACAATAAACAGAACTAGAAGGGACAAACAATATTCCAAACGATTGTATGAATCTCTTGCTCGTAAGCAATCTGAAACATACAATCATTATTCAAATAGTCCTTGTATCACTCACCTTTGCCTTTTAGGGTACATGTATGATTTCACACTCGAATAGCAAAGCCACCATTCTTGATCACTTAACATACAACCTATCAATACAATAACACATAATCATCAAAATCAACTAATACAATCATCAATCCATCACCTCTTTTGGATTGATTATTTCTAATTCATGATCTCTCCTTTCATAATCTTCATCATTTCACTATTTCATTACTTGTATAATCATATACATAACTTGATTACTTGTATTCCATTTTGATTATTACTTTAATTCACTTAATCATAATCATTCTCATAATCATAGTTAATCATATTGCTTAATTCTCTTGATTCAATACTTCAATATCTATTAATCATATTCCAATAACCTTTTTAAACACCAATTAAGGTGTATTAACACCAATTCATCATCCATAATAAGAAACCCACTTTGATTACTAATAATACAATTCAATTAATCCATTTTTAAGTCAAATTCATATTACTCATCATCACAAATACACTTATCTACCATTAGTTCGTCATATTATACCTTAAATTCACCCTAAAATTCATTAATCAACTAAACCCATCAAAACCCTCAAGAACACAATTCAAGATTCTTAAACTTTAAGTCATTATAGTGTTAATTCAATCACTAATAAGCTTATTTATCAATCCTTCAACATATTAGATACTTAAATTCGTATTAAAACCATTAATTTCATAAATCCCTATGAAAACCCATGAAATTAAGATTCTAGGTATAGAAAATCAAGAATAAGGATTACCTCAAGCTAGGAATTGATTAATCATTGAAGAATTCCAAGTTTCTAGCTTCAATTTCTTAGTTTGATTCGATTTTGGGTTAGGGTTTTTTGATTCATACGGTTTTGAGAAGTTTCCAGGGTTTTTGAGAATGATATTGATATATCATCTGTACGTACACATGAAAATTAGATACATATTTGTTCTAATTTCATTCCCCGTACTTATCATTGTCTGGAACTTAAAACCGACTCACAGTTATTGATTTCACATAAATCCCTCAACTTATCATACTTAACATGTTCAGTCCCTCCAAGACTTAATTCTTCGTAACTCAAGTCCTATAGACACAAAATACCTTTCAAAGTTAGTCCTTCTAACTTAACAATTAAATCGTATAATTTAAAACTTTAAGGATACGAAATTTGGGATGTTACACTTGAAGACCTCTCCAAATCAAAATCATAGTCGTCAAACTTATTGATCTTTATTTTCCCCATCTTGTGCCACTTGGAACTCACGTATCTGATGTTGGAGTGCGTTTGGTGCACCCTGCTATTTGTACATGAAAGCAGAGTCATAAATTAATGACTTTCATTTATACCATTGAAACCATTGATCAATTGATGTTTATATAAAGACAGTGGACCAATGATCTATAAATTTGATAATTAACATCAACTAAAGATTAAAAACAAAATGTAAGAATTGGACAATGATCAAAATATACAACCCATTTTGGTGCAAATACAGAGGCCCCAAGCTCACCATCCACAGAGGCATTAACTATGTACAATATATATAAAATTAACGGAAACACGTCTCCATATATCGGTATAAAATGATTTTAAATCAAATCGTAACTCGTCTAGGGTTCAGATTTTGATATTGCAAACCTGTGATTTGGCCGTAGAAGCATCGACGATGTGTAATTGATGTCCAGCAGCACGACGCCAGTCTTGATATGCAATAGAATCTCCGGTGAGGACTGTCGACACTCGATCGGCAACTGTATCGCCGGAAAAATTGCATGGAGAGAAGCTTTAGGGTTTAACCTATTTCAGATCAAAGGGAATGTGCACTGCACGTGGTTACTTGTGAGAATCATCTACCCGTATTTGCTATTGTTATTGTATTTGTGAAATGACAAATGTACCCTTCCGCCTAATTTTAAGTCTGACCTATATTCAAATAAGATTATTGGTTGAGTTAATTTTATAGCGTGGATTAAGTTGATCCAAAGGTGGAGAATCATTCTCCCATTCTTTAATTTTTTGACATTCTCTAATGAACTTTCTTTAATTTTTTGACATTCTCTAATGAACTTTCCTCTTACAGACTATCCATAGACTTTTCACCTTTTCTATGTTCTAATTTACTTTAAATAATTATTTTTATGTTTAATTTACGCTTTAAACTATTAACCTAATTGTGACTTTTATTATTTATTTTCATTTGATTTCAATTATGTAACCCTTTTAATGAATCAATGTTATAATTATTGTACTTTGTTTGAAAATTATCCTTTATCCTTTCACTCATCAATTATTATATAACTCAAAGTATTACATATATATATTTACATAAATAATACAATCATATAAGTATTACAAAAATTTTGAACTTATATGATAAAAATATATTACTCAAAATAGTTAGAATGAAGTATTTATATATTTGGCGCAAGATCATGCCGTACACTAAATTTGGTGCAATATCTTTAAATATTTTGTCTACACCCAAAATTTAGAAGAAACAATTTTACACCAAAACATCAAATTTAGTGTTTTGGTGTATATATTCAAGATGGTCTAAGAGCACATGCTAAGCTTCATTTAATGCACTAAAACTTTCTATAGATATTTTAAAATGCATTTAATTTACTCCACAGTTTTCTTTTATGCTCGCCATATTAACAAATGTTCATATACTATTTTGGATTGTACGTCCTAAATAAGTGTCAACTTTCATGTTATAACCAATCAAAAGAAGCTTTGGTACGTAGAATTGTGATTTGATTAGTAAAGAGTATAACTAGTAGGACATATGAGTAATTGCATTTTATGTTATCGATAATAACTTATAGTATTATTAATAAACTCTATCTATATGGTGGAGGATCATAAGAGAATGGGGTATTTGATGAGAAGGAGAAGAAGAAAATTTTTGACTATTGGATCATCGTTTGATTTAGATTATTGGTTAGAAGTAGTGATATTTTTGTAATTAGTAGGCTAAAATGATGGTTGGATGTAACACCCCTAAAATACGTAAGTTTTAAATGATAAAATATGTTATTGTCTAAAGTTATATTATATAAAATACGTTATGTATCAGTTTTAATATGTATAAAATATGTTAAAAATGTAATGTGACAAGTTGTTAGAAATGGGTTAGTGGGACTAACCAAATAAAAGAAAGTAAGTTAGAGGGACCAAAAGTGTAAATAAGTAAAGTTAAGGGGAGTAGTATAAAAATATGCTAAATAAAACTCCCTACAGCTTCTTGTTTATTCCAGATTGAAATTCAGTACGTATGTATGTCGTGAAAAAGAGAGGGAAAGAAGAACAGAGTAAAGAAATCGATATTAAGCTCAAATTAGGAAGAATTAGGGTTGTAAACTTCAAGTAAACATTTCTAAGGTATGTCTAACCCTTCTAACATCTCAATTTATGTTAGGGTTTGAATTATATAAACCCTAGAATTATGAAAGTTGATTAAAGTTAGTTAATTCAAGTAATTAGTGTCCCATACATGTTTATGAGTCATGTACCATGATTAATTCATGTCAGGGTTTAAGTTTTATAAACCCTAGAAATTTAGAAGTTCATGAATGTTAGTTAATTGAATGAATTAAGGTTCTATACATGTTTATGAGTTATATAGTATACTTAATTCATGTTAGTTTGATTAGAGAAAGTTTAATCATGTGTAAGTGGGTAGGTATGAGCTTATGTATGTATGTATAATGGTATATGAGATGATGTTGAGGATGATAAATGATGATCATGAATAGAAAAATGATAAATACCCATTTACATGTGAAGGTAAGGTTAATTGTATAGAACATATGTTTAAAAAGGATAAGTGTTAGTGATATAGCACCTTAGTCATGTGATCAAACTTAAAGAAAGAAGTAAAATGTTATGTTAAATGATCACGTATGTGTTTATATGATAGGTGATCAAGAGTCATGGCATCCATGTTCAATTGTGAAGTCATACAATTGCCTATAATCAAGGTGAGTAATATGGGGGTTAAATGAATAACGGTTATATGACCTATGTTGTTGTAAGCAAGAGGTGCATATAACCGGGTAATGTATTGATTATGTGTTATTTTATGTATATTGATGTAATATGGTATGTGGATAAGTAGTAAATGATTTAATATGATTGAAACAGTTGATATGTGAATTATGTGAATGAAGAATGGTAGAAATGTATGGATGAAAGTGTTATGAGGTTTCCATTACTTCCGCGAGGTAGATGGATTGTTCCAAGTAATGATTCGCGATCATTAGCTTGGTATGAATGTTAATTAGTAGTAATTAACATGTGGATGATGTCTAGTATGCATACCATTTAGAGGTATGATGCTAGTGAATGAAGTTTTAGTAAGCACACCATCAAGAGGTATGCTACTAATTGATGATGTTCAAGCAGACATATTGTCAAAATGTATGTTTCAATTTTACGTGATTATGTGGATAAGTGAATGTATAAATATAGAGGTAAACAAAATGTTTACCTACTTGAAAAGGTAATGCGATCATGATAATATGTTGAGTTAAGTAATGCCATTGATACCAAGTGCACTAATGTGATGAAAGTAAAGATTATGTGATATGTTGTTAATGGTTAAAGCATTATGCATTTAATTACTTATATGCTCACTAAGCTTAAAGCTTACCCCTTCCATATGTTTAATGTTGTAGGTGAGGTTCGGTTGAACCAAGTGGATAGAAAGAGTAAATCATGGTTAGAAGAAGCTAATGTGGAATGGAGCTTGCTTTCACGGTTAGATAAGCTCCTCCTTTTAAATTATCGTGATGAATGACCATTTGTGTAAATCGCCCAAAGATATGTTTTAATAAATATATATAAATGATTAAAGAATGGAGATGAAAGTGGGAAGTAATGTAGACCTTAGACTTAGTAAAGTCAAGGTCAAAGTACTAGTAAATGTTTAAAGAGAAATTTAGTTCATGAAAGTTGAAATTGTCAAAAGTTGAAGTTAGGGTCAATTGTTGATGTTAATGAGTTAGTTTGACTTAAATAAGTCAATTGGGTGAGAATTGACCAACAAAGTGGGTCCATATAGTCAAAGACCTAATCGGGTCATTTTAGTGTCCAAACGGGCAACCAATGGGTTAACGAGTCAAATTGAGATAGATTAGATGAAAGTCAAATGTTTCTACGCCAATAAGTTATTTTGGTGATATTGAAAAGGTGGTAAAAGAGTGGAGCTCAGAAGTGTATTGGTTTAAAAGTTGGTATGTCAAGATTTTGGTCAAAAATGGCCTAAAAACTCGTCTACGGGTCAAATCTTGATAAAATGCAAAAGTTGAAAAAGTACGAAAAGGGAAATGTTCATTTTGTCAAGTTATACGTGTCTGCAAATTTTTAAGTTCCCAGGTGTTATCGCTTGGAAGTTACGTGAGTTTGAAGTTCGACTTTTGGTATTAAATGTTGCAGATTAGATTTCTGCTGTCAGGCTTTGGTACTAGAACAGCCTTGTTTTAGTACTAGAACAGCCTTGTTTTAGTACTAGAACAAACCTGTTCTAGTTTACTCATTATTTTACTTATATTTTGAGACTAGTTCTCGGTACCATTTATGTTAGCAAAGTTTATAAGTTAATAAATTGTATTAAAAAAAAATGGTCACGTTTTCTGGGCGTTTCAAGTTGGTATCAGAGCGATGGTTTAAGGGAATTAGGTAATCCACGATAGGATTGCCCAAACTTAAACCAATATAAAACGTTTAATGTGTTATGATGGTTAAGTGCCGAAGTAAGATTTCAGAAAAAGAACTGATATGATTCCCCATTAAGAATTGTTTAAGTTGTTATGATAACTATGTGCATTATTGTGTTAAGGTAAATTGAAATGATATAATGCACTGTTATGTGACAGGTAAAGAATTGCTACTTGTTAAACTAGTAGCTAAGATGTTTCATGATATGTTAGGTGTTTTGAATAGTTTTAAATAAACTTTAAAACACTTGTAAATATTAAGAAAAGGTACAGGTCAGAAATGTAAATGTTGATAGAAGTTACAGACTAGAAATGTGAATGTAGTAAAGAAATTGCAAGGTGTGATTAAAATTCCTTGCTAATGTTATGTGATATGTGATCAGAAATGAAATGACTCCTGAGGGAGGTTATATTATGAACGGGGTAAAGTGGGTAGATGAAAAGAATATGCTTATGAAATAGGCAAGTTAAGGTATGGTTTTCAGTTGACTGAGGGAAAAAGTATATCTTCCTGGTCAACTATAAATAAAAGAAAGATACGTGTAAAGGTAGCAGATAAAAGTTAAGATGATTAATGTGAAATGATGACATGATTAGTATATCCTGTTATCATTAAGTGATAAGATGTTATGTGAAAAGAAATGCGTATGTTTAACTGAAAAAGTATTAAATGGTTATATGGGATTTCTTGCTTAAGTGAAGTAAAGTACATGAGTAGTTTGGTACTCACAATGATATGAAATAAATGAAGTAGCAAGTAAATTCCTGAACATGTATATGTTATTAAGGTGTTATAGAACGTGGTTACGTGTTCAGTTATGTGTAGAAAGGTCAAATGTTCAGATTTACAGATAAGCTAACTCACGTTAAAACTATGATCAGAAGTTCAGGTAAGCTAACTTAAGTTAGCTATATCTTTAAATGTACAGATAAATTGAAATGTGACAGAAAAAGGTTACGTGTTCACAATTAAAGATGATCAGAAACACTGACTTATGTCAGTTATTATGCTAAGAATTTAATGTGAGTTACATGTAATGGGGGTTGTAGAGATCAGTTGTATGATGGTGGAAGAATGCTAACTATGTTAGCCAAGACAGAAAGAAAGGTTCACGATTAAATGCATGCCTTGCAAATGGCTATGTATGTTTCCATTACTTACTGCAGTAGATAGATGGATATGATATGATAAAAGGTTTCCATTACTCATGTCATGGAGTAGATGGATATAGTAAAGATGGGCAGTGATCATGACACTAGCTCGATAATGTGAGAACGTTAAGGATCCTTAACGGTGCAGAAATATTTTAGTACACATACCACCGAGAGGTATAGTACTAATTGGAAAGGTTCAGAATGATCTCTACAATTGCCTAAAAGTAAAATGGATAAGTAAGAAAGTGAAAAATGAAAGTTTATGTGTTTAGTTGAAATCTTTATGATTCACTAATGTGCAAGTTAAAGTGTTATATTTGTTCAGATTATATAAAATCAAGTATGATCACACCTGAACCAGTGTATATAACTGACAATGATGAATGGAAGTGTGAAACTGATATGATAAGACGGCGTCTGGCCAACGTGGTTTTATTATATTACGACGCATGGAAGATTCATGATTGTTAAGTATATATATGAGAACTAGTGATGATTAGCTTTGATTGGGAGGTTAACGAGGGGACAGTAAGTAAGTAAGAATATGAAGAATTAATAGTTGAACATGTTTATGATAAAACTTGCTGTCGTTATGTGAACAGATATTTCTATCATTAGACATTTAGTGGGCACAATAATTGATAAGTCCCACCAATGATCAGAAATTGACACATAATTTGAAAGAAAGATAGAAGTCAGTTAATGTATGTTAGTACATGTTTAGTGTCTGTCAGTTGGTCTAGCTCGTAGTTTGTAATTAGAATTAGTATTCCTGACTCCTGCGACGTAGCGTGCAACGTCGCAGGTGCGACGTCAGGTTTTGGGTCTGCGACGTAGCCAACGTCGCATGGGCTTGGGCCTGCGACGTAGCGTGCGACGTCGCAGGTGCCAGTTTTGTATTTAAACGTTTTGTGTTTTCTGTTTTAGGGTTGACGAAACCCTAAACGCAATTAGTCGAAATCTCTGTAATCTGACCGATTATAATACAATATAATACGTTTCATTTTATATTCATTGCGTATTGATTGTTCGTGTGTTTAGTGTATAACTTAATCGTTGATTCCGCAAACGATTGAGTGACTCGGTTCGTACTAGATCCTAAGTAAGGGACAAACAACTGGTATCAAAGCCGTAGAATCAAGGATTCGTCGGTTTCGGATCGTGCTTTAGAACGTTTTCGATTGATTCGCGAAGGTATTAATTGTTATTAATCGTTTCTGAGTTGATTTGCTTGATTATATCGATTTCTGGAAGTGTTTTTGGGTTAGATCGACGTTTGGTTTTCGAAATTTCGTTAGGATTTCGAAAATTTTCGATTTTTAGGGTTTCTGCCCGCTGCAGCCCGACTGTGCGACGTCACCTGCGACGTCGCTTGCGACGTAACTGATCTTGACTTTAATTAGTCTTTGCGACGTAGAGTTGCGACGTTACCTGCGACGTCGTTATTTTGACCTTAAGTGGTTATTGCGACGTAGGCTGCGACGTCGCTAGACTCTGCGACGTTATACACTACGTCGCATTTTCGATTCTTAATTGAGTCATCGGACTTCTGCGACGTTGCTATTTTTCTCCGACGTTAACCTCGTTCTAAGTTAGGTAAAAAAAAAATAAAAAAAATAAAAAAAAAAGTTTTTTGGCGGGAAACTCCGAAAATTTTTTGCGTTTTCAAAATTTTTCTATAGGCTTAAAACTGTTCAATTTTAGTCTGGAAAAAGTTTCATTTTACCCGGCCAGTTTTTGACGTTTTCGGACGAAATTTTGGCGGGAAAAACGCGAAAATTTTGTAATTTCAAATTTTGTTTTTAGGCTTAGAATAGCTTAATTTTAGTGTCGGAAAAGTTTCGCTACACTCTGTCAGTTTTCGAAATTTTCGAATTCAATTTTGGAGGGAAAATTCGGATATGGCTTTTGGTGCGAAAATGCTTCCTTCTACATCTTTGTTCTATAGTGATTTTGCGAGTTGGAAGATTAAGTTATGCAATTTCATTGAACACAAAGATCCAAATCTGTGGAATTGGTTTAACACCATTGATCGATATGAGCAACCAAGACTCGATGGGGTGCTTAAGTCAAGAGCACAAATGTCAGTCAAGGAACGAGCAGAGTTTGATAAAGACAATAGAGCATATGAGATGATTACCAAGTGTTTGCCAGAAGTTGTGATTAATGAATTTAAAAATCAAGCAATTTCTATAAGTTTATGGGATGCTCTTATAGCGGCTTACGATCAAAAGGAAAAGAAGTCAGAGGCTAATATTCAAATTCCTAGTCTAAATGATACTTCCAGATCAACTTCCAACTCAGCTGCATCTACTTCTACTGGCACTTCATATACTTCTCATACAGCTCATACCGCTCCTTCAAAGTCTACTGAGGAACATGCTAAAATCTTTACAGCTTTCCTCAATTCTTATGAGAATTTTCTTTCCAAGAAGGCTAGTACTTTGCAGCTCACTGAGGAAGACTTTGAACAGATCGATTCTGATGATTTGGAGTATATGGACATCAAATGGAGCATGGCCATGATAACCCAAAGGACAAAGAAATTTCTTCAGAGAACGGGTAGAAAAGACCTGGATGATGATGGTGATACAGGTCTTGGTTTTAATAAAAGCAAAGTGAAATGCAAGAACTGTCAGATTCATGGGCACTTTGCTAAGGAGTGTGAGAAAGAAAAATATCATTCATCTGGATTCACTACTCCTACAGCTCCAACGACTCCAGAGAAAAACACAACATCACAGGCTATGACGGTGTATTCTCAGGGAGTGTTTGATTTTAGTGCACTTCAAGGAGAGGTTCAACACAGTGCGCTTTTGGCAAAGATACATGAGGTACATGATGAACCTGAGGTACCCATAAACTGTGTTTCCTGTTTTACATTGACTGAATCTCTTAAGAATTATCAATATGACAATTTAGAGTTGCGAGAAAAAGTTGTTAAACTCACCGACTCAAACAAGTTTTTGAAAGCTAATGAATTTCTTTATGAAAAACAAATTGAGGCTTATAAGTTAGACACTGAAAAATACAAGTCTAAAGTTTTTAGCCAACAAGATGCTATTAATAGCTATCTCAAAGAAATTGAACTTTTGAATAAAGAACTTTCTGAGCTAAAGTCTGAGTCTGACAATTTTAAAAAGGGGATCACGAATTTCTCAAATTCTCATAAACTCTTTGATGAAATGGTTGACAAGATGAGGACAGATAAAAGTAAAGCGGGACTTGGGTATCCACCTCCCACTAACTATTATCCTAAGCCTGTCAAGGAAGGAACCAAAGAAGTTTTAGCTGACTACTCATCTTGGTCAGCTACCAAAGATAAAGAAGCTAAGCCTAAGAGGCAGGTAAAGGAGAAAACTAAACGGCCATAGTATCCTTTACCTAAGTTTGTTAAGTCTAATAGTGTACCTCCAGTTCGTGTTGCGGAGGTCGTTGAGGTAGAAGATATACCTGAAGAGTCTACCATTAAGGTTGAGAAAATAAATGTCAAACCTGAAAATTTCATCATTACAACTGAAAATGATGATTGTTTTACATGCAAAGGCAAAGCTAAGGTTGACAATGAATCCTCAAAAGTTGAAGTTGATAAATCTGAAAAGAATAAACCTTCAAAATCAACTAACTCAACCTCAGGAACATCTACTTCAACATGTTCTCCTAAGAGTGCATGTTCAACAAATGTTCCTGGTCATAGACCTTCTGTGTATTGTCCTCCACCGAAACGATTTGAGGGAACTCATTGGAATCAATCTTATGTTGAGAGACGTTCTTGTTTACATTGTGGACAACAAGGACATATAATTAGGGATTGTCGGTTATTATCCCTAGATAGGTTTGGTAGAGGGATGCCAAGAACTTCCTCCTTTAGGAATTCTTATTCAAAATCGTTTTCTAGGCGTGCTTCGTATTCGCCTATATCAAGATATGCATCCTCTTCTCCAAAACCCGTGGCTAGAGTAAACAAAGTTGTGCCTAGTAAACCTCAAGTTCAACAGCACAACATTGTTGAAAACAACTCATCTGAACCTACAAAGGTTTGGAAACCCAAATCCATAGACAACGCATCAATGAAATCTTCTGAGTTTTTAAAATATCATAAACTCATTGATGTGATGATTATGGATGACCATGGACAACCCAAGTCTATCAAGGCTTGGGTATCCCATAAGTACTAACGTTTAATTGTTTGTGGTGGTGCAGTCAGGTTATTGAAAGCTAACATTTTTAGTGACTGCATGGATGTGGATATTGTTGGAAGAATGCAATGATGATTTGTGATTGGATGAGATTTTCGATGTTATGAGGTGGTAAAAGTGCTAAAAGGCATTTGACTTGACTTGATATGTGATTTTGAAATTTTTTAAAATTATAAACGCAATAGCCATTCTTTATACTTTTTAGTATTAAAGAAATGCAATGTTGCGAAATTTATTCAATTAAAAAATACAAAAATATGTTTAATGTTTAAGGGGAGTATTTTTGGATTGGATATAAGAATTTGCTGTTCAGGGGGAGTAATTCTGAATATTAAAAATTCTGATTATTTAATTCAGAAATGTGAACAGCAAGATTCTTAAGTCTTGAAAAGACGTTGGATTGTGTGTCTGTAAAACAACTTGGGATATGATAGTACATCGAGGAACATGCACAAAATGGAAGTTTTAAGGTTTATCCTTGATGTATCAGTAGGTTTATCTAGCATACTTAATACAGTTTTTATGAAAATTATCTTCATCATATGATATATTGGTAGGCATGATACATACCGGTCTATGGGTTATTAAGAAGTAATTCAAATACGTGTCTATGATCTTGTGGTAAACACCTTGTGATGTACGACACTAAGTCTTAATTCCTTAGCGTAGCTTGACATACTTCTAATTTTGGATTGAATATCTGAGATCTCTTGGGGGAGTTAGCTGATTGTTTCCTTTGTTGTACGTAAGAGCAGACCTGGTCTCGATTCAGCTTACTCTCAAAACTAAGCAAACGTGAGTCAATGTACTTGCAAAGTCTTATATTTAAGGTACTGGTCAAGGTCGCCAATTGAATAAATCAAGTTTGGTTTGACTGCGATCAGTTTTGCTTAAACCTGAATCAAGTGTATGTCGCTCTGTTGTACACAAGTACAGACCTGTCACCGCTGGCTTGATTCTTAAAATTGATTCTCTTATATTCTTTCTAAAGTTGGAAACTATGTTCTTGTCTGGGCTAAAGGGGTATGTCTATGGTGGGGACCACAGAGAAATATTCATACTAATAATAAAGATTAGCTTGCAGACACGGATGTAACATGTTTAAGTGGAAAAACAATACCAGTAATCGTCTTGAAATAATTTTTATACTAGGTGTATTAAATGTGCTAAGTAAATTTAAAGTGGACAAATATACTGGTAATCGAGATAACACTTACTATTTCCTAATAATTGCATGTTGGCCTGATATGATCCCTAAGCAGACCTAAAACAATCCTATCCCCAATTTATTTTAATCTTCGTTCTTTACTTTTCATTTATAAAGAAAAATTCAAAAAGATTTTATTTCTATGTTATTTTCTTCAATATCACATATCTTGTTAAAGTCAAATATTGAAGATGTAAAGGATGTCGGTTATTCTCCAAAGATTGTGAAGATAATTCTATCGGAGAAGCTGCTGATGATTGAGAGATGGTCACTGAGTTTGAAGATCTTATTGTATGATAAATTTGTGTCAGTCACATGAATTTGGACACCAAGATTTCTTTGAAGACCATGCTATCTCAAAGGGGGAGTTTCTGATTGTCAAAGACATGAAAGAGTTTGTTGATGAAGACTAATTGAAGACTTCTTTGACCAAGCTGCTGACAAGGGGGAGTTTGTTGATGCATTTTGTGTGTCAGTCAGTTGGTCAAACTATTGTAATTGTCAAAAGTCAATTAGTCTACGAATGTATAGTGTTTAGAATGTGTATTCGAGTCTGTAAAAAAAAAAAATCGCAACAGCCACTCTTTATACTCTTTAGTATTAAAGAAACCGTAAGGTTGCTACATTTTTAAAATAGACGTTGAAGTTGTGTCTGTAAACAACTTGGGATATGATAGTACATCGGGTGACATGCACAAAATGGAATTTGAAGGTTTATCTTGGATGTGTCAGTAGGTTTATCTGACACACTTAAAACAGTTTTTATCTAAATTATCTTCATCATACGATGTATTGGTAGGCATGGTACACACCGGTTTGTGAGTGAGTAAGAAGTAATAATAAAACTTGTCTATTACTTTGAGAAAAATGTTATATGATGTATGACATAAGTCTTAATTGATAAATGGAAGTACTATCATCCACTGTCATAATGTAAAATGGGCATATAGTGATAATATGATTATTCGCCTAACTAATGGTGACTATTGTTGTACTCACGCACAGACCTGAATCCATTAGTTAAGCAAATAGTCTCAAACTTGTTATGATCATACTAAGGGACCCTCTGTTGTACTTTGTACAGATCTGGGGCCACTAGTATCTTCATAGTTGGTTTGATGTATGCCTAAATATAAATATCAAGTGTATGTTACGAGAAAACCGAGATAAACTTGGTCTTGTAATCTCTACCTTGTGTGGTGTTTGTTTTACTGAAGTTTATCAGTATATCATATAATAGGTTTCTCAAAATTAATATTCATACTAACAATAAAGGTTAGCTCACAGATACGGATGTAACATGTTTAAGTGGACAAACAATACCAATAATCGTTTTGAAATAATTTTTATAAAAGGTGTTTTAAATGTGCCACGTAAATTTAAAGTGGACAAATATACTGATGATCGAAATAACACTTATTATTCCTAATAAATGCATGTTATTCCGATATGATCCCTAATAAGACAACTCAACTCCGTCACCAAAAATAGAGTGTTAGTATTTTTATTTTGTTCATTTTTTACTTTTTGTAAAGTTAAAGAAAATACCAAAAAGATTTTTTAGTTTTATGCTTTATTTTTATTCTGAGTTATTTTTCCCAAGTCACGAGTTATTTGGAAATTATTTGCTAAAATAACGAGTTAACGGTTTTTGAAACATTCGAAATTGAATCAAAACTGCTCTATGCGACGTCCCACTCTACGTCGCCTGCGACGTCCCAGTCTACGTCGCATGTAGGGTTAGACTATATATAGTCTCAACTGTGACGTAACATGTCACACTATTCACTATTCACGTGCGACGTAGCCTGCGACGTACCATTGGCGATTTGCGACGTAGCAATTTTCGAGCATTTTTCGTGATTTGTAGCCGTTTTCATTCCGATTCACTTACGTAGTTTCGATCTACTCGTTATTCCGCACATTTAGGTACCGATTTTACCATTTTTCACCGTGTATATTATGTTTAATTGCTATGTATGTATTACGGGTTAAAAGGGTTTCGGTTTTGGGATAAATTAGATGGTCTATCGTGTAAATTACTGGTTATAAATTATGTTTTCGTGATCACCATCGTTAGCCGCACCTTGTAGTGCGTTTGATTTTGAAAACCCCTAAATTTGAGGGTTAGGGTTTCTGGGTTGGGGACGCCTGTTCGTCAGTGCGACGTACGCTGCGACGTCGTGGCCTACGTCGCTTTAATTAATTATTATTAATTTCCTACGTCGCCCTTCCCTACGTCGCTTTTACTGCGACGTCCGATGCGACGTACCACTCTACGTCGCTATTTTAAATAAAGTAATTAAATTCACAATAAATTGCAAAATGCGACGTCCCTCTTGACGTCGCTCGAATTTTCTGCGACGTCCGGTCTTATGTCGCTTTTCAATTTATTTTGATTTTTGGCGACGTAGAGTTCTACGTCGCTCTGTGTTAATGCGACGTAAGTGGCTACGTCGCTAGTTCCAGGAAGTTTGAAAAGGTTTTTTCTTAAAAATGTAACATTTTTGCTAACCTTTTTCGAGTTGCAATCTGTTTCTGTTTTTTTGCAGATATGGCTTTGATTTTCGAAGCTCGTCACAATACGGCTGCTTACCTTACTGACACTTCTGATAAAGCTGCACCGTATCGTCAGATGATCGCGTTTTTGAGACGTTCAAGGGTATTCCACGCCATTTCCGATAACACTATGGCGTTTGGAAATCTGATCAACCCTTTTTGGAGAAATGCGATTGTTGTTACTGATAACGACGTTAGACGATTGGTCGCTACCGTTTTGGGTACGGAGATCACTATTACAGAATAGAGTATTCGGGAACTTTTACAGCTGAATGATCAACCGGATATGCCTGTCGGTTTTGATCATATTTTCGTTACCGGAGCTATGCAACGGATAGGATATCCCGGGATTCCCTCTGATCAGTATAGAAAAGCGAATCTCACACGCGTCTGGAGATATTTGATGCATGTGATTATTGTTTGCTTGGGGAATAGGAAAGGTGGAACGGATGGGATGAGGCGAAGTCTGGCTTATGCTATGTTAGCGTTGGTATACAACAAGCCGTTCAACTTCTCGGGATTTATCTTCAAGGCTATGGTTGATAATGCGAATGCCGGGGATCAGAAATGGATTTTATATCCGAGATTTGTACAGTTGCACATCAATCGTCATCATCCGGATCTTCAGGCACAGGGTGATATCGATCAGCATCTAAAGATTTCACCGATGATGAGTCGGATTTTCACTATTTGTGCAGGGTATGAGAAAGGGGTCGAGGCACCAAGGGATGTTCCCTTATTCGGTGCTATTGTGGATGAAAATTATGTACCACCCCCAGATCCTCAGTATATGGATATTCCAGTACCTCAGCAGCCGCAGCAACCGCTTGTGAACATTCCAGTTCAACCTGCGGGGGAGAATGTAGATGCTCTATTGGAGAACATCGAGCAGTTCGGGCATGTGGACTCAGACAATCCAGCATCTCACGAAACGGTCGAGAGTTCTGATTCTGAAGAACCGGGCAATGTAGGTCCTCAGGATGGGGGTCCGACGCCTGAGCATTCGGATGGTACTGTTCCGCATTCCTCTGAGATGGAACGTATCAGGTTATCCGATTCATTCAGATATTTGAGAATTCAGCGTCGGATTAGGGCAGGACGCAAGTATGTACCTCCAAGGGATACTGGGAAACGTACACGAGACGGTGATGATTCTGCTGATGAAACTTATCGTCCTCGTCGTCGTGTTCGTCGTTCTTCATCAGCCAGAGCTCCAGTCAATCCACAGCAGCAACCTGATTTTGAGATTCAACCGACTCCAGCTTTCATGCAAAAGATAATGGAAGATATGCAGCAGATGAAGCAAAAGCTGGAGGCTCAAGACGAAAAGATTGCTGAACAAGCTGCGTTGATCGAGGTTCAGTCTAAGGAGCTTGAAGAAACGAAGCTTGGGGTTAATGTTTTGGAAGGCAGGTTACTTGCCTCGGGGGAGTCTGGGTCTGGGATACCCACTTTAGAGTCAAGTGAACCTGCGTCTGTAAATCCCAACCCTGTACTTGAAACTGTTAATGAAAATATTTCTGTTTTGGATTACTTTTGTGTTGATGATATTCCAGGGCAACCGAGACCGCTGGCAGTTGACTACTCATTTGCTGACTTATCATTTATTCAGAGGATGGCCAGTGGAGTTGGCTCTGAGGAAGAAACAGAGAATGTTTTTGAGATGAATGAGGATGTTTCGATTGAAGAAGAGCAGTTGAATGCAGATGAAACGTATGATGATGCACAATCTGGGGAAGCTTACGATGGTGCACCAATTATAGAATCTGATTCAAGTGAAGACGAGAGTCCTGATAAAGCTCAACATGGAGAATCAAGTTCTGCTGCAACTCCAGCTTCAGAGACACAGGCACCGGACTCAGCAGCGAAGAAATTAACTGCTGAAGAAAAAAGAGAGAGAAACAAGAAATGGTGGCCTAAGGGACGAAATCCAGTTCCTATTCCAGTTAAATGTCAAGTGTACCGGGTTAGTCGAAATTATATCGGTGTTATTAAAAGCTGGAAGTGTCAGAGGAATCTGTTTATGATTAAGAGAGAAGATGGAGTTCAGTACTTCAGAATGCGTTTTGATAGATTAAGTACGTTGCCAAAAGGAGAGATTAATCGATTAGCTCAGCTTAAATTGATTAATCCTTTCGAGAATGATTATGCTGAGTTCATTCAGAGAAATTTACGTCGGGAAGTGTTATCGAAGACATATTCGAAATTGAAACCGACGTTGGGAACTCGGTATACGTGGAAAAAGAAGATTGATCCAGTCACCAGGAAGCCTTTGGTTAAAGTTCACTATTCGCCTGCTAACTGTTTGACTGAGATACCTCTGGAATCAGTTCCTTATTATTTTCTGAGAAGACTTGTAAAATGGGAACTTGATCCACAGACTGGCGAAGCGGTTATTATTTTCGTTCCAGATTCTGAACCGTGGCCAGAAGTTGGAGGTATATGGAATTTGAAGCAAGCAACGTTTAGACTGTATGATCCGATGAGTTTGATTAATTTTCATGAAAAAGATTTAAGAAAACTCTATGATAATCGGATTCGTGTTGGTCAGAAGAATGAATTCAACAGACGTTTAGCACAGCAGTTTTACAATGTTGTTACTGTTTACGTAGCTAATGGAATTCATGCTGACGGCCAGTTTCCTGCGGGCTGGGTTTAATGAAGATTTTTGAAGACCAAGCTGAAGACACGGGGGAGTTTGTTAGTACATGTTTAGTGTCTGTCAGTTGGTCTAGCTCGTAGTTTGTAATTAGAATTAGTATTCCTGACTCCTGCGACGTAGCGTGCAACGTCGCAGGTGCGACGTCAGGTTTTGGGCCTGCGACGTAGCCAACGTCGCATGGGCTTGGGCCTGCGACGTAGCGTGCGACGTCGCAGGTGCCAGTTTTGTATTTAAACGTTTTGTGTTTTCTGTTTTAGGGTTGACGAAACCCTAAACGCAATTAGTCGAAATCTCTGTAATCTGACCGATTATAATACAATATAATACGTTTCGTTTGATATTCATTGCGTATTGATTGTTCGTGTGTTTAGTGTATAACTTAATCGTTGATTCCGCACACGATTGAGTGACTCGGTTCGTACTAGATCCTAAGTAAGGGACAAACAATGTAAAATGATATTAAACCACTAAAATGTTGTTTTCATGTGGTTTTGTGATAAGAAAATGGTAGAATGAACCTAAATAGGGGAGGAAAAATCGTAAATTTAAACAGGAAATGATGTCATTTCATGAAATATGAGATGATGACAGAAAAGTAATGGGTTATGATATAACCTAATATGAGTAAATGATTATAAATTACGATTATAATGGTTGAATGAAGGTTCTGAAGACCCAAATAGCTCAGTTTAAAGAAATGAAGGGTAAGTGGTGTCAATAAAAAAAGAAAGTTTTAAGAATAATAATGGTTGAGAATGTGATAGGTATAATGATATCGCCATTATAATGAGTTTATGTGTAAAGTATATGTATGTTATGATATAATGGCGAGATAAAGCAGTAAAGTTGCCACCAGTAAGAGTTATGAGGTGATATGAAGTAGAAAGTAACACATATTGTGTTTAAAGATAAGAAAATTCACTATGTAAGTGAAACCAAATGAATCAAGGTTATGTTATAATTACAGTTAATAATTCAATGAATAACTAGTTGTAAGAGTTAAGAAGTCTAGCATTATGCTAGTCAAAGTTATTATGTAAGTATTAGCTCTTTTGTTAACTATGGTTAAGGTGAAGAATGTCAATGTTAGTATGTGTAAGGTGATTTTTAATGTCACTTTTATGATTGATGTAAAGATTCTAGCATGTTGCTAGTTTCAGATTATGAAAGAAATGTTATAGTGTTTATGTTTACAAGTTTCTCAATGTATGTAATGTACGCATATGTATTAATTCTTCAGTGAAAAGCTGATTCAGTGTTAAGGAACCGATATTAATATTGCACTTTGTGCTAGTAAGAAATGAAAGGTTAAAGATAATGGTTAAGTATTTAAGTAACGAGTATAAAAGCACACTATATGTGTGCAAGTTGCTTAGAAAAGTATGTTTAGTTAAGTGAATATGTTAATAAGATTTTATGCATGAGTTATTTAACTCATATGATATACGTTATTTGAACAAGTTAATGAAATGGTATGCACAGTTTAAGTGCTCCTGTTGGTAAGGTTATGTGTAAGGTATGTAGCAGAAAAGCTATTAAGAAGTAATAAGATAAGAAGTAAGAGATGTATGTAGCAAAATAAGGATAAATGGTATGTGTTATGTCTGAAAATAATTGTTAAATGAGTATGTTAGAATCAGAGAACGCTTCCGCATAAGTAAAGGAATGTGTTAAGGTAAATGAATGCTTCCACTTAAATAGAGAAATGTGTTAAGATTGAACAGGCACCAGAGACATTCGTGAGGACACGAATGATACAAGTGGGGGAGAGTTGTAACACCCCTAAAATACGTAAGTTTTAAATGATAAAATATGTTATTGTCTAAAGTTATATTATATAAAATACGTTATGTATCAGTTTTAATATGTATAAAATATGTTAAAAATGTAATGTGACAAGTTGTTAGAAATGGGTTAGTGGGACTAACCAAATAAAAGAAAGTAAGTTAGAGGGACCAAAAGTGTAAATAAGTAAAGTTAAGGGGAGTAGTATAAAAATATGCTAAATAAAACTCCCTACTGCTTCTTATTTATTCCAGATTGAAATTCAGTACGTATGTATGTCGTGAAAAAGAGAGGGAAAGAAGAACAGAGTAAAGAAATCGATATTAAGCTCAAATTAGGAAGAATTAAGGTTGTAAAATTCGAGTAAACATTTCCAAGGTATGTCTAACCCTTCTAGCATCTCAATTTATGTTAGGGTTTGAATTATATAAACCCTAGAATTATGAAAGTTGATTAAAGTTAGTTAATTCAAGTAATTAGTGTCTCATACATGTTTATGAGTCATGTAACATGATTAATTCATGTCAGGGTTTAAGTTTTATAAACCCTAGAAATTTAGAAGTTCATGAATGTTAGTTAATTGAATGAATTAAGGTTCTATACATGTTTATGAGTTATATAGTATACTTAATTCATGTTAGTTTGATTAGAGAAAGTTTAATCATGTGTAAATGGGTAGGTATGAGCTTATGTATGTATGTATAATGGTATATGAGATGATGTTGAGGATGATAAATGATGATCATGAATAGAAAAATGATAAATACCCATTAACATGTGAAGGTAAGGTTAATTGTATGGAACATATGTTTAAAAAGGATAAGTGTTAGTGATATAGCACCTTAGTCATGTGATCAAACTTAAAGAAAGAAGTAAAATGTTATGTTAAATGATCACGTATGTGTTTATATGATAGGTGATCAAGAGTCATGGCATCCATGTTCAATTGTGAAGTCATACAATTTCCTATAATCAAGGTGAGTAATATGGGGGTTAAATGAATAACGGTTATATGACCTATGTTGTTGTAAGCAAGAGGTGCATATAACCGGGTAATGTATTGATTATGTGTTATTTTATGTATATTGATGTAATATGGTATGTGGATAAGTAGTAAATGATTTAATATGATTGAAACAGTTGATATGTGAATTATGTGAATGAAGAATGGTAGAAATGTATGGATGAAAGTGTTATGAGGTTTCCATTACTTCCGCGAGGTAGATGGATTGTTCCAAGTAATGATTCGCGATCATTAGCTTGGTATGAATGTTAATTAGTAGTAATTAACATGTGGATGATGTCTAGTATGCATACCATTTAGAGGTATGATGCTAGTGAATGAAGTTTTAGTAAGCACACCATCAAGAGGTATGCTACTAATTGATGATGTTCAAGCAGACATATTGTCAAAATGTATGTTTCAATTTTACGTGATTATGTGGATAAGTGAATGTATAAATATAGAGGTAAACAAAATGTTTACCTACTTGAAAAGGTAATGCGATCATGATAATATGTTGAGTTAAGTAATGCCATTGATACCAAGTGCACTAATGTGATGAAAGTAAAGATTATGTGATATGTTGTTAATGGTTAAAGCATTATGCATTTAATTACTTATATGCTCACTAAGCTTAAAGCTTACCCCTTCCATATGTTTAATGTTGTAGGTGAGGTTCGGTTGAACCAAGTGGATAGAAAGAGTAAATCATGGTTAGAAGAAGCTAATGTGGAATGGAGCTTGCTTTCACGGTTAGATAAGCTCCTCCTTTTAAATTATCGTGATGAATGACCATTTGTGTAAATCGCCCAAAGATATGTTTTAATAAATATATATAAATGATTAAAGAATGGAGATGAAAGTGGGAAGTAATGTAGACCTTAGACTTAGTAAAGTCAAGGTCAAAGTACTAGTAAATGTTTAAAGAGAAATTTAGTTCATGAAAGTTGAAATTGTCAAAAGTTGAAGTTAGGGTCAATTGTTGATGTTAATGAGTTAGTTTGACTTAAATAAGTCAATTGGGTGAGAATTGACCAACAAAGTGGGTCCATATAGTCAAAGACCTAATCGGGTCATTTTAGTGTCCAAACGGGCAACCAATGGGTTAACGAGTCAAATTGAGATAGATTAGATGAAAGTCAAATGTTTCTACGCCAATAAGTTATTTTGGTGATATTGAAAAGGTGGTAAAAGAGTGGAGCTCAGAAGTGTATTGGTTTAAAAGTTGGTATGTCAAGATTTTGGTCAAAAATGGCCTAAAAACTCGTCTACGGGTCAAATCTTGATAAAATGCAAAAGTTGAAAAAGTACGAAAAGGGAAATGTTCATTTTGTCAAGTTATACGTGTCTGCAAATTTTTAAGTTCCCAGGTGTTATCGCTTGGAAGTTACGTGAGTTTGAAGTTCGACTTTTGGTATTAAATGTTGCAGATTAGATTTCTGCTGTCAGGCTTTGGTACTAGAACAGCCTTGTTTTAGTACTAGAACAAACCTGTTCTAGTTTACTCATTATTTTACTTATATTTTGAGACTAGTTCTCGGTACCATTTATGTTAGCAAAGTTTATAAGTTAATAAATTGTATTAAAAAAATGGTCACGTTTTCTGGGCGTTTCATTGGAGTTAATAAAAGAAAAAAAAAACAATAAATCTCACCCCCACCCATTCCACTAATTTTATTTTTACATTTTAGCCTTTCAGCTTTCTTTTTTCCTCATCCCTCTTTTTTCCTCCCCACCTCACCTCCCGGCACCTGCTGTTCGTCGGATTCCACCCACCGTCGCCGATTTTTTATAATTTTATTTTTTCAAATTTTATTTTACAAAATAGAATTTTTCAAATGTTTTTTTTAAAAAAATTTTGTATTATATATAGTATCCTTTATATAGTGCATTTTGAATAAAACTATACTGCATTTTGTATAAATATTTTTGGCACATATTGTTTGTTTTGTATTGCATCTTGTATCATACATATTATCTTCTTTATATTGCATTTTGTATAATTTATACTTCATATTGTTGTTTTTACTGCATTTTGTATATAATTTTTTTATTTAATTTTTTTAAAAAAATTTCAGCAATGGCCGGCAACAGCAGCTTGTGGTTAGAGGTGGCAATTTAAGACCCATAGGTCTAGTTGGATTTTTCTAATTTTTATAGATGAGTCTAGTTGGGTAAGTAAAAAAATGCTCAAGTATATCATTATTACTCATTATGACCCAATAGGTAATAATGATATACGCGGGTCTTATTTTAATTACCCAATTAGACCCATCTATAAAAATTAGAAACTCAACTAGACCAATGGGTCTTAAATTGTCACCTCTACTTGTGGTGGTGGGTGGTGGTGGGGTGGAGGTGGTATATACAATATTATGAAAATGGAGGGGTATAAATAAAATTTTATTATGTAACTTGCATTTTATGTTATCGATAATAACTTATACTATTATTAATAAACTCTATCTATATGGTGGAGGATCATAAGAGAATGGAGTATTTGATGAGAAAGAGAAGAAGAAAATTTTTGACTATTGGATCATCGTTTGATTTAGATTAATGGTTAGAAGTAGTGATATTTTTGTAATTAGTAGGCAAAAATGATGGTTGGAGTTAAGGAAAAAAAAAATAACAATAAATCTCACCCCCACCCATTCCACTAATTTTATTTTTACATTTTAGCCTTTCAGCTTTCTTTTTTCCTCATCCCTCTTTTTTCCTCCCCACCTCACCTCCCGGTACCTGCTGGTCGTCGGATTCCACCCACCGTCGCCAATTTTTTATAATTTTATTTTTTCAAATTTTATTTTACAAAATAGAATTTTTCAAATGTTATTTTTTTTCAAAATTTTTGTATTATATATAGTATCCTTTATATAGTGCATTTTGAATAAAACTATACTGCATTTTGTATATATATTTTTGGCACATATTATTTGTTTTGTATTGCATCTTGTATTATACATATTATCTTCTTTATATTGCATTTTGTATAAATTATACTTCATATTGTTGTTTTTACTGTATTTTGTATATAATTTTTTTATTTGATTTTTTTAAAAAATTTTCAGCAATGGCCTGCAACAGCAGCTTGTGGTGGTGGAGGTGGTATATACAATATTATGAAAATGGAGGGGTATAAATAAAATTTTATTATGTAACACGTGGTGCATTTTTAATAATTTAAAATTTTGTTACTCTTTCTACTTTGTACCTCACCAAACCTCACCTTGTATGTATGATTTTCATGGTACAACTTTGAAAATTCAATCACGTGCCATGTATGTGACTTTCGAATTAATTTTTAATTGGTAGCTAAATTTCACAAATTCTATGCTAATTACTCGCCTACTCGGGTCTACTCGTTTACTTAAAATTAAAGTATTTGTAAATGTCACTCTAATATTCTAGAGTTGGTTGGTCAAACAGTATTTTAGAGTTTCAAAATTTGGTATCATTAGGCGTGTCACGTCTGCAATATTTATGCATGCATACATTAATCTGTAACTTTTAATTTACCTATGGAAGATGAAGAGTGCCTAAATGCTACATCTTCCTTCACTTCAACTTTAGTTATTTACACACATAAATAGAACTAAAAATCCATTATTTTGTTTTATATATAAGGGAAACATGAACAGCATATCAAAAGGGAACGAAATAATCTTTCGCTGTTACAAGAGTTCCCAAAAGATTTTACTTGTTGGTGAAGGTGATTTCTCATTTTCGACATGCCTGGCTCGTGAATTTAACAAAGCCCAAAACATCGTTGCCACTAGCTACCTCAATAAAGGTAACCGTAATTTCAAATTGTACATTTTGATCATTAGCATTATTACTAAATAATCTTTTGCAATTCGTTGTTAATCGTACGTTGGTTACGAAATTATTAACGCAACAGCCAACTACTCATGAATATTGTACCTTGTTAATTATAGATGTATTAGTTCAAAAACATTGGAGTAGTGTACGTCACCTCGAAGAACTGGAGAGATTAGGGGCTTTGTTGTTGTATAAAGTTGATGTCAATACGATGAACACTCATCCCGTTCTCAAGAACATGAAGTTTGACGTTATCATCTTCAACTTCCCACATGCTGGTCATTACGCCTACTTACACGAACGTGATTCTATATTAATCGAGTAAGATGCTAATGCTATTAGATCTCTAATATCGTAACACTCAAAAAGTACAAGGTGTAAAATTAGACTTAGTTTTGTTTACAACATTGATTAGAACAATGTATGAATAATTGATATCTTTAATTTACTATATATTGTGCTATATTGAGTTGTATTATGTATATATGTACGTATATGTATCAATGACAGGATGCATAGGAAGTTAGTGGGATCTTTTTTTAAAAGTGCAAGCAAGATGTTGAATGAAGGGGGTGAGGTGCATTTAAGGCATAGAGCTGACCCTCCATATGACAGATGGAATGTGGTTTTACTTGCTGGTGAAGCTGGTCTTCAGTTGAAAGATCAAGAATTTTTCCATAAAACTGATTATCCAGGTTATCATAACAAAAGAGGTGGGGATGACAAAACGAACAAGACGTTTCCTATTCCTTTCTTATGTGCTTTCACTTATAAGTTTGCTATTGATCTACCAAAGTGTGATGATGATCATCTTTGTAGTGACGATGATGTTCTAAATGTGAATGAAGTTACTGTAATATTAGAAATGAAGGATGTGGTTAATGATGGTGACAATGTCCATGTACTAGCAGATATGAAGGATCAACATCATGATGATCAGACACATCTCAAAATTGATGAAGTTACTGCACCTTTTAGAAATGATGAAGTAGAAGATGATCTTGTAAGGAAAGATAATGTTGTTAAGGATCTTTATGTGCATAAATATGATGAGATCAATAACCTTTCAAAGAAAGATGATCAAGTTCATGATGATGCTTCTGATGTTCATGTTGAGATAATGAATGATTATCATGAAGAGCAATTAAAGAATGGCATTGTTGCTGATGATCTTCGTGTAATAGAGATGAAGGAAGTCGTTCATGATCATGATACACCAATTGATGATAATTTTCTAACTGATGATGGTAAATTTGATTGTGCTGATCTTTTTAAGAAAGATGAAGTACTTCATATTGATCTTAATAATTCACCACAGGTTGGTGATGATGCCCATTACTCAAAAATTGTTGAAGTTAGTGAAGTAAAGACGAAAGAAGATCAAGATCTTGATGTGGATCATGATCTTCTAACAAAGAAAGATGAAGTTCATGTGTTAGAGATGAAGATCCAAGATCACGATCCACATCATTCTGTTCGTGATGATTTTCCAAACAACAAACTTTGTGATGATCGTCCAAACACTAATGATGGAGTTGATGATGATTTTGATGATGTTCCTCATGATCTTGAGATGAAAAACTGCACAAAGAATGATGAGGTTGATGGTCATCTTGATGTTGAACATATGCTAGATCATCAGATTAAGGCAAAGAAATATGAAGTTGATGATAAACTTGAAGTTCATAAGCTAGACATTGAGGGTCTTTTTGATAAACTTGACATAAAGAGTGATATTGATGAGACAAATGATGTCCATAAGGATGATAACATCCTTCATGAGCATAAGGAGTTTTGTTTTATGGATGCAATCACTAAAGAATTAAGAAGAAGAAGATGATAATATTATGGTGATGTAGCAGAAATGAAGGATAGTTGTGTTCGCAATATTATTGTGTCCACTGTCAACAGTTAATTTAATTTGTCTCTGTCTTAATTTGGTTTTATACGTTGGTAGTTTAGTTTATTTCGTAGACTAAATCAGCATGAAGTTCTAATCCCCTGATCGATCATAAGATAAGCTTTTCTTTTCTTACTATTAATTGTAAAAGGAGGTGGCCATTCGAATTGGGTTGGATTCTTAGATACAGGTGAATTGATGGGTAAAAAAGTACTCGACGTGAGCCTGACCCGATTATATAAATTGGTTGAGTATTTCAACTCGGATATGCCTCAGGTAACTCAAACCCACTCGAGAATAATTTGTTTAAAAGTTAAATCAATAGGTTAGCGATCAGTTTCAGTTCTGGTTAATATCATATACACTACAAGATAATTGACATTCAGTGACCGAAGACATCAGTCATTTGTTTTGTTGTGATATACGGACTATATGAGATTAATTGAGATCATTAATCATATATATATATATAAGTTTGAGTTACAAATGACTTCTACAGATATGAGATTAATTGAGATCATTAATCATATATATATAAGTTTGAGTTACAAATGACTTCTACAGATATGTATTTACAAAGTACAAACAAGTATATAAATCAATAGAAAACTAAATATTTTGTCGAAATTTTTTTTTATATATTATAAATCACCAAATAGATTAGAAAAAAGAAACATCGATCAAAGACAACAAATTGAACATTTATAAACATACATTGTTAGACCATTCGCAACACTAGGTGAAATGGGCGTTTTGCCCGGCGAGAACGCCTAGAGCGCCCGCAACCCGGCGTTCACGGGGCGGCATTCTGGGGCGTGGTGGTTCCATGAACGGGGCGAGAACGAAAGAAAGGCGGGTCCCACACGAATATAAAATGTTTTTTCGTTTTTTTCTTCTTTTTTGCAACTTAACAAAAAAATAAAAAATTTAAGTAATATATATGTATATATAACCGTTAGATACCAAACTTTCGCAGACTAAATGCTGTGAATAATGTTGACGCTTAATTATTATAGTGTATTGTATTTTAATTATTGTAGTGTATTGTATTTTAATTATTGAATCGTTTTGTATTTAGTTATTGAATTGTATTGTATTTAATTAAGTTGTACTCCGTATTTGTTTTGTTAAATAAATGAAAATTAAATTTAATTAGTGAGGCCCGGGGGGAAAATGGGCGTTCTGGTGTTATGATTGTGTGTGATGAAATGATGTTGTGGTGTTATGCTGATGTGGCGACTGAAAAATGGACGTTCTAGTGTTACAATAACTTTACTTTAATTAAATATTTAAAATACTTTTAAATCGGCTTGGCAGGTGAATTCAGTTATACTGACACAAACAGGTTGATGAGTTGTTGTGTCGAAAATCTCAACCTAAACCTATGTATATTAGTGTTATTTTTTATGTATATTAATGTTATTTTTGTGTCGTGTAAAAAATTATCAGCCCTAAAAAATTCAACGAAACTGCTGAATGAGATGTGAGCTACGTACCTATTTAATTTCGAGTCATGCTACACTTACACAAAGCTTACATAATTTTGTTTACATAATTAGGTGGACCAATTAAATCATGAGAGAGAATGAAGTGAGAGAATATACAAATTCATGTGATTGGTCCACGTATGTTGTCAACTCATTATGTATATATTCTTGTGTAAGATTTATGTAAGTCTAGACTTTTCCTTTAATTTGTTATAGCAAAAAGTTAAAAAAAATATGACTTGTTACTTTCATTTCATTAGTAAGCATTTTTTGTTTCCCCAAAGGCCCAAAGTGTTTTTAATAAACAAAATTGAAAAACTTTTAAAGTTTTTATCATTGTGCTTCAAAACCTTTTAAGATTATCAACCTCCTGAAAAAAGAAATTGTCATTTTATTACATTTTTTTATTCACGCTTTTAGAATGTGTGTAAGACTTTTTTGCAAAAAATAGATATCCACACCTATATATGTAAAAAAAAACTCGTATTGATAAGTGTAAAAAATTACAACTAGTTAACACTTAGAAATGTGAAAATAAATTGTAACACGTGATATTCCCACGCAAGAGGAAGTATAGATAAATTGGGTGTTTCAAATTGAAGTTAACACATATAAATATGGATAAATTTAGATTTCTCCAGACTTTAAAGTGTAAACTTTTTTGCCTTACATTTATATATGTGAAGATTGTGATGATTGTTTATGTATCTTCACACTTATTGTTGTAATAATTTTCTACGGAATTATAAGTGTGGATAATTTAACATAATTTCACACATTTTTAAAAATGTGGATAAAAAATATGAATAAATAATGTATTTGTTGTAGTGACTCATTTATCTTAACTTTTTCCGTAAGTCTTGTTTAGTATTTTTAAATCAAAATGAATTAAATTAATCACTCATTACGCACTATACTTAGATAGTGTACTAGCTAAGTTTAGAGATGGATAGAAAAATATTTTACTTAGTACACTATTTTGATTTTATTTATTCACTTATAAAAAAATACTTGACGCAATTCAAAGAAATCGGAAGTTTCCGAATTGCATGCAAACCGGACCACCTGGGGTTTATTCACTCCCTCTCCAAAGATCTGTTTTCATGTTTTCTCTCCATCACTCACTCTCACTCTTCTCTCTCTCTCTCTAGATCAACATCCTAACAAAAATTAAAACTCATCTCCAAATTCACATAAATATGATTTGTAGATCAAACAATCAATCATCCACTCTCCTATCCGTAACCCTCTTCGCAATCATTTTCGTCGTTGCAATCTCCTACGCATCCAACCGCCTTTCTCTCCTCGCGCTTCCTTCCTCACCATGGCTTTGGCATTGGCCTTCTTCCAATCTCCAACACTCGCCCCCTAAACCACAACCACCTTCGTCAACGTTAAACCCTAAAACCGCACTTTACTCCATGTTTAATGTAAATTAATTCATTCCATTTTTTTTTAATTGAACAATTTCTTGCTAGTACTACTTATTTTGAAATTTGTATGTTTGATCGATTTTTTTTAATTTTTTTTTTGGTGTTGATTAATTAGTGTGACTATGATGCGTGTAAGAAACAACATGGGAAAATGAATAAGGAAGTGAGTAAAATGAATAAGAAACTAAAAGATGAAACGTTGTCGAGAATAAAGAAGAAGACGAGAGACAAGAAGTTAGAGAAGGTTGAGGCCGAGCTTCGTCGAGCTAGGGTTTTGATAAGAGATGCCGTCACTAATCTCAACCGTTCATCTGATCGTCTCGACGATCAGGATTATGTCCGGAACGGGAGTATTTACCGGAATCCTGACATGTTTCACAGGTACTTTAATCATTTCGACTTCCATTTTAGCTAGCTAGCTTGAATCTTTTTTCCTTTTGTATTCATAGTTATCCTTGGATCACATATATATTGTTCAATTCCTATTTGATAGACATATAGATTGCATATAACAAAAAAAAAAATCAAATATAATGGGTCAAAACTCAAAACATTGACTTTAGCCAGTCTAGCTTGTAATAATTTAAAAATAAAAAATAAAAATTCAATAAACGAACATTACACTACCAATTTTATTAATTAATTGAGTCTTCCTAACACATCATTAATAACGTAATGTCATAAAATGCTAAGAACGAAATAACATTTTGGGAGTAATATAACATTTCTGTTTAATTTCCTCACGCATTTCATTAAAAGTTAACGCGGGTTATCAATTTGTTACTAAAATAACAAGTCAATTAATTGAAACAGTATATTAATTTGATCTAACATTAATTTAATTTCTTTGATTAAATTAAATTAAATTAAATATAGTATATTATACAAAACTTGGAAAAGATAGTCTTAAACCGTAAGCCATTAAGTACGTGAATTATTAATTATAATTATAATTCTGTAGCTTGAAAATAATGTTTTTCTACTTTCGAAAACGTACAATTAATGTGACACGAGTATTATTAGTGATAAGCTGCAGGATTCTCGGCCCTCAAAGTTGCCCAATTCGTTAATTAATAGTACATGTGATGTTGTACAACTTTAAAAAATAGTAACAAAATAAGAGATATGTCACATGCTTTACAAAAAATCCGGATGTTTTGTCGGTTCATTTTGTGTTTCTCTAAATTTTAATTTCCACACTGAAATATATACTTATACTTTTAATCAATAAAATACCTTAATCTGTAATAAAAATCATTTAAAGTTCGCATAACATATAAGGTGTAGAATTTGTATCTATCTTTTATACTTTAACAAGGAACAACTTGTATATTACCCAAGGGCCTGATACCTGGTGGTATCGTGTGGACCTTCTAATTTTGAGGTTGTGAGTTCAAGTCTGGTGGTGGACATATGTATATATATTCGTAAAGAAAATTGTACATATTCGTGATAGATAGGTGTGTATGAGTTTGCATTTCTAAAAAATAAGAACTTGTATATTGTGAGTGTCTTAACTGCTTGACCACTCATTAGACATAAAGTTTGACCCGAATATCATAATTGCCACCTAAGAAAATAAGGATATTTGTGTGTTGTGTATGTGTGCAGAAGTTACTTCTTGATGGAAAAGTTATTCAAAGTATACATTTATGAAGAAGGAGAGCCCCCTCTATTTCACACAGGTCCTACCACAGATATTTACTCTATGGAAGGTGTCTTTATCAACTCCATTGAGAATGACCCGAATTTTCGAATATCAGACCCGGATCAGGCTCATGTCTATTTTCTACCCTTTAGTGTTGTCATGATCCTCAACAATCTTTTTGATCCGGTCATCCGTGATAAAGCTGTCCTAGAGCGTGTTATTGGTGATTATGTGCACACAGTTTCATCAAGGTACCCGTATTGGAATCGAAGTCTTGGATCCGATCATTTCATGCTTTCTTGCCATGATTGGGTAGGTAATTACTCAAATCCTACATCAAACAGTTTTACAATTTGTGGTACCAAGTGTTAACTTCAACACCATAATTAATGAAAGAGTCGAATAAGGTTATGTTTTATACTTTTATCTCTCACGGGTCGAATAAGATATTGGGTCAACTGTTTGATAGTCGCCTAGCTAAGGTCTGGACCAACAAATGTTGTGGGCCAATCCAACCCGACCCCTGCCAAGATTACCCATTTAGACCCGAATCATTTGACATGCCACCCAACGCTTAGCTTCCATTATATCACCTTAATGTGCATACACATGTTTTTTAACTTGATTTGTGCAGTGATCACTAATGAATGTGAACTAATTAAAAAGTTGTAATAATTTTGTTTATGATGCAGGGGCCTAGAGCAACATGGTATGTTCATTCATTATATTTCACATCAATACGACTACTATGCAATGCAAATACCTCAGAGTTCTTCAATCCAAGAAAAGATGCATCAATTCCTGAAATCAATCTTCATAGAGGCGAAACAACTACAATTACCGGAGTCTTATCTGCTCCTAATCGCACAACTCTAGCATTCTTTGCAGGCGGTCAATTTCATGGTAAAATTAGGCCACTACTTTTCCAACATTGGAAAGATAAAGACAATGACATAAAGGTATACAATAAAGTGCCTAAAAATGTCTCATACGAAAAAATGATGAAAACGAGCAAGTTTTGCATATGTCCTAGTGGATTTGAAGTGGCTAGTCCACGAATAGTGGAAGCAATTTTCGCTGATTGTGTGCCCGTGTTGATTTCTCAGCACTACATTCTACCATTTAGCGATGTTCTCAACTGGGATGCATTTTCAGTACGAGTGTCAGTGAGCGAAATACCAAATTTAAAGAAGATTTTGTTAGGGATATCGGACGATAAGTATACAATGATGCAAGAGAATGTTAAGATGGTACAACGACATTTTTCGGTGAATTATCCTGCAAAAAGATATGATGTTTACCATATGATTCTACACTCGTTATGGTTAAGACGGTTAAACTTACAGATTTACGGGTGATAAAAAGTTAATCTTTAAAGCGAGTCAAGCTTGTTGTTTGATAAGTCCGAGGCCTTGAATTCCGATTTCGCCGTAGGCACTCGAACGTGGTTTCCAAGTGTTTTGTAGAAAAAATACAGTGATCGGATCCCTTAGAGGGTGATTGATTGTTACTTACAACTTGTATAATTTTGATTTATCTATACAAGAAATCAAGATAAAATTATGATGTTTTCAGATCATGTGCTATTGGTTAATTCTATAGATTCGATGATAATAGTTATCTATCGATACATCCGATACACGTCACGAAAATTAAATCAGATGTTAGATGTCAGAAAGTATTTAACAAACTAATTAATCAATAAGGATTTGGCGGGAAGATGCCGTGATAGTAACGTACGGACTAACGGTTTATTGTATTGGAGATCAAATTTTAGGTAAAATATATAATGCACAAAATGTCCAATTTCCCCCATTCTGACATTTCCTTCTATTATCTAATAAATGTTAGGTTATTGATCTCATCATATTTTTGCACATAAAGATCCTTAACAACATTATCTTTCCTTACAAGATCATCTTCTACTTCATCATTTCTAAAAGGTGCAGTAACTTCATCAATTTTGAGATGTGTCTGATCATCATGATGTTGATCCTTCATATCTGCTAGCACATGGACATTATCACCATCATTAACCACATCCTTCATTTCTAATATTACAGTAACTTCATTCAAATTTAGAACATCGTCGTCACTACAAAGATGATCATCAGCAAACTTTGGGAGCTTACTTTAGAAGTGCAAGCAAGATGTTGAATAAAAGGGGCATTTAAGGCATAGAGATGACCCTCCGTATGACAGTTGGAATGTGGTTTCGCTTGCTGGTGACGCTGGTCTTAAGTTGAAGGAGAAACTGGAGTTTCTGAAAGGTTATTATCCCGGTTATCGTAACGTAAGAGGAGGGGGCGTTAGAACTAATCAGCCGTTTCCTATTATGTGTGCTTATACTTTTAAGTTCGTTCTTAAGTTACAAAAAGTTGATGATCGTAATCCAAAGAAAGATGAAGCTCGTGTACTATACGTATAATTGGAACATAACGACTGATCAATTTATAGAGTTCATGGTGAAATGCATGTGGTAGAGATCGATGGATGATCCTTATCAGCAGCATTAAAAATTTATCTAGTAGTTAATTAATGACAATTCGCAAGAGGATGAAAATCTTTTGAAGAAATTAAGATAACGCTGATGATGACTTGTAATCTCTAAATTGTTCAAGTTTCAAAGAAAGGTGAAGTTTTTGATTTATTTGATGTTCAATAATTGGAGATGGTAAAAATCATATTCAAGAAAAAAAATAGAGCATATGTTTTCGTTTTATATATATCTATATGGATATGGATGGATGTAGATAAGGAGGTTTTTCTTTTCTTTTTATACGAATAGAAATAGAAATATGGAATTGCATGCAAACCGGACCACCTGGGGTTTATTCACTCCCTAATCTTCATTCATGTTTTCTCTCCATCACTCACTCTCACTCTTCTCTATCAATCAACATCCTAATTAACGAAAAAAAAATAAAAATCTCATCTCCAAATTCACAAAAATAATGATTTGTAGATCAAACAATCAATCATCCACTCTTGTATCCGTAACGCTCTTCGCCATAGTTTTCGTCTTTGCAATCTCCTACTCTTCCAACCGCCTTTCTCTCCTCGCTCTTCCCTCCTCGCCATGGCTTTGGCATTGGTCTTCTTCCAATCTCCAACACTCACCCCCGCCCCCACAACCACCTTCGTCAACATTAAACCCTAGAACCGCACTTTACGCCATGTTTAATGTAAATTTATTCATTCTAAATTTTTTTCTTTCTAATTGAAGAATTTCTTGCTGATACTTGAATATATTATTGTGTGACTTATTTTGAAATTTGTATAATTTGATCGATTTTTAATTCATTTTTTTATGTCAATTAATTAGTGTGATTATGATGCGTGTAAGAAACAGCATGGGAAAATGAATAAGGAAGTGGGTAAAATGATTAAGGAACTAAAAGATGAAACGTTGTCGAGAATAAAGAAGAAGACGAGAGACAAGAAGTTGGAGAAGGTAGAGGCTGAGCTTTGTCGAGCTAGGGTTTTGATAAGAGATGCCGTCACTAATCTCAGTCGTTCATCTGATCGTCTCAACGATCATGATTATGTCCCGAATGGGAGTATTTACAGAAATCCTTACATGTTTCACAGGTACGCTATATATATTTCGACTTCCATTTTAGCTAGCTTGAAAATTTAGCTTTTTTTCTTCTGTATTCATAGTTATCCGTGGACCACATATATTGTTCAGTTTTTTCTTATAATAGTATAATAAGTATATATATATATATAGTTTGAGATACGCCTGGCAATCTCAACCCAAACAGAAAAAAATGGGTTGATTAGTTGGTTGTTTGTGGGTTTGTAAGGTTGTGTCAAATCATGAGAACAGGTCTAAATGGGTAATCTTCACAAGTCTGAAAAATTCGAGCGGGTCGAACGGGTCACACTAGCTGCAGGTCAGCTTCAAATATACAAACCTGAACTTCAAGTCTTCAACTACTGCAGAAACGGCGAGTTGCCTCCCGTCACGGCAACACTATTACAGTTGTCGCTACATATACGACGTCGTTTTTAAAGTATTTTAAAACTACAAATTTTTTAAAAGCTTAGTACGAGGGTTTCGGTAGAAACTAGAAACTGGCTTTCTTTTTTGAACGAAGAAGAAGATAGACCGTGGCGTAGATGATAGAAATAGTAAAGGTGTTAAAATCATCCACGTATGCCAGGTGTAGTTTGAGACGATATACAATGGATATTAGTTTGTCTATAACAAATATAAATAAATCAATAAATCAACATATAATATATGGGTGATCCAAAATTGACACTAGCTAGTCTAGCTTGCATCAAAATACCAAAAATATGGTAATTAAATCTTCATAACACCATATTGTCTTAACATAATGTCATAATATGCTAAAAACGAAATAGTAACATATTAATATTTCTGTTTCCTCACGCATTTCATTAAAACTTAACACTGGTACGGTTATCAATTTGTACTAATAATTAAAATAATAGTAAGTTAATTAATTATAACATGGTAAATTTGATTTGATCTAATTAGCCATTAATTTATTTGATTAATACGGAGTATTTTATACTCAAATTAGAAAAGATATTTTCCTAAACCGTAAGCCATCAAGTAGTATAATATTATTCTGTAGCTTGAAAATAATGTTTATCTACTTTCGAAAACAATTAATGTGAAAGCTGCAGGATTCTCGGCCCTCAACGTTGCCCAATTCTTCGTTAATTAATACGTACTATGTGATGTTGTACTTAACAAAATATAAGAGAATTGTCTGCCTTTGCTAAAAAAACAAATATATATATATATATATATATATATATATATATATATATATATAAGAGATATGTCACATGCTATACAAAATATACGGATGATTTGTCGGTTCGTTTTGTGTTTCTTTAAATTTTATTTTCCACATTGAAATATATACTTTTAATTAATTAATTAAATACTACCTTAATCTATAAGAAAACCAATTAAAGTTTGCGTAACATATACATTAAGGTGGCAATTCAGGTTGGATTGGGTTTGAATTAATGGGTTGATGGATTAGAATATTGGTCAACTTGGATCCAACCTGATTTTATAATCGGGTTGAGTATTTCCACCCAACCTAAAATCCAAATAACCCGGACCCAACATGAGTAACCGAATTTAATTTTTACTATTCAACAAGTTTTCGGATGATTTTCGAGTTTTCAGGTCGATTTCAGGTCACATGGGTCAATATTTTCAAAAATAATAGCTAATCATCATAGCATAAAAGTGATTATAAATTCATAATACATATTATATCCATTTGGATTCATTACCAAAACATCATTAATTTACAACTTATACCAAATTATAAAAGTATCAAAGAAAAAGTCATAGATTAGTAGATGAAAGGTTCAAATTATGTGTCATATTTAAATTAAGGGCTAATAATTGATGCTGTCAACAACATTATTGTTTGGTTCTGTTGACCAATAAAAAATAAAATAAATTAATATTCATATTTTACACTTTCAACCCCTTAACTTTCTTAGATGTACATATTCAGTCCTCGAGTTAAAGCTAATTGCACGATTGAATATGTGCAGTTTTAGCTGCACGGAATATTTCCTCTTAGATTAAAAAATTTATAATGAATATTAAAAAGCATTCGGATTGTCGGGTTGTCAAAAGTTCATTTGCATACCTGAACCCGACCCGGAAAATATTAGTTTGACGGGTTTTAGGTTGACGCCTCAAAAATTATGATCCAAACCTGATTATATTTGTGTCGGATTAGTGATGAGTTTCAAGTCCAATTGAGAATTGCCAACCCTACATGCATGATAGGCGTGTATACCCACTTTGCAGTTTGCACAGTACATGCACTTTGAGTTTTGGTTTGGTCATTTGGTGCCCCTGGTTCTAAATGATGACTTGTAATTTGAGAGGGGCTTACCTTGTATTTTGTTCTTACTTCTTTGGTAATAATAGTATCTCTTTCTTCAAAAAAAAAATATCACATGCACTTTGAGTTTTCAAATTTGTGCATAATGTACATTACTTACAATAATAAGGTCCCTAATTAAACACTTTATGAACTTCTTTTGACCCTTTTTATAACATGTAGAGTTACTCCTCACATGCATTCTATCTTTACACTTTAACAAAGAAGAACTTATATCTTGTAAGTTCTAATTACTGCTTGACCACTCGTTAGGCGTAAAATATGAGCCGAATATCGTTATTGCCACCTAAGAAATTAAAATAAAGATATATGTATATTCATGTAGGAGTTACTTGTTGATGGAAAAGCTGTTCAAAGTATACATCTATGAAGAGGGGGAGCCCCCTTTATTTCACACAGGTCCTACCACAGATATTTACTCTATTGAAGGTGTCTTCATCAACTCAATTGAGAATGATCTGAATTTTCGTATATCAGACCCGGATCATGCTCATGTCTATTTCCTACCATTTAGTGTTGTCATGATCCTCAGTAATCTTTTTGAGCCGGTCATCCGTGATAAAGCTGTCCTAGAGCGTGTTATTGGTGATTATGTACACACAGTTTCATCAAGGTACTCTTATTGGAATCGAAGCCTTGGATCCGATCATTTCATGCTTTCTTGCCATGATTGGGTAGGTAATTACTCAAATCCTACTTCAAACAGTTTTACTATTTGTGGTACCAAGTGTTAACTTCAACACCATAATGAAAGAGTCGAATAAGGTTATGTTTTATACTTTTATCCCTCGCGGGTCTAAGATATTTGGTCAACTGTTTGATAGTCGCCTAGCTAAGGTTTGGACCAACATATGTTGTGGGCCAATCCAACCCGACCCCTGCCAAGATTACCCATTTAGACCCGAATCATTTGACATGCCACCCAACGCTTAGCTTCCATTATATCACCTTAATGTGCATACACATGTTTTTTAACTTGATTTGTGCAGTGATCACTAATAAATGTGAACTAATTAAAAAGTTGTCATAATTCTGTTTATGATGCAGGGGCCTAGAGCAACATGGTATGTTCATTCATTATATTTCACATCAATACGACTACTATGCAATGCAAATACCTCAGAGTTCTTCAATCCAAGAAAAGATGCATCAATTCCTGAAATCAATCTTCATAGAGGCGAAACAACTACATTTACCGAAGGCTTACCTGCTCCTAATCGCACAACTCTAGCATTCTTTGCAGGCGGTCAATTTCATGGTAAAATTAGGCCACTACTTTTCCAACATTGGAAAGATAAAGATAATGACATAAAGGTATACAATAAAGTGCCTAAAAATGTCTCATACGAAGAAATGATGAAAACGAGCAAGTTTTGCATATGTCCTAGTGGATTTGAAGTGGCTAGTCCACGAATAGTGGAAGCAATTTTTGCTAATTGTGTGCCCGTGTTGATTTCTCAGCACTACATTCTACCATTTAGCGATGTTCTCAACTGGGATGCATTTTCAGTACGAGTGTCAGTGAGCGAAATACCAAATTTAAAGAAGATTTTGTTAGGGATATCGGACGATAAGTATACAATGATGCAAGAGAATGTTAAGATGGTACAACGACATTTTTCGGTGAATTATCCTGCAAAAAGATATGATGTTTACCATATGATTCTACACTCGTTATGGTTAAGACGGTTAAACTTACAGATTTACGGGTGATAAAAAGTTAATCTTTAAAGCGAGGCAAGCTTGTTGTTTGATAAGTCCGAGGCCTTGAATTCCGATTTCGCCGTAGGCACTCGAACGTGGTTTCCAAGTGTTTTGTAGAAAAATAAAGGAGTAAATTCCATAAATGGTCCCTGTGGTTTACATTGATTTACGAAAATAGTCCTTGTACTTTTTTTCCAACGTTTTCGGTCCAATAACTTTGGTTTTGCTCGCAAATGGTCTTTTAAGGGACCACTTGCGAGCAAATCCAAAGTCAGACAGAGGGACCATTTGTGAGCAAAAATCCAAAGTTAAGTGACCATTTGCAAGAAAATCCAAAGTTATTGGACCAAAAACATTAAAAAAAGAGTACAAGGACTGTTTTCGTAAATCAATGTAAACCACATGAACCATTTATGAAATTTACTCAAAATAAAGTGATCAAATCCCTTAGAGGGTGATTTATTGTTACTTACAACTTGTATAGTTTTGATTTATCTATACAAGAAATCAAGATAAAATTATCGTGTATTCAGATCATGTGCTATTGTTTAATTCTATAGATTCGATGATAATAGTTATTTATCGATACATCCGATACACATCACGAAAATTATTGCATTGGAGATCAAATTTTAGGCAACATATTTAATGCACAAAATGTCCAATTTCCCCCATTCGACATTTCCTTCTATTTTTTTTTAGGGAGAATTACATATATCCCCTCCACAAACACCCTAAATTACATATATACCCAAACACATTTTTAAATTACATATATACCTAAATCTCTATTTTAAGTATACTAAAATTAAAAAAATATATAGTATAAATTTTCAGAACTATACAAAATTTTCAGCCCAGCAATTGGTTATAATTAAAATAGATAATATTTACTTTTTTTTTTTTTTTAGTTTTAGTATACTTAAAATACGGATTTGGGTATATATGTAATTTAAAAATGTGTTTGGGTATATATGTAATTTAGGGTGTTTGTGGAGGGGATATATGTAATTCTCCCTTTTTTTTTAAAGCAGCATTTGGATCACAGAAATGCTTATTAGCCAACCCTATCATCTCCATGCGGTTACTCCCCGATATGAGAACCGCACCCAAGTTCGTAATCTCGGCGACGCTCTAAAGGGATTGCTCTCCCATGTCTTAGATGGGTATCGCGCCGACATTTCCTTCTATTATCTAATAAATTAATAATTAATCAAATATAAATATTACAGATTAAGAATCGCTTCTGTCTTAGTCAAAGTGTTTGGCACAAAGTTTTAAAAATCTCCACTAATTACACATTCCACCAATCAAATTATATATCTACTCACTAATTTTTTTTATTGATTGTATCATGATATTGAACATTTATTTGGTACAATCCAAAAAAGTAATATGAACATTTATAATGAGACGGAATGATTAGTTGATACTCACCTCACACTTTTCTCTTATAAGAGAAAAAATGAATTGTTCTATTAACATCACGCTACATCACGTAACTTTAAGTGTTGTTAAGATAAAAGGAAGCACTGAATGTGTAAATCTAAAGAAATGCACGTGTAAAAATGTAAACGACATCATAACAAAATCGTAATCAATGTGTGAAGGGAAGTGATAAATACAACATGGATTTTGTTACATATATCAACATATATGCATTACAATGTTGTACTGTACAATACCGTAATGCATATATGTTGGTGTATGTAACAAAAACTATGTTGTATTTATCAACGGCAAGTATTTTGTATTTGGGCCTTTAAATGTTTTGGGCTTGGGCTAACGGTTGCTTACACGACACCTAAGCAATTTCAATATTATTCGCATCTGTGTTCTACATTTTTATAAGAAAACCTCAAACCAAGGATCTCGCCTCTTCCAATTTCTATGTTTTTCTTCTGAATAATTTCCATTTTTCATCGAGGTTAATTAATTGATTGATATATCTAATCTAATCTAATTCACTTGAATTATAAACTCCATATTCAATCCGATTGATTCTGAACGATCATGTCATACGCCTATCTTTTCAAATACATCATCATCGGAGATACAGGTAATTGATTTATCATTTGATTTTGAAATTCATTATTCAATCATTGCACTAGCTATATATTTACAATCTAACTTATTTGTGTGATTTTGTTGTTTTTGCTCATGTCAGTAGAGGCTGTGCAATTAATATGTTTATTATTTTTTTTACATTTTATATAATGTAATTTATCTATATTTGTGTATTTCAATAGCTATTGTGATCATAACCCTAGCCAGATGCAGATTGTATGTAATTATTGTTCAGACTATGTAGAATAGTAATTGTATGATGCTTCCATAATTGTCAGGTTATGTTGTAACATGAGGCACATGTATGCTATCTTTATTTAAGTTGAAATAACTTAGTATGTGGAAATACGTATAGGATTTGAAAATTTATAGCATAAACTTGATCTTATTTAGAAGAAATATCAATATTATGATAAGTTGGAACTAGGTTAGCAATTAGATTCCGTTATCCGTATATAATGTTTGTATCTCAAAGTGTTGGAAACTTGGAATACGACTAGCTCAATAACTTATATATTAGTTGGAAGTTATTAGTAGTATGAGCATAGAATCTGCATTGATTTCTGATGCACTAACCCTTAAGAAATTTGCATTATCATTATCTTGTCATACACGAGCCCAATTTATTGCTTTAGTAGACTAGTACAGTTTATGATTTCGCTAGCCCAAAGTAGGAAACTGGCTCACTTGACTGTATGAGGGCATACATAGTATGGAAATGAAAATATGTCTTTAGAATGTTATTTATAGATGATTGTAATCACAGGTTGTAGCATTTGTAGCACATATCGAAATAAGTTTCTTCATAATTTATAATTTTAAGTTAAAATAGCAGAAAATATTAACTGATGTCATTTAATTTTACCATGAAGGGGTTGGAAAATCATGCCTTCTTCTTCAGTTCACAGACAAGCGTTTTCAGCCAGTTCACGATTTAACCATTGGTGTAGAATTTGGAGCCAGAATGATCACCATTGACAACAAACCAATAAAGCTGCAAATCTGGGACACGGTTTGTTATTTCCCTTCTTTTGTTCTCGTACCTTTAATGTTACATATGTCATTTTTCATTTGTTTCCACACTCAATCGGCCCTTTTAGGTAGTCGTCTGATAATTCATTAAATACACATTCATATTCGTGCCTTCCGTTTCTGTTTTGGTGTTACAGGCTGGTCAGGAATCATTTAGATCCATTACAAGGTCTTACTACAGAGGCGCTGCGGGTGCACTTCTGGTTTATGACATAACTAGGTATGAATTATAGTAATCTAACAAAAAAAAATGTCAGCTTGCTGATATGTCATTCAAAATGTTCCTGCTTTTATAAGCCTACCTTTTTATGACAAAGCCCTTTACTAAGGATTTTTCTCTTGTAAAATTTCGCAAATTATATAATGAGGTTTGAACTCTTAATTAATAATGTCACTCTTAATTATGAAAGCTTATTACAACTGGGACGTGTAGCGCAAATCAGATTATCAGATGCATGGTGTTAATTGTTTTAAGAAGGTGGTATATGTTGTGTATTGTGCAGGAGGGAAACTTTCAATCACCTTGCTAGTTGGTTGGAGGATGCTAGGCAACATGCTAATGCAAATATGACAGTAATGCTTATTGGTAATAAGTGTGATCTTGCACACAGACGAGCTGTTAGTACAGAAGAAGGAGAACAATTTGCAAAGGAAAATGGTCTAATATTCATGGAAGCCTCTGCAAAAACTGCACAAAATGTAGAGGAGGTAATTTTATTACCTCTTTGTTGTTTAGTAATTAATGCTTAAATGGATATACTTGAAGTATCTTGTGGAATTCCCATTTCTGATTCCAGATTCTTTTCAGGCTTTTATAAACACAGCTGGTACAATTTATAAGAAGATTCAGGATGGAGTATTTGACGTATCAAACGAGGCATGCATGATAATTTTTTTATTATTTTTCGTAGGGCTTTCTTATATGGACATATTTTGTTCTTTGAAGTCAAGGTGGCAACATGTCTGGGCTGGCGGGTTGGTTCCAAGTTAAAATTGGGTAATTTTTGTCCGAAAAATATCTTTTACGGATTAAAAGTACACTTTAGGCAATTCTTAACCCGGTTTCCTTTAAGTTAATTATAAACCTTTTTGACCCGTTAAAGATGAAATATAGTATAGGACCCATTTATTATTAAATGAGTCGAAATTTCATACTCTAGCTTGATCTCTTTTACAAGGGATGTTTCAAATGCCTGTTATAAGTCTGATCTATAGAACATATATATCATTAAAAAACCTGGACAACATTTGTTGAGTGAGTTTTACGGCTGAACCAACTTAATATCAGCTTGTTTCCTTTTTTGTTTTTTTTTGTTATGGCAGTCTTATGGGATTAAAGTTGGATATGGTGTGGGCCCGGGGCCATCAGGAGGAAGAGACGGTGCCCCTGCTCAAGCAGGAGCCTGTTGCAGTTAAAAAGTCATATTCGCTTGATTCGTTCTTGTGTTTTTCTTATCATGATATCTCAAGCTTTCTCCTGTCGGTTCAACGTTCATGAATATCTCTGTTTGGTTCTTAGTTCTTACCATGTAAAATTGGTGTCAGGTTGAAATCAGATGAATTGGTATATATGATCCGTTTGTCCCTTCTTAAATTGGGGGTTTTATGTATGTTCCTTTTATGGATACATTGTTATTCATTTATATCTATATTATTGCAATGCTATGATTCATTTCGTCCTATTCATTCAAGGTTCACCGATCAGATCATCATCAGTTACAAATCATCTAGAGCAATTTGTTCCAGTATGAAAGTTTATAAACTTATTACATGTACCCAATTTTCAAATGTGCTTATCTAACGACATTACTTTTTATAAGACAAGATGACCAATTTTCTACGAGTAGTCGAAGAATTATGTAAAAGCTGGAGCAATCAAACAAAGTATAACTGTTAACTTTTTAATGACCAACTCAATAACTATGCATCTTAATTTAAGACATTTGTCCACCGTTGGATGAGTATTCAACTTTATATATTCATGGAAAACCAAACAAAGATTCATATTTTCGTCTTCTGACTACCAAGCAACCTTAATTAAATTATAAATTTCTCTTAAAAATGTCTATTTTTTCCACATCAGTTCGTTAAAATCAATACCCTCACACCATTTGTTAGAAAGACGATCAAATCAAGGCACATGGGAAAAGTGGAAGAAGAAGAAGAAGAAGACGAACGAATTATAATCATTATTAACGTATGTACATTCCACTCCTTGCATGCATGTAATTTACCCAAAATTTAGCAATAATCATAGATCCATATCTTTGTACTTTCGTGTTATTTTAATTGGCACTTTCTGTATTTAATTTGTATATTGTTCTTTGTTTATGATCTGAATGAAGAACACTTTTCAGCTTTTGAGTTATCGGAAATCTATGTAGAAAATGGGTAACAGCAGCAACAATTTGCGGATAGTAGGATTCAATTCCCATATAGATGTATGTTTTGTTTTCTCTTCCCATCTACATCAAAGTAATGTAACCTATTTTAAGGATATCGTAGTCAGTGTTTTGAAACATGAACTTTGTTGTTTTTCTCTAACATGTGAAATCTTTCACAGATGAAGACGTTAGAGGGGAAGTCGATAATTGAGCTACATGAAGATAGTCGGGCTATACCCGTGTCAACTAACAGAAATATGTCTTCTCTGAAAGGTGGTTCAGAAAATTTTGGGACTGAATGTCTATGGCGAGTAATGTTAGCCAGTATAAAGGCTGTTTTCTTTTCTGATAAAATAAATTTACTATTACCTTGTGGCCCATTAGCAATGCTGGTTGATCAATTGACCCAGCATCATGTGAGTTACATTCTTGATCTTGTGATTATGTAGTATTAATAGCGAATATTGTATTTCTTTTGGTGCCAATTTTCATTTCATTTCATTTTCTTTCTATTTTATATTCTTCTTTCCAATCTGATAACAGGGTTGGGTCTTCTTGTTGAGCTTATTGGGCATCATACCTTTAGCAGAGCGTTTGGGTTGGGCCACCGAGTAATTATCTGCACCTTAATATTTTTAATAACTTTGAGTGACATTGTGTATAAACTTGCTTTTAATTTTCTAATGCTTTATAAGAAGGATTATTGTTTGTTTTCAGGCAACTGGTTTTCTACACCGGACCTACAGGTTTGTATTTCAAATTACTATCGAGTGTCTGTTGGTACTTTAACTCGTTTCTATGTATATACATTTTAATTTCCGATTGAACAAAGAGGCGATAAATGCAAAAGTTGGTTGAGAAGAGTTGGATTTAAAAATTTGAAATTGCAGTTGGGGGTCTTCTCAATGCCACTTTTGGCAATGCAACAGAGTTAATAATCTCACTGTTTGCAATGAGGCAAGGCATGTTACGTCTTGTTCAGCAGTCATTACTAGGCTCAATTTTGTCCAACATGTTGCTCGTTCTTGGATGTGCGTTTTTTAGTGGAGGAATTGCTAATAGAAATAAGGAACAAATATTTAACAAGGTTAGCTACTTGCTGTACTTCAGTATGGTCACTCATCTTGTCCGTTGTCTAGTAATGGGTTACTTTGGGTCATGATTTATTTCAAACAAGTCAAACAAATTTAATTAGCTAAAAACATGTCGAAAAGGTCACCCAAAGTATATCTATATAATGCATACAAGTAGACAACCTTTTATTTATTCACAAGTTAGATTATTATTGTAATAATATAGACATATAGTAGTATTTTCTAGTCCAATTGAACATATTATTTATCTTTAGATGATTGACAGAATAGTGTTTGCGGGTGTGCATTAATGATTCAAGTCATTAAACCATGAAATTGATTAAACTTTGCTTCCTGTCAGTCAAATGCTGGGATGAACGTGGGATTACTCGTGATAGCAGTAATGTCATTGATATTCCCAACTGTTCTCCATGTCACGCACACCGAATTGCATATTGGGACATCAGTGTTGACCCTTTCAAGATTTAGTAGTTGTATAATGCTTGTAGCATATGGCTTCTATCTTTTTTTCCAGTTGACAAACCAGAAGCAGGACTATGCATCAATTAAAGAGGTTTATGTTCACTTTAATAATTGACCCGTTACAATTTTAATTTGAGGAGTCTGCAAACTTTGTTAATATTTTGTTGATAATGGTTACAAAAAATTCAGGATGGCAGTCCAAGTGGGACTCCAGAAGATGATGAATCTGCAGATATTTCAAAGTGGGAATCAATAATTTGGCTTGGCCTTTTGACTCTTTTCATTTCAGTCCTCTCAGAATATTTGGTCAACGCCATAGAGGTTTGAATCTTGTAAGTTTGACTTTGGCGTTCAACAGTAAGCATTTTTTAAAATTGTAAATATGATTTTTTTTTGTTTTGTTTCAGGGTGCATCTGTTGCGATGGATATCCCGGTAACATTCATTAGCGTTATTCTGCTACCTATTGTTGGGAATGCAGCAGAACATGCAAGTGCTATCATATTTGCAGTGAAAGGCAAACTTGTAAGTCTTCATCTTGCTTGTTACTGACTGCTGAGACTATTTTCTAGTATACAGTGTTCAACAATATCTATAAATTTCCTGACATGTAATTTCATAAAGTAAACCATGGTAAACTTTTACAGTGATGGTCTATGAAGTGTTGGAAAATTTGGTGAAACACAACACGCTGTTGGGTTAATTTGTTATTTTTGCAGGACATTACTTTAGGAGTGGCGATTGGATCTTCAACTCAGATATCCATGTTTGTGGTACGTATGATATGTTACTACCAAGTAACAAAGGAAAATCTTGTAAACATAAAAGTCTGACAGTCCCTTGATGTGTTTTAAGACGAATTATTGTTCATATTTTTTATCAGTTACAGTGTTCTATTTCACATGATAGATCAGTGACTGTGTGTCATACAACCTATCACCCATGTTTCCATGTTTCTTTCATCCCGTATTTGCAGATGCCATTTTGCGTGGTTGTTGGGTGGATCATTGGACGCCCGATAGACCTGGATTTTGAACTTTTCGAGACAGCCACTCTTTTCATGACTGTTCTGGTAGTAGCCTTCATTTTACAGGTTTGACTTGTCAATTGACCAGTTCACTTCCATCTCTTTTTATTTATAAAAAAAAAGTACTTCCTTCAGCTCCCATGAAAATATAGCAACATTTGACTTGCATAATTTGAAGGAAAATATCTGACTTCTTGTCAGAATACCTACCCTAATACAGTAAGAATCTTGTTATTCTATATGGGTACAATTGGGCCTTCTATTTCAACACATTGACTGAAATTTTGCACCTGAAGTTGATTGTAAACATGCAGGATGGAACATCCAATTACTTCAAAGGACTAATGCTATTGTTTTGTTATATGATCGTTGCTGCAAGTTTCTATGTACATATAGATCCTGCATCTATACGTGAGTTATCATGCATTTTCTCTTCTATAGGATGCACGTAATTCAAATGCCAGAAAACATCGATCACTAGTCTAATTATAGAGCTCTCAAAATGTTATTTTGCATGAACTAAATGGTCAAAAGTTATGTACATAAGCATGTTTCTTTTGACTAAACTAATGTTCAAATATATCTGGTTTTGCAGAAGATAACCCTCAATATCCATAGTTGTAGAATTACATGATCACATTGTTTCAATGCACATTAGAGTACATGTTGCAGAACTCCGTTGATGAGCTATCAGAATCATGAAGCAGTTCCGACAAACCTCAGGTTGATTCGAGTCGCTGTGTTGGGGTTAATTTGACAGTTTACCTCCATGATATCTTTAATGTATGCACAAATATATTCAGATTTCACCGTGAAATATACATCATTTGAATGTATTTGGTAGTTGGAAGGCCCTATCACTTGGTGCAATAGTATAAGTATCACCAAGATAGCTTAGTGAATCGAGGTTCGAGGTTCAAACCTCATTAGACCTACATCATGGGGTGGCCAAACAAAGTTTGAAAACGGTCATGGGATATCCCTGTTATACCGCATACATCTGAATTAAAATACTCGCTCTTCTCTTACATGTGAATTACCTTGTTCATATTACATATATGGTTTACGAATCAATAATGATAGTGATATGATGATGATGTAGCCAATGGCCAATTTTTAAGATATATATTTACTTCAATAATCGATAATCTTCTATTAGCTATAAAATTAAAATATACTCCATTATTGGAGTCGAATATTTTAGTTATGTCTATGTAAAAAGTAACAACTCAAAATCTACCTGAAAAGTTTTTTTAACGAGTTCAATTTGATCCAAACCACACTCGATAACAATTATTCGAGTTTTAATCAATTCAAAGTTTGATGACAACAAGATTTATCATGGCATATGCTTTGTACGGATCTTTACATAACAATATCATTACTGATTCTATTTAGGATTTATTTCTTGTATAATATGACGCGTTCCGAAAATGTATGTTTTTCTAGATAAGAACGAAATTTCTTTTATTAAAATTAAAAATTTATTATAGTTTGTTTTAATCAATGTCTTCTTATTCGTAAATTAAATTAAGTTAAATATAATTACAAAACACAATGATTATTATAGTCTTATTGTAATTGAAAATAAAATTATACAATAACAATAAAACCTTTTTTTCTCCATAATGCACTATTAAACATGTTTAATGTTAAAACATGAGAATGAGGGGTGAAAGGTGTACAATCATATTAGTACGAGGGGGTATGATTTATGACGATGAGATCGAAAGAGAAACCCGAGACGGCGTCGTATAATGGATATCATCGGCTGTCATTTTTCGCTATAATAAATTAATAATACTATCCTTACTATTCAGTAATAACCAAACCCTAAAACGCACACAATCACCGTATCTTCACTTTTCGGCTATATCAATCGCCTGATTTTTCGTTTACTAAAGGCGTAATCGATTTCTCAATTATCGAATTCAAATAGTTATGGTTAGTTATTTCCCCCTTTTTGATTAAACTGCTTACTGTATTAATTGTTTTAAGGTTAATGTTGAGATTCATTTGTTTTATCCGTGTTTTCGGCTTTTAAATTAATCGCTTTTGACTTTGATCTGATTTGATTATATTAGATTTGAAATTTTTGTTAATTATGATTTTATTTGACGATTTACGCACATAGTTGCATATTCGTAGTATATATATACACACACACACACACACACACAAATATACATAATAGAAGATAAATGTGTCACCTTTTGTTTTACAGTTAGATTAAGTCTTCAATTTCTAAAACCTAATTGGATTGCATAGAATAAGTCATTGTTTTTGTTTATGTTTTGATCTGTTGGAGGTATAATTGCAAGTATTTTGATGTTGTTCTTAAAATTTATCTGCTAGAATTAGTGTCACTGATGTGAGTTTTTTTGTTTAACTGATAACCAGAGTTTTAGAGGGGGCCGGGACAGACCTCGCAGGGACTACCCTGTGAGATCAGAAGAGAAAAGTCATGGTCGGAGCAACGCACCTCCTTCAAGACATCTGTGGGTTGGGAATCTATCTCATTCTTTAACAGAACGTGCGTTGAGCAATCACTTTCGAGATTTTGGGGAGCTTGAGAGTGTAGCTTTTCAGCCTGGTCGTAGCTATGCTTTCATCAATTTTATCGATGAAGGTGCGGCTTTTGCAGCAATTGAAGCACTTCAAGGTTTCATTCTTGCAGGGAATGCACTTAGAATTGAGTTTACAAAGGCGGTTAGTCTTGTCCACCTATGTCTGCTCTTTACTTATTGTATATGTACATTCTTTCAGTTAAGCAGTGTTTTCTCAATTCTTAATTTAATTTCCTCCCCTTTATATGAACCATTTTCATGGTCCAGTGTGAGCCCATGTTATGTTCATTTGCCATAAATCACCATATCTAAGTCAACATGCCATCCAACCAAAAAAAGATGACCATCAACAATCTTTTTGTCACTGGCGAATGAAACTATTATGAATTCAGATGATTGTTGCAGGACCACTTTTAATGAATATCCTGATCCTGGCTCCCAGGGGCTTAATCAAGCGTTTAAAACCTGTTAAAATTTTGAATAACATAGACGCATAATCGAACATATCAAAGAGCAGTATGTTACAAAAGTTTTAGGGTTTATGTGCCTCTTTCAGATCTTCTACTTTCAATTATTCCAGAGAATCAAAATTATAACATAGTCACTCACAGTTGATAGTTAATTTTCGTTTGTTACTTTGGTTCTTCCATCATTTATGTATGAAAGGTTATATCAGCTCAGTACACAATATGATTCACGCATGCTCGTTCAACAAGGGCCCATTTTTATATACCCGCACCCACCCACCCACACACACACATAAGGTGGGTTGCATCTACAAAGAGGGTCTATTTTCTTTTGCCGTCTTTTGGTGATTGTTGTGGATCGTACACTACCATTTTGCAAATCAAGATGTATTCCATTTCCTTGATTTTGTGTTATATCATACCAGCTATCTATTGATTAGGATGCATAGGTGCAAAAGGGAACTCTTTCATGCACTATAAAAACAGAAGAACAAATGCCAAGAACAAAATATTAAGAAGAATTTATCACAAGGGAACCATTGGCTTTTAAGATACCAGAATAAAAGAACTGAACATCCTAAACAAAGTAAACTCATCACTCCTCTGAGTATTAATTTCCCTATTGAGATTAATCTTATACTCGAACTTCATTAGCACAACATAAACCACTTACTTCTAATTGGGCGGAATGACACTATGACAGAACTAGATCCCAAAAGGAAAACTAACTAGTTCAATAACATTTAATCCACATAACATTCACTTTCCTACTAGGATCAACAGTACCCTCGAGCCAAGGCAGTTTAATGCAAGTACTTTCCCACAGAATATTTGAGCTGTCTTTTGTGATGTGCCTTGGTTGTTGCCTGACTGTTATGTAATGTGTTTCTCGTGATGATCGTTGCAGCTACTAGGTGCGATCAGTGTTTCTTGCATCTATTGGTTGTTTATAATCCCAAAATACAGTTGACATAGTGAGTTATAATGTTCCAAAAATGTGGTAGTGTGGTACACCTCCATCATGGACCACTAAATTTAGCAATTTAAGCATTTCAGTTATACACCAATGATAAGTACTTACCATTATACCTATTTAAATTCGGATCACTGAACCTCACATATCTCGACTTTAGGTTCCATCCGAGGCATACAGAAGTATATAACATATTTGACAATGTTGCGTAATTGTTTCATTAACTGAGGTGATACCCTCTCTACATTAAACGGTGAAATAACCTTCTTCTGTTAACTATGGTAATAGGTTGTTCATGGAGATAAGTAATATTTAAAATCTATTACATGCTAACAATAAGCACATCCTACATGTTTAAGCTAGTTTAAGCTAGTTATTGAGATATCTGCTTGAAGACAGTTCTGTTATAAACATACAATCTTGCCATGCGAACAGATAAAAGAATGTGTAGTGTGTGTTTTGGTACAAATTCATGTGCACACAAGGGTGCCATAACACCAAGTTATGTTGGAGCCCAGTACCTGTTCGATCACTTGAGCTTAAAATGTTTTAAGCACTTAGTCGAAGCATTTAGGTTTTTTTATGCATAGTACTTCGCACCCATGATATTTTGAATTCTTGACTTGAAAGTTGAAACCAACACAATTCCTTCCATACTGTATATTCTTTCATGCCAATGATGAGGCTGAACATTTTGTAAGTTATCGTATGTGTTAGTGAAACATATGCCACCAATTCACTGCTGCCTTATTGTGCTTATACATAACTCATGTACCATTCCCTTACAGAGTTGGCAGTCACATTCTTGTTGGTCTTATAGTTGGTAGTATGGCTGCAAACAATAAACATCAGTTTAGGAGATAATAATTGGTTACTGAGTGAATATGATGGATAACGTAAAAGGGCATTTTTAGGTCCTGCCAAATTTTTTCTGGCTTATTCTCATAAAACTGAATGTAGCATAAGATACACCACCTTTTTGATGATAGGAGCATTGAATCGTACAAATTTTTGGTTGAAGCATATTCTTATAAAACATAAGCTGCTTGAAGCATATTCTTGTACACCGGCAGATTGATACTGAGAAAAAAATCATTGTTGGTTGAAGCTATAAAACTAAAAATAATCTGTGGCAGTCATAAAGTGTGCTTTTGGTTGCAGTTTTATCATTACCATTAAGATGTAATCTATACTTTCAATCAACTGCATATTAATCTAAAATTGTATTATCTCAATCAAAGCACTATATGATACAAGCCAAAGCTGTGTATGAGCTCAATATGAAAGACAACTCTATGGTTATAATAGCTGCGGTTTTAAACATGTCATTTTTAATGCTACAATATCTTCAACTTCTAAAATAGCCTCAATAGAAGGTATATTCCATATTTCTAGAATTGAATCTCTTGCATCTGACGTATCAGGATAAATCATCAGCACCATCACATAATGAAGACTACGTGCGACCCCGAGATGAGCCGCGCTCTTTAGCAAGAGGGTCTCAATTCCCTCAAAGAGACTCGAGACCCCGCCATGTAATTTCTGAACCAATTTATCACAACGAGAATCCTAAACCAGACAGTAAAAACCCTGAACAACCACCCAGTGAAGTCTTATGGGTTGGGTTTCCACAATCATTAAAAGTAGATGAGGACAGTTTATGGGACGCTTTTTCTCCATTTGGCGAGATTGAAAAAATCTCTGCGTTTCCAGGTCGAACTTACGCTTTTATCAGATACAAACATATTAATTCAGCCTGCAGGGCCAAAGAACATTTACAGGGGAAGTTGTTTAACAACCCCAGAGTACATATAACTTTTGCAAGAAATGATTCTGGACCATCAAACAGCTCAAGAAACTTAATGAATGACCCTCCCTCTCCTCCGATCAGACCATATGGTCGCCAGGGTTCATCTGACAACTTTAGACATGATAGGTACCATGAGACAGACCGCAGCAGAAGATCCCCTCGATTTGTCCCCGATTTGGAGACTGAGGGTCTTGATGATGCCAGAAAAGGTAACAGATTGATGGGTAGGAATGTTCCATTCGAACAACCAAGATTCCAAGAAATGGGTCCAGAGTTTGGAAATATGTATGGACGTGATAGTCCTTCAAGAAATAGAGAGGGCGGTTTTCACGATTTTCCTCCTCGAAATATCCGTCATCAAGGGCCGCTATATGATGACGAATGGGACCTGCCAGAAGATGCATTGGTTTATCATGGTGCAAAGAAACTTAAGAGCGGCATGATCCCTCCTGAACCTGAGCTTCCAGAGTATCCATTTGCTGAATCTGAACAAGTCAAACATGTTCTCCCGAGACCACCTGAGTTTTCACATCATGGCATGCTTGATAATAATTCAGGGCATTTTGGGTATCATAAACAAATCCCTGATCCACCTGTGAACATGCCACAACCTTATGGTAATTCTCGTAATGCAGCTTATGATAATTTCCAGACGGGCTCAGTTCCATTGCCTCAAAACCCCATCGAATGGAAAAGATCAACTCCTGAACCGCAGCACGTGCCTGCTAGTGGCGAGTGGAAATGGGAAGGGATTATAGCAAAGGGAGGGACATCTATCTGTCGTGCTCGGTGCTTTCCTGTTGGGAAAGTACTAGATATGATATTGTAAGTTCTTAACTTCTTATGTGAATATTGAAACCACTATCAAAAATCTACACATTTTGATTATTAAGACCTCTTTGGTAAAATATATAAAGTGGGTAATAATGCGGTAATTGATGTAACAAGACAATGCTATTGAATTGATAGTCTAAAATATTTGAAAAATAAATTATGAGGAGATTCTATGCATAAAAGTAGATAATTAGCTAAATGATTATTGTTTTGGACTCATTTCAACCTTTTCAATTAGCTAAATAATTATTGTCTTGACCCGTTTGAGATAATTCACAACCAAAGTTTACACACAAGTGAATGGTTGAAATTGCCACCTTTAGTTTATAATATACGAGCAAATCACTAGCATTAAGTTGTATAAATGAATGATTATCCTGGACATGTTGATATGCAGGCCTGAGTTCTTGGACTGCACTGCAAGGACTAGTTTAGAGATGTTATCAAAACATTACTATCAAGCAGCTAGTTCATGGGTTGTATTCTTTGTTCCTGAAAGTGATGCTGATATGGGGTTCTACAATGAATTCATGAACTATTTGGGAGAAAAGCAACGTGCTGCAGTTGCTAAACTTGATGACAAAACCACTTTGTTTCTTGTACCACCCTCCGATTTCTCAGAGAAAATTCTTAAAGTGCCTGGGAAACTGAGCATCTCTGGTGTCATTTTGAGGTTAGAGCAGCCGTCTTCTACTGTAGAGCCGCCTCTTCCACCACCACCTCAAACCCAACCCGATCCATATCTTGTGTCTTCTCATGGAGAAGCTTCTAGAACATCATTTGCGTCACCTTCAGGGCCCTACCCACCCACTCAACTGTTCGGAAAACCTAGAACTAATTCATCTTTACCAGCTCTACCTCCTGGTCCAATACCGTTTCATGTCAACAGGAACATGGTTGAGCCACCCATTGTCGAAAACACTCAGCCACAGGACCATATGGTTCACCACCAAGGAACCACCCATCCTCAGCATCTCCAGAATCTAATCTCAGGTGGTAGAAATGTGGCACCTTCAAGAGGTGGTCCCAGTGATTTCATGATTCCACCACCCAATGATTCTGTAAATTCAAGTAACTACCAACGTGAAAGTCCTACCATGCCACAATATGGTCATCAAGAAGCCAGTGTCATACAACCAGATCAACTTGCTCAATTGGCATCTTTTCTTGGGAAGTCAAGGCAAACAGCAGGTGGTGTTTCAATGGGAGATGAGTTCAGGCAATCAAACAATAATACATTGGTTCCTGATAATGGGTATAGAGTGCCACAAACACTTCCTTCACCTAGTATGCATATTGCTTCTGAGCATCATCCATCATCACAATACCATCAAACGCAGCAATTTCAGCAGCAACTTCAACAGCAACAAGTATCAAACATGGCACCGATGGGACAAAGTGGTCAAGGAAACGCACAGGAAGCAGGTGATGCAGATCCACAAAAACGATTACAGGCGACCTTAGAGTTGGCTGCAACTCTTCTCAAGCAAATTCAACAAGGGAAATCTTGAATTGAGTTCATTAGGTGTAACCACATAGCCTTCTGGATGTTAAGATTTCAGAATGGTCACCTCGTGAATTTTATTAGCTAGAGGATTGCTATGAAGCGTAAATTCTTGTTTTCATGGATATTTTCTTTAGTATGTTGATGGTTGTTTTTTTAGTTGTTGGTTTAGCTGTTCCGAATCTATTTTGTTGTTCTCTGATGCTTCCATTTAATCATCGTTGTTCTTTGAAGCTTGGTGATCCTAGAATAAAATGAGACCTTTTTAACAACGGAATGCAACCCTCTAATGTGTAGAAAACTTGTTCAAATGTTTTCCAAATCATGGTTCATGGCAGGCGAAGTTATAATGTTACTAGAGAACTATAATATGTCAACCATTGATGGTTTCAGGGTAGGTACCGATAATAGGTGTTGGTGGTAGTTGGATAGTTTCTTGCGATCTCCACCAATAATTTTAGTTTAAATTAACGAGTTGCACTCTTGAAAGAACTCAGTAGCACTTTTAAATGATTGAATTTCAATGAGATAGATTAGTTACCGGAAAATTCCTCAATTTTTTTAAATATACTTTTTTAGAGATTGATAATTGTTTCATACTTTCTTTCATGTGCCTTTTGAAATTAATAAAACACAGAAAACAATAAATCATTGTTTTCCTAATTTTATAAAATAATAAGGGAAAACGTAACAGATATATAAAGTATAAACACACGCATTTTCTAGTTTTCGATTCTTATAAAAGAAATTATTATTCTGAAGTCTGATTCTGAACACAAAAGAAACTCTTTAAATAAATGTAAACACCGAAGCCCATTATGGTTTCCTCCTAATATTTACAATCCACATATGAGGCCCATCATCAAATGAATGGCCCAAAAGTATTACAACTTTCTTTTCTTTTTTTCTTTTTTTTCAGTTTTTTAACCCATATTTTTCCGGCCACCGGCAACTCTCCTAAACCTCGCACCGGTTATTTCTCGTATCACAACTCCGGCTATTAAAAATTAGCTGATGCCCCGTCTCAGGTCAATTTATATATGTTTACATCGTACTTACTGATTTTTGTGATTTGATAGTGTAGCTCAACAAAAAAATTTCACAAGGTTTACAGATTTATACCAGTATGGTTTAATTCGCCCAATTTTTTTTTTGTTTCGGTTCTAATCTCAAGAAAGTTGTAGTCTTTTTTGATATCCCATTTCTATAACTGTATCTATAATATGTTCAACGACTGTTTTAAGTTTATTAGATGTGGGTTACTAAATGTTGATACTAAGGGCATGAAAAAACCTGATTTTTACTACTAAATGATGCAATTAGAAATCATATAATCAAAACTTTATTATAAATTGGTTGTAATACCATAGCATGTCAAATTGCAAATCAGTGATGCTGCTTTCTAGCTCTGTGTTTGCAAATGGTGTTTTTAGGATGATACAAGAAGTTATCTCTATACAATTATTGGAGCATTGAATGTTGGAAATAATGATTTGCAGATTTCCAAAATGATGTTTTCTAGATGTGCAAAACAGTCGTTTGAGATTATCTGCAGACGAGCTAGTACTCCGATACATTCGAGATATGGTTACTCAACACAACTATGTCGAGAAAACTTCATTTCTGAACCAAAAAGAAATGAAACACATTGCACAATTGTGAGAAAATATTCGAATGAGGTTTCACCGTCAGACCATATGAGTCTCATAAAGAAGTTAAGGGAAAGAACCAGTGCTCCTATAAAAGAGGTCAAATCTGCTCTTATTGATTGCAACTGGGATTTGGGTAGAAACAAAACCTTATCATTTTCTCCTTTTAATATATGTTTTATTTTAGTATGCTTTGTGTTTTTATAATAAGTATAATATGAAAATTGTGTTATAGAGGCTGCTCAAAAGGAACTGAGGAAAAGAGGAATTGTTCTTGCGTCAAAAAAGTCGGCTCGCACTGCAGCCGAGGGTTTGCTTGCTCTGGCTCAGAATGACACCAAGGCTGCTGTTATTGAACTTAACTGTGAAACTGATTTTGTTGCAAGAAATGAAATATTTCAACACCTGGTTAGTATCTAAATTAATGTGTTTCAAGTTTATATAAATAAGAATTATTCATTCATCGTCACAATGTCATAAGTTGTATGCTATAACTTGACACATGATTTTTTATTATATTTATGTAAATGATTATCCTTGCAGGCCTTATCTTTGGCCAAGTTGGTGTTATCTGCTGAAAATTCAGAACAAGTATCTGGTGCCTTCTCTGTTGGACTTCAAAGTTTTGAGGCAAGAGATCTGAAGGGGCACATAGTTTTGTAGAACTGCAGACGTATAAGAATATCCATCAAATACTTAAATTTCCCTTAAATAATGATAAATATATAAAACCTGTGGACAACAATATCGTAATACAATCTGATAATGATAATGGACAAATAATTATGAGTAATTATATATTTGAAATTTGCCTAAAAAGGAAATGTTATTTTCATGAGACCTTTCAAAATAAATATTGTTGCAACTTTAATGGGATGGAAGGAGTATGAGATATAAACTGATAATACCACTTGCATACGCACGTAAACAGGATAAAATAACCTCAATTTGTGCAGGATTTGAAAATCAATTTTGACCATCCAAGATTAAGTGGAGAAACAACGGTTCAGAATGCAATTACAGAAGTGGCTGCAATGATGGGTGAGAATGTAAAACTTAGAAGGGCTTTTGCAATGTCAATGTCAAAACATGGTGTAATGTCTACATATCTTCACACTTCTCCACAACCAGGTAACATCTATTCGTTGATCTTGAATTAGGCACATGATCTTCAAGAAAATCGATTAAAAAGATGAATTTTGATTGGCTTTAGGGTTGGGACGAATTGCTGGAATTTTGTCACTAGAAGTTGAGGATGAAAATGCTTCACTGGATGCTGTTCAGCGTGTTGGTTCTGAGTTGGCAATGCATGTTGTGGCGGCAAAGCCTTTAGTCTTAATGAAAGAACTCGTTTCTTCTGACGCAGTCCAGAATGAACGTGAGATTCTCAAATCTCAGGTGAACTTTTTTCTCTAGGATATATATTGTTTTTTTTTTCTTTTATCGATGGCATAATGAGCGGGGCGGTTAATGAGTTGCAACTCAAAACGAGTAAATAATGTGTGTTAAGCATGCTTACAAGAAGTGCATCTACACAATACTAATCCACTTCTTAAATAAAGTACTTTAGTAGGTGCTATTTTCATCTATGCATTACCAATACACTTTGGGAAACTCTCGACTGGTTTGACCAATTTCACTCGTTTTTTTCTTAGAGAAAAGGATTGTAGTTTACACATTGGACCTTTTATAAAGAATAGTTAATCAACCCATTAACAAGTAAAATGGTCAAAATAGAAACCTCTAGTTTTTGTAATTGCTGAAAATGAGACAGCTATAAATAATTGCTTATGTTTTTTTTTGGCAGGCTGAAAGTTCAGGTAGGCCTCAGGCAGCTATAGAAAAGATGGTTGAAGGTCGATTGAGAAAGTATTTTGAGGAAGTTGTTCTAATGGAGCAAAAATTTATCGTGAACGACACCATCAATGTGAAGGTATGTGGATGTCTTATTATCTTTCGTCTTTGTATTGAAATTAGAGGTTGCAAAATGGGTGGGTCGGGTGACAGATGAAAACAGGTATAGTATGGTATGACTGTATGAGTGACTCGAAAGTCGATACACCATTTGTCTTTATTGATAATCAAAATATTAGATATGACTGCAAAAACTATATTGTTATGATATCAATCTAGTTTTTGCGTAGAGCTATTTAGGATGTTGTGTGCACTAAAAACGTAGTAAATAATTATTTGACCCCACCCCTTTATGACTAAAATTTGTGAGTTGGCCTTTTTGACCCGGTAGAGAAAAATATAAGCTAATTTAACGCATTCACAAATCACAAATGCATGGTTCAAAACTCCCACCCTTTAATAATATCATCTATGACCGTATTTTTTGAATTTGAAAATTTCTTGCAGACTCTGTTAAGCGGTCTATCTAAGGAAGTGGGCTCCCCTGTGAAAATAGGAAACTTTCTTAGAGTGGAAGTTGGAGAAGGACTTCAGAGGTAAAAGAAGCCAAAGTTTGTGTGATAACTCAATTCTTGTTAACAAAGCTTGCTTGTATATGGGCCCTATTTTATTTAGTTTTGAGATGTGTAAACACAAGCGATAAAAACATGGATGATAGTTAAATAAGGTTCAGGTTTTGGTCTAAATTAAACCACGTGTGTCCATTGATCAAGAGTATTTTATCCTGAGTGCAAATTGCACATCATTATCCATCTTGTTAACCTACATGCCAATTATGAAAACAACGTTAATTATATTAAAGTATCATCTATTTCCTATATATATTTGGCAACCACAATTTTTTTTTCCGTTTTAGGAATTAATCCCATGTTATTCATTTATTACCCTACATAATTATTTGCCATGTTGACACTTGCAGGGCCGATGCTCCTGAAGCTTTAGCTCAAGCAGCATGATGTGGTGATCTCGTTTACTTTATTTTTGTCAATTAATTATAATGTTCGTGTACATTTAGCACGGACTGTTGTTTGAGGATTCACAGATCTCTAGTGTATGAATAGTAACAAAGGTTTTGATAAACCTCAAGACATCATAAATTTTGTTTCAAATTAATTTGTAATATTCTAAATAAACTCTGCACATGATTTCACACATAGAAAAAGAGTCTAGTGGAACTTAAGGCTGGTCAAGACGTTGTTGTTGACCGGGTCAGCCAAGTGGTCCAATAGATTCTGGAATGGTCCGACCCCAGTGACCAACCCCTGAATGAAGTAACCTAATACAGCTAACATAGCCAATCTTCCGTTCTTTATTTCCTTTAGCTTCAAATCATTCATTGACTTCTCGTCCTTCCCAAACCCGAGTGGGTTAAAGAATGGGCCACCTGGGTACGCTGGGTTGCCTGACCCGGAAAATCCTTTCTCGAGCCCCAAGAAGTATTGCTTTCCCATTGACCCGGGGTTATACCAGTCCTGGAGTCTTCTGTGCTCTGCAAAACCCATAAGTGCCATTTCCAACACGAATAGGGTGAACGGGTCGGCCCAGTAGCTGTATGTGCCTGCTGGTGGGATGACACCGGTTTGGAACCATGGGAGTGCGGTTTCGGCTGGGATGAGCCCAAGCTTTCCTAGAATTTCTGGTGCTATGGCTCCGGCTGCACCGAGCATTGCGAACCGTCCGTTGATAATTTCTCCATATGCTAGCCATTTTGGTTCAATGAACCCTCCGGTGCCTTCTGGGTCTGACAGACCAAGTGGGTCAAACCCAAAGTCACCTGGGAGACTGCATATTTCAAAATTTTAGGTGATATAGAACTGAATTGTATTTGAATGATGTTCTTGGTCATTCTACATTTTCTTTTGCAACATATACTCTATGCAGGTAAAAAGTTACCTGCCATCTAGGTATGAGAGAGATTGCTTGGATGCAAACCAGAGAGGTCTGTTTGCTCCTTGCTGATATACCAAAAAAAGAAGTTAATAATAAATTGAAAAAAAAAATGGACAAGTTCTCAGAACAGACACAAACACCCTATAATCCTACATATATGTATATAAAGGGAAAAAGAGAACCTTAACAGGGGGAGTGGCAGCAGCTTGGACAACAAATGAAACCTTCTTTGAAGAAGTTTGTGATCTTCCACCCAATGTTTGTCTAATAGCCTCAACTGATGAGGTAAGAGATGATGATGATACTAATGCTCGTGTTGCCATTTTTTTCTAAGTGTCAAGCTGTTAATGGTTGGCTGCTACTTTCATTGAAAGAATGACACAGGGCTCAAACATAAAGGGGAAGGCCGAACCACCAACCCAAGTGTGTGGGCCTGATAGGGTGCAGTCAACTTGTGGCTGCATGAAATAGGAAATCAGGTTTGGGTTCATGTGCACCAGTAAGGGTTGTACATGTGTCATGTATTGTTAAGATAACAGATTTATTCGCCTTGTTGGATATTATTTGACACTTGGATGGACTTGGATTGCCTCTCAAGATCTTGTTGAAAACTTGTAGTCTATGTTTGATTGGTCAAATTTTTTGGGATGATGATGATGATGATGAGTTGTACACTACACTCGTTCCTCCATAACCATCAAATGTTACTGTCGAAAAATTGTTAATTATCAGTAGTCCCTTGTCTGGTTGTTTTAGACTGTCATTGTAAACACGCTTATGGTTGATATGTTGATATAACTGTTTTGTTTATGTAATTTTCTGTATGCTCGAAATTGGGTAACTTAGGCACACCATTTTTATTAAATAATATACATATGTGATACAGGATTACATTAGTTTCAAATACGAGTATCCTATTAACATCAAAACTTAACAACAAAATAATCTATAAGAATTAATGAAAAAAGATGGCATGTTTCGAGCAACTCACACACAATATCCTATTTCCTTATGTAAAACTGAAATCAATCTGGACTTATTCTGATTTGGAACTTTCTTTATTTTGAAAGTCTGTAAGATTATCCATGTGTAAGATTATGTTTGATGATGACAAAACGCAGTGTATGTGTTGAATTTCATCATTTCAAACAAGAATGCCTTTGGCATAGCTATATGAGATGAACCTTTCAACTAGAAAGTTGCGAGTTCAAGCCTTACTTAAGTATGTAGGTTAAGTTCTAGGTTTACCCATTCTAAAGAAGAAAAAATAATCATCATTTAGCAGAAAATGCATGATTAAAATATGTAAAGTTAGAAGATCATTGTCAAGCAGATAATTGAGCTTGGAGGATTGAACTATTGAAGTAAGAAGATCATTGATTTTTTTAGGAAGCTTTTTTTATACTATTGTCAAGCAGATCATGTGACCTAGAGTTAATCATTTGTATGAGTGTAAATCATGTATTTGTGTGATGGTCTCTCTCTTTCTTTTCATCTACCAGTGGCAGATGGAAAAGTTGTATTTTTTCCTTTTAGTTTTTATATAATATCACTACCCTCCAAATACTCCGTATATAATAGAAATGGTGTTAGAGATGGGAAATGAAAATAAGAGCGGATCGAATACACCTGTGCACAAAATAATATTGCACGAGTTGGGTAACTATTCCACCTTTTAAAAACTTGAATGCATATCATAAAGATAGGCATTACTATTATCAAATTTGATGGTTTGAATCAACACTTTTTGGTTGACTTTCTAACATTAAGTGGAACAGACCACAGATAGTAGACGTCAACAAACATCCAGTCGCCATTTGCATGACTGCAACTGATGTTGTAAAATGTATGTGTCGATAAAATAGAGGAAAAAGAAGCATTGTCAACTCGGTATAAGATACAATCACGGTGGTTTCGAAACCACTTCTTATTTTAGAATTGATGCCTATATCATGAACATGCTTCCTAATGAATGTGCATTCATTGGGGGACTTTCATATTGTGCTCTTGGGCAGGTCACACTTCGTTAGTAGCGTGCACTAGTAATTAGAATTACGTCGGTGTCCCCTGTCCAGGAGTTGGCCCACTCGTGTCAAATAGTGAGGTATTTTAAGTGTAAGTGTGCGGGGGGGGGGGGGGGGGGGGGGGGGGGGGGGGGGGTAGAAATGGGAGGTTTGATGAGCCTGAACCAATATTGGTTGAACTCTTAAAATGTGCGAAAGTTCTGCAGCCTGTGGTGGGAATTAATCATAGTATCATTACTGACCCAAAAGTCAGTATAGCAACAAATGACTATTTACCAGTTCAAGTCATTTTGTGCAAGTGAAGTAAAAAGTTCATGTTTCTTCATAACAAGGGCTAACATTGTCAATCAAAAATTCCACCGAACAAACATAAAAAAAGGTTGAGATCATACTACACTTGAAATATAAAACATAAATACGATACCATTAGATTAAATTTTCATACATTGATAAGTAGTCGGCTTCCCTCTTGTTACAAGACGATTTAATTGTGCTAAACATACTTATTTAGAATAATGCAAGCTTCCCATGAAGAGCATTCTTCAACGAGCTTCATACTGAACAACTGCAGTAAATAAACATAAATCAAATATCTGTTCGACTCCAAAAATGTGTCAATCTAAATTCATAATGCAGCTATAAAAACCTAAACAATCAATTTGTATCAGGAGCTTTACAATCTTAGCCTGTAGTCGGTAGAATACCCCTACCTCTAACAGCTACTGCAACACTAAAACTTACTACTTCAGCAGAGAACAGTCAGAATATCACAAGTGTACAGGGTGTAGCATGTATCATGATCAACGTGTCATTTACTTCTATAATCAAATTATCAAAAACATACTTATTACACAAATATTCTTACTTTTGCGAGTTCGCTTCTTGTACAGAATGCGGTAACCGCACTCTCGGCACTGAATCACATCACCAACCTTCAAAGTATTCTCTTGGCCACAATCTACAGATCATAAACACGCACAATCAGCTATGTAATGATTTCCAAATAGCATATACGTGATTTAATACGCATTAAATATATGCACAAAATATACACACCTCCACATATGTAAGTAACTGGCTCAGGTTGTGGATCCATTGATCACTGCAAATTTAAAAACAGATTCTTATATACGAACATATATATTGAGATTTCAAAAACAATTTCCTAAGCTTATACACATACCTGTGATCGCTGGAGATAGAAATCGGAAATGGCGGACAAACCCTAGGGTTTTTGTTAGCGGGGTTTTTGTTAATTTTTTAGGAGCTAATTTGGGATATCTTCTTAAATATATAGGGTCAGCCGGTCAGACAATGAGCAAACACTTCTGAAAAACATTAAAAAGAAACCCTTAAGTTTCCATTGATTGTAAATTAAACCCTTTCATTTTTTATTTTAGTGAAGAGAAATCCGGATGTTGATTAATGGAATTTTTTGTGTTTTTTGTTTTTTATATATGTCAATACTCAATGTAATTAAAAATAGCACCATAAGGCAACCTTAAAACTAACAATAAAATTACAATATGGGTGTGTTTGGCAACAATGGGTTGGAGGTGAAGTTTGTGGCAGATTTGGGTTTCTATATAAAAGCTACTCAATTTTATTGTGCAAATTAATAACAATTAAACCATCATCATCAGTTGAGTTACACAACATAAAAATCAAGAACTATCAACAAAAAGTATCAATAAAAGTTACATGCTTTGTTTTATAACCAAACTAAAGGAAATTAAAATAACAATTGGCTCAATATTTTTAACACAATAGGCTAATACCAAATATAACTACGTTAGTATAACATTTAATCTAAAGTTTAACATATAATTTGTAAACCTCAAATTCTTTAAAAGACTAAGAGTGCGTCTAGTTACAGAAAAATCTTCACTTTTCCATAAAAATTTTCTAAGAAAACAAGAAAATTAGAAAACGTGTTCAAATTCAAGTTTTCCTAAAAAACTTTTCTAGGAAAAGGAAAATCCTTGTTTCCTTTTTATAACTACAAAGTTGAAAACTACTTTTGATGGTTTTCTAAGTTTTCCATCTCTACTCTTCCTTGAAAAAAGAAAACTCCACCCCTTGCAAGTAAACATGTTTTCTAGATTTTTCATGCTTTTCTAAAGAGTTAAAACACTTCTCATTCTCTAGAGAAATGTAAAAAGAAAAATAGAGACATTTTTCTGTAACTAAACGCGCCTTAAATCACGTGATTTTTGGAGGATCAATTATAAAGTATACGTTGACATTTTAGACTTTTGAAACCTTTTTTAATGGGAAAATCAATACAATCATTGACTGCATAGATGAAGTTGATATTTTGTTGTTGTTTAGAAGGAAGCAGACACACATAGGGGTGTAAACGACACGATACAACTCGTGAGCTACTCGAGATTGACTCGAAAAATACTCGAAATCGACTCGGTACAAGTCGAGTCGAGCTCGAGCTCGAGCTACTCAAGTAAACTTTCGAGTCGAGTTCGAGTATCAATATACTCGGCTCGAAAGGCTCGCGAGCCTAATCGAGCTTGCATTAATTTACATTTTTACCCTCCATTTATATAAATATTAACACATTTACCGTACTTTTTATTAAACATCGAGTCGAGCCGAGCATGATAGTATCGAGTCGAGTCGAGTCAAGCTTGAAACTACCGAGCCGAGTAGTGTTAAATGTGAGTTAACTTAATATTAATATTATAATACAAATAATCGAGTCGAGTCGAGCCGAGCTCGAAAGTGTCGCCACAATAGTCGAGTCGAGCTTGAAAATACAAGCTCGATCGAGTTCGAGTCGAGTTTCGAGCTTCGAGTTTTTTAATCGAGTCTAGCTCAAGCTTGGCACTGTATCGACTCGACTCGACTCGATTACACCCACACATAGGGGAAAAGGCTAAAAATTATCTATAAACAATTTTAATGATCACTAAGATGCCATTCTTTTTTTCTTTTGTTTTCTGGGCTGAAATATTCAAGTGGGCTTGGGGTAGTTCTACATGGACCGAGCCACCGAGGGCATTTTATGAATTGGAGTGAGGGCATTAGCAAAAATGTATACAAATATAGACCAAATATTTTTGGGCCATTGGGGGCTTGGGCCCCCACTTCTTGCTGAACAAATCCGCCCTTGGATTTAGAGATAACATCAGTCAGAAACTATGCGGCATAAGACCATTAGACAAAGTCCAAACGTTTGATGTGTTATATTGAAGGAAACTTATTTGCATGGCTGGGCTATGTCCCGAGTTCAATTGAAAAGGAAGATAACGGTCGAGAGATAACGATGAGGTATATTGTGTGCTCAGAAATCAAAGAAAAGCATCAGATACGCATGCATGTTCAAGATTTGGTGGGGACGAATATCCATGCATTGGGGTTTAAATAATGGTGCATTTGCGGGAAGGGATATGCAACATGTTTCTTTGCAGGAACATCTTACCATCGTCATGTCCAACCTACAAACAAAGATCAAGCTACACGACTATATGGATCGCAAAATGTGGTTCTAATTGTGGGCATCAATTAGGAAAGATGTTAAATACATATGATGGGGGTGTCGGAGGCTATAGTAGAGTGATATTCGACGTATCCGAGTACATTCTAATCATGAAATTATTGGATGAGAGGAGAGGGTAGATTGATAAGCGATTTTTGTTAAGAACTATTTTTTGAACCCGTATACACATAATTTTAGTCTAATTTTATCTTTGACCATGTTTAATTAAACTCCTAATCTTTTATTTTCCGTACCTTCTATTACAGTTTGACAAATCTCGAAGTTGAAGCGGTTGTATTGATATAAAAAGGCATGGTTTCAAATTTCAAAAGTTATATTTGGATTTTCACCTCCGATAAACAATGTAATAAGTAACCATGTTAGGTAACTCGTCCGTTTCAATCGGTCCCGTTTTCAAACAATATTACATAAAAACCAATAGACAAAGTAAAAATGTTTTATATATAGTTAGAGATATATATTTAAATGAAATGAAATTCATTTGAATAGCTTTTAACTTATTTTAGGTTTTGTACTTGCGTTAACTCAATTCCCTTAATATAATAATTATTTATACATGGCCAGCCGTTTCTCGTTGTCGTCAATCGGGATGTATGACGTGATAGGCGGATAAAGGAAGTTTGTGTCGGTGTGGATTTGGTAGACGAGCGTGTTGTTGTCTCGGTAGGTGAGGATGTAGATGAAATTTTGATGAGACAAGAACATGGATCGGTGATCATCTCTATTTTCAGATGGATGAAGGTAAGTAAGTGACCCGATTCACAGCCAAATATACAACTATCCAACAACGATCCTGGGACGTGTAGACAGAGTAATGGTGAATGATATTTGAATCAACTAACACATAAACAATCTCATATCCCAACCCATCATTGCTAGTGTTTGGAACGATGACAACATGAAACCTATTGTTAAAGGTCAGACCTTGTGGAGCCGAAATCCTTGTAACCTAACTACTGATAATGTTAACCATCAACAACATACGCACGTGATGGTGGTTGTTTTGAGCGGTAAATCAAACATGAAACAGAAAAACAACCCTGTAGCTAGAAGTAAGGCTAAAAATGTCGCCTCTCACGACATGGTTTCTCAAGAATTCATGAATATTAATCATTATATTTTTGTCGCAATTTACGTGTACACACCGAATATCCCCAAATTGATCGTGATAATAACGATCAAAGACATGTGCAAAGAACTCAAATTGTTGCTAAATTCTTGAATTGTAAGCATTAGTAAATGTTTTAGTAGAAACAAGTCTATCAAATTCGTGATTAAGAACTCTAATTCGACCGGCATCACTTAATTTCAAACGCGAAAAAATGCTCTCGATGATTTTTCAGGTACGTGTACATTGTTATCCATAATGTTTGTGATTTTTGTGTTTCTTGAATTGAATTTGAAAACTGAAATCTAGATGGTGCATGTTTGAAGGAAGAAGAATATTGTTAAGTATAGAGAAATCAGCCCGCAACATCATCACAACCTCAAACTTATACAAACATTATTTTCTGCAATCTGCTTGTTTAATTGTTACTCCATCCGTTTCAATTCTATTGTCCACTATTGAAATGCACACAGTTATTAGAAAGAACATTAACAACTGTGTCAACCAATAGCATTTAATATTCACCCACTAAAACCCTTTTTGATTAATTATCGTATAATATCAATTAGCAAACCTTATGCATAGTAAGTTGTTTGTTTTATTCTAAATTTAACTTTATGTGATCTAATAAATTACTAATTAAGTGAAATATAAACAACAAAGTCAATTTAGAGTAGTGGTAAATAGGTGGGTTCTCAATCATGATTTATATGTTTGACCAAAGTTCAAAACATGATGGATGTTAGTAATTTTTTTTCTTTTTTCTACCTTCTATCTATGATCACTTTAATATATTTTATCTTTTCTAAACTATATTTTACTAGCTAAAAAAATGTTAGGTAACAGTTATAGATATAGATTATCTATTTTCAAGATAGATAATTGCCATACCGAAAAAATTATGTATAACAAATTATACTTTTACATATTAATTTTGGTTTTTATGATATTTAAATGATATGTTTAGGAAGTAGATTTAGTTATATATCACTAAATGAAAATTTAAATTGTACAAGTCAAAATATAAAAATTATATGTTTCACAATATAAGTAGATAACCGTGATAAAAGCAATGTTTTAAAACCCGGGTTTTTAGTTGACCCGGAAAAGTTATAATTTCGGGTCGGACCGGTCGGACCGGTTGGGCCGGAAGGTCGGATCGGAGTTAATAATAGTATACAGTAGTAGTATTTAGTGAAATTTTTTTTTTATAATTATAATTATAATTATTAATTATATCATGTATAATAATTATAATCCATAGAGTAATAAAGGTTGATGACACATCGATTACCTTGTTATTCTTGGAATACACATCAATATAATAATTATATAATTAATAGAGTAATAAATGGTGATGACACATCAGTCAAAGATTCCCTCATTACCCTCATTATTCTTGAAATACACAATCAGTCAATATTTCCTAATTATAAATGATTAAATGTATATAAACATTGTAAAAAAAAAAAAAAAAAAAACATGAAACCGGGTCAATGCGCCGGTCCGGGTCCCGGTCCAACCGGCCGGGTCGTTGACTAGTCAACATATTGAAAAACCCGGGTTTTTTTGGCCCAGAAATCTCTAAAAATGCGGTCCGACCGGGCCGGTCGAACCGGGTCTTAAAACACTGAATAAAAGTCTATGTTATAAGATAAGTTTTTTTTCCCCTCAAAAACACCAACAATTTCAATTCACTTTGTTTTCTCCTTTTTAGCATTTTTCAGTTCTCTATTTCAACAACAAATCAATTGTAAATGATCGTAACTAAAAAGATGAACTCATTGAAACAGTTAACGGATAAACAAAATGCATAATAAATACGATGAACCAAATTATATGTTCCCATCGCGAAGCGTGGGCATAATAAACCTTGTTGAAATCATTCGCGATGGGCATACTAAACCTTGTTGAAATCAAAGGTAAACAGTGTTTAATGTTTAACTGTTACTCCATCCGTTCCAATTTTATTGTCCACTATTGAAATGCACACAGTTATTGGAAAGAACATTAATTATTGTGTCAACGAATAACATTTAATATTCACCCACTAAAACCCTTTCTGATTAATTGAAATCAAAGGTGAACAGTAAATTTAGGACATTCCAAAATGGATTACTGAACAATTAAAAGAGGGAGTAGTTAATTTACTTAAAAAAATACGGAGTATACGTGTAATTTTACCTCAAACATTCGATGTTATGCGAATATCATGATTTGAATATGAATATGTGAGTAATATTAACTTTGGTTTTGGTCACAGCTTGACAGCTTGCAAAAGAAGCCGAAAACACCACCACTTTTAAACAATCTAACAACATACAAGAGTTACTTTTTCCCACAAATGGGGAAAAAATGTTAATGAACACCTTACACAACAAAATCATATTAGTTACGAGAACATGAAAGTCCATTTGACTATTTGAGCATCGCATGTGTGGTGGTTGTTTCCCTCTATTCACATTGTATGTGTGTGTATCTTCACCTAATCTGTCTCATCTCTGATTTCGGTCGCATTAAAAACTGAAAGCATCGCGAGTTCAAGATAGCGGAGAGATTGGCACATTCTTTCTCCTGAAAAAGAAGTAGCAGCGTAGACTATAAACATCTGACCCCAAAATTAAAGGTGGCAATATCGATCCATTTACTTACAAAAGGGTCAAGCATGTAATATTTAAAGCATAAAACATCTTGAATCAATGATTTAAAATATTTAATAACTATTGAAATATAAAAATTTTTAGTATTATAAAAATCGTTGGACAAAAAGAGTTTCGGGTCAATCCGGACCAACCCAATATTACCTATCCCAACCACTACCATTTACCCAATCAGACTAACCCGCTCATTTTGCCACCTATATCGGATAGGGGGATATAGTAGAATAGAAGCAAGAAATATTACCAATGAGACATCCATGATTCCTGTAATCTTTGTATCAGATTAAATGTTTCGACAGGTGTTTCTAGAACCAACCCGTTCATAGCAGCGGATGACCCCATATCTGTGACAGACTTTAGGGATTCCGAAAGCCGATTTAGCAGATTCATCAACGCTATGACTTCATTCCTTTGCAACTGCAGCTATGATCCAGAAAAATAAAATTTATAAATACAAATAAAAATACACAATTTTTAAGCAGCGATGTAAAACTTTAAATGATACAGTATATGATACTTACATGCTGGTTAGGGTGTTTTTGACCATCAACAGAAAATAGGATTTTTAGTGCAGTTCCTAGGCCAAGAACCTGAAGTTTTCCCCACAGACGGCACTTTTCACACCCTACACAATCCATAAGGGCACTGCAGAAAGTACACATATTGGTTATAACAAAGAAGGAGAGATGAGCATTATAACATATTAGTCACCAAATGGGCAGGTGAGTTGGGGCAAAACTAAGTGATTTTAATTTGATATATGTGTGTGTGTGTGTGTGTGTGTGTGTGTGAGAGAGAGAGAGAGAGAGAGAGAGAGACATATAGATAAAATGCTTTATAAAGTATTCACTGAAACATAGTTATGACTTATGGGATTAGCCCCAGACCCCATGATTTCCGTTCCGAATCGACAAACTTAATGTTCCAGTTAGCAATTATTTTGTGTTCCAGACTTGTACCAGATCATGAATTGGTTCCCAAAAACACTTTCCCAAAACAATTGAGATCGGCGAATTAAATGGAAAAGGTGATGGAAATTCAGATATTTTAACAAGATGAAGTTCCAGAGATATTTGACGCTAAAAAGCCAGCAAAATATATAATTTTTTTCATTAGAAGGCGTAGCATAGAATTTAGAGTGACCTGATGTTTCTAAACTGTTTCTGAATTTGTTGCTTCAGTTCAGGTCCACTTTGGCCTTGCCAGAGTTTAGCCTCATCAAATGGAAGAGGACATGCAGCTTGTAGTTTGGGATTGTGAACCAGTTGTCGAATTAATGAATGGGCTTTCAGATCCTCCAAATGGTTACCAGAGTCATACTCAGCCTGCTCTAAGTAAGGAGCTGCCTGTTATAACATAAGATAGACAAAACATCATTTGAGAGAATACTCATGAGAGAAAATTTGATAGAAAAAAAATCCTGCCAAAGGCTCACCTTTGTCACAGCTCTGAGAACGAAGAGGAAAGTGAAGTACAGGTTTTGCACACGCTCGGGATGTTTCAAGACACGATCATGCATCGATTGAAGATTTGCACCCCACTGAATTGCACCCAATGTATAATTAGTTTAATGGTCACTTTCCCATACTCAGTCCTAATAAAGCACATATACAAATCCCAGCAGAAAAGAATCATAATTAATTGTTCTTAAAATGTAGCCACTACAGGATACAAACCTGATTGGTAGTTTCATCAAGTAGATAATCAGTAGCTATGTGAACAGAAATTGAGGAATGAAGACCAGATATTAACTTGTACAGCACTTTCTTCTCTTGGCAGCTTTCTCCAGATGAATCTGCAAGAAAAGGTGATTTCAGAGAGTTCATTAGTTTATTATAACGGATCAACTTTTATGACATATACATATACATGTACATAATACATCAAATTATAGATGAACTTGTTTTTCGGCTATACATTTTAACACGCAAATCACCAAGCAATATACATCACTGTGGGCTGTATAATCGATACACTAATTTGGATGGGTTTAGTTTTTATAAAAACATTGGAATGACTTGAAGGACCTAGACTTAGCCTCCAAGAACTAGAATCGGTTTCTCTATCCAAAAAACACCAACACATTTGAACTAGAGGCAATGAATATTCAGAATAATCAGTTTGGACATCAAAAGCTCTTGAGGAAATGAAGCAGCATATTACACAAATACACGATATGAATCGTGTTCTGGATATGTGAGGGTAACTTGTATATCCAACTGCCACTCCATACATAGCTATTATGCTGCACTACATTAAGACTGGTAAATGGTAATGTAAACCAAATGGGAAATATCAACTTACATTTTGGACAATTTTCTGAATACACAGCATCCCATATTCTTCTAGCTGATGGCCCAGTCTAACGTTCAGGATTCAACTTCAGGTTTACATATGTCATTTCACCTGCAGATTACAAAATTCCAATCAACATCTGACAGAAATCTTAATAGCAACAGAAGGTATAACTCCAATAATATAGGAAAGCAACATAAGCAATCACCATTATCAGTTTCATCATCATTAGTCCATGGGTTATCTACTACTGCCCAGCCTCTAAATGCCTTAGCATCTAGAGTACGATCAACAGCACCCTCTGGCTTTCCCTCCTGGCATATAAGATCATCTTTTGCAAGAACATTCACCGATGGCCTCTTAAAAGGTTCCGGGAACTCATTTTCTAGACATTCGCATACACTGCAATCACGGAGTCGGCACATGCCATCATCAGGCCAGAACGGGCAATCACACCAAAGCTTAACCTGTCATAGGTGCAACCACTTCAGGGTCATAATTACCCGTGTGCAATGAGATCAAAGTTTTAAAATAAACTAGAAACTTAAACACTATCAGATGTCCTTTAATAACCTTCTTTCAGAAAGGAAGCCTTTTGTAATTTTGAGCAGAATCATGCCATTCATAAGTGGGTAAATGTAAATGTTCAACTCGATTTTAAGTCAATGGACCTCCCATCTCGGGCGTTCACTTCCTCTATCCTAGCACACTTTTATCTTATGTAGACATCTTCCAGATATATTCCTCCAAGAAAATATTGGCACAAAGCTTTAAATCATCCTTGACGAAAACTAAGTATCATATGTTTGAAAGTTTATACTCAACCACCTCATTAAGTTACAGTTCTTATTATGTGCATTGTTATATTTTATCCAATAATTTTAGGCTTTAACTTCAAAGGCCTGATACATATATTTGGCATTAGTGCCTCCTATATCTGTATCCAATTAGATAGTACTAGCATCCTGGGACTAGGTCATGTCGTCAACCAATTTTTTATATTTACTTTTGAGAATTCATTAGTATGCCCTTAAATGATAGACAAAAATATAGCTAGACACCTAGATGGGGGTCAAATGAAGAGTCTTTAACAAGCTGATGTAGTCCTACTGTTGTGTTTATCTCTGGTTCTTGTTACATAAGTCATGAGAACTTACTCTTCTTCAAGACACCTCATTATAAGTCATATACACATAAATTATAATCATTCAAAGTTTGGTTGATGGTGCAGAAAGAGAGACACATGCCAAAGAGCATGATTTTTAGTTGAACTATCCCATCACTCCATCAGGCACTGATGCAAGGGTCGTAGTTGTTCTACTGCCAATGTGACTTCTCCATCATGTTTAACACAGTGAAGAAAATAACTATCATCACCATGAAAAGCTCTTTAAATGCTGAAGACAATCTAAAGTTACATTTAACCTGGACAAACTTTTAAAAGTATAGACTACTTTTGAGTTTCAGAATAGTCACCAGAAATCATTCAATCATGCTTTTATAAGTTTTATATCGTCATAATTAATATGCACTTGCAGAAATGAACGTAACTGAAGACCAATACCAAATTTCTAGAAAATCCAGAGCTAAAATACATTCAATTATTCGACTTAAAAGAACTTTTAGATGGTTGAAACTTGAAAGCAGATACTTGTATACCAGAGAGAAACATCAAATAATGAAAATAATACCTTGAAGTATCTGAAGAAAGGAGTTGTTACAAGCTCTTGCAGCAACGGATATAAAACCGCTTCATTGACACTATCAACTGTCTCATAATCACAACAACAGTCCTCAACAATTCCAGTATATTTTTGAGAATCCTGCTCAATGAACAACCAGTAAACATAAAATTAGTAATGCTCATCTAACAAACTAACACGAAACCTAATTCCAAAAATATCCGTAAATCACCTAACCTCACCATTAACATACTTCAATAACACCATCCACAATGGAGGTCCATACAAATGTCCATGTCTATGTGGAATGAGGAGGTGGAGTCCATATATAAAGCTTGCATTATTTAGTGAAGTTTATAGAATGAAGTCCATATACATACAAGTAAAGTCCATGCACATGGACAAGGGAAAGGAGTCCATCACCACCATTTGTTAATTTGAGCTTTAAATATAACTTAAATAATCAACTTAGACCCTCACATTATGGTTTATATTCACACGCAGCCTTATTGTATCAAGAATATTTTATATATGGGTAAACTTCATTGTATATAACTATGTGGTAAACTTCATTGTTTGTAACTTGTAAGTGATAGAATTGATGGTCATTATATGTACGAAACTATTTATTTTTTTACATTGTGTGTATTTTGGTAACGTGTTATCAAATATATGGTGACATGTAGCATCTTTTAAGTTGGCAAGTCATCAAAATACATATAATGTACAAATAAAAAAATTCGTACATACAATAGCGGTCAATTTTGTTATATAAACACAATGAAGGTCAACGCATAATTATATACATGTACAATCATTACCCCTTAACATATTTCGTGAGACATGAGATTTTTTATTTTTATTTTAAATTAAAGAAGAATAAAAAATGCAAGATCAATTAAGAAGTTATGGACTTGTATAATTGCTTTACTATGTTTTAGTTGTGATAATAATGAATGGGTCACTTAATATTTAATATGAAAATTAAAAAATTTCAATATGATTATTACCCTAAACAATGAACAAAATATACTAGAAAGAAGACTGACTCACCGAGGTCAAATTTGAAGGGTCGTAATGAGTCGTTAAGAAATATCGAGGACCGGCTGGTTTGATTTAATAAGATGGAGGATCAAAACGAAATACCTATTGTTTATCAAATTTAAAAAACACCAGATCATAACCCGCGAATTCGCGGGCTATCTCAAGATTTTGATACAACTTTTTTTTTTCTTACATGGCTATTTTATTTTATTATATCATCAAACAGTGAATGGAGTTTAGAATGGAAACGTAGATGATCATGATAGTAACGATCAAAAACGTGCGCGAAGAACTCAAATTGTAGCCCAATCCGTGAGTTGTAAGCATTAGCAAAAGTTTCAGTGGAAACAAGTGTATCGAATCGGTGATTAAGAAGTCTGATTCGACCGGCATCTCTTAGTTCCAAACGCGAAAAGATGTCTTCGATGATTTCTTCCGAGATGTTTCTATCCATAATGTATGCGATATTTGTGTTTCTTGAACAGAATTAAAAAAAGTTGAAGGATGAAGAAGACTTTTGTGTTTCTTGAATTGGATTCGAAAGTTGAAGGAAGAAGATGACCGTTGGGGGTTTTCTTGAAGTTATGTTAGGGGTTTTCTTGAAGAAGTTATTTATGTTTTTCGGGTAAAAAAACTACGCGTCTTCTTCAAATTATTTATGTCAAGGAAATTCCGGGTAAAATAGATACGGGTGCAGGCTATGTTAGACCCAAAGACCTGGCCCGTTTTAGGCATAAAGATGTGCTACGATGAGTTTGTAACTTTTACGTTGCGTTTGATTTGCGGAATATATTTTGATGGAATTGGAATTCACCAAAGAATTGAAATTTCATGGAACGTGAAATAACTTTGAATGAGGGAATTTAATGACTTACAACTCAATTCATTTGAGAATTACGACATTAGTTTGAGAATGTCTGAACAATGTGTTAGTCACTACTGAGAGAAATAATTTTTATAATAGTCTGGTGATGTCGAACATAAAAAAGACTAGCAATAAAAATTCGCTAAAAGATCGATGCATTATTAGATAGTAACAGGAAATTGATTTGGTACATATGTATGAGACGCCGCCCTTCTTTATACAAGTTTTTCAAACGCTAGCAAATTCCACGTGAAACAACAACTAATAAATTTGAATGTGAAAGCCGAGTGAACCCTCAATTTTGGGAGTGACATCAAATCACAAATAGGGAGATTGGGATTTTGTTATCAAAAGGTTGTCCAGATTAATGAATGTGTCATCATCTAATAAAGATCAGGTTGATCTTGTGATGGAAGCGTCCGTTCAGTGTCCACCATGAGCTTTTCAAACCTTTGGGAAGTAACCAGTTTGGCGGATCAAGCAAGTATACCTTCCTCTTTACGCTTCTTGTTTGATGGTGTTGTTCAATCGACAGTTTGGATTTTATGGTGAAATAGGAACGAGGTGGTCTTCAAGGCTAAAAGGAGCAATAAAGAGGTGATCTTTAGTGACGTGAAGCTTTTATCTTTCAAAGGGATGTCAAAGTAAAAGTTTTGTGCTTTTATCCAATCGCATCGCCAGGAAAAGAAAATCCTTGTTGCCAATTTTAAGATGCCCAAGAGCGTTGACCGATTGTTGACTTCCTTCTACAATTCGGTATAATTCAATTGGATCTCTGTGATTCATTATCGATACAGTCTCTACTTTAGATGCTAAAACTGACAAAATTACCTATTGAACTGCACTAACTCAAAAGTCAAAACAATCTAAGACAAGAAGTTGTCATGACAACCAAACACGAGAGTGATAAACACTCTGATATTCATTAGCACTTATCCTGTTGGCAAAATATGCAATCTGATATATAGAGCACAGAGCCCATCTGAGAAGAGGTTTATGATAACTATACAAGCAAATCCATACATAACGGGTAAAAAAAAAATCGAGTACAAAGGTGCGAGAAAGGTTTTTGCATAATACGAGTAAGTTAAGCTGATAAATATCTTAAAAATATATAAGCATTTTAACCCAACAGAGTGGATATTTAGTTGCTACCAGAAGAAGGCGATGAATTTGCAGCTCCTGCAGGGCTTGGATTGTCGACACTAGACTCATCATGATCCTCTCCTTACGGGGGGCATCTGAGAGTGGATCCTTCATCTTGCATTTGAGCCACAGCTTCAGCTTTGGTACCTATCAAGTACAGTAAATGATTACAGAGTTAACATAAGGTAGAAAGAAATCATCATAAAAATGGATTATGAGGGTTGTTGCATCAAATGTGGGACGTGCAACAACACAAAGATGATGCTTTGTTTCTACTAAAATCAAAGGAGGTTGTATGTAAGATACAAAAATAAGCAACACTGATTGCTTTAATAAAATAGTTTTGGTGTAAAACAGCATTGGTGCCACATAAGTATAGATTCAGATAATGAATTGAATGATTACGAGATAAGTTCATTAATACAACCAGCAGTAGGAGAAGGGTTTGAATTATCAAGACAGGACTGGCCAAGATCATCATTGCGGGGGCGCTTGAGAATGGATCCTTCGTCATCTTCACAATTGATACCTATATTCCAATTAATCATATAACAGTGTTGTTAGCAAAAGCAACAAAAAATAATACTGTAGATAACGACGCCCTAAATGTGTTTTTTCTAGAGAAAAGAAAAACACAATACAATCAAATCAAGATATACTTACCGGTAAATGAGTAGTGACGTCTTGTTTGATTCCGTTTTTTGACCGGTACAGGTTGTGGATATGCTCGTGCCTCAGGATATCTGACGGCGAACGGAACCAATTTGACTGACCCAATCTCCATTGGGCTAGGCAGATGAGCATACCTCCAATGCTTTAGATAATATTCATACGCTAACACTACTTCATCATGATCCATCCTTCCTTTTTCTCTATTAATCGACGATCTTTCCCTTTCTCTTTTTCGTTAGGTTTAGGTTTTTGGTTCTGGTTCTTGTTTTGCTTCTGTTATTATAACTTCCGTTCCCAATCTGCTTCTATTTATATTTATTTATATATATAGAGTAAATTCCATAAATAGTCCCTGCAGTTTACATTGATTTACGAAAATAGTCCCTATACTCTTTTTCAACGTTTTTGGTCCAATAACTTTGGATTTTCTCGCAAATGGTCCCTTAACTTTGAATTTTCGCTCACAAATGGTCCCCCATCTAACTTTGAATTTGCTCGCAAATGGTCCCTTAAGGGACTATTGGCGAGCAAATTCAAAGTTTATGGACCAAAAACGTTGAAAAAAAAGTACATGGATTGTTTTCGTAAATCAATGTAAACCACATGGACCATTTATGGAATTTAGTCTTATATATATATATATATATATAATCTACTAAAGGGGATGCGCTGACATCATGAAACTCATTTGTCATCTTCTAAGGTAGGTTTTGTTGCTTAGTTGTCACTCTGTGGTTAAACGGATGATGTCATGAATAGCTAATATTTTTCCATCCCAAAAATCATAATAATATATTTTTTAGTTTTAAATCCAGGTAAAATCTTTTTAATTGATTATCTTTGTTATTTCCTAAGCAGATTGCTGCGGGTTTTAATGTACGCTGCTTTTTTGCTTTGCAAGTTCCTAAGCAAATGTTGTAATAATTAAAGCGTTGCTGCAAGCTTCTTGGAAACTAAAATTCTCTTTGCAGTTTGCACGCTTCTTATATCTCATTGGTATCTCTACAACTGATCATTCAAATCATCATCTGCATCAAACCTCTTAATCTATCTATCCATTAAACCATGAAAAAATTCTTCAATCATCATCTTCTTCTCCATCTCCATCATTCTCTACAGGTTTTAATCTTATAATTTTAAGTTTCATGTTTGTAGGTTGGGTTTGATTCCATAAATCATCTCCAGGTTTTAATTTTATAATTTTAATTTCATTTATCTTACTATTCTTCTTCATCAGTGTTCTTCCCATCATCTTCTTTCTATATCATCTCCTATACTTGATGTTCCTGGTAATGTTAATTTCTAGGGTTCTTTAACTTTTTGGTTTTGATATTCTATTTTTCTTTGTTTTTTTTCATGAATTTTACAGTTGCAAATTCTGAATTCGGATCATATAGACACATACAAGAGAAGAACACTTTTGATGTAAGGTTTGTGGGTACGATTATAATGAGTATTTCATTTATTTAGAAATTAACGTGATGTTCTAATTTTGGGGTTTATGTTTCATTTTGGTATATATAATATGATGTTTAATGGATTATCTCTACCCTGATGAAATCGCAGGATCAAATAGGGACTTTTTAGACTTTTATTATGTGTATTTAGGTTTGCTCAATTAGACATGTATATAATTTAATGGTTTCATCAATTTACTACGTAGTATTATTATTATAATATTATTATTATATATGTATATTATATTATTTATATTTATTTTATATAATAATCATCCTGAAAAATAAAAATAAAAGTCGATTTTCATTTATCTTACTATTATTGTATAAACTAGTTTATAACCGGCGAAATCGCGGGCCTCATTCATATTTTTCTTGTTCAATTGATCGCAATAACATTATAAATTGAATATATTCAACAATACATGTTTTAATATGAGATTTATAATATTTGTGTTGTGTAAAACAACTATGTAGTAATAATAATGTGTTATTGTGAGTTTGTGACCTACTTGTGATAAGAATTTTAATATTTTTTTTAAGGAATAGAAACACATGTAATTGAAAAACTATGTGTCGCAACATTTTAAACTGTTATACCTTATGAATAAAACAATAAAACGTAATGCTAACTTGAAGTCATATAAAGGAAAATAAAATTGCAAACTTATTAATTATCTTAATAACCTTAAGCGAAATGAACTATTCTTAGTATTACATATATTATGCATTATTTATGTTTATGATGTACATAATATCACTTGTGTATCCGAATTTAATTGTATAGTAAGCTGAATTTCAGATATTAGGTCTAGAAGAGATGGGCTCGGCATCTATTATTTTTATAGCATTGTTTGTGATCAACGTAGTTAGGAGGCCGTGTTTCATTGTTCCGGATATTGCCTTAGCGTTATCTGCTCTCTCCTCTTGTTTGAGTCAACGTGGTAACATTTGTTGGGGTTCTATCTAGTCCGCTAAATAGTACTTATAAAGGAAGGTTATTGAACCACTTCTTATTGTAGGAACCGTAGAAACAACTTTTTTCACTTTTGAATTCAATATACATACACTTTTTGCAAGAAAAAATTATGCCAAAATTTAAAAAATTTTGTCCTCTTTAATATTAGATCAATTAAAAAAAATAAAAAATATATGATACATAAATTAGAGTTGTGTATCACATCCTTTTATATTTGATACTGTGATACACACTAAAATTTTTATGATGTGTATCACGTATTTAAAAAAAAAAAAATTATCATATGAAAGAGCACACAATTTTAAGAATTTTGATATAATTTTTTTTTATCAAAAACATTATTTAATCATAAAGTTAATATCAAAATATATCAAAATTCTTAAATTTTTTGATATAGTTAATAACAAATATATGCACAATTTTATGAAAGAGCACACAATTTTAAGAATTTTGATATAAATTTTTTTTTATCAAAATATACTTTAACCTTATATATTTGTTACATTCACAATACTGCATATATTTTTATAACATTCATAATGATGCATATATATGTTTAATAACAATTTATAACATTCAAAATAGTACTTATATTTCAAATTAGACTTAATTAGTAATCTTGATTTGAAATCAGGGTATTATATTGATTGATATTGATTTTCAAAATCTGCACCAAAAAGAGTAAAATAATTGAATTCTATTCCAATACATATATAAATTAGAAAATATATACCTATTCGGATTCAAATATGAATGAATCGCGTGAAATACCCCGTTCCAAATCGCCTTAAAGTAAATCTTAAAATTCTATAGATTTTGATTTCCCATAGGTTCTACATCCGACGGTGTAGAAAATGTTTTGTTACATTGGTGGTGGGTTCTGTCTAGTCCGCTAAATAATTTGCTTGTTTTTTTTAAACTTTTTGATAGTATGTGTCCTTATTCCTATGAAATTCTTTTGAGTATTTATCTTTATTTACGATCTTATTCAATCAATACAAAAACATATATTTATCATGATCTTATTTAATTCAGCTCCTATTCATAAGTTCGAAATTGATAAATATATAGAGTACGTCTTCCAATTCAGTTGTAATTATATATAATATATATATATATATATATATATATATATACTAAAATACTAAAAGTGATACATATATATTTGATGTTAATATTCATAATATTTTATGAACAATTAACTTTATTTGAAAGTATAACCATATATATTTAAAAGCAACACCCCCTCCGTCCCAATTTAATTGTATTCTGTAAACCAATACAATTTAATGTCTACCCACTAAAATTCTTTCCAATTGGTTGAAATAAAAAATGAACAATTATTTTGAGACATTTCAAAATAGAATACTATTAAGTGAAATTGGGACGGGGGGAGCAATTAATTGTGCTTATGTAAGCTGCTAAAACAAATGATTACCATTGATCACTAATCGATTGGTAATTGAAATTTCAGTAAGTATTTTGTACGTTTAGAAAAGATGTATGTGTATTATTATTATACACATTTAGTATGAGTGAGAAATTGCTAAGATAATATATACTTTTAATTAAACTTAAGAGATATAATATTATGAATTTGAAGTGAAAAAAGTATTATGAATTCACGACTATTAATATTTAAGATAAATGAACATGTAGCAGATAAAGGTAAATTGTTTATATAAACCCAAATAAAATGAGTTCGAGTGTATATTTTTATATTCAATTTATAAAAGACACTTTTTTTATTCTAATTATAATACGGAATAAGGAATAAAGAACTAAGGGAATGATGATTAGATAAAACATTATACTAAAACAAAAATGTCGGAGTAAAAATGAGAAGGAACATGAGGATTTATATAATATATAATTATGTACTTTAGTATGTAGTATAATGTGTATCTAAATATCTCTTAATTAAATAGAAATAATTAGGCTAATTCAAGAGTAATTAGTCTTAAACTTGGAGGGCAATATTGTCTTTTTTATAGGGTTGACTTTTTTATTTAGGTGGACAATAGTAAATGAAGAGATCAATGGTTATAAATAATTTTACTTAATTAATAGAGGGTCAAGATTAATTCAAAATGACTTATTTATGGAATGACTACCTTGAGAATTTCTCACCTTGAGAATTTCGGTTTAGTTCTTGTTTGCATGTGGTGGTTATTTTATTGTTTCTGCATTATTATATGTGTCAACCAATAGAATTTAATATCTACCCACTAAAACTCTTTATGATAAATTTAAATAAAAGGTAGACGATAATTTTGAGACATCCCAAAATGAAAAATGAAATACTAGACAATTAAATTGTGACAAAGGGAGTAGTTAATTTACTTAAATAATATACGTGTAATTTTAATGTTATGCGAATATCATGGTTTGAATATGAACAAGGTAGTAAGTGTCCTCGCATTTGAGAGGGAATGATTCTTAAAAATATTGAATCGGTAGTGGTTAAAAACATAGCAATTAATATTAACGGTCAACGTTTACATGTAAATGGTTCATGGTTATTTGGGAAGGGCGAGTATTTTTATTCAGGGTAATTAGTAAGGTTTGAACACAATACCTCTTATGATAATATTAGTACGCCAAAGTAGGTCGATTTTAATTTACTAATTGTTATTTATATGATATTTTGGTGCATATACTAAAATCATATATCACCGATTCAATGTTTTAAGATACATACATATAATAATTGAACCTTTTTTTTGTTTGCATTCGTTAATTTGTAAGATACATGCTGATTAAAATTAATTTTATTATTGTTTGCGTTAGTTAATAGTTGATGTCTGATAAATATTTTAATGTTTTTTTTTTTTTTGAAAGGCATAAATATTTTAATGTTAAGTATTTTTTATTTAATTTGTTTCAATGTTTTACCTATTTATTCATGATCTCCATTACGTCAATATTTAAATCAAAAAATTTGTATGTATGTATTCATATGCCACTACTATATAAGTCTCATAGGAAATCTCAATTTATCATGAATGAAATTTAATGATTATATCAGGATAAATTCTTCAAAATAACAAGATAACTTGATGAGTTAGTATGTCATTTGATAACAAGGGTTAATTAGTGAGTCATATTAACTTTGGTTTTGGTCACAACTTGACTGCTTGCAAAAGAAGCCGAAAAAGCCACCACTTTTAAACAATCTAACAACATACAAGAGTTACTTTTTCCCACAAATGGGGAAAAAATGTTAATGAACACCTTACACAACAAAATCATATTAGTTACGAGAACATGAAAGTCCATTTGAGTATCACATGTGGACATGTGGTGGTTGTTTCCCTCTATTCACATTATATGTGTGTATCTTCACCTAATCTGTCTCATCTCTGATTTCGGTCGCTTTGAAAACTGAAAGCATTGCAAGTTCAAGATAGCGGAGAGATTGGCACATTCTTTCTCCTGAAAAAGTAAGTAGCAGCGTAGACTATAAACATCTGACCCCAAAATTATGGATGGCAATTTCGATCCATTTACTTACGAAAGGGTCAAGCATGTAATATTTAACGCAAAAAACATCTTGAATCAATGATTTAAAATATTTAATAACTATTGAAATATAATATTTTTTTATATTATATAAAAATCGTTGGACAAAAGGAGTTTCAGGTCAATCCGGACCAACCCAATTTTACCTATCCCAATCACTACCAGTTACCCAATCAGACTAACCCGCTCATTTTGCCACCTATATCGGATAGGGGGATATAGTAGAATAGAAGCAAGAAATATTACCAATGAGACATCCATGATTCCTGTAATCTTTGTATCAGATTAAATGTTTTGACAGGTGTTTCTAGAACCAACCCGTTCATAGCAGCAGATGACCCCATATCTGTGACAGACTTTAGGGATTCCGAAAGCCGATTTAGCAGATTCATCAACGCTATGACTTCATTCCTTTGCAACTGCAGCTATGATCCAGAAAAATAAAATTTATAAATACCAGCAAAAATACACAATTTTTAAGCAGCAATGTCAAACTTTAAATAATACAGCATATGATACTTACATGCTGGTTAGGGTGTTTTTGATCATCAACAGAAAATAGGATTTTTAGCGCAGTTCCTAGGCCAAGAACCTGAAGTTTTCCCCACAGACGGCACTTTTCACACCCTACACAATCCATAAGGGCACTGCAGAAAGTACACATATTGGTTATAACAAAGAAGGAGAGATGAGCATTATAACATATTAGTCACCAAATGGGCAGGTGAGTCGGGGAAAAACTAAATGATTTTAATTTGATATACGTGTGTATAGGGGCGGTTCCAGAAAAAAAATCGAATGGGGGTAAAATTTTATAATGTACATCGGGTATGGGTCATCGACTTAAATTTTTTTTTTGCTTTAACCGAAACTATGTTAATTGAACCAAAGTGAATTTAGTTCAACATCAAATTCAAATTCTTAATTACATGGACAAAATTAGAAAGGATAAAAAAAGATAAGGTTGATGCAACAAGCTATGGGGTATAAAAAAAGGATAAAAGGATGCAATAAGGAGGGATTGAACTTTAGACCTCCTGAACACAAGACAAACTTTTCCACCACTAGGCTAAATACACAAATAATGTAATTACTTTAACTGTTTTGTATTTATTAGTTATGACTTATGAGGGCAATATACAGATTATACCAAAACCATAGAAATTTTTCTCGACTCCTAAAAACTTGGTGGGGGCGGATGCCCACCCTGCCCCCAGCTCCCCACCATAAAATAGCGCTGTGTGTGTGTGTGTGAGAGAGAGAGAGAGAGAGAGAGAAAGACATATTGATAAAATGCTTTATAAAGTATTCATTGAAACATAGTCATGGGATTAGCCCCAGACCCCAATATTTCCGTTCGGAATCGACAAAATTAATGTTCCAGTCAGCAATTATTTTGTGTTCCAGACTTCTACCAGAATACCAGATCATGAATTGGTTCCCAAAAACACTTGCCCAAATCAATTGAGGTCGACGAATTAAATGGAAAAGGTGATGCAAATTGAGATATTTTAACAAGATGAAGTTCCAAAGATATTTGACGCTAAAAAGCCAGCAAAATCTATAATTTTTTTCATTAGAAGGCGTAGCATAGAATTTAGAGTGACCTGATGTTTCTGAACTGTTTCTGAATTTGTTGCTTCAGTTCAGGTCCACTTTGGCCTTGCCAGAGTTTAGCCTCATCAAACGGAAGAGGACATGCAGCTTGTAGTTTGGGATTGTGAACCAGTTGTCGAATTAACGAATGGGCTTTCAGATCCTCCAAATGGTTACCAGAGTCATACTCAGCCTGCTCTAAGTAAGAAGCTGCCTGTTATACATAAGATACACAAAACTTCATTTGAGAGAATACTTATAAGAGAAAATTTGATAGAAAAAAAATCCTGGCAAAGGTTCACCTTTGTCACAGCTCTGAGAACGAAGAGGAAAGTGAAGTACAGGTTTTGCACACGCTCGGGATGTTTCAAGACACGATCATGCATCAATTGAAGATTTGCACCCCACTGAATTGCACCCAATGTATAATTAGTTTAACGGTCACTTTCCCATACTCAGTCCTAATAAAGCACATATACAAATCCCAGCAGAAAAGAATCACAATTATTTGTTCTTAAAATGTAGCCACTACAGGATACAAACCTGATTGGTAGTTTCATCAAGTAGATAATCAGTAGCTATGTGAACAGAAATTGAGGAATGAAGACCAGATATTAACTTGTATAACACTTTCTTCTCTTGGCAGCTTTCTCCAGATGAATCTTCAAGAAAAGGTGATTTCAAAGAGTTCATCAGTTTATTATAACGGATCAACTTTTATGACATATACTGATATAGTGATATACATATACATAATACATCAAATTATAGATGAACTTGTTTTTCGGCTATACATTTTAACACGCAAATCACCAAGCAATACACATCACTATGGGCTGTATATTCAATACAATAATTTGGATGGGTTTAGTTTTTATAAAAACATTGGAATGACTTAAAGAACCACAACTTAGACTCCAAGAACTACTATGGGTTTCTCTATCTGAAAAACACCAACACATTTGAACTAGAGGCAATGAATACTCAGAATAATCAGTTTGGACATCAAAAGCTCTTGAGGAAATGAAGCAGCATATTACACAAATACACGATATGAATCGTGTTCTAAATATGTGAGGGTAACTTGTATATCCAACTGCCACTCCATACATAGCTTTTATGCTGCACTACATTAAGACTGGTAATGTAAACCAAATGGGAAATATCAACTTACATTTTGGACAATTTTCTGAATATACAGCATCCCATATTCTTCTAGCTGATGGCCCAGTGTAACCTGTGTAACGTTCAGGATTCAACTTCAGGTTTACATATGTCATTTCACCTGCAGATTACAAAATTCCAATCAACATCTAACAGAGTTCTTAATAGCAACAAAAGGCATAACTCCAACAATATAGGAAAGCAACGTAAGCAATCACCATTATCAGTTTCATCATCATTAGTCCATGGGTTATCTACTACTGCCCAGCCTCTAAATGCCTTAGCATCTAGAGTACGATCAACAGCAGCCTCTGGCTTTCCCTCCTGGCATATAAGATCATCTTTTGCAAGAACCTTCACCGATGGCCTCTTAAAAGGTTCCGGGAACTCATTTTCTGGACATTCGCATACACTGCAATCACGGAGTCGGCACATGCCATCATCAGGCCAGAACGGGCAATCACACCAAAGCTTAACCTGTCACAGGTGCAACCACTTCAGGGTCATAATTACCCATGTGCAATGAGGTCAAAGTTTTAGAATAAACTAGAAACTTAAACACTATCAGATGTCCTTTAATAACCTTCTTTCAGAAAGGAAGCCTTTTGTAATTTTGAGCAGAATCATGCCATTCATAAGTGGGTAAATGTAAATGTTCAACTCGATTTTAAGTCAATGGACCTCCCATCTCGGGCGTTCACTTCCTCTATCCTAGCACACTTTTATCTTATGTAGACATCTTCCAGATATATTCCTCCAAGAAAATATTGGCACAAAGCTTTAAATCATCCTTGACGAAAACTAAGTATCATATGTTTGAAAGTTTATACTCAACCACCTCATTAAGTTACAGTTCTTATTATGTGCATTGTTATATTTTATCCAATAATTTTAGGCTTTAACTTCAAAGGCCTGATACATATATTTGGCATTAGTGCCTCCTATATCTGTATCAATTAGATAGTACTAGCATCCTGGGACTAGGTCATGTCGTCAACCAATTTTTTATATTTACTTTTGAGAATTCATTAGTATGCCCTTAAAAGATAGACACAAATATAGCTAGACACCTAGATGGGGGTCAAATGAAGAGTCTTTAACAAGCTGATGTAGTCCTACTGTTGTATTTATCTCTGGTTCTTGTTACATAAGTCATGCGAACTTACTCTTCTTCAAGACACCTCATTATAAGTCATATACACATAAATTATAATCATTCAAAGTTTGGTTGATGGTGCAGAAAGAGAAAGACACATGCCAAAGAGCATGATTTTTAGTTGAACTATCCCATCACTCCATCAGGCACTGATGCAAGGGTCGTAGTTGTTCTACTGCCAATGTGACTTCTCCATCATGTTTAACACAGTGAAGAAAATAACTATCATCACCATGAAAAGCTCTTTAAATGCTGAAGACAATCTAAAGTTACATTTAACCTGGACAAACTTTTAAAAGTATAGACTACTTTTGAGTTTCAGAATAGTCACCAGAAATCATTCAATCATGCTTTTATAAGTTTTATATCGTCATAATTAATATGCACTTACAGAAATGAACGTAACTGAAGACCAATACCAAATTTCTAGAAAATCCAGAAAATTCAGCTAAAATACATTCAATTATTCAACTTAAAAGAACTTTTAGATGGTTGAAACTTGAAAGCAGATACTTGTATACCCGAGAAAAACATCAAATAATGAAAATAATACCTTGAAATATCTGAAGAAAGGAGTTGTTACGAGCTCTTGCAGCAACGGATATAAAACTGCTTCATTAACACTATCAACAGTCTCGTAATCACAACAACAGTCCTCAACAATTCCAGTATATTTATGAGAATCCTGCTCAACGAACAACCAGTAAACATAATATTAGTAATGCTCATCTAACAAACTAACACGAAACCTAATTCCAAAAATATCCGTAAATCACCTAACCTCACCATTAACATACTTCAAAAATACATATTTTTTAACCTAATAACGCGCATTGTCTAGCTACTTCCAATTTCAGAAGATAAAATACAAAATTCGAGCTCTGGAGCTTGAATTTCAACAATAATCGCCGATATACAGAAATCAAAAATACATAGAGAAGGAAGTACAGTAACCTCGGAACAACGGCAATGAGAACGGATGAAATTAAACTTGCGAGAATGGCGCAATGGAGTTAGAGATGTAGCTAGTAAAACTGCAATCACAGCACCAACAAGTTTCCATTTCCATTTATTGTTCTTCAAATTACCTCCATCAGTAAGTTTCTTCTGTTTGATCTCTACTTCCACCATTAATTTTGCATGTAAGTCACAAAAACCCTAATTTTGGCTGAAGATTGAATTTGAGACCGGATCAAAAGTCAATATAATTGTTAATTGTGGAAATAAAGTCGTTTTTGTTGAATTGAATTGAACTGAAACGCCGACTAATTAAATTACTTGTTACCGGACTTTGACACACAGATTTTGAAAAGATGGGAATCAGTTACGAAGTTGCCAAGATGGCGGTCTAAACTAAGATAGCAGGCTGAATAATATTATACTCGCAATTCATATTATTGAATTACACGCACTTAACATAAATATTACTCCCTTCGTATCTAAGTAAGCATCCACAATCAATTTTCACCCGAGTTTAAAAAATGAATAAGTGTCCGCAATTAGTTTTTACGGAATTTAAGAATATACATTGTATGGTAGTGCATATGATACCTTTTATCCTTGCTTTTTATACCGACTCTCAGTATCAAATTTAAGAAAAAGTATATTGGAGATTAAATGGTAAAGTTACTGATTTTTTATTTTTTGGAGTTAACATTTATTTTGAAACAAACTAAAATGAAAATGTGATGAATATGGTACTCCGTAATTGTAAGGGTAATCGTAAACATAATCATCATAATCATATACTAAATATTAATAACTTAATTGTTAAGGAATACATATTTGTATCACTCAAGAAATAGTCATGTAGCGCGTGTGATGTAAATTAGTTGACATTAAATTGGGGTGCGAAGGGTAAAAGTTTGGTCCACTAATTGAGACACGACATAGTAATGTGTGTGACGTAGCTCAACCAATAGGAACAAAGCAAATGTTTCTCTAAATTAACATGTTGCCACATCGTCCACCTGATTCTTAGCCAAAACGGCAAAACCTCTTTAACATTGTACTCGTGTATTATAGTCGGATCCGGACCTGGATGCCACAACGGTAACTCGTGGTAATATCACAATCATGAGGTTGTGCGTTTAAATCATGAGAATGGAAAGAATTTACATATTCGTACGTATATATTTGTAGTAGTTGTTTGTGAGTATAGCAACTACGACACATCACAACACTTCCCGATCAGGTAGTTATATTGCGAGAGCGAAACACGTAAAGGAGAAGTAGAATTAAGTAAGTCATGAAAACATCGATTGTATAATTGTAAACGATAGGTCCAAACTACGAAAATGTAACCTTCATGATTAGCTTTATTGGGCATTAAAAACATCATTATTAACCACTCTATAAAATAACACGTCTATATATCATCAATATAAGATGAACGATCACATAAATAGCTAAATACATTATTGTCTTGGCATTTGATGGTTCTAAGACATGGATAAGGCAACTTTAGAAACTTGTTCCACATTTAGACAATTATTTCTAAAATTGTACAAGAACCACAAAACCTTTACTTTGCCAAATACTGATTTAGCAACAAAAGGAGGTCATAGATCTTGATTGGATCAGGAAGAGAGTTAGCAACACTTTCCTTTTGCATACACCTTTTGCCCCATGCCACTATCTTGGGACATTCCTCTTCAATGCTGAATTTGCCAAAAGTTTCCCATGCATAAAATCTAGTGTAAAATGGTACAAGTGTTATATCAACAAACCCAAAATTGTCTCCCCCAAAAAAGGGCTTGTCTCCTTCAACCAATTTCAAGATTCTTACTACTTCTTTCTTGCCCCTTTCTTGTTCTTCCCCTGTGCATCTATAGATCTTCCTGCTTGCTTCATATAGCTACAAAAAAACAATCAAACTATTTACTAGCAAGACACTAACATCAATTCATATATGTAAAATTGATCGGTTGCAGTTTTCTAAGAAAGTAAGAAGTCCAAAATATGTGAAATATGAAACTCAAATAAGATACTATAGTAATATAGTAATATATATATATATATATATATATATATATATATATATATATGGTGGGGTTTTTTTTTTTTTTTTTTTGGGTCGGACTAAGCTACTTGGTTAATTAAGATAAAAATATGGTAACATTTTATTTAGTTATGTGTGTGAGATAAATTTATATATCCTATTAACTAAATTAATTAAAAGGGTAGTATCTCTGCATTTAATTGTACAAAATGTAAGGTGTTGGTAAGGTAGTTAAGAAAAAATTACATTAGTTATACCTTTATAGCTTTATACATTCATAAAAGGAATTCATCTTTGTACGTACTAACTAGTATTTCACGTATATTGTGTGTATCCAACTCACATTTGATATTTTTAATGTATGTAACATGTTACAAAATCACATTTAATGCAACCATCCTACGTGGATCCGGTTACCACTTTTGTGCCTAGTGACATGATACGTAAAAAAAAATCTAATTTGATTACAAACAATAGACATCGGGTATAAGTTGAACACATTCCCAAACACTAATCCTTATCTTTTGCTTTTGTAAACGCATGTGGCCTTCAATTTTTTGAGAATGGTCGAAGGGATAACCGGTTAAGGGTCAAACCGGTAAACAAATTGAAACTACACTTTTTCAGGTTAAATAGCAAACGTTAATTAACACACATAATAAACATCATACACAAGTTATCTGTATTACAAAACCCTAATCCTATGTAAAATGGGAAATGTGTATTTAATTGAAGAATACTCTGATCAAAGGAATTGAAAACATTACCCTTATTATCAATCGACATATTATATCATTAATTTATCATGATCTGCAAACCACTATAGTTATCTTGATATAATTTACTTATCAAAAATAAAAATTGAGAGTTGAAGGTATATTAATATTGTGATACTGAAAAACAAATACTTCGGTATTTTTAATAACTTTAAAAAATATTTGTAATCCTTATAAAAGATACACATATATATATACACATGATTTAATTAACAAACTAAAGTACTTAGATTATGCAATACCTACATGTAACATCAAACACCATATATATTGAAATGACGATGATACATATACATTTAACAACTAGATTTAATATACATTCACCCCCCTTCGCATTGCGAAGGGCATTCAAAAACTAGTTTTCCTTTCAATTATCGTTCAAGCAAGTTGTATAACATAGATAATTAACTAGACTTTAAACCCGTGTATACACACGGGCGTTGAATTTTTATATGAAATCTCGTATTTGGTATCTTGTTTATAATAATAAAGTGTAAAATTTAAAAGATTTTGAAAGCAAGTTAGTGAAAAATTTAAGTATTGTAACTCTATGTTAACCTTTTCAATTAATTTTATTCCTATTCGGTGAATTAATAATAGAAATATTATAGATCGATTGGATAACGTTTTAATCAATGAATTAAATTTCTTTTTATATGTAAGTAATTGATTAAAAAAATTCTTTTTTAATAAGTTAGGGATCTTATTTTAAAATTTACTAAAATTAAAGCACTTAATTGACAAATCAAAACTTAATTAGAATGATGACATCATAAAGATGTTTCTTATATATAATTAGATTTTTAACCCGTATATACACACGGGACGTTAATTGTTGATATGAAATTTCGTATCCGGTATCTTGTTTCTAGATTTCAAATGTGCATATACACATGGGACATTGATTGTATGTATATAATTTCATATTTGGTATCTTATTTTTAATTATAAAGTATGTAACTTAGTATGTATATAAGTATTTAATTGGTTTCATGTGAATATTACTCTATGCATGCATGTATACGAATTTATATATGTAGATATTCAAAAGTTATAAGATCTTATTTAAGTAAACATAGGTGTGAAAGTGAGTATATTACACTACAACAGGAAAGAGCTATTGCGACAGACAAATCCGTTATAAATCCGTCGCAATAGGTCTGTTGCGACAGATGTGCGACATAAAATGGTTGTGGCTAAAAAATGCGTGGCAAATGTCATTTGCGACAATAGATTGCGACGGATAATTATATTGCGACGGATATTAGCTGTAGCAAGTCAGTCGTTAATTTTTAGTTTGATTCAAAATAATCCGTACAGAATTGCGACGGATAAACCGATTAGCAAAGTTGCGACAGCTTGCTATAGCGACAGAATCAGCGTCGCAAGTCGGTCGCTATTTTCATCCAATTATTGAAAAAAAAATATTAAATATTAAATATTAAATATTAAATGATTGGCCAAAAACAATACAATAATCGTCTGATAATGAACTCTATATACACGTGCATATATTATTTCTCTACTAATACAACGGAAATGGTAATCAAAATAATCATAAAATGTATATATATTTATAAGCCAAAATCTCAAACTATCTTCGTAGCATGATGATAATCCATTAACTCCTTTGACAACACAATGACCCGTCCAATGTTGCCACTTACTATTCACGATCTGCAAGAGGATATTTAAAGAATTGGTTACCATAGGAGAATTAACTGGTTCTTAGATAAATTGCAACTAAATCAAAACAGTCTATTACATGCATATAAAGTTGCAATAAACATAACGTCATACACATCCAGATACTAAGCCCAGTTGTAGACACCAAGTAAAAACCAAATACATTATGACATACAGAAAGATCGACATGTCAACATACAACAAATACGTAAGAATAAAAAACCATGACTGAACCTGTGGCAACAAGCAGCTGCCGCAATTAGCAAACGTCGACGAGCCCTCGACTAAAGCATAAGCCTCGGCTGAAGTGGTGGTGAATTCTCGACTGAAGCAGTAAGCCATATATGTAAAACAACAAAATCCTATAAATATTTAATCAACTAAATTGATGAGCATATCTGCAAGTCCACAGGGTTCCATCTTTATGTTAAATTCCTCTTAACAAATAATGGAAAATGATACTAGTATCTAATTTATTGTACGTCTATGTATATTCAGACACTAATTCAACACACATTGACAAAAAGTCCTAATCCATCAAACCTCCTAGTAATTATGAACAAAAAGTATCAAAAGTATATTGACATACCTGTAGTAAACTACGAATAGGTCATGCATAAAGAGCCGACACACCTCCATTCTCAACAATAGTTAAACATGTTGCCTATGCACTCAACGTAGTTGCTATAATCTGCAAATGTAGATGCATTCTAACAACTTCAAATGGGTAAGTAGCAACCTCTGCATAAGGCGTGTTCATGTAATTGCATTCTCATTGGTCCGAATTCTAATTGAATATATAGAATAATAAGTAACAATATGAATTAAAGTTATAACCAAGCCTAGAATATATATTCTAATTGAAAAGTAGGACCTGTTAAGCAATTAATTTCATGCTCACTTCATCAACTGACCTCATGGTATTAACCCCAATTGTATTATAATTTCAATGTTAATAAACAAAAAAATATAATACATAATAAAAATATGATAACAGACATACCTCATCTTCTTCTATCATCAAGCCATTTGGCATACATGGAATCAAATAATGATGCATACACACATACAAGTAAGCAGCCAACTGAAAATCCAAATAATAAATCAGCTTACAAATGAAAGGTATAGCCATACAAATAAACTAATTCAACTTTAAATCCAGTGAAGGTATCGAATTCAACAAAAGTTCTTAAGTGGTGCTACTTTTTATGATATAAATACTCACTTCTACAAAATCAAAGCACTAAATACGATAGATATGTATGGTAAATTTATAATTATTCAGCACTAAAGCATAAATTACATACAAACAAAATTCACATACACATACACATTAAATAATAATAATAATAACAATAATAATAATAATAATAGTTGGAAAACATAAAAGTAAAGCACCTGAGAGTCGATAATTATGCCGAAACCGCTAAAGGCGTGTTAAGCTGACGCTCAGTGACATCCCATGATAGTCCTCCAACAAATATACGGTAATCGGAGTCTTTCGCAGCCATCGATTTCAACAGACAACGATCTAATTATAAATCAACCACACGGATGAACCTTATTTGTGAGCTCACAAAATTAGAACGAAAAGAGGAAGCAAGTTTGGTGATAGTGAGTTACCATGCTTAAATCGAAGGAAGTGGTTCTATGTTTTATCATTTATGTGAGAAATAGAAAGGGAAAGCTGTTGGATTGAAAGTGAGAAATGGGGCTAGGGTTTCAAACAATGAAAAGGCGACTTAGAAATTTTGGGGGGAAATAAAAACAATTGGGGTTTGAGGGGGAAAACAAAAATTTTGAGATATAGGGGAACCGAGATTAATTAGGGGTAGGGATGAGCAAAAAAACTGAAATACCGAAACCGAACCGGTACCGACCGTTACAAATGGTACTGTATTCGGTTTTTGATTTGGGGCAAAAAAAAACCCGGTACCAACCGGTCGGTATCGGTTCGGTACCGGTTGGTACCATGCACACCAAAATACCTAAACCGAACCGGAACCGCACCGGACCGGTACCGAACCGGTACCAACCGATACAAATGGTACGGTATTCGGTTTTTGATTTGGGGCAAAAAAAAATCGGTACCAATCGGTCGGTACCGGTTCGGTACCGGTATGGTACCAAGCTCACCCCTAATTAGGGGGAACCAAAAATATGGGGATTCATTTTATTTTATAGATAATAATAGTAATAATAATAATAATAATAATAATAATAAAATTAAATCAAAATGTATTTTAAAAAATGTACAACTCATCATATAAGAGTTTGATCGAATCACACGTCGATCCTACGAGCGATCCCACAAATTTAGTGTGATCTTACACTCTGAGCGATCCTAATAGGATACAACACTTTTTTGGTTGGTAGAATCGTAGGATCGTACGATCCTATGATTTTATTCGTAAGATCGACAACCTTACATATAGATGTAATTACTATAGGGTTCAATAAATACGTAAAAGTAAAAAATGAATACATACACACACACACACACACACATATATATATATATATATATATATATATATATATATATATATATATATATATATATATATATATATATACATATATCAAAAGTCAAATATTGTATCTTTATTATACATTACACTTATATAAAGAGATACTTGATGCTCCTATGTATTTAATTGTGCTTGTATAATCAAGCAAACTCAAAACGGCAAAAAGTTCTGTAGCAAATCGGTAGCAATTATATATACTTTGTGACGGAGTTGCTACAGACTCATTTTGTTTAATTTTTTAAAAATAGTTTTAAATAAAAAACGCACATATATGTTTATACATATTCCTATATGGTTCAATAAGTACTAAAAAAAAAAGTTAATGAATATAAATGTCTATATATACATATTTGTGTATATATAAACTTCGACATATAAGAAAGTATATATCAATATATTAACAGCTTAGAGATACATACCACCAAACATATTAATACGTACAAATATTGTATCTTTTTATACATTACACTCGTATAAAGACATACTTGATGCTCCTATGTATCTAATTGTGCTTGTATAATTAAGCAAACTCAAAACGGCAAAAAGTTCTGTAGCAAATCCGTAGCAATTATAGATGTTTTGTGACGGAGTTGCTACAACCTCATTTTGTTTAATTTTTTAAAAAATAGTTTAAAATAAAAAAACACACATATATGTTTATGCATATTCCTATATGGTTCAATAAGTGCTCAAAAAAATTTAAAAGTTAATGAATATACATGTCTATATATACGTATGTGTGCATATCAACATCGACATATAAAAAAATATATATCAATATCTTAACAGTTTAGAGATACATACCACTAAACATATTAATAAGTACAAATATTGTGTCTTTTTATACATTACATTCATATAAAGACATACTTGATGCTCCTATGTATCTAATTGTGCTTGTATAATCAAGCAAACTCAAAACGGTAAAAAGTTATGTAACAAATCCGTAGCAATTAAAGATATTTTGTGACGGAGTTGCTACAGCCTCATTTTGTTTAATTTTTAAAAAATAGTTTAAAATAAAAAAACACACATATATGTTTATACATATTCCTATATGGTTCAATAAGTTTTCAAAAAAATTTAAAAGTTAATGAATATACATGTCTATATATAAGTATGTGCGTATATCAACTTCGAGATATAAAAAAGTACAGTATATATCTATCTATTAACAGTTTAGAGATACATACCAACAAACATATCAATACATATAAACATTGTGTCTTTTTTATACATTACACTCATATAAAGACATACTTGACGCTCCTATGTATCTCATTGTGTTTGTATAATCACGCAAACGCAAAACGGCAAAAAGTTCTGTAGCAAATCCGTAGCAATTATAGGTATTTTGTGACGGATTTGCTACAGCCTCATTATTTATTTTATTTAATAATAAAGATCAAATTTTGCATCCGATTTGCAACGAGTTCCTTTATTATTATTATTATTTTAGTTCAATTTAGCGACTGATCTGCTACGACTATTATTATTGTAGATTTAATTTTTTTTAAGTAATTACTTATATTGTTCAACCGGTGCAAATTCGACACAAATATGTCGTAAAACTTAGTCAAAGATTTGAAAAATAAGTCAAGTAATTGAATTATGATAAGTTGTCGCAACTTTGACACTAATCTGTTGCAAAATTTGGTCAAAGTTTCGAAAATTTAGTCAACTATCTGAATTCTGATTTGTTGTCGCAAGTTTGACACTAATCTGTCGCAATATTTGGTCAAACATTTGACTTTTTATATGCCGTCGCAAATTTGTCACTAAACCGTGTCAAAAGTTAGTCAAATGTTTGATTTTTTATCTTCCAACATATCGTCACAAAGCGGTGGCAAATACGTCGCAGATGTAATAAATTTGCTACGGTTTTATTTTCGTCGCAAATTTCTGTCGCTGTTGCCTGTTTCTGTAGTAGTGTTACTTAACGTACATGAGTAATCATTGATATATATATTACCATTAAGTAAAGTTATTTTAGACTATTAATGAGTTATATAATTTTGATTTTGGGTTGTTGAGGCTTACATAGTTACGTAATATATATTTGACATCTTTGAATAATAATGTTTATTTTGTTTTAATAACTTTACGTATAAAACTTAATTTTGTTATTGTAGTTGTAGTATTTGTGTTAAAGTAAAAGATAAAGTAATATTTTAATACGGATTAATAATGTTATTAGACATAATCCTAATATAATATGGTATCACGTATATGTTGCGTTAGGTAGCTTTTAAATTAAATAAAATAAAGATATCTGTAAGTTATTCAAAATCTAATTCTAATATAATATTTAAATTTTATTGTAATTATTTTTACATAATGATTTATGATGTCATAATGTCCTTAATATTAGTTGATTTAACAAAATCGAACAATCTCATTGGCTAATTAATAATTTGATGACATCATAGGGTGTTTCCTATATATAATTTAAAGATATGTTCCTATCCTAAATTGTTTATCTATATTAATCGACTCAACTAAGATTAGAAAAATGATACAAGTGTACCATATCACCTAATTTCACCATATATGTAGGGGCGGGGCTTGGAAGTTTACATAGAGGAGACAAAAATAAAATTATTTTGTTTTTCTTTATAGTTCTGAGGGGCAAAATGTTAAATTTGTCATTAATACTTTAAAAAATATATATTTTTACGTAATTTCAAAATTTTTGTGAGGGCAGCTGCACCCGCTACTTCATTCTAGCTCCGCCCTGCACATATGAATAAATAATTACCCTTTTTACTATGCTAAGTAGAGAATCTTCATCTCTCCCATAATCTTATAAAAATTTTCAATTTAAAAAAAAAAGGATGAAAAATAACTACTTTATAGTTTGAGTAAATTCCAAAGATGGTCACTGTGATTTACATGGATTTACGGATCTGGTCCTTAAACCTTTTTTTCAGGTTTTCAATCCAAAATGTTTACAATTTGCTCCAAAACGGTCCCATCCACATAAAATGACTAAAATACCCTTAATTAAATCATTATTTTTTATAGTAAGTTACTAACTCATACTAATATTTATTAATATTAATATTTAAAATATGTACCCCATACTGATTTCTTTCAATTGTTCATGCCCAACCCCAATGTCAAAAACAAATTTACGATAATACCGATCAAATTCTGGCAGGAAACCACAATGATAATTGATCGGAAGCAAACAACCATAGATCTAATTTCTATCGCAAACCTTCTCACTCAATCAAATCAAACACATTCAAAACCTTCTCACTCGCCACGTCATCCAGCTCGCCGGTGACTCCGCCGTGAAACGCGAATACGTATTCTTCTCAGAAGTACAATTCATCTCCGAATCAGATCTCAAAACAATCGATAATTTATGAAGGATCAACAGTAATAACAGATTCGGTTACTCCATTCAGAAACGGCTATTTGATAAATCTGATAACGATTTTACGAGATTTTTAATTAGAGTCGGTTGGATTAAAAGCTGGATACGGAAGTTGTACTGTACAACTACAAAGCGTTTCCGGAGGAGTTTATTTGGGAATCAAACGATGATACGCCGGAAGGTCATTTGACGTTAGCGAATGCGATAATCAATAAATAGAAACCTATGTTTCTTCGGTCAGACCATCTCTTTCTCCACCACAGTGATAATAGATTGGCGGCGAGAACCCCCACCATCGTCGCCGCCGCCACCGACCATCTCCATCTCCGGCTAAATTGATAGCATCTAAGTTGTTATTAACACCGTGCAACACGGTTTCGTTAGATATGTTATTTAGTTTCTAGGGTTTATGTCGCACCCCAAATTATGATGCTGAAGCGGGTCGGTTCGGGGCGCGACTAATCAATAACAAAGTACACAAGATATATAATGAACGACCACTACATGCGTCATTTTACAAGATACATTGATTAACGTAAGAGTCTACATATTGTTTACAAAAGATGAGTTCGCATAGATACTTGAGAGATTCTAATACATATCTAATTTATACAAAATATAGAAATGCAAGGAAATCTCTTAATGATTATATGATTGCATGCGACTCGAGCTACAGTATCCTGATGGGCAGTCCAACCTACTGCTGAGTACCTGAGATAACATGCTAAAAGGGTCAGCTAAAAAGCTGGTGAGCTCACAGGTTTAATATGATAAGATATAATTTATGAACCGCAAGATTTAATGAATTGATTTACAAACATGTAAACAGATAAATAATGAGTATCACTGCCATGAGCACATAGTCTGAGCTTAACTGAGGGGGTCAGGATCCACATTCAAGGACCTGAGCGAGGTGCCTCTCTATGAGTGCCTAATCAACACTCAATACAAAACAAATGATAATGCGTCCGTTTGACAGGTTAGTGCTTGCTAACTCGGACGGGGATTGTCAATCCCATATGGTACCATACACTAACATTCATGCTAAATCATATTAACAGGACTATGCTTCAGAGGACTTTGATTGATTAGATGAAAACAACTCATGCAGCATACGTGATAAATTGATACTTGCGTTCACATTTAAAACAAAACGAGCATGTATCTCACCCCTAGGTAAAAGCATTTTAAAAGGGGCTATGAGACTCACCTGAGTCTGATGAATTGTTAGCCAACAATTATGATGATTCACACAGATTTGATGTCGTTACAACGACTGACCCTGCCGGGCGTCCTAAACGCGCAAGGTTATAATAATGATTAGATGTCTTAACAGACCATCTTTGCTAGTTGCTCATTCAACTAGTAATGTCCAAATGATTAGTTTTGGATTGTTTGTATTTTGTAATTATGTACGGCCCGTTGGTGAGTTCGAATAATAATTCCAAAGTATTATTATTATGATGTTGAAATGATATACTTATAAAGTATATTTGAAATGATTAAATGTTGTATTGTATAAGTATTAAATGTTACGCGACGTTTGATACTTATTTTGAAAAATGAATTATAAGTGTCGCATATAATGTGAAATTTAGAAAGTTTGGCGTCACACGAGTTAAGTGTCGTAGGTATATGTCATTGTCGAAAACATGGTCAATGGTCTCGGTTTGACCCGAAACTTTTACCCAACCCTTAAAATGGTTAAATGAGTTTATAAAAATTATTGGTTCGTCTCGGAGTTGACCCGAAGTGTCGGTTTTATTAAAGTACCAAAATAGTCCCTTTGTGTTCATTTTCCAGATTTTGAACCCAATAAACCTCTCAATTTGGACCACTTGAAGTCCGATTCATACCTAACCAAAAATCATACATGTTCTTATATATGTCTGAAACGCCCGGAATTCAATAGATTTTTTTTATATAGAAAACTTACATATTACAATTTATGAAATCATATTGCTTAGAAATATTATTCCATTACATTTGGTCCCATGTGAATACTAACATTTAATGTTTACAAAATCAACTCAATACAATGATGACACACTACTTTGGGCGATTTATACAACGGTAATACAAAACGACAATTCAATAGAATGAAAAACTTGTCTAATACCAAGCTTCAATCCACACTAACTCCGGGTATTCACTTTTCATCCAATTGATTCAACCGAACCAAGTACCTACAACATAAATCCACTGATACGAGTAAGCATAAAGCTTAGTGAGTATACAAGCAATCAATTAAATAATTCATCAAAAAGATACAATTATCAAAGAACTACTTATTTCTTTTAATAATTAGTATTGGACAACAATAAGGATTCCACCATATTTCGTATGGATCCATGATCCAATAGATACAAGTAAGCATGGCACCAATCCCACATGGATACCAAGCTTAATAGATACCAAGTAGTGCCAAGCACTTATTTCGTGGTACTCATTTATTTCGTAATAAGCAATCTCTACAATACTAAATCCATATATTCTACATAATTCACACAATCCTCCTAATTCACGTAATCCTCCTAATTCACATAATCCTCCTAATTCACATAATCCACATAATTCGAAAATCCACATAATACTATACTATTTCCAAATAGCTCAACAACTAACAACAATTAACACTAAGGTCAACAACAATATTTCCTAAGATACAAAATACGATACAACATGAGAACAACCATGAGAAGCTATTCTAAGAAACAAACAATATTTCAAACGATTGTATGAACCTCTTGCTCGTAAGCAATCCGGAGCATACAATCATTATTCATTAAATCCTTGTATCACTCACCTTTGCCATTTAAGCAATTACGTGACGAAATTCTTGAATAGCAAGTCCATCATTCTGGATCTTCTAGCACAAAACCTATTGATACAATAACACCTTTAACAACTAGTAATTATCATAATCCTTACATCCATATTATAAATCCATCACCCTTATTAGATTGATCATATTACTCATGATCCTTTATTTGTTGATTCTCATTATTTCATTATTTTGTGATTCATATACTATTTCAATGATTATTTCTTATCATGCTTCACTATTCATTATGAACTAATTCAAGATTGAGGAAACCATATTAAACATCAATAATTAAGATTAACTTATTTAATTCATTATTCCATTGTTTATTTCATAGTCACATACATGACTTTATTACTTGTATTCCATTTTGATCATCATTAATGATTACCATAATCACTTCAATTCACTTAATCATAATCATTCTTATAATCATTATTTACTCCAATTGGCTTAATCCCTTGATTCAATACTTCAATATCCTTTAACCATATTTCAACAACATCTTTAAATACCAATTATGATGTATTAACACAAATTCATTATTCATAATAAGAAACCCACCTTGATTACTAATGATACAATTCAATTAATCCATTTTAGGTTAAATTCATATTACCCATCATCATAAACACTCTTATTTACCATTTATTCATCATAATATAGCTTAAATTCAACCTAGAAATCATTAGTCATTCAAACTCATCAAAACCCTCAAGAACACAATTCAAGATTCTTCAAATTTCATCCATTTTAATGATACCACAATCACTAATAAACTTATCTATCCTCAATTCAGTGTATTTCATACTTTATTTCGTATTAAATTTGTTAATTTCATAAATACCCATGAAACCCATAGAATTTAAGATTCTAGGTTAAAATAAATGAAGAACAAAGATTATTTTATGATAGAATCGATTAATCACTGATGAACTTGAGATTTCTAGCTTCAATTTCGTGATTTGAATTGATTTCTAGTTTAGGGTTTAGGGTTTCACGATTTATCTTCTTGATCGTGAAGTTCCTGGAATGTTTTTTTTTGGAAATGATATATGTGATATGTACGTACATGTGTATATTAGATATACATGTGTTTTAATTTTATTCCCCGTGATTATCATTGTCTGGAACTTTAAAACCGACTCACAGTTATTACTATTTTATTTCACCTAGAGTAAAAATAATTTAAAACATTTACTATTACTTTATTCACAATATTACTTTTGGATTTTGGGATGTTACAAGTCTCCCCCACTTATTTCATTCGTGTCCTCACGAATGTCACTCATATAGATTCGCAGTAATACTTTCTCTACAGGTGCGGAAGCGTTTATTTCATATACTATTCATGTATTCATGAAATTCCTTTGATTCATATTTCATCTTGGTTCCAGACAACCCAATACGTATATTACGTTAGTCTTAATAGTTTACCAGCTATTTATTTCGTACCACTTTATGACTATAGTCTAGTGGTTTACTATTTCTACATTCCATACCGAAATCACATCATATTGATACTATATTCATTTATAAGGCATAGGCTTATATGTTTCTGCCTTTAATCAATATAATTCAATACTACCTTTCTAAAATTACATTAAATCCTTTTGATATTCAGCAGCCTCAACAATTCCATGAGAATAGCATAATATAACTACGTTGGCCAGATGTCATCAGATTATGTCATACACACTTCCTTCTTAGGCTATTTCACACCATCCAGTTTTAATGTAATTTCCATGTAAACACATAATACAATAATCCACAACAAGCAAAACACTTACTAACACTTTGATCACATATATCCAGCTTATTTCAATTAATAGATATCACATAAACAAGAATTTTCACATATTCCAATTAATATTATTTATTTCACCTTTCAACTTATCTCTAATGAATTCATCTTTTGATTTATTCATCAGTCAGTTAAACACATATATTTCTTAATCACATAACAACTAATCACATATGATGACATATGTTAATCATGTCATTATTTCACATTGTTTATTTCACAATTACACCTATAATCAAAATCAAACAACAATTGAGCTTAGGTAGAGATTAAACTTCCAAACAGACCCGCAGCCCATAAGATACCATTGTGCTTAGCACATATTTCGTATAATCAATATTTCATATAATCGTTATTTCGTAACAAAGAACCTCTACACTAAAACTCAAATTCACAATATACAATGATTCTAACAAATCCATATTCATATGAAACCTCTTCCTTAATTAATTAAAACAATATCATAATCTGTATATTTCGTAAACATGTCCACAATTTATTTCGTCAATTGTTTGACCAGAGTCAAAACAAGTTCACTAATCACATATACCTATATCCTCCCTCAGAAACAATTATTTCCCATTATAATAATACATAAAAGATACTAATCGGACCCTACAATGTCATATCATATTTCTATGACGGATGATATTTTCTTTAATTTAATTCATATTCCAAATCTATAAATTACTAGAAATAGATTCTAGATACATATTTGATTCAATACACGATTTCTAATAATACATTTAGCCACAGGAATGATCCCTTGACTTAAAGAAACAAAAGCCTAATTCGAAACGTAACTCAAAAGTCCGAATTAAGGTCCGAAAAACAATAAAATGCAATTTTCGGGCCCCAAACGACCCCGAACTACCCAAAACTGCCAGGGCTCATGGCAAAGCGATGAGCTTTGACCGTTGGGCCGTTTCCGAGTGGACATGTAAATTTCGTCTTATTTTGACACCGAAATTTTATTACGGAAATTCTACGTCAAACGTTATTTCGAATATTGCTAAACGGTTGACCAGAAACAAAAGTCATCAGAATCACTCTTTACCCGCCGGGTAAATAGAGTACCCGCCGGGTACCCATGCTCAGCCGCCGGTTTCTACTCCCAAACCGCCGGGCAAATTAAATTTTTGGTAACAGAAGCATTTTGCCGCATTTGGGCTACAGTAGCCGCCAGCTTAGGGCCTCCAGCCGCCGGGTCAACAACTTTACCCGCCGGGTACCAAGCTTACCCGCCGGGTACACCAGCCCAGATCAGACCTGCACAACTTAGTGCAAAAATACGAAATTCAAACGCGCATATTTCTTAAACCGTAAGGAGTTAAGGTCTGAAATTTTGCAGGCACCTCTACTATGCCAAAATACAACTTTCCCTTTTTATTCTTTTCAAAAATTCACGTTTTACGAGAAAACGGACCTATGGCCCCTTTTTGGCCATTTTAGACCATTTCCGTTGACACACCATATTCCAATTGGTTTAGTTTCTGACTTCGACGCTTTACCAACATATTCCTATACACATTTGTGACGTGTGGGCATAATCATCACTCTCATACACTGATATCGCTCATTTTGTACATATATATTTCACGCGATATCATTGTTTTAAGTTTGTTTTTAGTGAACTTTTAGAACTTGTGGTACTTAATTGGTAAAAAATTAAATTCTCAGGTAAAAAGGTTGAAGTTATGAAAGTTGGAGAAGATTTGGTTGAGTCTTGAAGCTGAAATGTCAAAGTTGCAATTTGGATCTGCTTTTATACTGAAGAACGCGATCCGGACCCAATGACCAGGATCGCGTTTCAAAGGTTTAATCTGGCATGTACATTTTTCCAAAGAGCAACGCGATCCAGGTTGTTCATACGGATCGCGTTCGCTAGTGCAATTCGTAATCAGAAAATTCTCAAGAAGAAGAACGCGATCCCAACACATAAGCTGGATCGCGTTTGTCTTTGTATTATCTGAAGTTCTGGATCACGTTGGTATTTCCTGGATCGCGTTCATAAGCGGTTTTGCAGCAGTTTGAAGGATTTTTAAATACGTTTTCATTTCATTTAAAACATAACTTGCAGAAAAAAAAACATTATTCACGAAATTTGCTCTCAACTTTTGAAACTTTTCATCACTTTTGAAGAGATTACTTTGCTTTAATCATTAGGGGACTACGGATCTTCGATTAATCATTGTAATCACTCGTCTTACATCTTTATTTATTTATAATCATGTTTGTTTCGATTTCAATAGTTTATCTTGTTTCTTTTGTTGCAATTATGAGTAGCTAATTTAATAAAACACTTGTTTGGATGAAATTACTAGTAATTAGAGGTGTTTACTTTTTGGTTTCATGTTTATTCAACTTTCGTTTAATCGAATTATTATGAGTTAGGGTTTATTGTTAAATCTGAATCGCTTGATGAATGAATAAATGATTATAGCGGATGTTTATTGTTTATATGTTCATCATCAATTAGTTGTCTATGAGTAATTGAGTTTGATTGCGAATGCATTAAGATTGCAATTTAGAAAATTAACCTTAATATTGTAAGTTCATGAATATGGCGAATGTCTTTCATATATTGAATTGGAAGTTGATGAATTGACGTTAGGATCTAGTTTGATGGCGAATGCTGAACTTGACCTAATTAAGATTAACATGAATTGCTTTAAGTGTTAAGATCAAATACCTCGAAGTTATTAGTAAAGTAATCCAAACAAGTGTCGTTTTCTAGTGTTTAAGTTTAACAAAATTAATCTGACTCTTCCTGAGTCCACTTGCTCTAGTTTAATACATTAGTTGATAAGCAACGTGACAACTCGGTCACACAAATCCACGTTTAATTACTTGTTTAAATTAGTTGCATTTTGATTAAAATTCTCATTTACAAAGTCCCTGTGGAACGAACCAGTACTTATTGTAACTATACTATACATGATAAGGTATACTTGCCTTAGTGTGTAATAGTTCAGTGTCAGTAATTATTAGTTTATTTTATAACTTGTTTTCACACATCATACACTGATTCTATCTCGTTTTAACTTTTTGACCCGTTTGGGGGTCCAAATGAACAATTTCAGCAAAAATGCCCACAACAATCACATTAACTTTCTATTTCAATACGAATTGACTTAATATCATTATTGAAGACTCATAACCTCCTAATTGGACCATATTTCAATATTTGATACATTGATCACAAATTCACCCAAACTACGATCAATATCTATATATTTCAACATCTAACCATATTATCATTATATAATATTTCTATTACCCAACTTGACACCCTCATATTCCGGTTTGACCTTTTCAAGTCAAAGATACATTTTTCAACAACTAAGCTAATTACTCTTTTAACCAATCATGAAATTCCAAATTCTATTACATAAAGTTCTAGACCTCATTAAACGTTCTATTATTAATTCTACACATATCAACCATCAAATATTTCGCTACAGGGAATCATATCAATTCAATCAATCAATTCTATTACTATTCATAATTAGGATAACAATTAAAATAATTCATATAGGTTTAAGCTTAAGCAATCATACTGTGGATTACCTAATTCTCTTAAACCATCGCTCTGATACCAACTTGGAACGCCCGGAATTCAATAGATTTTTTTTTATATAGAAAACTTACATATTACAATTTATGAAATCATATTGCTTAGAAATATTATTCCATTACATTTGGTCCCATGTGAATACTAACATTTAATGTTTACAAAATCAACTCAATACAATGATGACACACTACATCAAAATCATAATCCTTTGGGCGATTTATACAACGGTAATACAAAACGACAATTCAATAGAATGAAAAACTTGTCTAATACCACAACAAGCTTCAATCCACACTAACTCCGTGTATTCACTTTTCATCCAATTGGTTCAACCGAACCAAGTACCTACAACATAAATCCACTGATACGAGTAAGCATAAAGCTTAGTAAGTATACAAGCAATCAATTAAATAATTCATCAAAAAGATACAATTATCAAAGAACTACTTATTTCTTTTAATAATTAGTATTGGACAACAATAAGGATTCCACCATATTTCGTATGGATCCATGATTCAATAGATACAAGTAAGCATGGCACCAATCCCACATGGATACCAAGCTTAATAGATACCAAGTAGTGCCAAGCACTTATTTCGTGGTACTCATTTATTTCGTAATAAGCAATCTCTACAATACTAAATCCATATATTCTACATAATTCACACAATCCTCCTAATTCACGTAATCCTCCTAATTCACATAATCCTCCTAATTCACATAATCCACATAATTCGAAAATCCACATAATACTATACTATTTCCAAATAGCTCAACAACTAACAACAATTAACACTAAGGTCAACAACAATATTTCCTAAGATACAAAATACGATACAACATGAGAACAACCATGAGAAGCTATTCTAAGAAACAAACAATATTTCAAACGATTGTATGAACCTCTTGCTCGTAAGCAATCCGGAGCATACAATCATTATTCATTAAATCCTTGTATCACTCACCTTTGCCATTTAAGCAATTACGTGACGAAATTCTTGAATAGCAAGTCCATCATTCTGGATCTTCTAGCACAAAACCTATTGATACAATAACACCTTTAACAACTAGTAATTATCATAATCCTTACATCCATATTATAAATCCATCACCCTTATTAGATTGATCATATTACTCATGATCCTTTATTTGTTGATTCTCATTATTTCATTATTTTGTGATTCATATACTATTTCAATGATTATTTCTTATCATGCTTCACTATTCATTATGAACTAATTCAAGATTGAGGAAACCATATTAAACATCAATAATTAAGATTAACTTATTTAATTCATTATTCCATTGTTTATTTCATAGTCACATACATGACTTTATTACTTGTATTCCATTTTGATCATCATTAATGATTACCATAATCACTTCAATTCACTTAATCATAATCATTCTTATAATCATTATTCACTCCAATTGGCTTAATCCCTTGATTCAATACTTCAATATCCTTTAACCATATTTCAACAACATCTTTAAATACCAATTACGATGTATTAACACAAATTCATTATTCATAATAAGAAACCCACATTGATTACTAATGATACAATTCAATTAATCCATTTTAGGTTAAATTCATATTACCCATCATCATAAACACTCTTATTTACCATTTATTCATCATAATATAGCTTAAATTCAACCTAGAAATCATTAGTCATTCAAACCCATCAAAAGCCTCAAGAACACAATTCAAGATTCTTCAAATTTCATCCATTTTAATGATACTACAATCACTAATAAACTTATCTATCCTCAATTCAGTGTATTTCATACTTTATTTCGTATTAAATTTGTTAATTTCATAAATACCCATGAAACCCATAGAATTTAAGATTCTAGGTTAAAATAAATGAAGAACAAAGATTACCTTATGATAGAATCGATTAATCACTGATGAACTTGAGATTTCTAGCTTCATTTTCGTGATTTGAATTGATTTCTAGTTTAGGGTTTAGGGTTTCACGATTTCTCTTCTTGATCGTGAAGTTCCTGGAATGTTTTTTTTGGAAATGATATATGTGATATGTACGTACATGTGTATATTAGATATACATGTGTTTTAATTTTATTCCCCGTGATTATCATTGTCTGGAACTTTAAAACCGACTCACAGTTATTACTATTTTATTTCACCTAGAGTAAAAATAATTTATAACATTTACTATTACTTTATTCACAATATTACTTTTGGATTTTGGGATGTTACAATGTCGTGGTCATTTCCGCATTTTATGGTATTTTTACATGTCCGTTTACTATTTTTAACAAAAATAAATACGAAGAGTGGTCGGTTTCGTCTCAACAGTGAGGTCAGTCCAAAGACTCGTGTTTTTAGCTATGATCCGTGAAGATCTGGTCCAAGGGCCAAAAATAAAAGTTGTAGACGATATCTTAAGGAACATTTTTCGTTTAGATGTCGAGAGTTGGTTCTTCCTAGTTTTCGAGATATAGACGTTTTCGTGACGGTTATTTTCTGGGCAGATTTATATATATCTATAGTTGCTTGCAAAAACGTTTTTAAAACTTTGTTTTGGACATTATAATGTTGGATAAGCAACATAACATGTAAATCTATGAAAACCATAAAAATCTAGTGAGAGAGTAGTGTTAGATCATACCCAAAAACGAGGTCTAGAGGGAGAGATGAGTGAGACGTTGCTTGTTTGAGTTCCTAGCTCCCTTTCCTTTGTTTTTCTTCTTCAAATGGTGGTGGAAAGTGGTGGTTTATGGTGGTGGTGAGGTGGTGCCATGGAGGAGGAAGAGAGGAGAGGGGAAGAGAGTGTTTTAGAGTGAGAGTGTAGTGAGAGAGAGGTGTGTGATTAATGAGTTGAAAGGGTGATGATGGTGGTTACATGGTCAAGGCAACAAGATCCATATTTCATGGATCTTGTTGTGGCTGATTTCTTTAGTCAAAAAGAGGCAAGATTTTTGTTAAATCTTGTCTCCAATTATTGGTATTATACCCGTGTTTGTTTACCCGATCGTTTAAACGCTAATTCGTACGTTATTCGTTATACGTATACATTTTAAATACCAATTGAATTTCGATAGGTTTACATTGAAGTATTACTTATAATACTTGGAAAACATTTATAAAAGTGTTTGTACATAGTGTCGATGTTGATTTACGGTTTCGTGTTTTGGTCGTTTAATCGCGTAGCGTTTAAAATATACGTTTTTGTTATCGGTTTGAAATACGATATTTATAATGAAAGTATTTAATCAAATTACTTTGTTTGAAGTTATAAAAATATAACTTATGATTATTTTATTTGTCGGGCGTATCTCACGCGTTTAATTCGTGTCGGTTACGTTTTATACAAAACGTACATTGTTTTGTATATTATTAATACATAATAATATAATGTAAATAACTACTATTTAATCACCAAATAGATTTAGGTTATTTATTAAAAAGTTTCACCAACGTCCGTATGAAAGTGTATCGGAAATTCGGCCGATTTGAAAATGCACAATTTAAACAAATCGCGTACTGATATATATATATAACAATATATATATTGATACATACAATTAGCCTAAAACATAGCACTAATTACATGTACTACTAGATGATTAGGATCTAATAACTAGTCCTAATTTGATGGGTGTCACAGTTTAAGATCTACCTATGGAAAATGACGATCTGGAGAAAGAACACGGTGGTGATGGTTTGTGATTTCGTTGCCGGAAACTTACCGGAAACTAACCGGATAAGATAATCATAGATAAGCAGTCGATCTGGTGGCCTAGGAACAATGGTTTAAGGTCATTGGGAATTGAATGTTCGGATGCATTTGCTGTTATGGAATTGGATTGAAAACGATGGTTATGGTTTCGTGAAGGGTACACATATTATAACTCTATATAAACATAATATTTAATAGTATTAGTTAATACAAAAATAATAACTAAAGAATTAAAAAAGAACAAAATAAAAGAAAAGGGTATTTTAGTCATTTTAAGTGGATGAGGGACCATTTTCAAGCAGATTATAAACTTATTGGACCGAAAACTTGAAAAAAAAAAGTTTAGGGACGAGATCCGTAAATTGGTATAAACCACAGGGACCATCTTTGGAATTTACTCTTATAGTTTTGAGGGGGCAACATGTAAAATTTGTCATTAATACTTTAAAAATATATTTTTTTTACGTAATTTTTAAAATTTTTGTGATGGCAACTGTGTCACACCCCCAAATTCCTTGATTTCGGTTAGTGGAAGCATTTAGTTAAGTATGGGGGTAATGACACCAACATTGTACATGCATACGTATCAGAGCTTATGTTTACAACCAAACATATATTAAGATGCCAAAAGTATTAGTTACAAGGTTTACGATTCATCGAATCGTACAAATGTAAAAGTATTTAGGTTACAAAAGTAGATTTCGTAAATATGACTAAACAGTTTTAGTTATATAAAAGAAATCCAGTTGTCAAAAGTTGGCATCCTAAAGCTTCGAGGTGTCGCCTAAGTTCCCTGTGTGCAGGCGGTTCTTACATGCGCAGCTAATTCCCTGAAAAACATAGTAAAAGTCAACAACGAGGTTGAGTGAATTCACAGGTTTTATGTTTACCATAATAGTTGGTAGTTTCAAAGCGTTCACAAATAGTTATCGTTATCACGATCAAGCAAAGTTTTGTGGAATGCTATCCAAAGTGTACGTTTAGTGGGATGTTGCCCAAAGATACAGTTAAGTGGGATGTTACCCAAAATCATTTGTTTGAAGACATGTTGTAGGAAAGCAGTATCCTATAAGTTTACCCAAGAAGTAGGGATTTAAATCGTTATCCAAGAAGTAGGGTTTACAATGTTTGCCCAAGACGTAGGGACTCTTCAGGTGTGTCCAAGAAGTAGGGACTAAAACGTTTGTCCAAGAAGTAGGACCCATCAGTATCTGCCCAAGAAGTAGGGACTTCTATGTATGTGCCCAAGACGTAGGGACTTGTATATGTTGTGTCCAAGAAGTAGGACTGGCATCCAAGACGTAGGACCCATCTGCTCAAGAAGTAGAGCCTTCACCCAAGACGTAGGATGGCACCTTGCCCAAGGAGTAGGGACTTTCTGTTTGCCCAAGACGTAGGGACTTTCTGTGCGTGCGTGCCCAAGACGTAGGGACTTTCTGTGTGTGCGTGCCCAAGACGTAGGGACTTTTTGTGTGTTTATGAAAATGTTGTTTCATAAAGGCTAGTAGTAAAAATGTGTAGCTGGTCGTTCTCCAGCATGTTCTCAGTTTAGTTTTTGAATGAAATACCATTTCATAAATAACAGTTATAATCGTTTGACCGCAGTCACAAATTGTTAGCACAATGTATATCACAACAGTTATGTAAAAGTTTGCTCACTTAGCAAAAGCGTTGTCTATGTTTTCCACCCCTGTTCAAAAGTAGTTAAGACAGTAAAAGTAGGGGCTGTGAACTCACCTGTTGAGTTAAGAAGTGTGCGAGTGCTAGCAAAGCCTAAAGCCCAAGTCTAATCCGAAATCTCCTAACGCCCTAAACGTATGAGATTTTAATAAGTATGTGGATGTCTAAGTCGACCATCCATGCTAGTGTTCGTACAACCAAGTTATGTCCAAAGCGTTTGTTGAGTACGTTTACGTTTGTATCTCATAGTCGTGAAAATGTATACGACTCGTTGGTGACGTTTTGAAATCAAAATTTCAATAATGTAAGTGTGTTTGTAATGTTTGTATAGTTCGTGTATTGTATCGTATGTAAATATCCGTTTCCGGTTAAGTTCAACACTTAGTGAAAATATTGTTTTTCAACAAACTGTTATTGGAGACACCGGGCTAGTGTCGCTATAGGCGACACTAGGTGAGTGTCGCCGGATTCGTGGTTTTCAGCTGATTAGCGACACTTTGTTAGTGTCGCTATAGGCGACACTTCTTCAATTATGGCGTCACTAAGGTAGTGTCGCTAATATAAATCTGGTTTAAGTATTTCAACGACACTTGAGTAGTGTCGCTATATGGGCGACACTTGTCTTAGCGACACTTAGCTAGTGTCGCTAGCACTGTTTTTGGCACACTACCGACACTTAGACTGTTCGACGAGCTCACAAAATCGGGTTTTTGACTCGATTTTGGACATTTTCAGTTGTATATAACACTAAATCATGATGATCTAAGTATACTAAACATGAAATATCAAAGAAAACTTCGAAATCTAAGAATTTACGAAAAATGTCGGAAACTTACGCGTATCAGTTTTAAAATCCGAAAAGATGGTTGTGTAGAGCTCCACTCCTTGATCGTTTTTCTCTAAATGGGCTCGGTGATTCGATGCGTTTTTGGTGTAGTTTTTGTGTGATTTGTTGTGGGTTTTAAGAGAGAAGATGGAGAGAAATGGAAGTAAGAGAGAGAGAGTGAAGATGGAAATGAAAGAGATGAGGTGGGTGGGAGGTGTTTGAGGCTGATTTTTTGATGCCAAAAGGGAGGGGAACTTTGTTCCCAATTTGCGGTATTTAACCCTTGTTCGTTTACCCGATCGTTAAATGTTCAAATATTTTTAAATGTTAAATTTCTAAATACGTATTCGAATATATTTTTAGTTGAGATATATTATAGAAATAATTTAGTTAAATTATAATAATTTTATAACTTTGTTTTACCTTATTTTTATGGATGTGTTTCGAGTTGTACGAAATAAACGTTTATAAGTTACAAAATACTTTGTAAATATTATCAACATAATATTTAGTAAACGTTACTGTTATTTAATAATTTCATATTATTAAATATTTTTGTTCACCAACAGTCGTATGTTTTTGTCACGTTTGTTCCAATTGTTTTGTACGTAATTACAACTAATTACAAATAAGTAATACTACGCGTATTAACTAGTTGGGCTTTGCTAGACTTACCTCTAAATTGTGTTGTGAATTCACTCAAGTAGGGAATTAGCCTAAAATGCAAATGTTTAGTGTACGTAATCTCGTTCAAATTTGCGGGGTGTCACATTCTCCCCATGTTAGAGAAATCTCGTCCCGAGATTTAAAATCAAGTCGGAACGCCCATCGCGTATGTTCTCCGAAAAGAGGTGTTGTCACCAAATTGTGACGTCGTAAGTCACCATGTGACTTAAAATAGTTTTCGTATGCTCGTTGCATAGTTTGATAAGTTGTGTGTTCGATAAGTGGTCAAAGTTTACTAAGCGTTAGGTTTGAATCGGCATTCAAATAGCATAACATTAAAACGTAATAGTTCGTTAAAACATACCAATGTTGGCGTTGAGGTCTGGTTGTGCATCCCTTGCCCCTATGATGTATGCGCGTCCGCGAGCGTTTTCGGTGTTGCCCATGCGGTTGTTGTTGTTCTGATTGTTGTTTCCGTTATTGTGGTTGTTATTGTTTTGGTTGTTGAGCTGTGGGCATTAGTTTCGGTAGTGCCCGGGTTCGCCGCACTCGAAGCACCCATTGTTTGTTAGAGTGGGAAGGTTGGCTTTACATGAATGGGCTCGGTGTCCCCATTGGCTGCATCTACCGCAGAGAGAGCATTCACCCTCGTGATGCCTTTCGCATTTTCCGAATTTAGGCCTCTTGCCTAGGTAAGGTTTCGGTTCAGTATTAGTGATGGCGGTGTAGGCTCGGGTGTTTCCCACGTTCCTGTTCTGTTGACCCTGACGGTCGTTACCCTCATTGTTCCATTTGCGTTTATTGTGACCAAAATCACCCGCATCAGCACTGTTGGGTTCAGTTTTCCCTGAAGTAGCTTTCAAGGTTCCAATCAGGACTGCGTCATCAGTCAAGCTTTGAGCCAGATTCACTGCGCTCCTAAAAGTGGCGGGTTTGGAGGACATCACCATGCCTCTGATCTGTGGTGCCAAACCCCTGTTGTATCGTTCAATACGTTTGCTTTCGTGGGTTACCATATGGGGTACCAGGCGTGCCAGTTCTTGAAACCGGGTTGTGTATCCAGTAATATCAGCACCAATCATTTGTATGTTCCATAGCTCGGTTTCCAGTTTCTGTTGCTCACTCTGAGAGCAAAACTCTTCCATCATCATTCGCTTCAAGGTCTCCCACGAGATGGAGTAAGCGGTTGCACGACCAAGAATCTGAACCTGAGCGTTCCACCAAGTTAACGCTTTGTCGGCTAAGGTGCACGTGGCGTATTTTACCATGGTGTCAGTTGCGCAGCTGCTGATGTCAAGGACCAATTCCATCTTCTCGATCCAGTGGACTAGGCCAATAGCCCCTTCAGTCCCGGTGTATGTGCTCGGTTTGCAAGCCTGGAAAGTTTTGTATGAACACCCTTGTTGGGTATTCGCCGGCGTCTCACTGTTTACGGGGGTGGCTCCACTGTTGTTTACCACATTTTCTCGGTTGCGACTGGCCTCGTATTGGGCGATTGCCTCGGCCACGCGTCGCTCGATGATTTGTTCGGTGGTTTCGACGACAGGAGGTGTATTCGTTTGGCGACTGTTGCGGGTCTTTCTTTGTTTAGGCGGCATGCTGACGTTCTGCGAGGAATGAAATGCAGAAGTCAATGCCAATGAAAGAGATGTGAAGGATGAAGTTTCACATAGTTCAGTTATCGAGTATTTAAGAAGAAACGACAATATCCCCATCACGTATCTCACGACTATGAAACACCCATATGTACTTAGTATAATATAATCACGTTGGCCAGGCGTCATTATATGATACTAATTACATACTTCTTTTCATCAACCGTTCAATACGATCAGGTTTGCATGAGATCAGAGTGTGTATGAATGAAGTCGGACGCAGTACAGTTCAAATAATGGATTGCGCGTATCGATGTGTCGTAACGATAGTTAGACGTTATGCAAATGTGTGTATGCATGTGCGTTCTAGCCAAGGCTATAGTCTAGGTCTCTAAGTCACCTAAGAAATCTAGTTCGCCATAACCAATGGCTCTTATACCAATCTGTCACACCCCCAAATTCCTTGATTTCGGTTAGCGGAAGCATTTAGTTAAGTATGAGGGTAATGACACCAACATTGTACATGCATACGTATCATAGCTTATGATTACAACCAAACATATATTAAGATGCCAAAAGTATTAGTTACAAGGTTTACGATTCATCGAATCGTACAAATGTAAAAGTATTTAGGTTACAAAAGTAGATTTCGTAAATATGAATAACAGTTTTAGTTATATAAAAGAAATCCAGTTGTCAAAAGTTGGCATCCTAAAGCTTCGAGGTGTCGCCTAAGTTCCCTGTGTGCAGGCGGTTCTTACATGCGCAGCTAATTCCCTGAAAAACATAGTAAAAGTCAACAACGAGGTTGAGTGAATTCACAGGTTTTATGTTTACCATAATAGTTGGTAGTTTCAAAGCGTTCACAAATAGTTATCATTATCACGATCAAGCAAAGTTTTGTGGAATGCTATCCAAAGTGTACGTTTAGTGGGATGTTGCCCAAAGATACAGTTAAGTGGGATGTTACCCAAAATCATTTGTTTGAAGACATGTTGTAGGAAAGCAGTATCCTATAAGTTTACCCAAGAAGTAGGGATTTAAATCGTTATCCAAGAAGTAGGGTTTACAATGTTTGCCCAAGACGTAGGGACTTTCCAGGTGTGCCTAAGAAGTAGGGACTAAAACGTTTGTCCAAGAAGTAGGACCCATCAGTATCTGCCCAAGAAGTAGGGACTTCTATGTATGTGCCCAAGACGTAGGGACTTGTATATGTTGTGTCCAAGAAGTAGGACTGGCATCCAAGACGTAGGACCCATCTGCTCAAGAAGTAGAGCCTTCACCCAAGACGTAGGATGACACCTTGCCCAAGGAGTAGGGACTTTCTGTTTGCCCAAGACGTAGGGACTTTCTGTGCGTGCGTGCCCAAGACGTAGGGACTTTCTGTGTGTGCGTGCCCAAGACGTAGGGACTTTCTGTGTGTTTATGAAAATGTTGTTTCATAAAGGCTAGTTGTAAAAGTGCGTAGCTGGTCGTTCTCCAGCATGTTCCCAGTTTAGTTTTTGTATGAAATACCATTTCATAAATAACAGTTATAATCGTTTGACCGCAGTCACAAATTGTTAGCACAATGTATATCACAACAGTTATGTAAAAATTTGCTCACTTAGCAAAAGCGTTGTCTATGTTTTCCACCTCTGTTCAAAAGCAGTTAAAACAGTAAAAGTAGGGGCTGTGAACTCACCTGTTGAGTTAAGAAGTGTGCGAGTGCTAGCAAAGCCTAAAGCCCAGTCTAATCCGAAATCTCCTAACGCCCTAAACGTATGAGATTTTAATAAGTATGTGGATGTCTAAGTCGACCATCCATGCTAGTGTTCGTACAATCAAGTTATGTCCAAAGCGTGTGTTAAGTACGTTTACGTTTGTATCTCATAGTCGTGAAAATGTATACGACTCGTTGGTGACGTTTTGAAATCAAAATTTTAATAATGTAAGTGTGTTTGTTATGTTTGTATAGTTCGTGTATTGTGTCGTATGTAAATATCCGTTCCCGGTTAAGTTCAACACTTAGTAAAAATATTGTTTTTCAACAAACTGTTATTGGCGACACTGGGCTAGTGTCGCTATAGGCGACACTAGTTAGACGACACTAGGTGAGTGTCGCCGGATTCGTGGTTTTCAGCTGATTAGCGACACTTTTTTAGTGTCGCTATAGGCGACACTTCTTCAATTATGGTGTCACTAAGGTAGTGTCGCTAATATAAATCTGGTTTAAGTATTTCAGCGACACTTGAGTAGTGTCGCTATATGGGCGACACTTGGCTTAGCGACACTTAGCTAGTGTCGCTAGCACTGTTTTTGGCACATTAGCGACACTTAGACTGTTCGACGAACAACTCACAAAATCGGGTTTTTGACTCGATTTTGGACATTTTCAGTTGTATATAACACTAAATCATGATGATCTAAGTATACTAAACATGAAATATCAAAAAAAACTTCGAAATCTAAGAATTTACGAAAAATGTCGGAAATTTACGCGTGTCGGTTTTAAAATCCGAAAAGATGGTTGTGTAGATCTCGACTCCGTGATCGTTTTTCTCTAAATGGGCTCGGTGATTCGATGCGTTTTTGGTGTAGTTTTTGTGTGATTTGTTGTGGGTTTTAAGAGAGAAGATGGAGAGAAATGGAAGTAAGAGAGAGAGAGAGTGAAGATGGAAATGAAAGAGATGAGGTGGGTGGGAGGTGTTTGAGGCTGATTTTTTGATGCCAAAAGGGAGGGGAACTTTGTTCCCAATTTGCGGTATTTAACCCTTGTTCGTTTACCCGATCGTTAAATGTTCAAATATTTTTAAATGTTAAATTTCTAAATACGTATTCGAATATATTTTTAGTTGAGATATATTATAGAAATAATTTAGTTAAATTATAATAATTTTATAACTTTGTTTAACCTTATTTTTATGGATGTGTTTCGAGTTGTACGAAATAAACGTTTATAAGTTACAAAATACTTTGTAAATATTATCAACATAATATTTAGTAAACGTTACTGTTATTTAATAATTTCATATTATTAAATATTTTTGTTCACCAACAGTCGTATGTTTTTGTCGCGTTTGTTCCAATTGTTTTGTACGTAATTACAACTAATTACAAATAAGTAATACTACGCGTATTAACTAGTTGGGCTTTGCTAGACTTACCTCTAAATTGTGTTGTGAATTCACTCAAGTAGGGAATTAGCCTAAAATGCAAATGTTTTGTGTACGTAATCTCGTTCAAATTTGTGGGGTGTCACAAACTGCCTCCACTACCCATTCTAGCTCCGACCTGCACACAGGGGTGAACAAAAAAACCGAACCCGATTTAAAAACCGAAACCGGAACCGATTTGGAACCGGTTTTTGAATACCCGGTTCGGGTTTTTAAACAACCCGGCGGGTTGGTACCCGGGTTGGGTATTTGAATTCTGAAACCAGGTTGGAACCGGGTTGGGTTGGAAAACCGGTCAAAAACCCGGTCAAAAACCCGAAAAAACCCGGTTCGGGTTGGGTCCAACTCGGTTTTTGACTTTTTGACCAAAACCCGGTTCGGGTTTTGGGTCGGGTCGGGTTGGATGAAAACATGGTTTTGTTCATGCCTACATGCACATATGAATAAATAATTACCCTTTTTACTATGCTAAGTAGAGAATCTTCATCTCTCCCATAATCTAATAAAAATTTTCAATTAAAAAAAAGGATGAAAAATAACTACTTATAAAAGTTTAATGAGTAACAAATAAAAAACAAACAAGTACCTGTTTGTCGATGAAATCCGCCCAAAATCGAGCTTGTGCTCTTTGATGAGGATCAGCAGGAAGGAAAGAAGGCGATCGATCACGCCAAGCCTCATCTATGTACTCAATTATGTTTAGAGATTCATATATGGATTTTTGGTTATGAATAAACCGGAACTTTTTTATGAACAGGATTTGATTGTAGACAAATATGAGCTTTTGTTAAACAGATCTTCTTTGTTGTAGGTCCTTGAGAACTCAGAATCGTAATCGAATCATTTATGTATTACACTTGCGGAATCTGTATAATATTATGATTGAACGTAAATGTAAACACGAACACACGATATATCAAAAGCTTCTGATTATATTGATTTTCTCGTATATGATTCACAGAAGTCGCACAACTCACTCTCATATTCGTCAACCCTAAAACTGAAACGCAAATCGCATATATATATATACTGATCCTGCGACACTAACTAGCCGACTCATGCGACACTAGCCTAGTGTCGCTATTGCAACACTTGGTAAGTGTCGCAGGTACATTACAAATTTCACTAAGTATAGAATAAATACAATTTCGACTACTACAAAACATGAAAGTCCATCAGAGTATCACATGTGGTGGTTGTTTCCCTCTATTCACATTGTATGTGTGTGTATCTTCACCAAATCTGTCTCATCTCTGATTTGGGTCGCTTTGAAAACTGTAAGCATTGCGAGTTCAAGATAGCGGAGAGATTGGCACATTCTTTCTCCTGAAAAAGAAGTAGCAGCGTAGACTATAAACATCCGACGCCAAAATTAAAGGTGGCAATTTCGATCCATTTACTTACAAAAGGGTCAAGCATGTAATATTTAACGCATAAAACATCTTGAATTAATGATTTAAAATACTTTATAGTTATTGAAATATAATATTTTTTAGATTATATAAAAATCGTTGGACAAAAAGAGTTTCGGGTCAATCCGGACCGGCCCAATTTTACCTATCCCAACCACCACCAGTTACCCAATCAGACTAACCCGCTCATTTTGCCACCTATATCGGATATAGTAGAATATAAGCAAGAAATATTACCAACGAGACATCCATGATTCCTGTAATCCTTGAATCAGATTGAATGTTTTGACAGGTGTTTCTAGAACCAACCCGTTCATAGCAGCGGATGACCCCATATCTGTGACAGACTTTAGGGATTCCGAAAGCCGATTTAGCAGATTCAACAACGCTATGACTTCATTCCTTTGCAACTGCAGCTATGATCCAGAAAAATAAAATTTATAAATACCAATAAAAATACACAATTTTTAAGCAGCAATGTCAAACTTTAAACGATACAGTATACGATACTTACATGCTGGTTAGGGTGTTTTTGACCATTAACAGAAAATAGGATTTTTAGTGCAGTTCCTAGGCCAAGAACCTGAAGTTTTCCCCACAGACGGCACTTTTCACACCCTACACAATCCATAAGGGCACTGCAGAAAGTACACATATTGGTTATAACAAAGGAGAGATGAGCATTATAACATATTAGTCACCAAATGGGCAGGTGGGTCGGAAATGATTTCAATTTGATATGTGTGTGTGTGAGAGAGGGAGAGGGAGAGTGGGAGACATATTGATAAAATGCTTTATAAAGTATTCATTGAAACATAGTCATGGGATTAGCCCCAGACCACATGATTTCCGTTAGAAAATTAATGTTCCAGTTAGCAAATTATTTTGTTTTTGGGAACCAGATCATAAATTGGTTCCCAAAAACACTTTCCCAAATCGATTGAGGTGGGCGAATTAAATGGAAAAGAAGATGGAAATTGAGATATTTTAACAAGATGAAATTCAGAGATATTTGACGCTAAAAATCCAGCAAACTATATAATTTGTTTCATTAGAAGACGTAGCATAGAATTTAGAGTGACCTGATGTTTCTGAACTGTTTCTGAATTTGTTGCTTCAGTTCAGGTCCACTTTGGCCTTGCCAGAATTTAGCCTCATCAGATGGAAGAGGACATGCAGCTTGTAGTTTGGGATTGAGAACCAGTTGTCGAATTAACGAATGGGCTTTCAGATCCTCCAAATGGTTACCAGAGTCATAATCAGCCTGCTCTAAGTAAGGAGCTGCCTGTTATACATAAGATACACAAAACATCATTTGAAAGAATACTTATGAGAGAAAATTTGATTGAAAAATAAATCCTGGCAAAGGCTCACCTTTGTCACAGCTCTGAGAACGAAGAGGAAAGTGAAGTACAGGTTTTGCACACGCTCGGGATGTTTCAAGACACGATCATGCATCAATTGAAGATTTGCACCCCACTGATGTATAATTAGTTATATGGTCAATTTCCCATACTCAGTCCTAATAAAGCACATATACAAATCCCAGCAGAAAAGAATCATAATTAATTGTTTTTAAAATGTAGCCACTACAGGATACAAACCTGATTGGTAGTTTCATCAAGGAGATAATCAGTAGCTATGTGTACAGAAATTGAGGAATGAAGACCAGATATTAACTTGTATAGCACTTTCTTCTCTTGGCAGCTTTCTCCAGATGAATCTGCACGAAAAGGTGATTTCAAAGAGTTCATTAGTTTATTATAACAAATCAACTTTTTATGAAGTAGACATACACATAATACATCAAATCATAAATGAACTTGTTTTTTCGGCTATACATCTAAACATGCAATCACCAAGCAATTATACATCACTGTGGGCTGTATATTCAATACAATAATTTGGATGGGTTTAGTTTTATAAAAACATTGGAATGACTTGAAGGACCACAACTTAGCCTCCAAGCACTAGTATGGGTTTCTCTATCCGAAAAACACCAACACATTTGAACAAGAGGCAATGAATATTCAGAATAATCAGTTTAGACATCAAAAGCTCTTGAGGAAATGAAGCTGCATATTACACAAATACACGATATGAATCGTGTTCTGGATATGCGAGGGTAACTTGTATATCCAACTGCCACTCCATATATAGCATTTAAGCTGCACTACATTAAAACTGGTAATGTAAACCAAATGGCTATATCAACTTACATTTTGGACAATTTTCTGAATATACAGCATCCCATATCTTTGTAGCTGATGGCCCAGTGTAACCTGTGTAACGTTCAGGATTCAACTTCAAGTTTACATATGTCATTTTACCTGCAGTTACAATCTTCCAATCAACATCTAACAGAAATCTTAATAGCAACGAGAGCATAACTCCAACAACATATGAAAGCAACATGAGCAATCACCATTATCAGTTTCATCATCATTAGTCCATGGGTTATCTACTACTGCCCAGCCTCTAAATGCCTTAGCATCTAGAGTACGATCAACAACAGCCTCTGGCTTTCCCTCCTGGCATATAAGATCATCTTTTGCAAGAACATTCACCGATGGCCACTTAAAAGGTTCCGGGAACTCATTTTCTGGACATTTGCATACAGTGCAATCACTGATTCGGCACATGCCATCATCAGGCCAGAACGGGCACTCACACAGAAGCTTAACCTGTCACAGGTGCAACCACTTCAGGTTCATAATTACCCATGTGCAATGAGGTCAAAGTTTTAGAATAAACTAGAAACTTAAACACTATTAGATGTCCTTTAATAACAACCTTCTTTCAGAAAGGAAGCCTTTTTTAATTATTGAGCAGAATCATGCAATTGATAAGTTGGTAAAAGATAAGGTTCAACTCGATTTATGTAAATGGACCTCCCATCTCGTGCTTTCACTTCCTCTATCCTAGCACACTTTTATCTTATGTAAACATTTTCTAGATATATTCCTCCAAGAAAATTCTGGGACAACGCTTTATATCAGCCTTGATGACAAATAAGTATCCTATGTTTGAAAATATATACTCAACCACCTCATTCTGTTACAGCTCTTATTATGTGCATTCTTATATGTTATATAATACTACGTAATAATAATTGTAAGACTTTAACTTCAAAGGCCTGATATATATTTGGCATTAGTGCCTCCTATATCCAGAATGCCAACCTATATCGGTGTGAATTAGGAAGTATTAAATAAGCATCCTGGGATTAAAGAGAAAGACACGTGCCAAAGAACATGATTATTAGTTGAACTATCCCATCAGGCACTGATCGTAGTTGCTCTACTTCCAATGTGACATTCTTCTTCATGTTTAACCACATGACATCTAACACGGTAAAGAAAATAACTATCATCACCATTAAAAGCTCTCCAAATTTACTTTGAACTTGTACAAACTTTCAAAGTATAGACTACTTTTGAGTTTTAGTATAGTCACCAGAAATCATTCAATCAAGCTTTTATAAGTTTTATATTGTCATAATTAATATGCACTTACAGAAATGAACGTAACTGAAGACCATTACCAAATTTCTAAAAAATCCAGAAAACCAGAAAATTCAGCTAAAATACATTCAATTATTCGACTTAAAAGAACTTTTAGATGGTTGAAACTTGAAAGCAGATACTTGTATACCCGAGAAAAACATCAAATAATGAAAATAATACCTTGAAATATCTGAAGAAAGGAGTTGTTACAAGCTCTTGCAGCAACGGATACAAAACTGCTTCATTGACACTATCAACTGTCTCGTAACCACAACAACAGTCCTCAACAATTCCGGTATATTTATGAGAATCCTGCTCAACGAACAACCAGTAAACATAATATTAGTAATGCTCATCTAACAAACTAACACGAAACCTAATTCCAAAAATATCCATAAATCACCTAACCTCACCATTAACATACTTCAAAAATACATATTTTTTAACCTAATAACGCGCATTGTCTAGCTACTTCCAATTTCAGAAGATAAAATACAAAATTCGAGCTCTGGAGCTCAAATTTTAACAATAATCGCCGATATACAGAAATCAAAAATACATAGAGAAGGAAGTACAGTAACCTCGGAACAACGGCAATGAGAACGGATGAAATTAAACTTGCGAGAATGGCGCAATGGAGTTAGAGATGTAGCTAGTAAAACCGCAATCACAGCACCAACAAGTTTCCATTTCCATTTATTGTTCTTCAAATTACTTCCATCAGTAAGATTCTTCTGTTTGATCTCTACTTCCACCATTAATTTTGCATGTAAGTCACAAAAACCCTAATTTTGGCTGAAGATTGAATTTGAGACAGGATCAAAAGTTAATTGTGGAAATAAAGTCGTTTTTGTTAAATTGAATTGAACTGAAACGCCGACTAATTAAATGGGGGTTGATTCACAGTTTCACACCACCAAAAATTAGTCAACAGCTGCCTTGTAGTCAGGACAATACAATGATACGGAGTATATAAAAATGGTGTACGAACTAATATTTGGTGGTGTACAAATCACCAACCTAATTAAATACTTGTTACCGGACTTTGACACCCACATTTTGAAAGATGGGAATCAGTTACGAAGTTGCCAAGATGGCGGTCAACGAGCACTTCAAGAAGCTTCTTGTTTAGGGGCTTCTAGAGGCTTATTTTTTTAAGAAGCCCTATTATTTATGTGCTGCCAAACAAGACTTACGAGCTTGGGCTTATTAAAAGTAGAAACTCAAACCCTTAAAAACCCCATAAACCCCATGCCAAACACACCCTAAACTAAGATAGCAGGTTGAATTATATATATACTATATACTTGGAAATAAAATTATTGAATAACACGCACTTAACATAAATAATGCTCCCTTCCTATCAAAATAATTGTTCACAATAAATGAATGAATAAGTATCCACAATCAGTTTTTACGGAGTTTAAGAACGTACATTGTATGGTAGTGCATATGATATTTCTACCAAAACTTTTTACACCGACTTCCACTATCAATCTTGAAAAAAAGTATATTGAGGATTAGATGGTAAAGTTAATATGTTATTTTTTGAAGTTAACATTTATTTTGGAACAAATTAAAATGAAAATGTGACGAATAGAGTACTCCGTAATTAGGTAATCGTAAACATAATCATAATAATCATTTAATATTAATAACTTAATTGTAAAAAAAATACACATTTTAGAAATAGATATGTAGCGCGTGTGATGTGAATTAGTTGACATTGAATTGCGGTGCGAAAGATAATAGTTTGGTCCACTTATTGAGACCCGACATTGTAATGCGTGTAACGTAGCTCAACCAATAGGAACAAAGCAATTGTTTCTCTAAATTAACATATTTGCCACATCGCCCACCTGATTCTTAGACCATTCACAACATAAGATTGAAACGGATTGAATTCGATGTGTCACGTCTGCGCTATGTTTGCGCCAAATCAGCTTTTCTGAAACTGACGGACCCTGCCACCAGTGACCCGTCACTTTAATTTTTGGATCCCACATTTACCAATTTACCTTTATTTTTATACATTAAACAAAAACAAAAAAACAATTAAATATTATGTTGGCCCCACACACAAAAACTGATTGAGCGTTGGAAATGAGAGGGAGCCACCCGACGGAACCAAACCGACGGGCCGTGCCATCGGCGTCGGCTCCGTCGGTTGAAACCGGCGAGAAGCGATGACAAGCATCGGGAGCTGCCTTAGCCAAAACGGCAAAACCTCTTTAACATTGTACTCGTGTATTATAGTCGATCAGGACGCCATGACGGTAACTTGAGGAAATATTACAATTATGAGGTTGTTCATTTAAATCATCATCATCATGAGAATGGAAAGAATGTTCATATTTGTAGTAGTTGTTTGTGAGTATAGCAACTATGACACGTCACAACACTTCCCGATCGGGTAGTTATATTGTGAGAGCGAAACACGTAAAGGAGAAGTGGAATTAAGTAAGTCACGACAACATCGGTTGTATAATTGTAAACGATAGGTCCAAACTCCGAAAATGTAACCTTCAAGATTAGCTTATTAGGCATTACAAACATCATTATTAATCGCTCTATAAATTAACACATCTATAGATCATCAATATAAGATGAACGATCACATAAATAGCTAAATACATTATTGTCTTGGCATTTGATGGTTCTAGGACATGGATAAGGCAACTTTAGAAACTTGTTCACATTTGGACAAGTATTTCTAAAATTGAAGAACCACAAAACATTTACTTTGCCAAATACTCATTTAGCAACAAAAGGAGGTCATAGATCTTGATTGGATCAGGAAGAGAGTTAGCAACACTTTCCTTTTGCATACACCTTTTGCCCCATGCCACTATCTTGGGACATTCCTCTTCAATGCTGAATTTGCCAAAAGTTTCCCATGCATAAAATCTAGTGTAAAATGGTACAAGTGTTATATCAACAAACCCAAAATTGTCTCCCCCAAAAAAGGGCTTGTCTCCTAGCTCTCCTTCAACCAATTTCAAGATTCTTACTACTTCTTTCTTGCCCCTTTCTTGTTCTTCCCCTGTGCATCTATAGATCTTCCTGCTTGCTTCATATAGCTACAAAAAAACAATCAAACTATTTAGTAGCAAGATACTAACATCAATTCATATATGTAAAATTGAACAGGATTGATCACTTGTAATAACAACAGTTTTCTAAGAAAGTAAGAAGTACAACTTATGTGAAATATATGAATCTCAAATAAGATACTATAGTAATATTGTATATACTAGCAAATGACGCGATGCAGCGAAAAAAATATATCTCTTTTATATCCGTTTTGTTCATAATTTATTATTTAAGTAGATGAGCTCTATAAAATTGATCGACATCGATCATTACTACCTTCTACATAGTATTTCATTATGAGTTCACTATTAGCAAACAACTATATTACTAAAAGCGTGAAAGAATCCCATTTCAACCAGTCATTTTGCTTTCTGTGGTTCGTTGACTTCATTCTTTAAATCTAGAATTCCGTATGTAAGCTCATCACATATTTCATAAAAAGATAGTTGTAGTAACAATAAATAAGTGTGCCATATATGACATTATATAACATATACAATTGGTCGTAATGGTAATATTCAATAAATTACAACTATATTACTTTTAAGGGGTAAGTACCTGGGAATGCACCCAACTTGTCTCGAATGTCTATTGTATGTATCATACTTACGGGAGGTGTATTTAATGTACCCAACTTTCCAAAACGGTTATTTAATGTATTTTGCTAACGTGTCATCCATTTAAGATGCCACGTGGCATCCTTAGAAGATGACATGTCATCGACACGTAAGCAAAGTACATACAATAACCGTTTTTGAAAGTTGGGTGCATTAAATACACCTCCCGTAAGTATGATACATACAATAGACATTCGGGACAAGTTGGATGCATTCCCAGGTACTTACCCCTACTTTTAATAGGAGTATACTTTCTATACATATGCACCATATTACCATGTATGGAATAAACTATACATTTTAATCACCATAAATTATATGTTAGAAAATGGAATGTGTTGGAGCTAATAATTGTTGTTAGTTGACTTGATTCAAAGGGCATACCGGAGTTTTTCCATCTTCCTTTAGCTAAGTTTTAAGGCAAAAATGGCAAATGCTTAATAAGGGATTAAGATAAGATATACGTTTATTCACCGTAAATTATATGTTAGAAAATGGAATGTGTTGGAGCTAATAATTGTTGTTAATTGACTTTGATTCAAAGGGCATACGGGAGTTTTTTCATCTTCCTTTAGCTAAGTTTTAAGGCAAAAATAACAAATGCTTAATAAGGGATTAAGATAATAGGGTGGATTTTTTTTTTTTCTTTCGGGCTAAGCTACTTGGTTAATTAAGATAAAAATATGGTAACATTTGTTTAGTTATGTATGTGAGACAAACTTATATATCCTATTAAATTAAATTAATTAAAAGGGTAGTATCTCTGCATTTAATTGTACAAAATGTAAGGTGTTGGTAAGGTAGTTAAGAAAAAATTACATTATTTATACCTTTAAAGCTTTATACATTAATAAAAGGAATTCATTTTTGTACGTCCAACCAGTATTTCACGTATTTTTGTGTGTATCCAATTACCGTTTGATATATTTAATGCATATAACATGTTACAAAATCACATTTAATGCATCCATCGTACGTGGATCCGGTTACCACTTTTTGTGCCTAGTAACATGCCACGTCAAAAAAAACCTAATTTGATTACAAACAATAGATATCGGATACAAGTTAGACACATTCCCAAACACTAATCCTTATCTTTTGCTTTTGCATACGCAATTACGCACATGGCCTTCAATTTTGAGATTGGTCAAAGGGGTAACCGGTTAAGGGTCAAACCGGTAAACAAATTGAAAACCACACTTTTTGCAGGTTAAATAGCAAACGTTAATTAACACACACAATAAATATCGAGCACAAATTAGATGTATTACTAATCCCTATGTAAAATGGGAAATGTCTACTTAATTGAAGAATACTCTTTTTTTTTTTTTGAAGGCTAACAGAAATCGCCTAGGTATTCCGTACGGGGAGACCCAATGGCTAAGTCTCCATATACTGGCCCAATCCAGCCGTATGGAGCCCTTAAGCGCCCCAAGTTACTCCAAATCCGGGAAAAACCCACTAATCCGTCCGCCCGAAGGCACGACAACGAATTAATGGTAAAACCCGCTGGCCTCAAGGATCGAACCTGGGATTCCCAGGTCTCCTATCATTGACCCCCAAGCCTCTGACCAGTTGAGCCGGACATCATTGGCAATTGAAGAATACTCTGATCATAGGAATTGAAAACATTTTCCTTCAATTATTGTTCAATCAAGTTGTATAACATAGATAATTAATATGTTCCTATCCCAAATTGTTTATCTATATTAATCGACTCATCTAAGATTACAAGTGTACCACATCATCTAAATTCACCACATATGAATAAATAATTACCCTTTTTACTATCTATATTAATCGACTCATCTAAGAATCTTCATCTCTCCCATATTCTAACAAAATTCTTTCAATTAAAAAAACGATGGAAAATAACTACTTATAAAAAGTTTAGAAGTTTAATGAGTTACAAATCAAAAACAAACGAGTACCTGTTTGTCGATGAAATCGGCCCAAAATCGAGCTTGTGCTCTTTGATGAGGATCAGCAGGAAGGAAAGAAGGCGATCGATCACGCCAAGCCTCATCTATGTACTCAACTATGTTCAGAGATTCACATATGGATCTTTGGTTATGAATAAGTACTGGAACTTTTTTATGAACAGGATTGATTGTAGACAAATATGAGCTTTTGTTAAACAGATCTTCTTCTTTGTACTCATAAGGAATCCCCTTTTCTTCCAATGCGATTTTGACCCTGCTACCAAAGGGGCTTGACCAGAAGTTGACCAGAATAACTTCTTCCTCCTTCACCATTATTGAGTTCCAAGATGTTGACAAACTACATAAATAAAACGATTGTATTTGTAAGATCGTAATGTTTCACTTAGACACTCGCATTATGGTTTATTATCACACGTGGCCTTATTGTATCAAGAATCTTTTAGATATGAGTTAAGTGGTTGATAATGTATATAACTATGTGGTGAAGTTCATTGTGTGTACATGACAAAATTGACCGTCATTGTATGTATGAAACTATTTATTTTTCTACATTGTGTATATTTTGGTGACGTGTTATATCTTTAAGTTGACATACAATATCATTTAACTCTTTATATATTTCGTGAGACATGAGATTTTTTATTTTTTATTTTAAATTAAAGAAGAATAAAAAATGCAAGATCAGTTAAGAAGTTATGGACTTGTATAATTGCTTTACTATGTTTTAGTTGTGATAATAATTAATGGGTCACTTAATATTTAATATGAAAATTAAAAGATTTCAATATGATTATTACCCTAAACAATGAACAAGATATACTAGAAAGAAGACCGACTCACCGAGGTCAAATTTGAAGGGTCGTAATGAGTCGTTAAGAAATATCGAGGACCGGCTGGTTTGATTTTATAAGATGGGAGATCAAAACGAAATACCTATTGTTTATAAAATTTAAAGAGCACGAAATTCACGGGACCTTTTTTTTTTTTTTTTTTCTTACACTGCTATTTTATCTTATTATATCATCAAACAGTGAATGGAGTTTAGAATGGAAAAGTAGATGTTTATGATGGGTAATTAAGTATGTCTCATTATAATTAAGTACGATGGAAACTAATTTATTTAAACTAGTAAAATTAAGGGTCGTGGTTAATAATAATGTCATATTGTGCGGCTGACATTAAATTAATTGAACAAACTTATACTCCGTAGCTTCGAATGTCATTACTAAATATACTATCAGCCGACCGTTCGGATGTCGTTTTGGAGCCCCGACAGTCGTTTTCTACTATTCATTAGGGTCATTTTCGTCATTTTCTGCTGTACTCAACTTGCCGAACCTCCTATTCCTTCATCTACTTTGGGGCGTTTTGGTAAATTTTAGACAATGCCACTTACCGACCCTGTGTTTTGTTTCTTCTGCTTTTATGGTTTTGTATAAAGGATGAGGTGGTGAGTGAGATTGCGGTGACAACATACCGCTGGCCATTGTTACCTTCGTCGCCATTTCTTCCCGCCGGCCACCACTTCCACTACATTATACCGCATGTTGCTGGCATTATAAACAAGGCTCGAAACCAACATTTTTCTACATCGCCGGATGGGGTGCCGGAGATTGTTAATAACAACGTTATTTAACGAAAAAGCGTAAGCAAGAAACCAGCTTTTAAGAGAGACAAAGTGAAAGGTATTAGATATGAAAACGCACAACAAAGCTTCCCAATCCGGTTAAATTACTGGAGGAATACACCTCCATTGATGATGGTGCAATTTTCCCATCGGTTTAACCGTCGTCGGAAATTTTTACTAAATATACTATCAGCCGACCGTTCGGATGTCGTTTTGGAGCCCCGACAGTCGTTTTCTACTATTCATTAGGGTCATTTTCTGCTGTACTCAACTTGCCGAACCTCCTATTCCTTCATCTACTTTGGGGCGTTTTGGTAAATTTTAGACAATGCCACTTACCGACCCTGTGTTTTGTTTCTTCTGCTTTTATGGTTTTGTATAAAGGATGAGGTGGTGAGTGAGATTGCGGTGACAACATACCACTGGCCATTGTTACCTTCGTCACCATTTCTTCCCGCCGGCCACCACTTCCACTACATTATACCGCATGTTGCTGGCATTATAAACAAGGCTCGAAACCAACATTTTTCTACATCGCCGGATGGGGTGCCGGAGATTGTTAATAACAACGTTATTTAACGAAAAAGCGTAAGCAAGAAACCAGCTTTTAAGAGAGACAAAGTGAAAGGTATTAGATATGAAAACGCACAACAAAGCTTCCCAATCCGGTTAAATTACTGGAGGAATACACCTCCATTGATGATGGTGCAATTTTCCCATCGGTTTAACCGTCGTCGGAAATTTTTACTAAATATACTATCAGCCGACCGTTCGGATGTCGTTTTGGAGCCCCGACAGTCGTTTTCTACTATTCATTTTCGTCATTTTCTGCTGTACTCAACTTGCCGAACCTCCTATTCCTTCATCTATTTTGGGGCGTTTTGGTAAATTTTAGACAATGCCACTTACCGACCCTGTGTTTTGTTTCTTCTGCTTTTATGGTTTTGTATAAAGGATGAGGTGGTGAGTGAGATTGCGGTGACAACATACCGCTGGCCATTGTTACCTTCGTCGCCATTTCTTCCCGCCGGCCACCACTTCCACTACATTATACCGCATGTTGCTGGCATTATAAACAAGGCTCGAAACCAACATTTTTGCCGGAGATTGTTAATAACAACGTTATTTAACGAAAAAGCGTAAGCAAGAAACCAGCTTTTAAGAGAGACAAAGTGAAAGGTATTAGATATGAAAACGCACAACAAAGCTTCCCAATCCGGTTAAATTACTGGAGGAATACACCTCCATTGATGATGGTGCAATTTTCCCATCGGTTTAACCGTCGTCGGAAATTTTTACTAAATATACTATCAGCCGACCGTTCGGATGTCGTTTTGGAGCCCCGACAGTCGTTTTCTACTATTCATTAGGGTCATTTTCTGCTGTACTCAACTTGCCGAACCTCCTATTCCTTCATCTACTTTGGGGCGTTTTGGTAAATTTTAGACAATGCCACTTACCGACCCTGTGTTTTGTTTCTTCTGCTTTTATGGTTTTGTATAAAGGATGAGGTGGTGAGTGAGATTGCGGTGACAACATACCGCTGGCCATTGTTACCTTCGTCGCCATTTCTTCCCGCCGGCCACCACTTCCACTACATTATACCGCATGTTGCTGGCATTATAAACAAGGCTCGAAACCAACATTTTTCTACATCGCCGGATGGGGTGCCGGAGATTGTTAATAACAACGTTATTTAACGAAAAAGCGTAAGCAAGAAACTAGCTTTTAAGAGAGACAAAGTGAAAGGTATTAGATATGAAAACGCACAACAAAGCTTCCCAATCCGGTTAAATTACTGGAGGAATACACCTCCATTGATGATGGTGCAATTTTCCCATCGGTTTAACCGTCGTCGGAAATTTTTACTAAATATACTATCAGCCGACCGTTCGGATGTCGTTTTGGAGCCCCGACAGTCGTTTTCTACTATTCATTAGGGTCATTTTCGTCATTTTCTGCTGTACTCAACTTGCCGAACCTCCTATTCCTTCATCTACTTTGGGGCGTTTTGGTAAATTTTAGACAATGCCACTTACCGACCCTGTGTTTTGTTTCTTCTGCTTTTATGGTTTTGTATAAAGGATGAGGTGGTGAGTGAGATTGCGGTGACAACATACCGCTGGCCATTGTTACCTTCGTCGCCATTTCTTCCCGCCGGCCACCACTTCCACTACATTATACCGCATGTTGCTGGCATTATAAACAAGGCTCGAAACCAACATTTTTGCCGGAGATTGTTAATAACAACGTTATTTAACGAAAAAGCGTAAGCAAGAAACCAGCTTTTAAGAGAGACAAAGTGAAAGGTATTAGATATGAAAACGCACAACAAAGCTTCCCAATCCGGTTAAATTACTGGAGGAATACACCTCCATTGATGATGGTGCAATTTTCCCATCGGTTTAACCGTCGTCGGAAATTTTTACTAAATATACTATCAGCCGACCGTTCGGATGTCGTTTTGGAGCCCCGACAGTCGTTTTCTACTATTCATTAGGGTCATTTTCGTCATTTTCTGCTGTACTCAACTTGCCGAACCTCCTATTCCTTCATCTACTTTGGGGCGTTTTGGTAAATTTTAGACAATGCCACTTACCGACCCTGTGTTTTGTTTCTTCTGCTTTTATGGTTTTGTATAAAGGATGAGGTGGTGAGTGAGATTGCGGTGACAACATACCGCTGGCCATTGTTACCTTCGTCGCCATTTCTTCCCGCCGGCCACCACTTCCACTACATTATACCGCATGTTGCTGGCATTATAAACAAGGCTCGAAACCAACATTTTTGCCGGAGATTGTTAATAACAACGTTATTTAACGAAAAAGCGTAAGCAAGAAACCAGCTTTTAAGAGAGACAAAGTGAAAGGTATTAGATATGAAAACGCACAACAAAGCTTCCCAATCCGGTTAAATTACTGGAGGAATACACCTCCATTGATGATGGTGCAATTTTCAGATCGGTTTAACCGTCGTCGGAAATTTTTACTAAATATACTATCAGCCGACCGTTCGGATGTCGTTTTGGAGCCCCGACAGTCGTTTTCTACTATTCATTAGGGTCATTTTCGTCATTTTCTGCTGTACTCAACTTGCCGAACCTCCTATTCCTTCATCTACTTTGGGGCGTTTTGGTAAATTTTAGACAATGCCACTTACCGACCCTGTGTTTTGTTTCTTCTGCTTTTATGGTTTTGTATAAAGGATGAGGTGGTGAGTGAGATTGCGGTGACAACATACCGCTGGCCATTGTTACCTTCGTCGCCATTTCTTCCCGCCAGCCACCACTTCCACTACATTATACCGCATGTTGCTGGCATTATAAACAAGGCTCGAAACCAACATTTTTCTACATCGCCGGATGGGGTGCCGGAGATTGTTAATAACAACGTTATTTAACGAAAAAGCGTAAGCAAGAAACCAGCTTTTAAGAGAGACAAAGTGAAAGGTATTAGATATGAAAACGCACAACAAAGCTTCCCAATCCGGTTAAATTACTGGAGGAATACACCTCCATTGATGATGGTGCAATTTTCCCATCGGTTTAACCGTCGTCGGAAATTTTTATAGTTGACCAACTTAATATCTAATGTCTCGGATATGAAAATGCAAAATAAATCTTCGAAATCCAGTTAACTCGACGAACGAGCACACCGACATCGCCGCACCTACAATTTTCCGGCTGAGGCCGCCACCTTGATTTTTTTTTTTTAAAAGGATTTTTTTTGGTAAAGTTAAGAAACAAGTCTGGATACACAATGCAGTTAGACGAGGCCGATGTGGTTATAGATTACATATATTCATCTATAACATTAAATTGTATTGGCATGTTTGTGAAAGGAAAGATATGTGGGTGAACAAAAGATGAGAGAGATAGATACAGAGTGAGGAGAAAGGGGAGTAAGTAAGTAAATGATGAGGAGGTGGGTAAAGGAAAACAAAAACAGGGACACAATTAGTGGTTTTCAAACAAGTGTTATGTGGTTTTTAAACAAGTGGGTATGTGTAATACACGTGTTTCTCTTTTCTTTCTTTCATTTTTTCCTTTTTTTTATGACTAACTAACAAATATTTTTAACAATTTAATTCTAATTTTTACATATTACTCCGTATAAAGTAAATGCTACCTGTCTGCCACTATTTTAATTCATCCAAAAAATTGAGATCATTATATGTGAATATGGTTATTATTACTACTTGTAAGTTGCTATGGAGTACGGAGTATTTCTTTTGTTATTATAATTATGACTACTACTACTATTATTGTTTGGAAGTGTTAGATTGATACTTTTATGTGTAAAAATTTTTGCATTGAAATAATAGAGTAAAATAATGCAAATACTTTATGTAGTGAGTTTTTGTTTTCGTCAATAGGAATTTTAAGAATCCATAAGAGTTGTTAGTGACCTTATTAGTTTTAGTGTTACAACTTACAAGTTTTATTTTTCCATCAATATATGTATTTAAATTTAAATGCAAATGAAAGTTACTAACAAATTGGTTTTGTACAACCATTCTACATTTTTAAATAATTACTTACTTATTATAATAATGATAATAATGGTAATGATAAATAGTGGGTAACCTTTTAAATATAATTAATAATATATGCTCCTCAATTATAAAGTAGTGCCTTTAAAAAAATAGTAAAAAATGATATTAAAATACAAAAAGGTGAAATTTTTTTATACGGAGTAAATTTTTATTTCTTATTTATAGGAACTTTATAATAATATCCGTAACAATTGTAGTTGGCAAATATATTGATTCAATACGTAACACTATAAAAATATCATTACATTGTTAGAGACAAATGTATTATTTGTTTAACAAAACTATAAATAACTTTTGTGCCATTTTAAACATGAATGGTCATTATTGAAAGTTGAAACAACGTAAAAATTTATCAATTATTAATGTCTTTCGGCTAAATATGTTCAAAAGAAAACACAAAAAAAATTTTCTTATTGTGTCGTTGAGTGTGGAACATGTTTTTTCAGCACCCAGTGGGACTCGAATTCCTGAACGTCCACTCCACGATTAATTAAATGTGCACTCATCACTTTTATATAATTACATAATATAGCATATTGATTTCAATATACGGAGTACTTTGTATTGGTAAGCTTTCACCATCAAGATACCTGTATTATACCAATATAATCCCGCAGCGAAGCGCGGCAGCCACTACACTTGTTATTATCATATATGCTTAAAAAGTTGCACATATAATGATGTAATTAGTTACTTATCGTTAAACATAAAACAGTTATTTATAAAGTAACAAAAGTGTGGCTCAACGTCTTTATGAACCTTGTTCTTTTCACTTAAATGTCTTTATTTATGAACCTTCATCCAACTTTTAGACTTGATCACTTGTGCTACTTTCATACGTTTTAGAAAGGAAAAACGAATGTGATGAGAGGCTCAGGGTGTGTTTAGTTACAGAAAACTTCCCACTTTTCCATAAAAATTCTCTAAGAAAACGAGAAAATTAGAAAACGTGTTCAAATTTGAGTTTTCTAAAAATCTTTTCTAAGAAAAGGAAAATTCTTGTTTTCCTTTTTATAACTACAAAGTTAAAAACTACTTTTGATGGTTTTCTAAGTTTTCCATCTCCACTCTTCCTTGGAAAAGGAAAACTCCACCCCTTGCAACTAAACTCGTTTTCTAGATTTTTCATGTTTTTTTAGAGAGGTAAAATACTTCTCATTCTCTAGAGAAATGGAAAAAAAAAAATGAAGAAACTTTTCTGTAAATAAACGCACCCTCGTATTCGGCATATTCTATTGTTAATAGGATTAAACCAGTTTTTGTCCATTTGAAAATAAGGGAAACGGATTAGAACAAAAGACCTATTGTTTAGAAGATTTAAAAAGCATTTCTCATGTCACGTCATTGCTTATGACGTAATTGCTTATGTATTTTTACACAATGATTTTTTTAATAACATGTATTGTTAAGAGCACACGGAGTGGTACCGTTTTTGTCTGCGTTTTTTGTCCAGAACACTGTTGGACAGTGTTCTACCACTCCCTGTCGCCGTTCCCAACGGTGTTCTGGACACCGTTTCAACACCACCGTCCATTTCAAGAATCTGCAATCCACAAAATCCTTTCTTTTTTTATTATTATTTTTTTACTTTTTCTCTTTTTTTTTTGTTTTTGTTCGGCAGTGCTTTTCTTCTTTTGGTTTTATTTTATTTGTTTTTTTCTTGTTTAACTTCTTGTTGGTTCACGAGAAGGGATATACTACAAAAAAATGCAAATTGTGTTTTGTTTTTATTTATTTTGTTTTGTTGGGTCACGGGTGTAGGAAAGAAAAAAATTACATTTTTTGCAAGTGAAATCAATATTTTTTGCTTTTCTATATATACACTTCACAGTGAAAACAGCTCAAAATACTACTGGCAGCGAGAACTGCACTGGCAGTGGGAACGGAGTATACGGGCAGCGAGAACCATGAACTAGCAGTGAGAACGAGAAATGCACTAGCAGTGAGAACAAAGCTAGCAGTGTGAACACTTCAGTAGTGAATATCTCCATGATTACTCATCTGATGAAGCTCAAATTTTTACACGAAGTCTATCAATGTATCGTTAACATCATATCCAAAATTCAGCTCGATCCAACGGTTAACGAATGCCCAGTAATTTCCTGACTGCGTGCAGCAAAAACCGATCAGCAGATACTTTGTAATTCCATATCTCATTGTAGAAACATCCAATGACTATGAAATTTTGACACAATGTAGAAACATATGCCATCTATAACATATCCAAAAATCACAAGAATTCGTTGGATAACGAAGACACAGTGATCTTTTTACTTCTGCTTAATGCTGCTGTTCCAGAAGCTAATTCAGCTTTCTGCAATGAATTTCGACTTTGAATATCTGTCAATCAAAAGCTCAGATCGAAATTTCCTCCGGTCAGAATGTTCATCTATATGTTATGAAGTTACAGTTCAAATTTCAAGATGATTGAACGGCTAGATAATGAGAACCGGATTTTTCTTCATCGCTGCGTAGTAAGAGCTGTAACTTGTGTTTCCTAATCGGTTTACATTTTGTCTCATCAAATCAATATTGTGACAAATACATTCTTGCCACAATATTTTCCTAACAATGTTTGTATTTTAGTAGCTTGTTGTTTTATCAAAATAAATGTGATATAGATGCCTTCCTTTTTTTTTGTTATGCCATCAATTATTTTCTTTTTTGCTTCTTGTTTAGCGTGTTGTTGGTTCACGAGATGGCAAAACCATAAAAAGTTGCAAATTGTGTTTTGTTTTTATTAGTTTTGTTTTGTTGGTTCACGAGAAGCGAAAACCAATTGTGACTTGCTTTCTTGGTTCTTTCTGCGCCTTTTTCATATATATACACTACAAAGAACCGGAGGAATATATACACCTCAAACTAATACTCAACTTCACATAATTCATTCAATTTACAACCGTCACAATTCATTCAATTCATCATGTCAAACAACCAAAACAACCCGAACTATCCGTACAATTTACATTCAACTTGGAGCCCGTTCACATCCGAATGGCAAACTTCTCAACCATCTTGGCCATGCCGTCCGAGAATTTACCCGACCAAGCGAGGTTCGTATTGGAAATGGAGAAAATGAAGATTTGCGAGCAAATGTGATGACCATACTCAACGGGAGCAACAGGTGGAGCTGGGGGCTCGGGATCGGGAAACTAGGATTTAGGACTTTTTTAATTTTAGGACTTTTTAAATTGTATGTTTTAAATTTTAGGACTTTTTTAAATTTTATGACTTTTTAAATGTGTTTTAATTTTTAGGACTTTTTAAATTGTGTGTTTAAATTTAGTATTGTATTTTTAGGACTTGTAATTTTTTTATTTCGTTTTAAAGAATTAATTAAATTAAATTTTGTTTTATTTAATTTATTTGTTTTTTATATATTAAATTATACAATTATCATCATTAAAAAATAAATCAAACAAATAATAAAAAATTACAGAACACTGTCCAGAACACTGTTACCACTCCACAAAATCCTCACCACAAAATTCTCACTCAGAACACTGTGTTTAGGCCGTCACCACTCCGTGTGCTCTAATAGTGTTAAATCAGTTTTTGTCCATTTGAAAATAAAGGGGAACGGATCAGAACAAATTGTTTAGAAAGTTTAGAGAAAATTACAAAAATCGTCCTTATGGTTTGACCTGAATTGCACATTTAGTTCTTTAATTAATTTAATTACATAGACGGTCATTTCTTTTAAAACTTGTAAAATAAATAGTTCTTTACATTAACGATTGTTAAATTTCCGTTAAAAAGGACCATGCATGTAATAAATTTAATTCTTTAAATTTTTTTGAGTAAAATATAAATAATAAAATCTAGCATATGTATAGATACATTATATGGTGCACATAACATTATTTTCATTTCACTCATTTTATTCGTTATCAAATTTGATCATATTCTCCTCTATAACTAGGGCTGTTGACGAACCGAGTCAATTCGAATATCCTGATGCTCGACTCGTTTAAAAAATAAGTATGTTCGAGTTCGACTCGAACTCGATTAACTTTTTAAAACCATATTCGAGTTGGGGCTCGGATAATAATTTAGTGTTCGAGCTCGAGCTTTATACTCGTTTAAGTTTATGATAATTTACAAAAATAAAAAATAAAAAAAATAGTTATTTGAGCTCAAAATGTTTGTTTAGAAGCTCAAGCTCGATAAAATCGTTTATAAGCTTAAACAAGCTCATTAAAAAGTATACTAACTATTTTATGAAACTTGAAATAAAGTTTGTAAAAGACATTTACACTTAATTAAACTTAAAATGTGTAAGTTTAATTAGTTATCATCAAACACTAATAATAAGTATGTAATTAGATTCTCGATGTTAATATTTATAGTGTGTCCATCTCATCCTAACGAGTCGAGTCGAATTTATGGTTTTGAAGCTCGGCTCGTGAAACTAATCGAGCAGTCTTTTTATGTCCGAACTCGACTCGGGCTCGAATAGTATTATGCTCGAATTCGAGATAAATGAGTTCGAACTCGAGTAGCTCGTTAAGTGTTCGTTTCGTTAACACCCCTATCTATAACATCAAATTTATATTCCACCACCATCGTTTCCTACCTAAATATACATTTTTGACTTAATTAGTCCCTACTTTTCAACGTCATTTTACTTTAAAGCTAGGGTCATCGAAAAAGATACAAAAGAGAGATGGTGGCTACTAAAGTCTTTACGAGATAAGATGAATGGGTAATGAAGAGTCCTTGAGTGGTGAAAGACAAATGTAGAAGAGGGACAATTTGACAATGAATTTGCTAACCGAAATGTGAAAGCTGAAAATGATGTTGTGTACCTAATAATGTATATATACATATTTTAAAATTTATAATTTATATCTACTCAAAAATTATAAAATTAAAAAAAAAAACTAAAAAACTACACATGTGATCCTTTTTAACGGAGATTTAACAATCGTTAGTGTAAAGGACTATTTACGTAATAAGTTTCAAAAGAAAGGACCATCTATGTAATTAAATTAATTAAAGGACTGAATGTGCAATTCAGGTAAAACCATAAGGACAATTTTCGTAATTTTCTCGAAAGTTTAAAAAGCATTTCTCATGTGACGTCATTGCTTATGACGTAATTGCTTATGTATTTTTACAAAAGGATTTTTTTAATAACATGTGAAAATTTATATTGTTTTCTCAGAAATGTTGCTTCGACAAGTAACCCTAACTCGGGATCTATTTGAATCTAATGCGACATTTCCCCAAGGACCACACCTAAAGCAATGTTCCTTTTAAAATGTGCGTGGGGAGTGGGGTTTGAACCCCAAACATGTTTCTCAACAGCCATCACTTCACAACTCACGAGGATCTTTGTGCTGGGAAAATGATATCACTGGGCTAAAGCTGCAATTATTAATATATCAAGCAAAAGCTTTATTTAATGTCTGAGTCATTTAGATAGGGGTGGATGCAAAATATAAAATGAATAATGTAATTGAGGGGACAAAAATGATAACTTCAATAATACCTTAAAAATTACTTTTTTTACGTGATCTCAACATTTTGAGGGGCAACTCTCCCTTTGTAGATCCGCCTCTTCATTTAGAGGTATTGCATTCGGTGTTTTCAAAACTTTAATGGTTGATGGTTGAAATATCAATATGAGAAAATTTTCCGTTTTGTCCCTGTGTTTGTCCTAAAGGGAAATTAATAAAATTGCCACTTTTTCCGAGCAAATAATTCGTTTTGCCCCGCTAAAATTTTTTTTGCCGTTTTGCCCTACCCGGTCGCAGGTCGCATGGTGCAACCTGCGACCCGTATTTTGCGACCTGTGACCAAAATGATTCTCGAGTAAAAGACAAGCAAAACGAGCCGTAGCCGAGCATCCGGTCCGGACGCAGGTCGCACCATGCGACCTGCGACCGCCGAATTCATATGTTTACGATAGATAGATGCATATGTGTTGTAATTTATTATATTTTATATTTCATATTTAATTAACGCACTGTTTCGTTTTTCTTTGATAACTTTTTATATACAATGTATAAAATAATTCCGAATATATATTCATGATCAGTGTAATTTAATCTACCTTTCGGTATAAATTTTATGGTCATATGTTATGTATTTAACGAAAACATTTTTTAGACTCGAAAATCAACTTTTTTTTTATATCAGAATGTAGATAAAAATAAACTGGTCATAGTGGTATATTTAGATTTATGTAGTATAACATATAAAGGTGGACTAATAAATTTTCTTATGTATGTTATATAAAGGTGGACTAATAATTTGACTATTTGACTTTATATGTCATACTACATAAATCTAAATATACCACTATGACCAGCTTATTTTTATCTACATTCTGATATAAAAAAAAATTGATTTCGAGACTAAAAAATGCTTTCGTTAAAAACATAACATATGACCATAAAATTTATACCGAAAGGTAGATTAAATTACACTGATCATAAATATATATTCGGAATTATTTTATACATTGTATATAAAAAGTTATCAAAGAAAAACGAAACAGTACATTAATTAAATATGAAATATAAAATATAATAAATTACAACACATATGCATCTATCTATCGTAAACATATGAATTCGGCGGTCGCAGGTCGCATGGTGCGACCGGCGTCCGGACTGGATGCTCGGCTACGGCTCGTTTTGCTTGTCTTTTACTCGAGAATTATTTTGGTCGCAGGTCGCAAAATACGGGTATCAGGTCGCACCATGCGACCTGCGACCGGGTAGGGCAAAACGGCAAAAAAAAAATTTGGGGGGCAAAACGAATTATTTGCTCGGAAAAAGTGGCAATTTTATTAATTTCCCCTCCCTGTCCTAAAAATCACGTCCCGTCCTTGAAATTCACAAAATGTCACCAGTAATCCCTATAATCGTCATTTTCGCTCACATTCCGTCCTTGGCCCTAAATTGCAACGCAAAGCATAACTTCATTTTTGTAATTACTATAAAGTGAACGTGTTTTTTTTTTTTTTTTTGAGTAAAAGGGATGATTAAATTTGGTTGAGAGAACAGGTCCATAATCCAGTAGTGTAACCCACTTGTTTTAGCTCATTCTATCTTCTCTTATTTCTCCATGCAGTGGAAATACCCAAGCCCAAAACTTCTATCCAAGTCTCCTTTTTTTCCATATGTGTTTTAAGTTTTAACTATTTATCATACTTTGGCTGAAGTTGAATAATGATCAATTTTTAACCAACTTTAGGCTTCTTTATCTTTATCTTTATATATATATATATATATATATATATATATATATATATATATATATATATATATATATATATATCAAACAATTCAACTCATCAAATGGTTATGTAAGAGTTGATAATTTGGTATATATTTTATTCTTGTTTCTTCATACATAGACGAGTCGGTGATGATAATATTAGGGGTGTTCAGTATTTGGTTTGAAACCGTTTAACCCGAAAACCGAACCGAATAAAAACCGGAAAAAAATCGAACCGAATTTTGAAAACGGTTTTTGGATCGATAAAACCGAAAACCGAATTTGAATTCGGTTTTCGGTTTTAAAAATTTTGAATTCGGTTTAACCGAAAACCGAATTCAAAACCGAATTCAAAAAAATAATATTATTTTTTCGGTTTTTCGGTTCGGTTTTCTGTTTTTCGGTTCGGTTTTCGGTTTTTTTTTGTTAGTTTTTCGGTTTTATGTTCGGTTTTCGGTTTTTTTGTATGGTTTTCAGTTTTTTTTTTTAAGTTTTTCGGGTTTTTGTTGGAATTCGGTTTTTTCGGTTTTAACCGAAACCGAACCGAATTCGAATTCGGTGTTCGGTTCGGTTTTCGGTTTTGCCCAAAAAAATTTCAAAACCGAACAACCCGAACCGAATAAACCGAGGAAACCGAAAACCGAACCGATGAACACCCCTAGATAATATGCTAGTTTGGTTCGTCTATAAATTTGAAAGCATGGGCCATGGGGTGTAGACTGTAGAGGTGTAAAATTTACTAATTGTATAATATGTAATGACAAAGGGTAAATTCGTACCATTCATATATAAGAACGTTGTTCGTACGTGTAAATATATGTTATTTGAAATAGCATGTGTTCTTGAATATTTCATGTGTCACAATCTAAAATAAACTTGTCAGATTTACGAATAAATCTTCTAATATTTTGGAGTTATTAATATCGTTTGATAAAATTCTCGAGTCAATTAAGTTTAATGGCGTGTAGCTCAGTTGGTAATGGGTAGGAGCATCTTTACCATAATGGACAAGGTCAGGGGTTCAAGCTCCGGTAGTCCGGCACCCCTTAGCCACAACCGCTGAGTAAGTTAGGTATGCCTCACATTATAGATAGGCAGCCTGGATTGCGGGTTATCAATCTTTTGCCACATTTATTATAGAAAGAGAAAATTTTAGTAAAACAAAACAGAGTAATACAAATGAAATCAAATAAATAAAATTGTCTACTTTGAAAAATGCGGGTGTGATTTCGGGACCGTCACGCCTCTAGATCTAAAACATTTTATTATTTTCAGCTCCTTTACATTCCTTTTCACAAAAAAAAAAACTCGAGAATGCAGCGTAAAACATCCTTCAAATCCTTGAAAACGTCTCAATAAAATCACTTACTCCCTCCGTCCCAGAATAAGTGTCCTGTTTTGACTTTTCGAGTCTTTCTTTTTCAACTTTGACCATACATATTTTTGTTTATGTTATATAATACTTGATGCAAAATATATGAGTGGATTGAGTTTTAAATGTAATTTCCATTGGTATAATTTTCATAAAGTATTATATAACACAAACAAAGATATTTAGGGTCAAAGTTGAAAAAGAAAAACTTCAAAATCTGAAACAGGACACTTATTCCGGGACGGAGGGAGTATTTATTACGTTTCGCAAAATTATAATGAATATCCGTACATGTAGTTCTAATTAAACGAATTGTAAGCCTTTCGTGTTCAATTTAAATTTAAATTTAAATTATAATAAGAGACCGATAGTGAAACAACTTTAAAGTCATTTCAATTAACCTGAAAATTGCTCGCAAGTCTAGCTCAACTATGAGCGTAACCTTGCAATATATTATTCTCGATCATAAGGAATTTTATTGTTATATAACTACATTTCATTTTGCAAAAGTGAAAACACCAACTAAATAACTAATTAATATAATGTGGATTAACGTATAATCAGATTAAATTTTTGTTGGTGTTAGATTGTGAGACGAGTGTCTGTTTACCTTATCTTATTCGTATAATAAGAATAAGAATAAGAATAACAATAGATGTTTCACAACAACAAATATTGAATATATACGTATTTTGTTTTACCCACTTTTTAAAAAGTGTATAAAATTTACTCATTTGTACACACTTATAATCGTGTATAAATCTTTTACAATAATAAGTATGTAAAATAATAATGATCTTCACACTTAAAAGTGTAAAGAAGAATCTCCACAGTTAAAAGTGCGTACAAAGTGCAATTTCTACGCACTTATAAATGTAGAGATTAATTATACACACACGATTTCTTCGCACCACAAAAAATGGCATGCGCGAAGAAAACGCGTGTTTAAAATTGATCCCCACATTTATAAGTGCGTAGAAATTGAAATTTGTACGCATTTTTAAGTGTCAGCATTTTTCATTACACTTTTAAGTGCGATGATTACTATCACTTTACACAATTATAAATGTAGAGATTTTTTACACGATTATAAGTGCATACAAATGGTTAAAATTTACACACTTTTTAAAAAGTGTGTGCTTATAAATGTAACATTTGTTAGTAGCAATGTTTTGAAAACCGGACCGGACCGGCAGGTCCGACCGGTTGGACCGGGAAAATTGAAGAATCCGGCCGGTTAGAAACCGGTTTTGGGCTTCCGTTGACTGGTCAACGGATCGGCGGTCCAAACGGTTTTTGACCGGTTTTGGGCGGTTTGACCGGTTTTTTAATTTTTAATTTTTTTTTTTAAATTTGGGCGGTTTTGACCGGTTTTGGGGAACCGGTTGAACCGGGACCGGAGGGGTATCCGATCCGGTTCGGTTTTCGGTTTTCTGTTCAAAGTCAAATGAGAATTAACGAGCTAGATTTTAATCTGCCCAATCGTCATCCCCGGATGATTTACTATTTTCAGCAACTTCAATTAATGGTTTAGGAGTTTATAAAAAGCGTAAATTTATATTCTTTTAATAATATTGAGTGAGGTTTAAATGAGAATGAAAAATTTGGTGAGAATGGATAAATCAATAAGAATGTGTCACGTGTCATAAAACTCATTTTCTCCTACGTTTTTAAAAATCAAATATCTCACAAACGGTAAGTCAAAAATTATAAAAATTGCGCCATAAGAAACAATCATTTTTTTCTCTTCGATTTGCCATCTCACAAGGTATACTTTTGTAACACCCAGTATTTGGGTCTAGTAGTATTTAATATTTTCTGACTGTGAATTATTATTAAGTGTGTCCGAAAATAGGTGTGTTGTATTATTTGAAATAAATAGTGATAATAGTCGAATAATTTATTGTGACTAATAAATTATTGAGTGTTTTAATTTTATTTAGTTGACGGTAAAATAAAATAATGTTTCCCCGCAAATGATTTTTAAGTTCCAGAGAATGATAAGTACGGGGGACAAAACTAGTACACGTATTATCATTTATATGTGAAAAATCTCATATTTATCACCTAAAACATTCGAGAGAATTCGGGAGTGAGCGAGGGTTTGATCTAAACCCTAAACCTAATCAAAATCATCACCAATCATCAAAATCTTGTGGAATCAATCCCTGTTCTTTCTTGTTCTTGGTCTGGCCGAACCGTACGCACCATAGGGACGATTCAAAAATTGTGAAACAAGCTTGGAGGTTAAATTGAGCTTATAGAACTATGATTCAAGCTTCCAAAACATGGATTAATCATTCTTCCATCCTTTTAATCATCTTGTAAGTATTGATTCTTCAATTTTTATAACCTTAGAAAATGGGTTTTGGTGTAAATGATGAATTAGGATGATTGATATGAAATTGAAGCTTGTTATGCTTATATAATTGCTAGTTGAGGTTTGTATGAGGGTTATAACTTATATCCTAACATAGAAATGAAGAAAAATTATGTATGATCATAATAGATAGTTTATGGGTTAGTTGGTAAATCATGAATTGAAGCCTATTGTTATGTTATTGTTGTTAGTTAGTGCCTAATTCATGATTATAAGTTTAGTTGTAACTTGAAATTAAAGAATTTGATTAAGTGTTCTTGAGGTTATTGATGAACTTGATGATGATAATGAATTATATGATAAAATTAGCATTTTGGTGATTAAGAACACTTAATTGATGATTAAAGATGATGATTGTGTGAACTTAATTGTTAAGTATTCATTAGACTTAAATATTGGAAGTTTGATGAATTGTTGATGGTAGAGGTTAATAACCTTAGTTGTGGTTTAATTATATTGGTTAGTGATGATTGAAGTGGATTAATGTGATGAGATGGTCATGATAATTATAAATTGAAAGGTGATTGTGAATCATGTTGTTACGATGCTAATTGTAATGTAGGAATAATGTTATATATATATATATATATATTTTGAGACAAGTAACTAACTTGTTTTATTTTGTTGTAATTCCAGTTGAGCAGAAGACTCAGTGATATTAGACTACTGAGTGGATGCCTGAGGTGGTCGGTGAGTGGATCTCTAATCCTCAGTATAACTTGGTTGTAACGAGTTTGGTTACAACAAGTAACATATTATTACTATTGTAGTTGCCATGATGATTATTATAGTTAGTAATAATATGGTTGATATAATAACGTTGACCTGATGAATATGTGATTTGTTGATTATGTGATCACTGGACTTGTTGTTGGCCTTCGGACATCAGTTGTTAATGAGGTCAACGAGTTGTTGAACTGTTGGTTGGGCTAGTCGGTTATTCAAGGTTTAACACACCTCCTGTGTTAGTTGAGAATAACCACTAGCTATCGGTCTCGTCCGTTATGGCCATACGGATATGGTTGGGTAAGTGTTCTTGGGGAGCCTCCCGGGTATTATGGTTATCCCCAGAGCCACCGATGCCTCATTATGAAGTCCGTTGCTTGTTGAATAGTTGCTTTGATGATAAGTTGACCAGTTGAACAGTTGCCCTGTTGCTTTGCTAAATGGTGGTATTGTCTACTTTGTTGGTTATGTGTTAATTGTTGTATGCAAAGTTGTTGAGCTAAGTTAGCCTGTTGATTAGTTATCTACTCACTTAGCGTTATGCTAATCCCTCACATTACCCCCTTCTTACAGGTTTTGGATATTTTATTGGGTGGGCAAGAAGTTGAACTAGAAGGAATGTTTGACCTTGAGGCATTACTCTGATAGTGGAATTGTATAAAATAATGTTTTAACATGTTTTTTATATAACACCTCGGTCGAGAAGTTATGTTTTAAAAGGTTGAATTTTATATGTTGATAAAATGGTGTAAATTATTACTAGTTATTTGGACTTACGCTTCCGATTTACTATATTAAATTGAGTCTAAATGAGGGGTGTTATAAGTTGGTATCAGAGCATAGGTTTGGGTGAATTGTACATTATAAGATGTTCAATCCCAAACTTAGATTTGTGTCAAATCAAACATTCCAAGGGTGGGGATTAGTGGTTGCATGAGAAAGTTGTTAGTGAATGTGTACTAACCTATAACAAGTTGCAAGATTGTTGTTGTGGTTGCAGAGACGGAGGAATATGAGGAACCGAATGGTATTCTCAATGATTCCTCAATACTCGTGGGCTTAGATGTGCCAGGTAATTTCCGTTAAGCTTGGTAAAGTTCAATAAGCTTTAATTGATTTACTTTACTATGATATGATTGTTAGTAAAGTAAATTGAATTATTGGTGATTATTACTTGTTAATAAGGTGATAAGAACATTAATGATTAATTAAGGAGAAAATGGAAAATTTCAGAAAAGTGTTGAAACTGTGTAGATACATGATTGACTAAGGTGTAACAGTTGTGTTGATTGATATTAAGTATATCTACAATATGTAATAAAGTATATGTGATTATAAGTGCAAGGTGTGATTATAAATCCTTGTTAGGGAACTTTTTGATACATGATAAATTGAACTAATATGACTCCATGTGGTGAAAATAAAGAGATGTTGGTATATCTCAAATAATAGGTTTGGAGTCATGTGGTTGTTTAAATGTGAAAGTGTTTAGTTGTTACAATGTGTGTTGTTAACTTAGAAAAGTCAAAGTGAAGGTGGTCAAGCCAAATTGGATAATAACCATGTCATAAAGTGATAAAGGTGGCTAGATAATTATGTGTAGCATTGATCATGATTTTTGGTTGAATTATGATCTATGTATTGAACGTGGTAAAATCAGGAAGTCAAAGTGGTCAACTAGTCTGTATATGCGTTGACAAGTTGTGAAAAAAGTCATGGTTGAATACTTGTTGTAATTGTTGTGAATTTGATGATTTTATGTGAATTTGGTGTTTCGAGGTTATAATGTGACACCGATAGTGGAAGTAAAGTTGTTTGACTTGGTAAAGTCAAATAAGTGTAAAATGGGTGTTAAATTAGTGAACATATTGGTTGAAACCCAAATGGGTTGTTAAAGTGCCCAAATGGGTCACTTGATGGTTAAAAGGTTAAAATGAGTAGTGGTCTGATTAAAAAGAATGTCAAAGTGACTTTAAGTCATAAAGATAGTAGTAAAAGGTGATGAAAATGATTTGGGTAGTCAATGTGATTATTTTCTTAAAAGTGCCCATTTGGACCCCTAAACGGGTCAACGTGTCAAAACAATGTAGAATGAGTGTTTGTAGGTGACGAATATGCCCACACGTCACTAATGTATATAGAAACAGGTTGGTAAAAGGTGGAAGTCAGAAACCAAGTCGTTTGAAATATAGCGTGTCAACCAAAATGGTCGAATATGGTCAAAAATGAGTCGTACGTCCGTTTTATCGTAAAACGTGTAAATTGGAAAAGTGTAAAAAGGGAAAGTTTCATTTTGGCATAGTGGACGTGCCTGCAAAATTTTAGAGTCTAACTCTAAACGAGTAAAAAGTTATACGCGATTGAAATTGGCTAAAAATATGAATTTTGCTGAAACTCAGATTTCTACTTGGGAACGCGATCCCAACAATCTTTTCTGGATCGCGTTCGTATGTGTTATTTTGTCACAGATTATTTTTACGCTTGGGAACGCGATCCCAGCCATTTTCCAGGATCGCGTTTGTGTGTGTATTTCGGGTTCAGATGCGTTTTCTCTTGGGAACGCGATCCCGCTCACTTCTCCGGATCGCGTTTGTATGCTTAATTTGGTTACAGAACATTTTTAACTGAGGAACGCGATCCTGACCCGTTTTCCCGGATCGCGTTAGTTAGTTTAAAAAAAAAAAAAAAAAATTCTTGCGACGTTCGACGTAATACTTGACGTAGAAAATTTTTGAAAATTTCGGTGTCCGATTAAGACGAAATTTACAGGGTTACTTGGAAACGGCTCAACGGTCAAAGCTCATGCTTTGTCATGAGCCCTGTCAGTTTTCGGCACTTCGGGGTCGTTTGGGGCCCGAAAATCGCGTTTTATTGTTTTTCGGACCTTATTTTGAACTTTTAGCTTACGTTTTGTATTGGGCTTTTGTTTCATTGAGCCCAGAGATCATTCCTGTGACTATATGCAATATTAAAAGTTGATTTAAGAGGTCCACATATTTTATAGGGTATGCGTCGGTTGTAGGCAGTTTATTTAACTGCAAGATATACCAGTAAATGGTATTGTTGATTGCTACTAGCAAGAATTAGTAAACATCGATTAGATAATCATATGAACTATATTATGTGGATTAATTGAAATGTGATGAAGTAATTGGATTACTTAGAGTGCTATAAAGTGCTGAAATAAACATTTTAAGAAAATTATGATATAAGTGCATGAACTTATATATATGTGATAGTTGAACATGAAATGAAGTGTTTACCTATAAGTTGACTAAAAGTACATGGATTGATGAGTATGTGTTGAATGTTATATATATTATTGATGAAATGTTTAGTACTAAATGTACTATAAGTATTAAGTTGTATAAATAATATTTAATATTGAATCCAGTAATAAAGAAGTTGATCGATGTATTCATGTCGGACATTGTTGTAGGATGTCTGTATTGTTAATATAAACATGATGATATGAGTAGTTACGTTCAAAGTGATCAGTTAAAAATATTAGTAAGTTAAAAAGTTAGTTGTATACCTGTTGCAAGGTGGTATTATATATGTGTAAAATGTTGATATCATTGTTGTGAAATATGAGAGAGAAAAGATAATTATATGGGAGATCGATGGTATGAAGTGGCCTGAGAATAAAGTGTGACTGACATAATATGACGACGTCTGGCCAACGTATTTATATTATGCCATTTCACATGGAGTTGTTGAGGCTACTCAGTACCAAATAAAGTTAACCGTTTTAATATAATCGGATGTTGAAATGTAGCTGAGAAATAGTCAGATATTGACTAAAATGGAATGGTAGTAAACCACTAAGTTGTTGTTACTAACGTGGTATCTATTGTACGATTGAAGTGTATGTGTGATGCATGGTTAATTGTAAAACTTAAAATATGATATAAACAAAGTAGAGGTCAGTTGAATGTGAATAATATTGTTGAATGGATGATTAATGATAACACCTTGTGTTGTTGAAATACCATTGTTGAAGATGTTTGGTATTAACAGGTGTTTTCTAGCATCCCAAATTGTATGATGTGATGTTAGTTGATTACATGATAATAAGTTTAACTATAGAAATGAACCTCTACATAATGCTTGTTAGTTAATCTTATATGTTGATGATTATATGATTGTGAATTCCTGTTAAATAAAGGATTTCATATAATCGAGTTATATTTATAACTGCAAGTTGTAAAGTAGTAATTAATGAGTTGCTAAAATTTGTAAATCTAGCAAAGTGATAACTAAAGAAGTATATAATTATTAGTTAAATTGCTAGTGACGGATCGAGTTACAACTTGTTGTTATTGTGGTTGTCGTTGTCGTTATAGTTGTATTTGCTGCTAAAGTTGCTGTTGTGATAAAGATGCTACTTTACTTGACTATGTAAGTGGTTGATTTAACTCATTAGAGACTGGGTAGAGGCACTGTGTTGGTGCAAGGGGGAAAAATAGAAACATTTACATTTGGATATGTGAATGTGGAAAGAATCGAAACCGTGTACATATATTTAGGAATTGCTCAAGGGAGTAATGTATGATATATGTATTTGATGATAGTTGAATTAAGTGGTGTATGAAACACAACTTATGTGTTATTGTGAATTTAATTGATATTCACATTGGTGGTGTGTAAGTTGATAAGATATACATATATATTGTGTTTAAATAGTTAAATATATGCAAATTGATTCGGTGTTTGTGTGATTATAGATATGCATGGGGTTATATGTATAATTGAAATAAATTGAGTGCATATATTAATGAGTAGTATACAATTAGTGTAATATGAAAGGTTAAGTATTAGCAAATTAGAAATAAAATGTGAGTTGAATCTCACATGAGGAAGGGGAATAATAGGTGGTTGTGTTCTTAGATTATATATAGTGTGATCAGATTTCGAGGACGAAATCTCTTTAAGGAGGGGAGATTTGTAACACCCAGTATTTGGGTCTAGTAGTATTTAATATTTTCTGACTGTGAATTATTATTAAGTGTGTCCGAAAATAGGTGTATTGTATTATTTGAAATAAATAGTGATAATAGTCGAATAATTTATTGTGACTAATAAATTATTGAGTGTTTTAATTTTATTTAGTTGACGGTAAAATAAAATAATGTTTCCCCGCAAATGATTTTTAAGTTCCAGAGAATGATAAGTACGGGGGACAAAACTAGTACACGTATTATCATTTATATGTGAAAAATCTCATATTTATCACCTAAAACATTCGAGAGAATTCGGGAGTGAGCGAGGGTTTGATCTAAACCCTAAACCTAATCAAAATCATCACCAATCATCAAAATCTTGTGGAATCAATCCCTGTTCTTTCTTGTTCTTGGTCTGGCCGAACCGTACGCACCATAGGGACGATTCAAAAATTGTGAAACAAGCTTGGAGGTTAAATTGAGCTTATAGAACTATGATTCAAGCTTCCAAAACATGGATTAATCATTCTTCCATCCTTTTAATCATCTTGTAAGTATTGATTCTTCAATTTTTATAACCTTAGAAAATGGGTTTTGGTGTAAATGATGAATTAGGATGATTGATATGAAATTGAAGCTTGTTATGCTTATATAATTGCTAGTTGAGGTTTGTATGAGGGTTATAACTTATATCCTAACATAGAAATGAAGAAAAATTATGTATGATCATATAGATAGTTTATGGGTTAGTTGGTAAATCATGAATTGAAGCCTATTGTTATGTTATTGTTGTTAGTTAGTGCCTAATTCATGATTATAAGTTTAGTTGTAACTTGAAATTAAAGAATTTGATTAAGTGTTCTTGAGGTTATTGATGAACTTGATGATGATAATGAATTATATGATAAAATTAGCATTTTGGTGATTAAGAACACTTAATTGATGATTAAAGATGATGATTGTGTGAACTTAATTGTTAAGTATTCATTAGACTTAAATATTGGAAGTTTGATGAATTGTTGATGGTAGAGGTTAATAACCTTAGTTGTGGTTTAACTATATTGGTTAGTGATGATTAAAGTGGATTAATGTGATGAGATGGTCATGATAATTATAAATTGAAAGGTGATTGTGAATCATGTTGTTACGATGCTAATTGTAATGTAGGAATAATGTTTTATATATATATATATATATATATATATATATATATATATATATATATATTTTTTTTTTGAGACAAGTAACTAACTGGTTTTATTTTGTTGTAATTCCAGTTGAGCAGAAGACTCAGTGATATTAGACTACTGAGTGGATGCCTGAGGTGGTCGGTGAGTGGATCTCTAATCCTCAGTATAACTTGGTTGTAACGAGTTTGGTTACAACAAGTAACATATTATTACTATTGTAGTTGCCATGATGATTATTATAGTTAGTAATAATATGGTTGATATAATAACGTTGACCTGATGAATATGTGATTTGTTGATTATGTGATCACTGGACTTGTTGTTGGCCTTCGGGCATCAGTTGTTAATGAGGTCAACGAGTTGTTGAACTGTTGGTTGGGCTAGTCGGTTATTCAAGGTTTAACACACCTCCTGTGTTAGTTGAGAATAACCACTAGCTATCGGTCTCGTCCGTTATGGCCATACGGATATGGTTGGGTAAGTGTTCTTGGGGAGCCTCCCGGGTATTATGGTTATCCCCAGAGCCACCGATGCCTCATTATGAAGTCCGTTGCTTGTTGAATAGTTGCTTTGATGATAAGTTGACCAGTTGAACAGTTGCCCTGTTGCTTTGCTAAATGGTGGTATTGTCTACTTTGTTGGTTATGTGTTAATTGTTGTATGCAAAGTTGTTGAGCTAAGTTAGCCTGTTGATTAGTTATCTACTCACTTAGCGTTATGCTAATCTCCCACATTACCCCCTTCTTGCAGGTTTTGGATATTTTATTGGGTGGGCAAGAAGTTGAACTAGAAGGAATGTTTGACCTTGAGGCATTACTCTGATAGTGGAATTGTATAAAATAATGTTTTAACATGTTTTTTATATAACACCTCGGTCGAGAAGTTATGTTTTAAAAGGTTGAATTTTATATGTTGATAAAATGGTGTAAATTATTACTAGTTATTTGGACTTACGCTTCCGATTTACTATATTAAATTGAGTCTAAATGAGGGGTGTTATAACTTTCGACGATTTTTTTGGTTGTTTTACAAATTGTACAAAGTTAGTAACACATGTGTTACTAGCTGGTAACACATGTGCTACTCGCTAGTATCACATGTGCTACTCGCTGGTATCACATGTGTTACTAGCTGGTTACAATGTGTTACTCGCTCGTAACACATATGTTAGTTGTTTTCAAAACCCACTTAAAAATTGAAAAAAAAGAGCTCGTCGAAAATATACCTTGTCACATCTCTAATCGAAGAGAATAAAACGCTTATTTTTATGGTGCAATTTTTATTATTTTTCTACTTACCATTTGGGAGATATTTATTTTTTAAAAACGTGGTGGAAAGTGGATTTAGTGACACGTGGTACATTCCTATTGGTTCCCTCATTCTCACAAAAAATTGATGTACTTATTTGAACCTTAGTCTAAGGGCCTGTTTACTTTCCACTTAATGGTCTGTTTCCAGACGCTTCTTAATCCAGACAGATAAATTGCTGTTTCTTTTTCACTTAATCTGAAAGGAATGTCTGTTTCTGAAATAGGAGGAAAAATGAAGTCTTTACCAAAAAAAGGCACTTAATGATAAATATACATTTTTTTCAACATTTTTTCTCCAATAGAATTTGAACACGTCATTTTTTATTCAAATTTTATGTCATTTAAGTTCATCATTTTGGTCAAAACAAAAATTACATTTACATAAACAGCACTTGTTATAAACAGACATATTTATACAGACAGACATCACATGTAAACAGCACTTAATAGGAAAAAAAGTAAACAGCCCCTAATAATATTATCTATGTCTATTCTATTTTTCAAATGAGTACCCTCCGAACAATTCTCTCATCCCACATTTATGTTCACATTCATGCTTCAAAAATTATAGAGTTGATTATATGGGTTGTCCTCGTTGTTTATACACACACTAACACATCTACTTCCTCGTTAAGCTTAACGTTTAAACTTTTAACCGTTAAGTATATTAAAATGATCAATTTAGCCCTCGATCAAAATCAACTATTCTTCCAATCATATTTCACCATTAACACATATATAACAAAGAGGAAATACAACCACCACAATACCATCACATTATGTAAACCTTGTCAGTTGTCAGTACAACGAAACTTACAACGAAGTTTGTCGGATCTAAGTAGAAGCTCACACCGTCTAACGGATGTGATATACCCGAAATTAAGAACACCGAATCTCAATTTTCAAGACCGTCAGAATCTCGACTTTTAAATACCACGTCCCGGATTCTTTTGATGGAGACGGTGGTGACGTTTAGGACTGGTAGGGGTGAGCACAAAAACCATTTAACCGAACCGTAACCAAATTAACCGCTAAACCGATCCATTTTAATCGCTTAACCATACAAACCGACGGTTCAGTTATGTAAAATGAAATTAACCGCCTGTGGTGGTTCGGTTACGGTTAATGTTCATAACCGATCCACCATTAACCGCCCCGCCTCAAATATATAACTTATTTATTTATTAGATTAAAAAAAATATATTAATATATATTATTCTCATTCTTATTCTTATTCCTATATAAATCAGTGCCAAAAATTAAGAAATATATACAATTTAATTTTTGTATTATTGATTTTGGACATTTATTGTTTTGTTTTGGACTTTTGTAATGGACCACAAAGGTTTATAAATACTGCTCCGTAATACATACCCACGTACATGATTATAGTTCAGCTTCAGCTGCAGGCTACATTTACATACATACATTCTTTTCACTTCTATATATTTACATTTTAGTGCATCCCTTAAATGTAAATACGTCACAAATTTAATACTACTACACACACTACACCAACAATTGTTTATATCCCAACCTGATATTTAACACATTCATATGTCTTTTGCCCTTTTGAATATAAAAAGTAAACTCGTAATTTATTTTACATACTTTTAATTTTCAAAACTAACATTTGGTTAACCGCTTTAATCGAACCGTCAAAATTAACCGTTTAACCGATCCGCCAATTAACCGAATCCAACGATTACTAATATCAATTAACCGCTATATTCGGTTCGGTTACGGTTAGTGTCTATAACCTCCCCAAATCGAACCGTGCACACCCCTAAGGACCGGGGATTCCTTGTAAACAAACTAGAGTTTTGACTTGGGGAAGAGATGAAATGAGGATGTAGGTTAGGGAAAAGATGAAGTAGATAAAAATAAATAATAAATAATAAAATTAAGGATATTTAGTCATATTAATTTTAATGTATTTAACGGCTGAAAGGCTAAAGTTAACAAGAAAAGAACAATATAGTTTTTTTCGCGTTCAAACAACTGATGCAATAATAAATGAAGGGTTTTGCTAACATGTGTCCCCGTGGCACACGTTAAGGTGCATTTAATGAACATGTAATTTTTTTAAATATTAACATTTATATTTAATACTCATTAATGCAATCTAATATATTTTCTTTTTTCATGCATATATTACAATATTTGTTATTTAAGGAAATTACAGGTTCATTAAATGCACGTTAACGTGTGTCACGGGGCACACGTTAGCAAAATCCATAAATGAATTACATGAACTATCGTAAAAAAAATCATTATGTAACTCAAAAATGGCTGCTACGTAACTGAAAACTTCCATTTGTATATACTTAAAATAAATTAATCAAGTGTCAAACAGATAGTTACTTACTCAAGTAAATATTAAGTTTCCAATTAAATAAAATAGTTTAGGACCCGCGAAATTCGCGGAATCGTCTATGAAAAATATTTAAGTACCCGTATTCATAGCTGTATAATTGTTATTATTATTATTATTTTGAGTTTTATATACTATATATACAAAATTTTCTATATATGATAAGATAGTGTACACATCAACTGTGAACATTATGTCATATGCTATTATATTTGGATTTTCATGATTATTACTCCGTACATTTTAATTTTATATGATATGAAAACATGAAATTGTTCGTTATCTTGACCGTACCGAAACTTTGAATTAGTTAATTAAAATTTTAAATTGTTAGCTTTCTAGATTTGAAATCTTGAATATACTATAGTTTATGGTATTTTGGTATCGTTTTTTTTTCCGTGTTTCAAATTTGCGTTGTATTTTCAATAACTAAATTTTTTTTATCGCCGAAGTAACATACATGGAGATAACCGAAATCGCGAATAAATATGAAAAAATGATGGGTAATACTAATTGGGTACCCAACGGGTATTGGGCCGTGTATCAGTACAAATATTTAAAACGGGTATGTGTATACAGACTCTAAAACCTACCGGAAACTGACCCGTTGTCATCTATAATCCAAGCATTGCAAATTATAAATTGATAAAAGAATTCAAAAAAAGCGGTGGTATGGGTACAAATACATTAAAATCCGTCAGAACCCGACCCGTTGACATCCATGATCCAAGAATTGTAAATTAAAAATTGATAAAATGATTCAAAATAGTAGGTAGTATAAGAATTTAAATCACTGGGCAATGGAATGAAGTTATGAGTTTTTTTTTTCGTGTTTCAAATTTGCGTCGTATTTTCAATAACTACTTTTTTTTTATTTCGCCAAAGTAACATTCATGGAGATAATCGAAACCCGCGAATAAATATGAAAAACCGATGGGTAATACTAATTAGATACCCAACGGGTATTGGGTCGGGTAGCAGTATGAATATTCTAAACGGGTATGTATACAGATACACTAAAACCCGCCGGAAACTAACCCGTTGGTATCCATAATCCAAGCATTGTAAATTAGTAATTGATAAAAGAATTCAAAAGGGGTGGTGGCATGGTTACAAATACACTGAAATCCGCCGGAACCCGAACCGTTGACATCCGTGATCCAAAAATTGTAAATTAAAAATTGATAAAAGGATTCAGTAGGTCGTATAAGAATTTAAATCACTGGACGATGGAATGAAGTTATGAATTTTTTGGAATTGATAAAAACTTATTGGGGTTTTTTTCAGAAAAAATAAAATAAATAAGATTGTAGGAAGAGTTTGAATTATAAAAGAAATAATAAATTAGTTATTAAATTAAAAATTTTCATAAATATTTGGAGAATTATCTATAATTAAAGGAAATATAGAGGATTTATATTGTAAATATTGAAGAGTGTATATTGTAAATATAAAAGCGTATATTAGTATATTAGTCACATAACAATGAGATTAATGATGTCATGAGATAAATTAAGGGTTATATCTTAATTGTTGATCTCTATCTAATGGTTCTTATTCTCTCAAGATTTTTCTTTTAATATATAAGATAGATGAGTATATATATATACTTAGGGGCGGAGTTAAGAATTTTTAGAAGGGGGGCAAATTTTTATTTTATTTTATTTCTATCACATTAGGAGGGTCAAAATCCTAAACTATCACTAATTATCTAAAAAAATTATTTTTTCAATAATTTTTGATTTCTAGGGGGGGACTGCCCCTTTGCCCCCGTATATACTCTGCATGTATCTAATATAATACGTAGTACAACCTGATTACAGACAACTATACAACCTATCTATATTGAGTTAAAATACAAGTTGACAAGTTGATAGATGACAACTTGTCATGGCTTTTTACAGAAAATGTTCAACAGTACCCATACCATGTGAAATGTAGAATGTAGATAATAATATTTTTATTTTAGGCGGGTAAAGAAATCACTTTCAGAAAATACTTCTTTAAAAATAAAGTGAACAAATATATGAATAAATGAAATGTAGTATATGTATGATGTATACAAATATACATGAATATATACAGGATATATACCTACAAGAAAAGCATAAGGGAACGTAAGCAAGTGTACGTAAGTCTATGAACCAGTAGATCGCCTAAAAGCGTATTCGGAAATCTACTCGTGAGAACCCTAAACTGCCTATATGAAATCTAACGAGAGCTACTATACGAAAGGAAGACCTATACCAAAAAACTATACTCACCTGTCATAATTCCAAGTATATACTTAATATAATTAAAAATTACTGTACTTAAAAATATTACTCAAATCCATATATAATTGTTGATCGAATCGATGTAAGCAACACTTTGGAACAAATGATTACTAATTAAGAATGGCAAATGCTATTGATAGCACCTTTCCCAAGTTTGGAATACACTTAGACTACTCCCAATAGTTTGTTCCCTTTGTTTCTTCCTTTTTCGTCACTTAGTGACACCATTGGACCGTTTAATCCATTGGTATCCGTCGGTTTGGTGACGAAAGGGAAGAAGGGGAAGTGGGCCAGCAACATTATTTTAATGTATTGTTATTTTCTGTTTAGTGCATGTATATTATTGGTAAATGTGGGGTTCAAGAATTGAAGTGACAAAACCATTGATGGCACCGTTGTGTTTGTCTTTCGTCAGTTTTGAGTGTATTGATGTGGATACAACTGACGAAAGAAGTGTCGAAATCACGATCGGGAGTGGTCTTAATTAGTCCATCAATATGTAGTTTCTTGACCATAGATCTAATTAACAAGATCTTATATAATTGGTTAATCTCAAAAAATTAACGAATATGATAAATTTTCAAAGCGACCAGTGTTTAATTACAAATTTTCAAATATTTCAATCCGTAGATTTTACATGTTTTGAAATGTACGGAACTATGATTTGACATTAATGCTTTAATAGTCTCTATCAAACTTCCAATGTTGTATATGATGAATGAACTACGTACCCGTTTATATATTGTACCATAAATTACATACAATAATAATGAATAAATTAATTATACACGATTATAATTTGAATAATTGTATACGCTATTATGAATATCAGGATATTCTAATGTAATATTTTCGAACAGTGAATATTTAGAGAATCAAACATTGATTGATTCCCTATAGTCAATTGTTAAACTAACTCATTAATTTCTTTTAAGACTAGGGAATCTATTATAATTTATCATTAAGATATTATTTATTGGATATCGGATCAGTCATGGGTCGATCCAATCCATCTAAATGGGTCGATTCATTGGATTCATTGTTGGGTCCATGGATCCATTTTTCCGACCCGTTGGGTCACATAAATGGGTCGGGTCGGATCTAGGTCAAGATTTGCCCCATTGACACCCCTAGCATCAATGCTTTTACTTATATCTAACATAGTACATTATAGTATTATTATACTCCGTATTTGACTACATACACAAACAGATCAAAATCACATTCAAACTACACAGAGCAATAAAGGTGGGTTTTAGAATGAGAAAAAAATCACAATTGTAAGCTACAAACAAACATTAAAAGCATGAAGTAAGTCAAATCAAATCTATCTCAATCAAAGTGCGTTCATTTTATTGGTATGTAAGGAGCTCAATCAAAAGCTTGTAAGTTCAACTCTTATCATACATTCATACGTGGTGTGTATATATGTGTGAATACATATATATATATATATATATATATATATATATATATATATATATATATATATATATATATATATATATATGTGTGTGTGTGTGTATGTGAAACTAGTGTTAGACACGTGAAGTCCGTGCGATAAGTTTTTAAAAAGATTAACCTTTTGATGTTGATAGAGGCCTTAATTGAATTTGAATTGTATATGTAAGTGAGGGAAAAGGATAAAAGTAAGTTGAAGTCCGCGTAAATTTAGGATGGGACAGAATCGCATTAACGTAAGGAGTGTTATTCTTATATGTTGATACGTTGAATCATAAAGTATCAACAACCTATTGTTTCTTATGATTAAAAAAGCATAATTAAATCTAGGAACATAATGAAACCTTCATTTTAACGTAATTAAGCATCATTATAAGGAGTTTTTGAGTTTTGAAATTGAAGTATTGAATAAATACGTTAAGTTTATGGAGTAATTGAGACGTTTTATACGTTAAGAAGTACCTGAGTTTCAAAAAAAATAAATAGAAAATTGAATGAAGTGTTGAAAAACCACCTAATGTGTAAATAATTTTGAAAAAACACCATAGTGATAAATATTTTTTCCTCCGTACCTCTTTGGCCTAAATACTCAGTGGTGGTGGGTAATTCCACTGGGGAGTGATAAATACAACAAAAAATTTGTTGCATACACCAAACTCATGTTTTAGGGTGCTTGTACTGTGAGCTTCATCGATTGTACAGTTTGGTGTATGGATTAATTTATTTGATGTATCTATCAACTCCCAATTCTACTAGATATTCGTTATATTCATGGTCTGTGATATTTTTCCTAAATTTCTTGATACATTTATTAAAATTATGCGTTATGATTTTGTAATGTACACACAACCAGTGGCGGATCCAGAAATTTAAGTGACCCGTAGCACAAATTTTTTCATAATATTAAATAAATAATTTTTTCATCAACATATACGATTTCATTAGAAATTAATAGTTTTTAGAGTAAATAACATACAAAATGGACTAATCATTTATCAAACCAGTAGCAGAAATTGTTTGGACCCGTAACAATAGCAATAAAGTCAATTATTTTTTTAAAAAAATACACTTCGTATGACAAACGGACTCGTAGCAAGTGCTACCGCTAGCTTCTATGTGGCTCCGCCCGGCACACAACCACGTACAATTCAAATAGAGTTATTAAAAAGTTTGATGGATTATTATTAAATTCAATCTTATACGAGTATTTAAATGATCACAATTAAAATAAGAGAAATAGAAGAGGTAGCCCATGATGAAAGATAACAAAAGACTACTTGTATTTATTTAACAATAAATAAATTAGTACTTGTTTTGTACTTAACGATTATCACTTGTGTTTAACAATTAACAGCTGCATTAAACAATTAACACTTGTTGTATTTAACAATTAACACTTGCTGTATTTAACAATTAACACTTGCATTTAACAATTACTATCACTTTATAATTTTATTTATTATTATTATGCATAGATCTATAAGTACGCACACCTGACCAGAGTTTCTTTTCCTAGACTAACCAATTTAGGAAAGTAATCTAAAAAACTGATTGTTCCACCGTCCAATGACTACGCAGTTAGGAACTTTGTACTACTATTATTATTTGTTATTTATTAATATAATAACTAAATTATAAAAGGATTAATAAACGGATAATATAGTCAAGGCTTTTTTATTTTTCTACGCACGTCTTATCTTTAGATATAATATATGATGAGAGGGCGGTTCATGAGCGCATCGCAAATACACAATGTGTATCGTGTATCAATGTGTATTGTGTATCAATGTGCATTGTGTATCAAAAGTATTTATATTGAAATATCTTGTGAAGAAATATGTGTTTATTGTGTATCAAAAAATAGGTGTTTATTGTGTATCAAAAGTATCTATCGAGATGTTGATCTTGATACGCATGCGTTTGCAATATTTTGTAAAAATATATGTGTTTATCTTGTATCAAAAACATTTAATTAGATGTTGAGCATTATAGAAATGCATTTGCAGTCTTTTACAAAAATATACATGTTCATTTGCAGTCTTTTACAAAAATATACATGTTCATTGTGTATCAAAAATATACATGTTCATTGTGTATCAAAACCATGACTATCAAAAATATGCATGTTCATTGTGTATCACTTTTTTGTGTGAGGTGGAAATTAATGATGAGTGATGAAAGAAAGATGATATCGAGAAGGTGTACATGATGATCATGATTATGATGATGGAGATTGTGAAGCTTTGTAGCTTTATGTATCAATTTCTTGGCGAACATGACTGGATTTGATCAAGTGCGTGCGTGCGTGAGGATTGTTGTGTTTTGGAAAATTGAGTTGCGTGAAAGGTTGAAGGTGGAAGGAGAAAGTGAAGGAGAAGAAGGGACACGTGTTTGATTGGCGGTGGCTGCGTACACTATGTACCAAAAGTACGCTGCGTATTTGAACCGCTTACTATATGATGATGATGATGATTAACCTTTATGACATCTTAATTTAAAGTAAATTAATTAATCAATTAGATCCCTTTATTTATTTAGTTTTTACATTATCTAATTAAAAATTATAAATAACACCCCGTGTGTATATACGAGTTTAAGATCTAGTATCTTAAATTATATATAAGAAACAGTTGATGATGTCATCAAAAATTTAATCAACCAATAAAATTACTCAATTTTGTCCAATTAGCTAAATTATAGGATCTAATGACATCATAAATCATTAATTATATATTATATAAAGAAAATTAATTATGATAACTTTATCCAAATAGGTATTCGTAATACATTAGGACTATTATCATATTACATGCGTTGATGAGATTTAATCCTTCATATTAACAACTTTTAAAATCTATTTGTTTTCGTCCAACCCGGTGTAATACACGGGTATAAAGGCTATTATATATAATATTTGATCGTGTCCCACATACAGTATAAATTTACAGAATTTGTACGTTTAGTGCTTATAAATGTGGGCTCATGTGTTTGAAAAATATAGGGACTTAATTATTAACCACATGATCAAGATGTATCCGTAAAATTATACATTAGATTGGTTTTATAATATTCCACAAACTTGTGAACAACAAACACAATAACTACTTGATCCACAAACTTAAAGGTTATTGGAGGGAATCTTTAACCCCGGATCCGTAGATCCACGGAGCCCCACCCGCAAGAGGCAACCCGTCCGGCTAAACACCTGGCCCCAGTGACCCCACACACGGAGCATAGGATTTTTTGTACTCCCAGAGGCTTGAACCCGGGTGGGGCGTGGAGATTTGCGGCGGCGGTACCACTGAGGCAAAGCCCCATTGGTTGTGAACAACAAACACAATAACTACTTGATGTATTGCATTGAAATTTTTAAAGATAGTGTTTATTAAGATTGTGAAGACTTAATGAAGAAAAATGAGTTTTGCTGGAGAGAGCAAAATTGTGGCATCATTGATCATTGAGATTATCGCATCACAATATGTTGGCAAGATGATATTCTGAGTGCGATTGTGAAAGTTGTGGCACGATTTTGAGTCGGTCAAATTTAAGTTTTTATATTCTTTTACTTTAAGTTATGTCTTATATATCAAGTAAATTATTTAATTTCTAATCCCGAGCCATGAAAATTAATAAATGATATATATGGTTTGGCCCCGTAAACTATACTGATCTCTACATAATTTATATAAAGTACCTTAATTTCAATTTTCATTTCTCGAATGTACTTTTTATGTGCCAACTCCATATTGAAGTTTCAGTTCTTGTCATTCTGAAATTTTATAATGTACGTGTAATTGCGAGCACGCGATAAGACGTATGTAATCATTCTGAAATTTTCATAAATTCTAAAAAGGGCATTTATGGTATGTATATATAAAATGGTAAATATTAAATTTAATTAATTATAATATTTTTAAAAAATTCAAATTTATGAAATGCACTTTATCGTGTGCTTCCAATGCACACATTAGCAAAACTTTCAATCCGTAATTTAATTTAAGCTAAAGGCTTAAGCGCGCCGCAATTAACTCATGTTTAGTGAATGCAAAAGATACTTCCGTTAATAGATGACGAACGTAATATTAATTTTGTTCGATTTGCTTTTCAAGAGAACCCTGAATTTTAAAACTCAACTTGCATATTAAGATAAATTATCATTATCATAAATGTATGATCAATAATATATGATGGATCGAACAGCATACTTTTATGTGCATATGTGGACAATATAAATATAAATATATATATACAACAAATAATATTGATCAGGTTCAAATTAATTTGTATGGCCGGTTCAGTTTCCCTTTTTCTGCTATACAACTACTCTCTGAGTTTCAAAATTATTATTATCATACAAAAAAACATAATTATAAAAAAACGTATTTATTAATGTTGACCACCGATAAAATTACATTTTTACTATTTTCAAACATTTTTGAGATATACCAAAATGAAAAGGTGGAATAATAAATTAGAACGGATAGAGTAATAACTAACATAACTAAAATTAGGCTATTAGCATCCTTAATTATGTTCTTTAAAAGTTAACTATTTTTAATCAAACATCTCTATCTCTATTTCTATACATATAAATCATTTGGCATATAATTTTAAAATTATATTCAGCTAGAGTAAATGATTAAATTGCCCCTATTATAACTATATTAGGCAAGAAATTAGAATAATTAACTAATTAATCTTATATAAGGCAAATATCAAAATATAAAAATCATTGATGATTCTAAGTAGCATTATACTTGGAATTTCAAAGTAGTAAATATCCTAACAAAAACTCACAAAAAGTCTTGACGAAATTTAAATTTATCTTTTAAAATAACATTAAGTAGATATTACATTCATGTTATAACACGAAATCTACGGTCTTACTCTGTTAAATAAAAAATTATATAACCATCGATTAAATTTAATTTATTAGTAATGTACTAAAACTAATCAGAATACATATCCCGCTGCTTTGCGTGGGTATTCTGCTAATATAATATTACGGACTAATAAGAAGCATTTATTATAAAATTTTAAAACTAAACACACAAAATTCTCAAAAAGTCTTACCCCAAAGACTTCATAAATTTCAAAGTTTTGCCACAAATCCTTTTTTCACTTTAGTGAGAAGTTTTTCAAATAAATATGTAGCCATACAAAATGTTTAAAAACATGAAGATTCTTACTCAATACCTCTAGACATGTCAAAATGTCTATTTTTACTATACACATAATTTTAATTTTTTAGCTTCTCTGCTAACTACACTCGTCATCAATAAAATAAAATCTCTACCCACTAAACTTATTGTAACATGAAAGTGAACACTTATAGTAGACAAATAAAAATAAAAATATGAACGGATGTACTATTATATACTCCCACCATCCCAATCAAAGTGTCCTCTTTAACTCGCACAAAGTTTTATTATTATTAACTAACTATAATTTTCACCAATTATATATCATATTTAATCACTAAAACCTATTTTAATTGATTGAAATATGAAATGAACAACTGGGATGGGATGGGATGTATAACACCCCTCATTTACTAGAAACAATTATAATAATAATTGTGATTCGGAAGCGTATATTTCACACATGTAACCATGCTTTACATTACCCTTTAATGTAGATAAACTTTTTCCAAACTAAATACATGACATTTCAACAACTAGGTGTTATATAATTTAAAACATTTCTTCGGTTATTAAACCAATATCAGAGTAACAGCCTGTCAAACATTCCATCAATTCCAAACACTTCCTGCCCCGCCCAATATGTCCCATCACTTATAACCTGCAGGAAGAACTGTGGTGGGGTTAGCATAACGCTAAGTGAATGAAACTATAATCTACAGTTCAACTTAGCACAACAATCTGTTTACATCAAATAACAATAAACAATCAATCAATCATCATAAGGATCGGTGGTTCTTGAGATACCTTTATACCGGTTTGGTACTCAAAGAACACTTATCAATCATCTGTATTGGCCTATACAGAATTACCGATAACCTGTTGTTAATCACACACGACCTAAATCTTTGAACCAACATTTCAAGTTCCAAGATTTCCTGTCGTCTATAATAACAACCAAGTCCAACCATCATTTCAAGTTGACCTCAGAATCTTACATACTAGCTCAAACAGCCAAGTAAGCAAACAACCAAACTAACATGGCAAGTTATCTACAAACGAAAACATTATATCAAAGTAATACTATAATTACTTGTTGTAACCAAATCATTACAACTAAATCACACTGAGGTTACAGATCCACTCACTGACTACCTCAGTCGTCCACTCAGTAGTCTAATGTCACTGAGCCTTCTGTTTATCTAAAAACACATCAGAACCACACAAGTTAATAACTTGTCTCAATATTGACATAACATCATACAATTTTAATTCCATCAAACAACTTATCACTAACTTGTATTAATTCAATTTTCATCATTTCAAGATTATGATTAATCACTTTAACCATCTCAATTCACAATCACTTAATAAACTATGATCATCTTTCAACATCAAATCAAGTAAGTTTTCAAGATTATGAATAGCCATTATAAACATCAATATTCATAATAAATTACCAAATTATGATCATTAGTATCACATTCTCACCTTTATCCATCTTAATCATTGTTAACTAATATAATTAACCCATTAACAAGATTAATAACATCTAACATCAACAATTAATCAAACCCCTCATAATCATCTTCATGAATCAATCATAATCACCATGAACACTTAATCAACTTTACACAATTTAGTTTGAACACAACTAATCATCATCATCATGTATCAACTCTAACATGATCACTAACAACAATTATCAAACATACACTAATTACACAAGCTTATAAGCTTTGATCATATCATAATCAACTAAACCCTTTAACTTTATTAATGATCATATATCAAATTCACCATTTCTAAACTAGGTTTAGATTATAATCCACATATAATCATCAACTAACAACTATATGATCATTACAAGCTTCAATTTCATATTAATCATCCTAATTGAATCAAATACACAAAAACCCATTTCTAGGTTTATACATAATCACAAAATTAAGACTTACCACATGATTATGATGATCAATGGATGATTTACTCATGTTTTGGAAGCTTGAATTCGAGTTCTAGGGCTTCAATTTGATGATTTCTCATGGTTTTAGGGTTTTGAAATAATACATATGAATATATGATACGTACGAATGCATATGTATATAGATATATGTTGAAATAAAAGACCGACTCAACATATAGGTCTATTACACAATTGTCTAAATTTCATTCCCCGTACTTATCATTGTCTGGAACTTAAAAACCATTTGCGGGGAAACATTATTTTATTTTACCGTCAACTAAATAAAATTAAAACACTCAATAATTTATTAGTCACAATAAATTATTCGACTATTATCACTATTTATTTCAAATAATACAACACACCTATTTTCTGACACACTTAATAATAATTCACAGTCAGAAAATATTAAAATACTACTAGGTCCAAGGACTGGGTGTTACAGGATGAGATGGGATGGAAGGGTGGGAGTATATTTTTTACTATATATGTAAAGTTGAACTTTGACGATCATAATTACCACTTGTGACGTTTCTAAAACTTTACAAAGTTCGACACTTTATCATTAGTTCATATTTACTTATAACTTATATTGAAGTGACAAATTCAGAAGATTTGATCACCGGTAATTAATTTAAAACTCATTCCACTTATTAGTTTTTTAAATGTATTTAAATAGTGAGTTGTATCGTCTAAATATATTCGATACTACTTTTAAATAATCAATAAAATATCAACTAATTCTGAATTAAGTAAAGTTAATATAATTGACCGGTGATCAGTCCCAACCTTTGGCTACCAGCTGACTTATATTATGCATGTATAAAGTTTTTGTGGTTTGATAACTAACGAGGTCTTATGTACCAATCGCAATTATTAGCCTGCTAAAAGATATCGAGGTATGGTCGAAACGCACGAATATATGTAATTAGTTTTAAAAAGATCATTTTTATGAAGTATTTACCCCTCCGTTCCACATTTATGGTCCATAGAAAACACGCACTTTAAGAAAACATAATAGTTAAGTTACACTATATAGTTTTATGTAAGATGACATATTTATACTTATTTTTTATCAACATTTTTATGACATACATATAAAATATGGATACTATAGAAACTCTAGTTAATTATTACCTTATACTTTTTCTAAGTGAGATAGTATAGAAACTCTAGTTAATTATTACCTTATACTTATTCTAAGTGACTAATAAATTTGAGACGTTTAAAAAAGGAAACATGACTATTGTGGTATTTACGCCTTCAAGGTCAAATTAGTAATTAAACATTATTATTCTGAAAGGACATCTATATATAGACTTTTAGGTGTCGTTCAATTGAGGGGTATCACATAATTCCTTTCTCTTTGACGATTACAAACCCTAGCCTTCTTATACGCTATTAAGCTTATTGTAATCTCTATTTTCGAGTTATGTAAACACTTCAGTTATAGTGGATTGATTCTCGGCTTCCTCCGCCCGTGGTTTTTTCCCGATTTGGGTTTCCACGTAATCTTTGTGTCTTTTATTATTTGCATTATTTTATTGATAATTGTTGTTAGTTAATCATTGATACTAATTGATTGATCCTATTCCGCATCATACTGATGTTGATTATATATTAGCTTGGGTTATTTGGAAATAATAGAGTTGATCAGACTCTGTGCTACTACAACTATAATAGGAGATGAATAGATGAGTAATATCTGAAAAAGATACGTTGAATATACAATGCTATTTTTTTTGGATTGAAACTTCGTATTTAATTATTAAGCTTACAAAATGTTGTCATCGGTGACAAACTGGCGATCAAAATATATCATTTAATAATCTTATGATATGAGAATTAAAAATCAATGGCATGTTTCATCCTTTATTTATTGTTAAAAATTATGTTTAAGTAATCAAAAACAATTTATCAAAGTGATGGGTTTTTGTGGTGGGGACAAACTTATCTTTGAGAATATCATGAAAACTTCAAATATCATGATTTGTGAGAAATTAATGATAATCAACTTAGAATCTCATGATATAATGACATGTTTTGTGAATTGACTATTGACTTTGACTATAAGGGTAATAGGAGTACCATATATACCCAAGCTAGCTAGGCAGTCGTTTGACTTTTGATGCAAGGAACAATTATCTCACATAAACGGACATGCATGCATTTCTGAAAGTGAATAAATTATTATCATCATTTTTTGCAAGAAATAGAAACTAAGCTAATTCAAAATTTTCTAATTTCTCTCACTGCACTGATCATAACATTTTCAGTCATCTAACTAAAACTTGTTGCTTCTCATGTTTCGTCCCGTCCAACAGTCTTTTAGCTGTTGTTCGGAATGGACAAGTGGAACTCACGAAACCATCGACTAAGTGAAGATAGGTCTTTAGGTCATGACTCGTGGCAAGGTCACTTTTGGTAAGGTATGGCGATGCGTTGCTGCTAAGTCGAAGCTCTTTGCCAACGTCGGCATATTTAAACCAGTCAATATTAGCGTCATCAACTAAATTTTGTAGCATTTTTGGCAACCCTGATACACGGACTACTCTTGTTGCAGTACTATTATTGTCGTTGTTGCTGCTATCATCAACCAAGAATCCAGGGACTTTCGTGATCACATCCGTTGAGTTCACGATTCTAAGGATTCGTGTACCATTGTTTTCAAGTTGTGATCTGAAGTTACTGTTTCCAACACGTGGGCCACCAAATGAAACAACAGTCACCATTGGTGATTGCTCGAATGTCGAGGTTATGTCGTAGGCTGTCAGAGTGGCTAGGGCTGCACCAAGGCTATGACCGGTGATCGTCACACTAAGTGGCTCATTGCACCCATACGTCTCGATAATTCTCGATATCTCTTCCCTTATCAGATCTTTTAAACTTGGACACTTGGAGGTTGCTGACGTGTACATACTCAAAAACCCTTTTTGCACTTTTGCTATTTCCTTTTCAGGTGCCACGTCATTAGGTAATGATGTCAACATGGCATGTAGATTCTCAATCCACTCAAGACAAGTGGTGGTTCCTCTAAACGCAATCACCACATCCCTACGGCCCAATCGTGCAATCTCCTCGTCATCATTACAAACCGCCACGTACCCAATCCAGCTGGAATTTGTTGGTTTCCAGCTTGGCACTCGGTCAATCCAACCTGGCAGCTGAACTCCACATGTGACATACAAATTCTTGGTCACCTTATATCCACTTCCTCCTAATCCACATCTATCCAACATAGAGTTTTTAGAATACTTACAAGCTGCGTAATCCGGTGATGACTTGTCAAACTCGAAACACCTGTAGGCAGCATCAACGAAGTCGCCATACCGAAGTATCTCACATCGAAGATCATCATCTAAAGGATCAAGTAACCCTTCCCAATTCTTGATCCCTTGATACTCCTTCCATTTCTGACCTAACTTATTAGCCACACGATTCGCTACCCGAGACTGACTCGAATCACTATTCCAAGAACTCTTAACAGTTAATTGCCGGGTTTGTGTTAGATTTGTGCTCGTTGTAAAGTGCGAGAACGATGGTCTGGCTAGGTTGCATGGCTTAACAATGCCAATCACACCTTTCATGACGTAATCTTTAATTTGGATTGTGTTTGGATTTTGGAAGATAGAAATAAGGGAGCTTGACTTGACTTGACTTATTGATCTAAGTTGAAACACACTAAATATGTAGTTGCAGAAGATGGAGAGAATAATAATGGATCGGAGGATATGATGCATAGTGCAACATAAGGAGGTTAGTAATAATCAGTATCTTTGTGCTTGCATGTGTAGGTTTTGTTGTTCCTTGGTGTATTTTCATTCGGACAAATGCTACACAGACAAAAATTCTGTAATAAAAAAGAGTAATGCTATATAAGACTAATTATATAGACCTAAAAATAGACCTACTTTTCTGATTGGTTGAATTTATTTTCTCTCCTAATCTCATCCAATCAATTTTTCTCATCTACCAATCATAATTTTAGGTCTGTATTTAGGCTTACATTTTTAGGCCTACCAATCATTTTCCAATAAAAAATTGTGTACAAAATCATGTACGATCAGCAAAGAACATAAAAAGGAAATAATTATATTTGTTTGGTTCAACTTATCTTTCATGCTACATTTTGTATGCAATTCTTCATAAATTCTTTTGCCTATTTCTCTTTCATTTATAGATTTTGAAATTTTAATGATTAACTAAACTTTTTTTTGACACATATGAAATTCAAGTGTATCAAAAGAGGATTATTAGAACATACTACAAAACTCATTAAGCAGCAAGAGAATTCAAAAACAGTTAGCCTACAATTCCTGTTGTTCGATCTATGTTTCGTTGATATTGTGACAAAGGTTGATAACCGGCAACCCAGACCGACTCACAATCGGCTGGTTATCCATAATGTGGGAATACCTAACTCACTCAGCGGTTGTGGCTATGGGGTGCCAGGGTTTGAACCCCTCTCCCACCCATTACCAACTGAACTACGCACCATTGGCCTATGTTATGAGCTAGAAAGGGGCACAATAATGACATCACACACACACACACACATATGGAGTTGTGGAGGCTCTAAATCACCCGGTCCGGATGGATTTACTTTTAAATTCATCAAGCATCATTAGGGGTGTTCGTTTGGATGGTTCGGATCAAATCCGATCCATTAACACGAATCCATTTGGATTTTGGTTCTCAAAATGCGAATCCGATCCATCCAAACAAATATCGAATCCGAACCAAACCAAACCATATTAATGTTTGGATAGATTGGTTTTAACCATTTGGTTATCCGTTAGACTGCATGAGAGTATCGTTTTGACTCCTGAAAGAGTAATGTCATGAGCGATATCAACGGCTACATATTGTCATGTTACATTGAGGGTTTATAAAAATGTGAAGTTTGTTGTTTAGATCAAACTTAGGATTTTAAGCTATATCCAATGACATATATTAACAATACCTTTTATATAATAAGGTTTTATATACAAAAAATAATCATGCAACTATTTTAACGATTATTTTGGTAGATAAACAAGAGTACTACATATACTATTATTACTATTTGGTTTATTTGGATTATCCGGTTCCAATAATGATAACCAAAACCAATCCAATAACCGAAATACTAATTTGGTTTTTGTCCGATCAGATCCAATAAACCAAATAGACCGAGACCCGAATAATCCAATCCGAATAGACCATTTGGATAATCCGGTTATATCCGAACTGTGAACACCCCTAAGCATCATTGGGATATAGTTGGTAACGACATCCTTAAGTATGTTCAAGACTTTGAATCAAGAGGTCATATTCCTAAAGGGTGCAACTCTTCTTTCATTTCTCTTATTCCGAAAGTTAATGATCCTCAAGTTATTAATGAGTTTAGACCCATAAGTACTATTATTAGGTGTCAATACAAAATTCTTGCAAAATTGCTTGCAATTAGTCTCTCCAAAGTGATTGATTCGGTTGTCAGTGAAGTTCAAACGGCTTACATTAAGAATAGACAAATCATTGATGGCCCTTTGATCGTTGATGAAATTATCTCGTGGGGAAAACGTAAAAAGAAAAAGATTATGTTCTTCAAAGTGGACTTTGAGAAGGCTTTAGACATCGTCAATTGATCGTTCTTGGATTCGGTTATGGCTTAAATGGGTTTTAGTCCGAAATGGATAAAATGGATTCATGGATGCCTTAGCAATGCTCGTGGGTTGGTTTTGATCAATGGCTCCCCCACTTTTGAATTCGATATTCAAAAAGTACTTAGACAAGGTGATCCTTTGTCTCCATTTCTTTTTATATTGAAGATGGAAGCTTTAAATGTGATTATTCAAGATGTCAAGGCCAAAGATATCTTTCATGGTATTAATGTTGGAAAACATAACATTTCAATATCTCACCTCCAATTTGCGGATGATGCCCTTCTCATGGGCGAATGGTCACTTGAGAATGTGAGAAATCTATCTAGAATTCTCTCATGCTTTCATTTGTCATCCGAATTCAAAGTCAACTTTGCAAAAAGCAAACTATCTGGAATTGGAGTGTCTCATATTGAGGTTAGTAACTTTACTTCTATACTTTGTTGTCAAGCTTCAATTTTTCCCACCACTTATCTTGGTTTACCCATTGGCACCAATATGTCAAAATTCTCCAATTGGACACCAATTTTTGAGAAATTTGAAGAAAAAAAAATATCTTCATGGAAATCTAAAACCCTCTCATTTGGTGGCCAACTTACTCTTCTATAATCGGTACTTGGAAGTCTTGGCACTTACTACTTCTCATTGTTCAAAGCTCCTCTAATTGTTTTAAAGAAGTTAGAGTCATTAAGAAGTAATTTCTTTTGGGGTGGTTCTATAGAAGATAGAAAAATTGCTTGGGTTAATTGCTTGAAAAAAGTAACGAGACCAAAAAAAAGTAACAAGACCAAAAAAAATATGACTGGCTAAGTATTAATACTTTAAAAGGAAGCATAAAGCTTTACTTGCAAAATGGTGGTGGAGATTAAGAGTTGAACCCAATGCTCTTTTGTGTTTGGTGATTAAATCTATTCATGGGAAAGATGGTGGTGTAGGTCAATTGGCATCGAGTTCTCATCACTCGGGTACATGGAGACGTATACTTCTCTTGAATAAAGATTTGTCAAAAGCCATTGTTGTTCTTTCTTCATTATTTTAGAAAAAAAAGATTTACAATGGAGAAGACACTAGCTTTTGGAATGATACTTGGGTTGATAATTCTTCTTTCAAAGTAGACTATCCAAAATAATTCCAATTAGAGACTAAAAAAGTACGGTTAAGGAGAAGTGCAAATTGGAGAATGGTTTGGTGTCTTTATGGTGGACTTGGCATCGTCCTCCTAGGGTCGCTCCTGAAGTCGACCAATTTGAAGAAATTAATGAAATTATTTCCAACATTGGCTTCATTGATCGGAAAGATAAATGGATCTTTAAAATTGACATGAGCATGGGCTTTACGGTTAAAGGTATGCATGACTATATTATTGATCAATCTCTTGGAGTAAGCAATGACACTTCATCCATGGAATTACTTGGGCCAAGTTATAAATGGGTGAAAGCCATTCCAATAAAGTCTAATATCTTTTCATGGCGATTGATCAATGATAGGCTCTTTACTAGAACTAATTTGGACAAACGGGGTATTGACTTGCACTCCGTTAGATGCCCCTCTTGTGATGAAGGCGTTGAAACCGAAAAACATTTATTCCTTGAGTGTGAAGTCGCAAATGATGTGTGGATTGATATTTTTCATTGGTAGAGGCTCCCAATTCCGTCCATGTCAAACCTCTTAGAGGTTTGTAACATCGCGAAATTACTTCAACTAATTGTCTCCAAATTGCCGCAAATATTTCGAAGTGGTAGTCCATGCCACCCTTTGGACCATTTGGCGATATCGAAACAACATGATGTTCAACGTGAAAAAGCCTAGGCGCGACACTCTCGGTGATGATGTAAAACTTCTATCATTCTCATGGATCGTTTCTAGATGTAGGAATGTATCTTTTAAATGGTTGAATGGTCATGTGACTCACGTTCTTTAATACATCCTCCCATGTAATTTTATTCTATCTTTTTGCTAGTTTTTAATACAAATCCGCCGTTCAAAATAAATACATATATATGAATATATATGAATATATATATGCATATATATGTATATGCATATATATATATATATTATATATACATATATATGCATGTATATGCATATATATGTATATACTCCCTCCGTCCCAAATTAAGTGTCTGGTATCAGTCTTCACGGAGTTTAAGAAATTACATTGTCAGGTAGTAAATATGACAGTTTTACCCTTGTTTTTTTGCACGGACTCCCATGTATCAGTTTTGAGTGAGGGTTAAATGGTAAAGTGGATATGCTATTTTTGGAAGTGGACACTTATTTTGGGACAAACTAAAAAGGAAATGTGGACACTTATTTTGGGACGGAGGGAGTATAATATATATATATATATATATGCATATATATGTATATATAATATATATATATGCATATATATATATATATATATATATATATATATATATATATATGCATATATATATATATGCATATATATATATATATATATATATATATATATATATATATATATATATATATATATATATATTCAATGGATATGCATATATATTATATGCATATATATTATATGCATATATATATATATATGCATTGAATATATATATATATATATATATATATATATATATATATATATATATATATTCAATGGATATGCATATATATTATATGCATATATATTATATGCATATATATGTATATGCATTGAATATATATATATATATGCATATATATATATATGCGTATAATATATATGCATATATATATGCAAATATATGCGTATATATATGTAACACCCCCGAAATTCACTGTTTAGCGGAAGCAGGTTTTGGGGTGCTACTAATCAAATATCACAGCACAAAGATAAAGCAAACGACATCTATATGCAACGTTTGTAAATTAGTTACATTCCCATAGATATAATGTTTGAAAACTTAATGTTTTCGTATACAAAAATGTAGTTTCCTAGAGCCCACGCGTATAGCGGGAGATTCTATTACATAATCAAAATATACAAAAGATAATGCTAAGAATCTCCGTTAATGCAGTTGTGTTGAAATCATGCGACTCTAGCTAAAGTCCTGGAGTAATCCTACTCCATCCGGGTACCTGAGAAAACATGCTAAAAAGGTCAACACGAATGTTGGTGAATCTCACAGGTTTGTAAGTGATATCAGTTTTTGAAACACAAGATTTCATTAATAGTGCCCATAGGCGTAAAATCAGTATTTGCAATCCAGCAAATGTAAAACCAGTATTTGCAATCCAGCAAATGTAAGTAAGTAATTTATACCGTTGCCATGAGGCTCATAATCGAAGCTTAACCCGTAAGTAATAAGTTTGCTCCCGTGACATGCTCGTAATTGAGCAAGCATCAGTAACGAATAATTAGTCACCCGTTTCTACGTGAAAATCAGTACGTGACAGCGCTACTGCCCCGGGCGGGGAGGGTCATTTCCCTAATGGATCCATTAACTAGTGTTCGCGCTTAAGTCCATAACTAACGATATATGATGGAGAGACTTCTGTAAATGGTAAACAACTCATGCAATTCCGTTTAGTATAGTAAACAGTTTTAGTACTTGTGTTCAAGGAAAAGTGGTAGCATGTTTCTCCCCCAATAAGATAAAACAGTAAAAGTGGGGCCGTAAGACTCACCTGAGTCTTGTAATAAGCCGTAGCAAATAGCAAGTAGTAAATATAGCAAGTAGGTTCTCCGAACCCGTAACCTTCAAATGCCTAATCATACGAAGTTATGTAAGTATGTGTCTCGCGAGACGTTTCGTTTAGTTGTACACAACTAGTATATCCAATGTTTGTCCGTATGTTTGTAATTGTTTGTTTGTTGGAAAACATGTTTGGCCAGTTGGTGACGGTTTGTAGCAAAATTTCTAAAATGTTGACTTTGCTACAATAAATGTGCTACAGTGAATTGCTACAGTAAAATTTGACTTTTTGCTACAGTAACTTTGACTTTTCTATAGTGAAAATCCTTTAAAATTTCCAAGTTTTTTGTTTTCTGCGACATAATATGCGACACAAGGGTTTGTCATGCGACACAAGGGTTGTGTCGCATGAAGGATGCGACACAAGAGCCCTGCGACACAGTGGTTGTGTCGCAAAAGCTTGCGATGCTAATTCAATAGCGACATAAGGGTTGTGTCGTATAAAATACGATATAATATGCGACATAGAGTGCGACACAATATTGTGTCGCGAAGGTTACGACACAAAAGGTTTGGTACGACACAAGGTGCGACATAACATGCTTTATACGACATAGTATGCGACACAAGGCTTGTGTTGCATTGATGAACACCAACCCAGAAACCCAGAAACTGACGCAATTTCACGATCAAAAACCCAAATCTAATGTATTTTTAGGCTGTAAATTCATGTTTTCTTCATACATATGGATCATACCAAGTTGTGTAAACATTATAATATCCAAACATTACACCAAATTGAATAGATCTAAGATTTTTAGAAATTTCTTACTTTTGCAAATCGAGCTCGATCGAGGATGAAATGATGAAAACGGTCTTGATATTCTTGCTCCACTCGTGATGGTGATTCCGAATATGTAAATTTCATGGTCGAGATTTGATTCCGAAAATTTGGTGTGATTTGAGTTGAGAGAGTTTGGAGGTGTGTGTGGTTTTGGTTCGGATGAAAATGAAAAGGGAATTGGGGTGGGGGGTTGGGTGTTGGCTGATCCAAAAGACAAGGGAGGGGAAAACGCTTCCTAAAACACAGTGTTTACTCCGTGTCCTAATTGATTAATCGTTTGTTTTTAGTTTTTAACCAAACAGTTATATTTAAAAATGTAACTGGAGTATTTAAATAAAAATACTTTGAAAATAATAATAAAAACATTTGTCGAAATATTTAAATGTGCATTTATTACGTTTTTGTTGAATTATTTAAAATGTCGTCGCGATAATATAAATAATGTTCGTTCAGTTGTGTATTTTATATAACAAAATACGTTCTCATTATTTAAGTAAATTTCTGTCACCAACGTCCAAATAAACTGTGTCGGACTCCGTCCGTTTAATTCGTACGATTCATCCAAATCGTGTAAGTACACACACATATATATAAATCACCTTATATATATACAAATAGAGTCTGTAATTAGTCCTATTACATACTAATTACAACTAGTTACAAATAATTAGGCATAATTAATTATCCTAATTATGCAGGTGTTACAATATATGCGTATATATATGCGTATATATATTCATATATATGCGCATATATATTCATATATATGCGCATGTGCATATATGCATATATATGTGTGTGTATATATATATATATATATATATATATATATATATATATATATATATATATATGGTGAGCCCTCTAAGTGAATTCAAGGCTTAATCTAAGCATAGTAATACTGATACATGGCTAGCTAATTATCAAGCTAGCCAAGATTAGTAATCTCAAGATTATGTACATGGAGTTTAAAAATCCATGCGAAAGGTTGAAAATAGGGGAAGAAGAGCACATGTACGTACATGATACTTGTCTTTTTGGTGTTCTTATTGGGTTTCAATTTAGTTCTGTTTCACTTCAGTGATCATTTTTTAGTTTTGTTTTGATTTTCTGTCTTTTGACACCATTACGTACAGTACACAATCGAATCACATAGTGAAACTTAACTTCTGTTTTGAAGTAATTTGATGATAGTAAATATGATATGTCAAACACAATTTTAGTACATTGAGTGGAGGATAATTAACCACCCATTTGCCCCCTCATTTCTTTTCAATTGGATTTGGTTTCTATTTCTCACCTCATATAACTCATCTCCTTCGTTTGTCTTCATCCATTTTCTTGATTTTTTTTTTTTTGGGTACACATGCACCCTCCTCTTCTAATTTCTATCACTTTATCTACAAGATGTCTCTGTCTTCTATTTCCAATAATTTTTTGGAGAAATTGTTGCTTATCTATACTTGTTATCTCACTTGGCCAAAAACACCCAAGTCCCCAAAAGGTTAGCTTTCTTGAACCTCTCATTCCTTGTGTGTTCTTCATCATAAAGGTCTATAATTTATGTATAATTATGTTAGTTTTTATATGGGTTTGTTGATCTCTAAGTATATTTGTACAAAAATGCTATTATGTAGTGAATGATGTCAATTTAAGAATAGTTTGCAATAAAAGTATAGAAAAGCTAATGTGGATTATGCTTATAATGACAATCTTGTTCTTGAATCTCATGTACCAAATCAAGATTTTCCTACTCGGGTAGAGAAGAGAAATGGAGGTCACAAATGTCACCGAGTATCAGGCTATTGCCAAGGCGAAGTTGCCAAAGATGGCCTATGACTACTATGCTTCAGGTGCTGAGGATGAGTGGACTCTAGAGGAAAACCGAAACGCTTTCGCAAGAATCCTGTACTCTTTCTGTATATTTATATTTATAATAATTATTAGAATACCTCAATAAACCATTCAACGCCTTTGCGATTATATATTCTCGTGTGTCCTAAAAGAGTTTGGTTTGAAAATGAAACAGGTTTAGGCCTCGTATTCTTATTGATGTGAGCAAGATAGACATGACCACCACAATTTTGGGATTCAAGATATCGATGCCTATAATGATCGCCCCAACAGCCTTTCAGAAAATGGCTCACCCTGAAGGTAACTAAACATATGTTTTTGTTCAAAAACCTCGAGATACATCGAATCATGCTCATAAAGAACATAAAATGTACATATCATATGTTTGAAATTTAATATTTTCTTTATTCTCAATGAAGGTGAATATGCAACTGCAAGAGCTGCATCTTCAGCTAATACTATTATGGTTTGTAACTAATACTGCTTTGTGCTCTATAATTGACAAAGTAGAAATACATATCGTGTGCTTATACTTTGTTAGTTTGTTTGATCACTTTGTAGACTTTGTCATCATGGGCAACGTCTAGTGTCGAGGAGGTTGCTTCAACAGGACCTGGGATCCGTTTCTTCCAGCTTTATGTGAGTGAATTACTATTTTCCACCCTTTCTTTCTGTTGTTCTGTTTTTCTAATTATTTTGTAAATTTTCACTCTTGATTACGTTATCAGGTGTACAAGGACAGGAACGTGGTTGCTCAGCTTGTGAGAAGAGCCGAAAGAGCTGGTTTCAAGGCTATTGCTCTTACGGTTGATACACCAAGGCTTGGACGTCGAGAAGCTGACATTAAAAACAGGTTTACCTTACCACCATTTTTGACATTGAAGAACTTTGAGGGTTTGAACCTCGGCAAGATGGATGAAGTAAGTCCATTTTTCAACTATCAAAAATATAAATTGTTATTTTGTGGATCTATATATTTTATTCCTATACAATCATGTTTATTTTTCGCTTCTCTTATAGTTAGTAACTTTGTAATGCAGGCTGCTGATTCTGGATTAGCATCTTATGTTGCTGGTCAGATTGACCGCACCCTGAGCTGGAAGGTACGTTACCGTATACCTAAAAACCTTTCCGGATGAGCCATATCGCCTTTTTCTTGTAATTTCACAAATATTCTGCTTTTGACACGTAACAGAAGCAAAATACACAATGTATTATGAATATGTGACCATCCAATAATCAAGTAACTGAAACTTATGTTTTTCTTGATCGATTGCAGGATGTGAAGTGGCTCCAAACAATCACCAAAATGCCAATCCTAGTGAAGGGTGTGATCACTGCTGAGGACAGTAAGAACAACCTAAACCATTACTAAAACTTGCATTGATCAGGATTTTCATTAACTAATGCTTGAAGTGTTATTTGGTTTGCTAACCATACAGCAAGGTTAGCTATTCAAGCTGGAGCAGCAGGTATTATTGTCTCCAATCATGGAGCCCGTCAACTGGATTATGTCCCTGCCACTATCATGGCTTTGGAAGAGGTGGTGAAAGCCGCACAAGGTCGTGTACCCGTGTTCCTGGATGGAGGTGTCCGTCGTGGAACTGATGTTTTCAAGGCACTTGCTCTTGGTGCTTCTGGCATATTTGTAAGTAAACACATCAACTACTTAGTTTTATTGTTCAAGCAAATAAGATGTCAAGAACTGGCACTTCTAGCTAATTTATTAAAACAGGTTACGAAATGTATTCGTCTGTGAATGGGTCAAACATATAAAATATAAAAACTAGCTAAAAAAGGGTAAATGGGTCGGACAGGTCAAATGTCGTCTAGCGTATATTCAAAATTTGGATTGTTTTCCTTACAGAAATTGCAAAGTTTATTTTTATTAATATGGTTTTCAAATCACATTAAGACATTAATCGGTTACAAAAATAAATTTAAAAAAAAACAGACCAAAAGTGTAGACCGGCTGGCTCAATCCCACCTGACCCGTTGTCACTAGCACCAATATGAGCAATTTTTCTCAAACTCGTCTTGACCTGCTACCCAACTTGTAAAACTAGTAAACTATCTTTGTAGTGAAAGTCCCAAAAAAGCCTTCCCAGTTTGCAAACTATGAACATTTTAGACTGAAAATCTTACTATCTGTTATATGGTGTAAATTTTAGATTGGGCGACCTGTGGTGTTTTCTTTGGCTGCTGAAGGAGAAGCTGGAGTGAAGAAAGTACTTCAAATGTTACGCAATGAATTTGAGCTAACAATGGCATTAAGTGGTTGTACCTCGCTGAAAGAGATTACTCGTGACCACATTGTTACCGAGTGGGATGCACCCCTGGCTCGTCCTGCTCCAAGGTTATAAACAAAACATGATACATATGCGAGCCACCTGGTTTCTGATGAAAAATATAAGGTATAGCTTTTGTTATGGTTTCAAAACTCGTATTGTTTCATTGTATAATGCTCGTTTCGGAATGATAAGATGCATGTATGGATGTATAATTCATAAATGTCCATTGCTTTATACATGATTAAACTGTCTAGTAGCAAAATGAACCAGTCATAACATATTTGATTGACCAATCAATATTTTTTTTTATATATAAATAGAGTAAGGTTCAAATGAGTACCCCAATTTTGAGTGAGAATGAGGGAACCAACAGATTTCTGCCATGTGTCACTTTATTCTCTCTCCTCCACATTTTTAAAAATTAAATATCTCACAAACGGTAAGTCGAAAAATCATGAAAATTGCACCATAAAATTCAGCGTTTTCTCCTCTTCGATTTGCATTCCCTCAAGGCATACTTTTGACAACTTTTTTTTTTCTCATTTTTTGGTGGGTTTCACAAATTAGTAACACATGTGTTAGTAATTAGTTGTACATTTAATTTGTGGTTAAGGTTAGGGTTTAGGGTTAGGTTTAGGGTTTAGTAGGGTTTATGGTTTAGGGTTTATAAGGGTTTAGGGTTTAGAAGGGGTTCAAGGTTTAGGGTTTAGAAAGATTTAGGGTTTAGCGTTTTGTAAAGCGTTTGAACTTTATGGTGTTACGTCGTTGAATGTATACCTTTGAGATGACATATCGAAGATAATAAAATGCTGATTTTATGGTGCAAATTTTATAATTTTTCGACTTACCGTGTGAGATATTTGATTTTTAAAAACGTGAGGGAAAATGAGTTTTATGACACGTAACGCATTCTTATTGGTTCCTTCATTCTCACCAAAATTTCCATTCTCATTTGAACTTCATTCATTAATGTATTATTTAAAAGGAATAGTGATTTAATTGCAACGATAATATACATAGTTATACTTATAATAACAATTGATTTTGATCCTAAACTGTAAAATAGAATATAAAAAAACAAAGCAAAAGAGAAAACATGGTCGCTGTTGTGCACGCACCGTGTCGTTGTTTTTCAAAAGATGGTGCGAGCGCAGCAGGGGTTTTTAAATTTATATTTTGCGGGGCTTAAATTATACGTACTACCTACTCTGGTTAGTAAGCGGTAAGTATGACCTAAGATCGTTCTACGAATCCAAACGTGTGGGTGATTAAAGTTAACACTTTCAGTAGGGAAGTATTTAGGATGGCACAAAGTAGGTAGGTTTTTTGGGATTTAAAATACAGAAAAGTAAATTGCAGGAAATTAAAATGCAGGAAAACAGATAAAGATAAAGATGTGATTGCTGAGATTTCGATAACTAGTATTTCAGGATGATAGAACGAATAGGGTTGATACTAATGTGGTCAATAAACTACTAGGTGTAAACTCTAGATCCCTACCAACTCAGTTTCCCATTGGCATGTCACATGGAACTAGGTTATCGTGATTCTGGTCGGAGCAATACGCAAACTTCCAATACTCATCTAGTTGAAAGATGAACAACCCATCTTGGTTTAAACCGAGGCGCATGAATCAGTAGCGTATCGTCTCATAGGTCCGACCGTTCTTGACCCCTAAGGTAGTTTACTACACTATTAGCACGAAGATTATTAACTTTGCATGTTTAGACCGTCGATTATGTAAAACTTAGGGTTTTAAGGTTTATAGGTCACCAGGGTTTTACTCCTATTCCTAAGTCTTGTTTTCGTTCAATTAAGCTTTAATTACTTCGACTTATGATTTAAGTTCTCCTTTTCAAACAGTTATACATCCCCAGGTTATTCGCAGTTTGTTAAAACATGTTTCATACGAGGACCATGCCTTTCAATAATAGACAGTGTACTTTGCATGAGATTTCCACTGCTTCTTATATCCAACACGCGGTCAAGAGTAATTGACGGTGAAAGTGACACTCTAACTAATTAAATGTAAAGCAGTGCAGGAAAGTAAACCTAATATATACAGCGAGTGATTTCGCTGTGTCTTACTTATTGCATGTCATGGGCACAGATAACTACTTACCATAATTAAGGTTGATCAGGTCCTAATTACTAGGTTATAGTCAAGTGGATAACTGGAAAGGGTACTCCATAAACTAGACTTAAAATTCATAAAGTCTAAACAGTGCAAGGGTTATTATCTCCTATTTTATCTGAACATATTTAACGAACATTATTTTGTAATGCATTGATTCTCGTAGGATATACCAGTTAGTTGTGAAGTTGTATTATCCTTACGGAATTCCAACTGTTAAACCAGAGCTGATTCCAATGATATAACTACCTTCGGTCGTTTACCGGCTTCCGTACGTTTGTACTTTGCATAACGCATTTCCAGCACTATACCGAGTAACAGTCGAATAGGGGCCGTCATACCACTTTACGATTATCGTACATTAGTTATGTAATGACATCCTTACTTATAATTATCTACATCCACAGCAATCACAATAATAAACTACTCGCAATTCATGGCAACAAATAAATCACATACCAGGCAATAATACATATTCAAATATGAAATTAGACAAGTATAATAATGGTTTAGAAATCACCCGGAATTAAATGCGTAGCAGCGTATTATTATAATTGACAAACTCTTTCACACGTACAAAGATTGATCTCCGAATCTCTAGCGTTCGCCCTAGCTTCTATGTTAGTCCGTGGACTAATTACAATATTCCTAGAATGAGAAAGACTAAAAAACTACGAAAGATTATCTAGTGAGAAAGAAAGAGTGAAATATGCTAGAATGTGTGCATATGAGGTGTGTGTTTCAAATGAACCCAAACACCCCTTTTATAGGTGAGTCTTGGCTCATTTTAGCATCATGAAGCCTTGAGGTGCATGTTAGAAAAACTAGCTAAAAGTGGATCGTAAAACGCGAAAAGTGACCGCACCGGGTACTGTACAACGCGAAAAGTGACCGCACCAGGTACCAAAACTTGCCAAAAACTGAAACCGGGACGGGGGAAGGGTGGCCGGCGGCGGTGGGCTGGTGGCCGGCGGCGGTGGGCCCTGCCCCGCCCCGTTGCGCGATTTGTTGCTTTGTTTCTTGATTCGTGCGTGTTTTCTTCGTTATACGTCTGTTTGAGTTGATTCTTTTTTTGTTGGATTCGTAATTCAAAAACGAAGATTTTGACATAGGATATGCTTGAAAATGAGGTCCATAGCTCCAGATATTGCGTACGGATCATTTGGATCTTCCGGCGGGCGCGAAATCTTCATTCTTTGCCCGTTTTGGTTGATTCTTCTTCTGTTAGATTCGTATTTTGAAAACGAACATCTTGAAAATAATGGATACTGATGGGAGGGCATTTTGGTCTTGAAATCTCGATTTTGTGCCTTGAATCTTCAAACGTGTGTGGAATCTTCATTTTACATCCGTTTTGCTTGATTTTTCTCGTGCAACCTTGTTTCAATCATCTTGGCATAATGTTACTGATTTGTAATGTTTTTGAGTCAATATGCCAAGAATCATTCCAGAATGAGATAGATATCGGTGGTAAAAACGTGACTTTTTACCCGATATCAGTCGCCACCAATGTTTCCGTCGAAGGTGAAAACCGAACTATAAACCTTTGGGTCGGGTTTCGGAATGGGTCAGCGGGTTAGGATGCGTTTTCGATTAAAAGTATTTTAAGTTGGTGGATCCAGCGTAGTGAATGTTTTAGTGTTACACGATGCTTATATACTCGTATTTAGTAGTACATTAAAATGTATCAAACTATGGTCTGACATTCATGTAATATAGCGAACTACTCGGATTTTCATTGTATGTAACAAACTTGTAATTTTCTTACAATGTATGTAATTTGCGGTACTTTTTTCACGTGTTGAATATATAAGCTTCCACGTGGCGTCCCTAATGAATCAATTTTGTAAAATATTTATTGAAATTATCCACATTTAATAAATATTTAAGTGACATGACCTAATGAATTATCCACATTTAATAAATTTTGTAAAATATTTATTGAAATAATATGTGAAACATTTTAGAAGATGATATGCACAATTTAAAATGAGATGTTGTTACAGATATAGATAGTATAAATCAATGGTTTATATGAATATTAAAGGGCAATTTAATCATTAAACATTGTTGAGTTTATATATTAAGACAATAATGAAGATGCTTTATATGTAATTAAGATTATGATAAGATATTATTTAATTAATTATATTTTATTTATATAATAATATCTTTTCTAATTCAAATGATTTTTAAATATATAATAAGATTTACTATTATAATTTTCTATATTATACTGTATATACCTTTTTTATAATGTAATTATATATATTAAATATATCATATGTAAAAATTATTATTGTATATACATGGTAGGCTCGATTAGACTCGCGGACTTGTTTGAACTCTATATTAAAAGCTCGAGCTCGAGCCCATTTGAGGTTGGCTCGAATCAAGCTTTTAATGAGTCAAGTTCGAGTAGCTCGCAAGCTAGCTCGCCTCGTATACATCCCTCATCATGAACAATTAAAACCTTAAATTGATAAATTCAATATTTAACTCGATCATTTCCTTTTAACATTTGAAATCGATAACACAATTTATTTTTTCGGTTTGCTTTCTTTGTTAGTTAAAAGTTTTGGATCATAATTTGTAACCCGATATCTTTTTTTTTCGAAAAATATCTAAACACCGATAAAGGTTATCTGCGGGTAAAACCTAAAAATCGATGGATATTGGATAATATTGCAAGGTACTTGTCGGGTGTTGGGTAGGATATGGATACGTATATTGTAAAAGAGTTTCAATACAAGTACACTAAAACCCGATCAAACCCGACCCATTACCATCCATGCACATTGATTTCATGTTGACGAAAAATTATAAGAGCACACGGTGTGCATCTAGCTGGCATCAGTGTTCTACGACGAGAACGCCGGGCCACGGCGTTCTGCCAGCCCACGCCGACGTTCTCGCCGGTGTTCTCGTCAAATTTTGTTGCCACCGTTTGTATACAGACGCTGGAGAAACACAACGTTTTCTTCTTTTTTTTTTTTCAATAAACAATAAATTAAATGGAGGGAAGCAGCGAAGCAAGGAGAAAATTAAGAAAGAAGAAACGATGGTGGACTGGTGTGCCGTGGTGGTGTTGATCGAAGTCAACAGAAGGTTTATATAGGAATTGATGATAATGGAGATCAATGTTTGTGGGTTATATTTTAAGATAAATAATTAATAATTAAGATTTAATGAATTTAATTTTAGTTAATATGAATGGAAATAGAGTTGGGGGTTGCAGGAAAATGGATGGGGTTTGAAGATGCAGATGAACAAAAGGGAAGATAAAAGGGTATTTTGATCCTTTCACGTGATTAACCCCTTTAATTTATTTGTTTTCTTTTAATGTATTTATTAAATTTATTTGTTTTTATATATTAATTTATACAATTATCTTCATTAAAAAATCAAATAAAACAAATAATAAAAAAACTCCAGAACACTGTCCAGAACACTGAGAATTCAGTTTCACCACACCACAGAATCCTCACTTTCAACATTCTCCATAACACTGTCCCAGAACACCGACACCACACCTTGTGCTCTAACCCAATTGTTAAATCTAGCGGCCAAATGACGAAGTTGGGGAACGAAAATGACATGATGTGACATTTTTTTAATAGATGATTAAAGACGATTTACCCATTATTATTTATTAACTATTCAATATTTCCAACCAGTCATTAATTTATAATATCGATGTTTTTTATTAACACCTAGAAATTTAAAGATCTTGTATTTTTTTTACTAGAATCTTGAACTTCACAACCTAGATTATAAAAAAAAAAAATCATTTATAAATCATTGTATTTATCAATTTAAATAACAATTGTAATATCAAAATTGCCAATTGTTTTTCTAATTGTAATATCAAAAATGCAATTTTTTTTTTTAATTTCATTTTTGGTGAATCAGAATTAGCAAAAGATCAACTCCTTTAGTTATCTTTTGCAATAGACATATTTATTTTGTGATGTTATAAAAAATTTATCAAAAGGTGCAATTTTTTAATGGACACCACGATTACTTACTACTAGGATGAAATTATTAACTGGTTACAGATAAGTTATTAAAATATTAAAAACATTGATTGATTTGATATCGAAAATTATCGTAACATACTAACATCCGCATTTGACCGCCAACTCTTTGGCGCCACCCATTTCCAAAATTTTTAATTTTTCATCAAAAATTAAATAACCAAAATTAAAAAAAGTACGATTCAAATTTACAAGTTTTGCTCTTCATCCTCATTTGATATCTCTACCTGTAACCGCATGTACATCTTAAGGCGCTTTTAGATTTGATCCATCATATATTCATCTCAATTACATACCCAGCCACCCAGGTATCGCAACTGAAGTATTATTCTCTTTTCGATTATCAATTATTGTGAAAAATTACTAAAGTAATGCTTATCATCCATCGAAGTTAAACCCCCTTTCTTTCTTTTTTTTTCTTTTTTTTGGTGTTGGTCTATCATTTTTGTTGATGTAAAGAATTATAACTTTGAAACATATCATCCTAATTCTTGAAATTGTCTGTATTTGTGGCCCTATAACAAAACAATTATTCTTTGGGATGGCTCTAATAAAATTGATGGTTACAGGGATGGTCGAAAATGGAATGTATATAGTTGAAGAGACCTCTACCTTTATCATCCTAATGGTACTATAAAATTTGCAAGCCCTTATATGTTTAAGTTAATCTATATACAGTTATATACAACGTGATCTTGTTATCTCTTGTTGTTTTGAATCATTTGATTGGTTCACATTTAACATCTTACACATTCACACAATTTGTGAGTAATTTAACATCTGTCAAGGTAGGAATCTTATTTAATACGAAGGGTCGGGGTGACTATGGGAGGTCTAATATAATAGCTCCAATGGTAGTCAAAATTTTCAATAATCCCTTTTTGTTAGAACAATTAAAAAGCTTAAAGCTGCATATCAACACATATTCATACATATTGGCCAAATTTCAGAGAAAAATAATTAGTTTTGATGCTCATTGGTTTATAAGTAGCCTTGTAAAATCATAGTTGGAGTCTCGATGTTCTTAAAGGGTAATTTTGAGCTTTCAGGTCTTATAATTGTTTTGCATAGTTTGCAGACGTCGCAGGTTGCGAGGGTTAGGAAATGGATGAAAACGGGATCTGTCTGAGATAGCTCATATTTTTTGCGCTGACCCGTTTGGGATAGAACACAACCCACATTGATCCTACCATAAGTAAATGGGTTGACACTACCATAGAAGTTATTACTTTTGCGTCTAGCCTTTTGACATGTATTGGTGCTCATCTTGCAGTAAAACTAGCAACACAGATAGGCCATTGGTCGGTGGTTTTGGCAGACTTAATCTGTTTGGGGGTGATTGTTCTTAGTGCCATGCCGAAGTACGTGTAAAAAGTTCTTTGACATATTTATCATTATTATTTCTCTTTATAGTCTATATCTTCTATTCTGTGACCATGTTTGAAGGGATGCAAGGATCATTGAACCAAACGGATTCTTCTCATTTCTAATGAAAATATTCCCTCTTCTTAAGGTACGTGATGGCAATCTTAACCCATTTATGTGAACAACTAGTTTTGTTGTTTCAAAAAGATAGATTAAGTTGTGATATCATAATAAACTTGAACGGATTCTTTAGTATTGAAAAATAAACTTACTGCTTTGATATATTATACATTTCATTAGCTTTGGTCTGCTGGTATTGTGTTCAAAATTTTTTTTGCTAAAACAGAAATAAGGAAGTGAGCTAGAGAGCCGCCTGCACTAGTAGCTGAACTGTTAGATGTTTGCCTCTTACGAGAGGTATATATCAAGGGTTATTCATTATGTCTACATTTTATAAACTAATACTATCATAATCAGTTCAGGTTTATGACATATGGCTGTTTTATATCTGTTAGTCAGATTAATTATTCATCATCACAGCTAGAGCTGGTTGTGCAATTCAGTTACGTATGAATTGGCTGATATGGATTTTGTTTTATCTCAAAAGCTACAAAGGAATGTGTGGAATGGCATGAACGGTTTGAAAGTAGGCCAAAATCTAATTTCCTAATGCATACAACCATTTAATTCTATATTTTGAAATTTTATTATCTTACTAAAATTTCTTGGTAATCATGGCCAACTCAATACTTATATGTAGAAAAAATAATGACGGGTGGATAAGGTGTTAACATAATCCCATCTGGCATGACCGATAACATAAATTGACCTCTTTTGAACCAAGCCATTTTACCTGATGTGTGTACGTGGATTCTTCTTTTGGCATTGTTAACTTGATTAGTTGAATGTTGTATGATTTGTATAGAACCTCAATGATCGGGACTTGTCTCAAAGGACTGTGATTGGCCAAGATTAGATTTGCTTACACTACCAAAGAAGGTGAACAAGAGTATGATACAGAAGAATGGTAGAGGAGATTCAAAGATTTCAAGAAGTCTAATTGATGGATTCAAAGTTCTTACAGGTACGATTAATAATGGGGTATAGTGTGTAAGGGAACTAATTGTAAGGAGTTAGCTTGGTTTTTTTGTTGATTAAAGCTAAAAATATGGGCTCTAAAATCAACTACAATTGATGTGGGTTTGCAATGAGGTCTTTTTGTCTGGGGTAAGCTTTCTGGTGGGGGAATTTAAATATTGTATGTACATATCTATCTAGTTTCATAATCAAGTAGCTGTTAGTAGATTGTATGTTGATTACTAGTTGTTTGAAGGAAAGTCATACATATTGTCAAAAAATATAGCCATTGTTGATTTTGCTCAGCTCATGTTGAACCTTTTAAATTGAAGTTGTTACAATACTTTGTATTGGCCAAGGTATGATCTCATTTTACTGACTTTGCTTTAGCCTTAGGGCTGATTCCTGGAGTTATGTTCGTAATGTTTTATTTTCATTTTATTGTAACAGGCAAGATTGGTAACTGCAGCTGAAGTGACGTGTCAAGTGAAAATCTTACTATTGCTTTTATCTAATTGGATAGCTGATAATTGAATAGTTGATTTTGTAGCAATGCATGCTGAAATATTACTTGCAAGTAATTTTCATGTAATTATTTGGAATATCGTGAATGATTGTGCATTGAATAAAATACATTTTAGTTTACCCTTTGTAACTTTTAATTCAAGTTTGTGTATTTGTATTAATAGATCAAGAACTTTGTTGTTAAAAGTCTTGAATTGATACAAGAATATGATACAATTGTGTAAAAGAGAGCTCAATTAAGTGTTGCAATAGATATTAGAAAGTGTTGCCATTTTAACCGGTAAACAAATTAAAGTGTTGCATTTATTAAGTAAAGTGTTGCCATAGCTTTGTGTAGGTATATAAGAAAGTGTTGCTTTATCTACAAAAAGTGTTGCATTTTAAAAGTGTTGCATTTCTAAACTTCAGCAACATTTTCAGAAAGTGTTGCATATTGCAACAAAAGTGTTGCTATAGATCTAAGGCGACGTTAGCTAAGGCAGCACTTGGTAAAGTGTTGCATTAGACTTAATGCAACACTTTTAAGGCTTAATGCAACACTTTTTGGGTGTTGCTTTAGCTTCATTTTGTTGTAGTGTCACAAATTAGTAACACATGTGTTAGTGATTAGTTGTACATTTAATTTGTGGTTAAGGTTAGGGTTTAGGGTTAGGTTTAGGGTTTAATAGGGTTTATGGTTTAGGGTTTATAAGGGTGTAGGGTTTAGAAGGGGTTCAAGGTTTAGGGTTTAGAAAGATTTAAGGTTTAGCGTTTTGTAAAGCGTTTAGGGTTTAGGGTTTGGGGTTTAGGGGTTAGGGTTTAGGGTTTAGGGTTTGAGGTTTGGGGTTTCTATCGACCGGTTAAAAGTGTTCCAGTTGCATGGGTTTTACTTAGTGTTGTGTTGACCGGGTTTTAAGTCATACGTGGGAACGTGCAGCATGTTTCCTGTTTTATAGGAGTAGTGGCTAGTGGTAGTTCATTTATATTTGTTTGAGTTAGTATTGCTTTAGCATTATAAATATGTTAGATAGTACTCCATTTAAGGTGTAATCAGTTTTCCCATATTTGAAAGTAATATAGCAGTGAAAAAAACCCAAAACGCATGAGAGTCGATCAATGAGTGTGTGTGTTTGTGTGTGTTCGTCGGGTTTAAGGGAAGGCTGTTTCCAACACTTGGTATCAGAGCCTAGGGATCGTAAGCAGAAGTTATCGTATGTTAGCAAGCAAGAAAGATCAGCCGGAGAAAGAAAAAGATGGTTTTGCAATTTCCCGTTTTTTACTGCAGCAGGCCAGAAAACTGACGATCACCGGAGATTGAACCGTTGGATCGTTCTAATTTTTGGACAGTGTCTTCCTGACATCTACTCCAACGTCTTGACCGTTCAGATCTTCATTTAGAGATCTGGAAGTCGTGATTGTAAGGATGGACAGTAGCAGTTTTTGTTGGCAAGAATTAAGAGCAAGTAGTAAGAAGATAGTAAGCAAGCAGCAAGAAAGCAAGAAAGAAAGAAAGAAAGAAAGAAAGAAAGAAGGCAAGAAAGCAAGAAAGAAAGCAAGCAAGAAAGAAAGAAAGCAAGCAAGAAAGAAGAAAGAAAGAAAGCAAGAAAGAAGAAAGAAAGAAAATCAGGTGCCGCGATAAAGAGAAAGAAAGTCAGGTGCCGTGAGAAAGAAAAAGGAAGAAAGAAAGAAAGTAATAGCAAGAATGATCACAGCGGTGATCAAGAAGAAAGTCGATCATCTTTTGGTGATCAAAAGTAAGCAAGAAAGCAAGTAGCATGAATCGGGTCATGTGTGACTCGTAGAAAGTAGCGAGACCGGATATTATGGTTCGAATAGCAAGTTAGAAAGCAAGAAGATTCGATGTTAGCAAGAAAGAGAATCGAATCAAGCAAGCAAGTAGCAAGTTGAACGGGTTAAGATCATCAAGATTACGGGGGTGAATATTGGGTAATCTTGATGGGTCAAGTCATGGGTCACGGGTCAAGTATTGTGGAGCGGATCAGTGGGTAGTTTGATCCATATGACAGATCGACCGGTTAAAAGTGTTCCAGTTGCATGGGTTTTACTTAGTGTTGTGTTGACCGGGTTTTAAGTCATACGTGGGAACATGCAGCATGTTTCCTGTTTTATAGGAGTAGTGGCTAGTGGTAGTTCATTTAAGGGAAATCCACATGTGTTAGTAAATGTGAAACCCACCAAAAAATTGAAAAAAAAAAAAAACTTTTCGAAAGTATGTCTTGAGGGACGGCAAATCGAAGAGGAGAAAACGACGAATTTAATGGTGCAATTTTCATAATTTTTCGATTTGTCGTTTGTGAAATAATTGATGTTGGGGGTAAATGGGTTTTGTACATGTGGAACATTCTCTTTGTACACATGGCTTGATATCATTGGTTCCCTCATTCTCACACAAATTCATATTCTCATTTGAACCCTACCCTATATAAATATATCCAATTACTTTCGAGTATTTTAACGCTTTTGTGACTTTGTAAGAAAAGAAGTTTATTTATGGAACAGAGTTTGGACTTGACTTCTTAAAAAAACATAATTTGTCTATAAAACTTTGTACAGTTTTAAAGTTGAAGGAATGTGAACATTCCATGGAATCTGATTTTTGCAAAAAGTAACACCCAAATTATTTTATCATGAATCCTTCTAAATGACTAAATCCATGAACCAAACCGGGCCTAAGGCTATTATATTTCGACTTTGCCTGTAACATTTTTAGTCTTTCATTAATTTTTCTACTATAATTTTACATAACTACAACACAATGTTTGAAACATCATTATATACAAAGATAGGAAAGGACAAAAAAAAAAGAAAAATAATGAAAGAAAGAAAAGGGGAAGATAAAGTATTAGAGGCTGTTTATTTCTTTTCCTATTAACTCGTATATGAATGTATGAAAGTACGGATACACATGGCAGTATGAATAAGTTTTGAATGAAATATTGTTGTTTATTTTGTATCAATCGAAATATTTGAATAATAAAAACTAATCGTATCATTTTTAACCTTTTGTTAGAATACATGGTATACAAATTATTAATTTATGAACATTTAATATACAAGTAATAAATACAGAGTAATACTTTTATAATATACGAGTTTTATAATTTTGACATTTTTGGGACGAAGTGGAACTGTGGAACAGATTGATGAGTCACTCGGGCCGCTCATGTAATAATTCTCATAGACAGGCAGACAGCCCAACCATCGATTTGGGCCCCAAATTCAACTCTTTCAAACTTACCATGATTCAGAATTTCAGATTCATGCAATCTTTTTATATTTGAAAAATCACCTTTTTACCATTTTTTATAAATGTTAAAAGAAAATTTACTTTTGTTAAAAAAGTGTAGTAGAAAAATGTTTCAAAAGTTAACAACGGCCAGGTTACAAACTTGTCGGGCTAGTTGCGAGTTGCGACTTCCGAGCACGTGGCCAAGAAACGGGTAGCAATTGTCAGATTGCTAGCTGCGCATAGTCGGGTTGCAACTTTAGAGTCGTTGGCCGGTCGAATGGTACGGGGTTTTGCGAGGATGTGAAGTGCTGAGTCGTGGTCCTGGAAGCAGGGTCATTGTGTGATAGACCGGTCAAACTGCAAACTATTGTAATATTACCATTGGACAGCCCAACCATAGTTTTGGGCTTTGAATTCAACTCTTTTATGTTTGAATATAGTAAATAGAGTAGGGTTCAAATGAGTACAACAATTTTGAGTGAAAATAGGGGAATTAATTTCAACCACTCATTTTCATCAAATACTTATTTCCCCCACATTTTTGAAACTTAAATATCTCACAACGGCAAGTCGAAAAGTCATGAAAATTGCACCATAAAATTCAGCGTTTTCACCTCTTCGATTTGCCGTCCCTCAAGGCAAACTTTTGAAAAAAAAATAAAATTTTCGTTTTTTGGTGGGTTTTACAAATTAATAACACATGTGTTATTTATTTGTTGTACATTTGATTTGCGGTTAGGGTTAGGGTTTAGCGTTAGGGTTTAGCAGGGTTTAAGGTTTAGTATGATTTAGGGTTAAGAGTTTCGTAAAGCGTTTAGGGGTTAGTGTTTAGGGTTTAGGGGTTAGGGTTTAGGGTTTCGGAGGGTTTCGGGACCGAAACCCTAAACCTCAAACCTTAAACCCTAAACCCTAACTGCAACACTAACACATGTGGTAATAATATGTAAACCCAACAAAAGATGATAAAAAAAAGTGGTCGAAAGTATAGCTTGTGAGATCTTAAATCGAAGTGGAGAAAACACTTAATTTTATGGTGCAATTTTTATAATTTTTCGACTTACCGATTGTGAGATTTTAAGTTTCAAAAATGTGAGGGAAATGAGTATTTGATGAAAATGAGTGGTTGAGATTGATTCCCCTATTCTCACACAAATTCCTATTCCCATTTGAACGTCAATCATAGTAAATAAACAGATCTTTGCAACCTTTTTCTATCTCGTTAAGAATTGTGTGTACAAACGAGAACATGCATATCCGTCATAAATCATCATGCATGATAGCATGATATAGGATTACAGGGTACTAACGTACGTATTTCAAACTACGTTTTTTGGTTGCTATTTCCTGAACTGTCTTTTAATTAAGTTAATTAATTAATCGGCAGGCTCGGTGTTTAGGGGTGCAGTCTGTGCAACTGCACAGGGTCCCAAATTTTCTGAGGGCCTTTAATTCTAAAAGAAGGTATATATACTTAACTTTATAAAGTCAAATAAGTTACTAACACAGCTTGCATGGTTGAGGTGTTGGCATTTAAAGTAAGTGGCGCAGGTTCAAATCTTCTTTCCAACAAATATGTGCACCTTTCTTAGTTTATGCGTATATGTTTTTTGACGACTTTCGACTATTTCTTTTACTAATGTTTATATTGATGTGTCTTTAGGACCTTTACATTTGTTTTTATAATTGATTAGTTTTAGTTGAACAGTAATTAGTATCATTAATCAACAAATGTAATTAAAAAATATGATTGATGTTATATACTTGTATGAAAGAAAACTTTGCTTATTAGTAAACTAACACAAGAATGACATATATCAAAAAATTAAATTTTGATCAATGTGTTTCGTCGAGATAAACGCAATTGCACCCGTTATTTTAGTTATGTTTTCTATAAACTTTAATATTAGTACCACACTTATTTAAGATTCGCGTGTTTAAAGGCCTACATTTTTGTTTTGGCACAAGGCCACCAAAATTAGAGCACCGGGCCTGTTAATCGCGTATGAGTTTTATTAGGTTATTTAGCGTATACCCAAAGGGCATACTACCATCTAGTATATAACTATATACTGCGTATATATTATGATATTATAAAGGTGTTACATCGCGGATATTGATTGTACATAAACACATACTACTAGTAAGTGGTTCATGTTCTTAACAACAAAAAATGTTCGTAACGATGAAAAAAAAAAAATTGACAAACAAGCTAGATTACATTTTATCAAGAATATTAGATTAGATGTTGGTTTGAATTTTAACAATAAAATTAAAACAGTCGTTGTTACTCATGTGGGTGAGGTATCTATTGACGTTTTGCATCATGGCATGTGCTGATGTGGATAACAATTGTTCAACCACAAGTTTACACGTAGGAAAGAACCACATGCCAATGATTTTTATCCATGTCACCTTTACCGGTGGTCCCTAGTGTCTCCATTATGACACGAATTTATGTTTTCTCTTTGTCTCCTATGATTTCTTTGTAAAAGATTCGCGTCTCTAGTTTCTACGTCGTATTTATGCAAGAAAATAATAATTAATAATAATATAGGGTAGGGTTCAAATGAGAATATGAATTTGTGTGAGAATGGGGGAACCAATGATATCAAGACATGTGTACAAAGAGAATGTTCCACATGTACAAAACCCATTTACCCACAACATCAATTATCTCACAAACGACAAATCGAAAAATTATGAAAATTGCACCATTAAATTCGTCGTTTTCTCCTCTTCGATTTGCCGTCCCTCAAGACATACTTTCGAAAAGTTTTTTTTTTTCATCTTTTTGGTGGGTTTCACATTTACTAACACATGTGTTAAAGTGTTGCGTTTAGGGTTTGGGGTTTAGGGTTTAGGGTTTAGGGTTTGAGGTTTGGGGTTTCTCCCCGAAACCCCAAACCTCAAACCCTAAACCCTAAACCCTAACCCCTAAACCCCAAACCCTAAACCCTAAACGCTTTACAAAACGCTAAACCTTAAATCTTTCTAAACCCTAAACCTTGAACCCCTTCTAAACCCTACACCCTTATAAACCCTAAACCATAAACCCTATTAAACCCTAAACCTAACCCTAAACCCTAACCTTAACCATAAATTAAATGTACAACTAATCACTAACACATGTGTTACTAATTTGTGAAACCCACCAAAAAATGAGAAAAAAAAAGTTGTTAAAAGTATGCCTTGAGGGACGGCAAATCGAAGAGGAGAAAACGCTGAATTTTATGGTGCAATTTTCATGATTTTTCGACTTACCATTTGTGAGATATTTAATTTTTAAAAATGTGGAGGAGAGAGAATAAAGTGTGTAGGAGAGAGAATAAAGTGACACATGACAGAAATCTGTTGGTTCCCTCATTCTCACTCAAAATTGGTGTACTCATTTGAACCTTACTCTAATAATATAATAATTATAATAATAATGATAATAATAATAATAATAATTAATAATAATAATAATAATCTTTTTTTGTATATTAAAAGAAAAATCTTTAGAGAATAAGAACCATTAAATGGAGATCAACAATTAAGATCTAACCATTAATTTATTTAATGACATCATTAATCTTATTTTTATATGGCTAAAAGACTAATATACCCTTCTATATTTACAATATATACCTTTCAATATTTACAATATAAATCCTATGTTTTTCCTTTAGTTGTAGATAATCCTCCATATATTTTATGAAAGTTTTAATTTAATAACTACTTTATTATTTCTTTCATAATTCAAACTCTTTCTACAATCTTATTTATTAAAAGAAAAATCCTTAGAGAATAAAGACCATTAGATGAAGATTAACAATTAAGATCCAACCCTTAATTTAATTTATTTAACGACATCATTAATCTTATTTTTATGTGGCCAGAAGACTAACATACCCTTCAATATTTACAATAAAAATCATATGTTTTTCCTTTAATTGTTAGGATAATCCTCCAAATATTTTATGAAAATATTAATTTAATAACTACTTTATTATTTATTCCATAATTTAAACTCTTTCTACAATCTTATTTATTTTATTTTTTCTGGAAAAAAACCCAATAACTTATATTCAATTCCAAAAAATTTATAACTTCATTCAATCGCCCAGTTATTTAAATTCTTATACGACCTTCCATTTTGAATTCTTTTTATCAATTTCTAATTTACGATACAGCTATGGATACGGGTACTTAACTATTTTTCATGGACGATTCTGCGAATTTCACGGGTCCTAAACTAGTAATAATAATAATAATAATAATAATAATAATAATAATAATAATAAATACTCCCTCCTTTCAAAAGAAAATTGGCACCCACACAAAATTGTTAGCTTTATGATAGTATGATAAAGTGTTCATTTTATCCTTATATTTAAAGCAAGTTTGACTAAAATTTTTGAACAGTAAGTTATTAAAAGTAGAAAGGTATTACACTCAATCAAAATTTACCAAAATAAATTCACAAAATGACATGGCAAGTAAAACTAACCAAATTACATCAATTTATTTTCTCTCTCTCATATTTCTCTCTCATCATTCTATTGGTACAAGTCATTTTGTGGACAAAATTTTGTAAAAACTATGTGAGTTTATCATTTCTTTTAAAAGTAATAAATGAAAGTATTTTTGAATTTTTAACGATGATTTGTAGTAATTTTTTGTAAATTGACATTTAAATAGGAACGTAGGGAGTAATATTTGGATCACCTCATATATACAAAATTAATTATGTAAATTATGTTAAACATTATATGTAAATATGGTAATGTATTTATATTTTATTTCATGGCTAAATTACTAGAAAAGTAGAAAAGGTATGAGTATCATTTATGTTTATAACACTACTATAGTAAAAAGACATATCATTTATTTAAAAGTGTTGATTTGTACATCACTAAAAATTTAATCAAATACTATCAATACGTATTATTTTATTGTATTGTATAACACTTCATAGCAGAATTAGTGTTATATGACTAAATTTTAGTGTTGTACAAATCATCGGCAATTATTTATTATAGTACTTAGTAGTATAGTACTCGATTTTATCTTTCGGTATAATAATAAACGAGTATTTAGCTACTAGATGTTAAAAAGATTTGTTATTATCGTCTAGATTTACGAACAAATAGGGAATTGGTGATGAAGACTTTTACTTCCATTGTGGGGCACACTAGAGGATCTAGTTACGTGGCTATTGAAACTTCTAGCAAATCAATAGCTTGCATATCTATGGACTATATATGGATCTTCAATTCGTTACTTGGTATATCCATTTATAGAATGGAAGCTTCAATTATTCGCGAGAGTGGTTATTCATGTTTCTATTTATAGAATGGAAGCTTGAATTATTTGCCAGTTCGTTTCTAGAATTGTGCTTCCACTCAATTATTGAAGTCAACCTTATTTGTTTTAAAAAATAAGGGTCGGTCAACATTGTTTATCTTTACATGCATGAACGTGATGTCACGAGATTTTGAAGTGTTCCAAGCAGAGTAACCAAAGTACATATTTTAATCACTCATATCATCCAACCCTGAATACCTCAGATGCATATCAAGTTAGATTATTATTTGGTTAATTCAAACATCTTAATAAGCTAAACTAAAATCTAAGATTTGTAGTTTATTCTTTTATATATATATCCAAGAGTTTGATTAAAAATCCACGATAGCCACCAAAACTGGACCAATAGGTCGAGACTCAATTTAATGCAGAGTTTGAAGAGTGTGTTTGGCAACTCTAGTTTTGAAAATTCTTGGGACTTACGTATGCTTCTAACTTTTAGAAGCTTTAAAAAATTAATCCTTGCTACTTGGTCGTTCTTTCAAGAGATAATCAGGTGAAACACAATTTTGTCTCAACACTTTCCTCCATATTGGAATGAATGGGAAGAAACCACTTTGTTTCTTTCTATCCCTTTCAAGTTAAGAATATAAGTCATTTAGGGCGTACGTATTTAATTACAGAAAAATTTCTTCTTTTTTCCTTTTCTGTTTTTGCAGAAATTGATAATACATTTATTTTATAACAAAACAAAAAGAAAAAGAAAAACAAATATGCAACGTCCACAAGAGGACAAGCTCGAGGATGGACGAAGAAAGACATTACGCCGCCTTTCGAGATGCACCGTTCTATATGGGAAGGACGTGAAGGACGCTTTCCATAGGGAGAAGTCTTACATAGTTAGTTCCTTTCACTGTCAAATGTTTGGTATTGATGGCAACATTTGATGCACATTTAGTTACGAAGGTGACTCTTTAATTTCCAACCTCCTTATAATTCGATTTAATATGGCTTGATCGCAAAGGACCACATTTGACAAAGACCATCAATTTGGTATGCTTACTTTTTAGACCATGAGCACTGCACTGCCGCACTGGGCCGGAAGCATGTTGGGAAATCTTGGTCCCCAGACTCCCATTTAACGATCTAAAGTTATGGTTAAGATTTTATTACAGCAACGACACTTGTTGATGTTAGGCAAAGATCACAAACAACGTTAAATGCCCAACTGAAGTATATGAAAGTTGGCCTATAATGATCAAAGAATAATCATCATGCAATAATTATTTATTGTAGATTGAAAAAATATCACCTCTCTTATTTATGTAGATGCGGCGGGACTATTATGGGTCGACATTACACCTTAAAATTTTGAGAAAAATGTCATTTTCTCATGACTTAATGGAATAACAAGATTATTGAAATATCTCGATAAAGTGAGATTCCATTAGATTTGGTATAGTTCTATATCGTTTCTTATCACAGGTTTCGCTTAACATTCATAGCATCGATTATGATTAATTTTCACTTTTTATTTTTTGACATTTGTATCGGCAAAAGTTAAGATACATCGTAATATCAGACTTCGACACTCATCTAATTCAACTAAAAAATCGGGTTTTACAACATTGGTTATACGGAGTATTTTCAAACACATATACACGTACTTCCAAAGTTACAATATAAACAAATTTATATTCCGTTAAGTTGTTAATTTGTTATCCATCCAACACGTGGTATTCTATTTAGGGTATCACCTCTCCCTACTATTTATATATCTTCCTCCCCCACCGTTCTTCCTCAAATCTCTCATTCATTTATTCTTTAGTAAATATTTATTTTATAACATTAATTCCAACAACAAATAACAATGGCTACAATAGCTGTTTCTACTTATTCAACACTACACCATAAAACCATAGTGAATTTCCCTTCATCCCCTGTACCTTCATCTTCCATATCTTACAACAAAAAAATCAAATGTGCAATTCAACCACATTCCATCCTCAGTATTCCTAATCACACTTCTAACTTACCATCACATAGATGGAACTTGTTCCAAAAAATGGTCGCAACAACATTGGACAAAATCGAAAACATTATAACAACTGAAGGAAAAAAACATCCCTTGCCCAAAACAGTTGACCCAAATGTCCAAATCTCCGGAAACTACTCACCCGTACCCGAACAGCCTGTTACGCATTCTTTACAAGTCATTGGACAAATCTCGGAACAAATTCAAGGCGTTTATTTACGAAATGGAGCTAACCCGTTACTCGAACCAACTTCAGGACACCATTTGTTTGACGGAGACGGTATGATTAATGCCGTAAAATTTGAAAATGGTTCGGTTAGTTACGCTAGCCGGTTTACTGAGACTCAACGGCTCATTCAAGAACGTGAGATTGGCAAACCGGTTTTCCCTAAAGCAATTGGAGAATTACATGGACATTTTGGCATTGCTAAACTAATTTTATATTATGTTCGCAGTCTATGTGGTTTGGTTGATTCTAGCCGAGGTATCGGGGTGGCTAATGCCGGCTTGGTTTACTTTGATAACCACCTTTTAGCAATGTCCGAGGATGATTTTCCGTACCATGTACGTGTCACATCCAATGGGGATTTGGAAACAGTCGGACGGTACAACTTTAATGAGCAATTAAAGTGTGCAATGATAGCACACCCTAAAGTGGATCCCGTTACGGGGGAATTATTTGCGCTTAGTTATGACATTGTTCGGAAGCCGTACTTAAAGTATTTTAGGTTTTCCCCCGGTGGTACTAAATCTGAAGATGTCGAGATTCATTTGCAAAAACCGACGATGGTTCATGATTTTGCGATCACCGAAAATTTTGTTGTGGTTCCGGATCACCAAGTGGTTTTCAGTATGTCCAAGATGATCACGGGTGGGTCACCTGTGGGGTACGATAAAGAGAAGGTATCGCGTTTTGGGGTTTTAAATAAGTATGAACTGGACGGGTCAGGTATTAAATGGGTCGATGTTCCCGATTGTTTTTGTTTCCATCTTTGGAATGCATGGGAAGAACCGGAGTCCGGCGAGGTTGTTGTGATTGGATCGTGCATGACTCCGCCGGACTCCATTTTTATCGAGTGTAACCAAGAATTAAAAAGTGTGTTATCCGAAATCCGACTAAATCTAAAAACTGGAGAATCTTGTAGACGAGCAATAATCTCACCTGAAAAGGACGTAAATTTGGAGGTTGGAATGGTGAACAAAAACCTTCTTGGCAGAAAATCAAAATACGCTTACTTAGGTATTGCGGAACCATGGCCAAAAGTGTCTGGTTTCGCTAAAGTAGACCTTTCTACAGGAGAAACCATTAAATATATCTATGGTGACTCAAAATACGGCGGCGAGCCTATGTTTATTCCTAGGTCTGATAAGTATGAAGACGATGGTCACATTCTAGCGTTTGTTCACGACGAAAAGACTTGGAAATCGGAGCTACAAATCGTGAATGCAAAGACAATGGAACTAGAAGCAACCGTGATGCTTCCAGCGAGAGTTCCGTACGGTTTTCATGGAACGTTCGTTAGCATGGATGAATTGGCAACACAAGCTTAAGAGTGGACATATAGCATTTAAGGGGAACAGATTGTATGCTTTAGAGACTGTAATTATAAATTTGAGGTCAACATGAGGAGTTATCATGTTAATATGGATTTGTACGATGAGGGTGAAACTTTGAATACAGAATGGACATAGTATTAATTAGTAATAGTAATTACCAATTAGTAAATTTTGTTATACGGAGTAATAATAATAACTTTATTAAAAGCTGGAAGGGAAAAAAGCAAAAGAATATAAAAAATGGGCCGTAAAGAGGCGGAAGCCTTCTAACCTTATATGGGAATATGGGATGAGGCCCAAATTTGGTTAGTATCAAGTATAACTAGAGATGCACATCGAAACCGGGTTCGACAACCCGACCCGATTTGAAACCGGTTTGAAACCGGTCAAAACCGGGTTTGACCAAAACCGGTTCGGTTTGGGTTCAAACCGCCGGTTTGAAACCGGTTTGGGGTTATATCCGTTGAAACCGGGTTGGAACCGGTTTTACCCGACCCGATTTGAAAAACCGGTTTTCAAACCGGTTTGAAACCGGTTTTTATTTTTTGAACTTTAATATATCCGTTGGTACTCCATATAGCCGTTTTTTTTTGCCATTTAATTACGTTTTTGCCATTATGATTCAAGTATATATATATCATATCATTTAGGAACCAAAACACACATTTACACACTCATATTTATATACAAATACTCAAAAACGCATATATATTTTCGTTTCGAAAATGGCAATTCAATCTTCTTCGGCTTCCCATGGTGTTGGTTCTTCAAATGCACCAACGATTGTGAAACAATTGCCCAACAAAAGAAATCCGGAGATTTGGAGTGCTTACGACAAAGTGTTGTTGTCGGATGGTTCGATTAAAGCGCATTGTAAACGTTGTAAGTTGTTCTTCAAACCCGACTCCAACACCACCTTGAAAAATCATACCGAGAAGCATTGTGCGGGACTCAAAGGTAATCCGGAAGCAAGTGGGCAATCATCGATGGCACGAGATGGTTCTATATTTACATACGATGTGGAACGGTGTCGACAAGCTTTTGCGGGTTATGTAATTCAAGAAGCTTTGCCTTTCAACCACTTCGACAACCCTCGGCTTACTAGGGTGATTCAAACCACTCTTCAACCGCGATATAACAATGTAAGTCGTACTACTCTTAAACGCGATGCCCTTAAATTGTGGAAAGATGCTAAAAAACAACTAAAAATAGGTTTTGAAAATTTAAATACATGTGTATCATTAACAACCGATGTTTGGTCGGCTCCTCATGGTTTGCCCGGTTCGTACCTTTGTGTAACCGCACATTGGGTTGATCCCGCAACTTGGCAAATGATGAAACGTACCATTGCTTTTGAAGACTTTGAGTATCCTCACACGGGTCAAAACTTATTTTACATGTTACGAAGTGTGATTAAAATGTTTAAATTGGAAGAAAAGGTTTTTTCAATCTCTTTTGACAACGCTAGTAATAATACACTTGCCGTTTCAAAATTAATACTAAAATATGCACCACCATTGAAGGGCATTTTTTATCATAGTCGATGTGTTGCACACATCATTAACTTGGTTGTGCAAGCCGGACTAGCGGTTGAAGATGTAGACGAAGTAAAAACGAGGTTTAAATCTATGTTGCAAGACGTTTTTTAAAAGGGTAAAGCTAGATACAAATCTTATATGAAATTGTGCAAGGATGCAAATTCTATTTTTTTAACCCCTAATTGGGACATGCCCGTTAGATGAAATTCGATCTACCATATGTTTGTATGTGGTTTACGCCAACGCGATACTTTACAAGTTTTTCATGATCATCTTCTTACAAAAAGTCTTGCAATACCATTTCCAATCGCATATTGGGAGTATATTAAAAAGATGGTCGAATTGCTCAAACTTTTCAAAACCGCGACTACTTTATTATCGGGTGTTTATTATCCAACTAGTCATTTGGTGCTTAATCAAATTTGGTTAATGACTACAAAATTAAACGACTACATGTATAAAGGTCCTTTATTTGAAGAAATGGTGGCTCCCATGAAAGAAAAACTAAAAAAATATTTTCAAGAAATGCCACCGGTAATTACTTGTTCCGCCGCAATGAACCCTTGTTTAAACGTTACCGGGGTGGAAATGCTTATCGATAACATTTGTCACAATTTGGATTTGAATGAGGCCGACCCATTGTTTTCACATAATGCAAAAACGGATTTTAACAAATATTTGGGAGATTTATTTGGCGTATATTTTCAAAAATATAGTTCAACCACACATGTGTCCGGTAGTACGGCTAACCCAATGTTTTCTTCATCTTCTTCTAGCAATCCAATGCTAAACTTTTATAATAGTTTAAGACAAGAAAACAATAAACGGGCAAGAGGTGATGGTAACCAAAATACCACTAACGAATATGGGAGATATACGACCACGGATTTTTTGGCCACTATTCTACCCAATGAGTTCGAACAATTTGATATTTTGGCTTGGTGGAAAGAGAGGGAATCTCAATTTCCCATTCTAGCCATCATGGCCCGAGATTTACTAACCGTCCAAGCTTCTACGGTAGCTTCGGAATCCGCTTTTTCTCTTAGTGGCAGGGTATTATCTATACGAAGAACAAGACTCACACCGGCCTCCTTAGAGATGTGCATTTGCTTGAAGGATCACTTGGACGCCGCGGAACGCATACAAAATGTATCAAGTCTTGAAGGTGAAATGGAATACGAAGAAGACATACACAATATCGAGGTGGAAGAAGGTGTAACAATATCACTTTCCGACGAAGAAATTGCTCTTGATCAAGCTTCGCGCGAGGCTACCTCCGAAGAAGATTTCGACTTTTGAAGATTAATACAAGTTGAAGATTACTACTCGATTACATTTTCGGGTGATGGCCATGCCGAAGCTCGAAATGTATTCGTTGGTATATTTTATATTTTTAGTTGTAATTGTATTATGAAGACTTAGAAGACTTTTGTTTAAGTTATTGTTCAATTACGTTTGTATTACTAATGTTCTACCAATTCAATAAAAAAAAATTTGCTCCAAACATTGTTTATCCTTAAAAAGCCTAACGCTAAAACGTGTTTGATAAATGCAAGGAAGTTTTTACTAAACACACGGAAATGTACAACTCTTTATGCATACAGTATCACTTTTTATGCACATGTTTCCTTGCATTTAGTAAAACATTCCTTGAAAGTATCAACTCACTTTGAATTATATAGAATTTTCGGATTCAATAATATTTTTAAGGAGATTTAGAAGCCTTTTGGTTATGTTATTGATCAATTATGTTTCCATTACTAATGTTCTACAAAGTTAATGAAAAAAAATTGGCCCAAACGTTGCTTTTCATTAAAACGCTTAACGCCCTAACGTTTATGAATTATATAGAATTTTCGGATTCAATAATATTTTTAAGGAGATTTAGAAGCCTTTTGGTTATGTTATTGATCAATTATGTTTCCATTACTAATGTTCTACAAAGTTAATGAAAAAAATTTGGCCCAAACGTTATTTTTCATTAAAACGCTTAACGCCCTAACGTTTATGAATTATATAGAATTTTCGGATTCAATAATATTTTTAAGGAGATTTAGAAGCCTTTTGGTTATGTTATTGATCAATTATGTTTCCATTACTAATGTTCTACAAAGTTAATGAAAAAAATTTGGCCCAAACGTTGTTTTTCATTAAAACGCTTAACGCCCTAACGTTTATGAATTATATAGAATTTTCGGATTCAATAATATTTTTAAAGAGATTTAGAAGCCTTTTGGTTATGTTATTGATCAATTATGTTTCCATTACTAATGTTCTATAAAGTTAATGAAAAAAATTTGGCCCAAACGTTGCTTTTCCTTAAAACGAAGACGTGCGAGCGAAAATACGATTTTTATAAAAAAAAACCGGTTTGAAACCGGTTTTGAACCCGAACCGGTTTGGACCCTACCCAAACCGGTTTGGGTCGGGTTGGGGTTTTGGGGTGCCCAAATCGGGTTGAACCCGAACCGGTTTTGGGCCAAACCGGTTTTGACCAAGTTTGACCAAAACCGGTTTCGGGTCGGGTCGGGTCGGGTTTGATCAAAACCGGTTTTTGCGCATCACTAAGTATAACCACCCAGAGGAGCCCATCAAATTGAATAAAATTATAAAGTTACATCGTAGATAATTTATATAAGAGTGCGGTTTCAAATGAGAATAGTAAAAGTGTTGAGAATAGGGAAATCAATGAAAATACTCCATTTTCATTAGGGGTGGAGGGGCACTTTAGTCATTATACATTCTATTTAGTTCTAATCAAATAAATACAAATTTAAGAAGAAAAAACAAATATTGTATATATATATATATATATATATATATATATATATATATATATATACAGAAATATACATACAGAACACACGTACGTAAGGTTTTTCAAAAACCTTCGATTCGATCTCAAAAAACTTGAAATCAAAGGTGCGTTTTCGTTAATTCGAATCGAATTCATCGAATACATCAATTCGAATCAAAGGTACGTAAATCGTCGTGATTAAAGTAGGGTTTATTTGTGCGAATTTCATCGATTGAGTTTTCACGTTGTTAATATCGGCTATTAGGATCTTTTCAACGTTGTTAATATCTGATGTTTACGATTCTAATTAACGAAAACTCGAATGTAAACTGATTTGTACTTGTTCAACAATCAATTTTGATTCGATTTGAAAAAAAATCATAACACGTACTGATTCAACGATCATGAAACTCCTCTATTGTCGATGTATAATCTTTGGTGCCCAATGTTTGGTCCCGGTTTAAGAAATTTATCCCGGTTTATGAAAATATTCATACAATGCATTAGTTTCGTTTGGATTATATCTCATGTAATTATTGGAACTATGGAGATAATCAACTCCTCTATTGTTGATGTATAATCTTTGGTGCCCAATTTTTGGGCTTTAATAAATTTTTTTGCTTTTCCTAAAAAAATATCTTCATTACCAACAACATAAAAATATTCATTTAAGATACTCACAACACACATCATATGAGAGTAAATCAAACCACTTGATTTTAATTTCATTGTAAGTTCGAATTCATAACCAATATGTCAACACTCCCTATCTTATTACGAATAACATATGTTGGCTTTTAAACGTGTGATTATAAAACATAATAGTCATTATCCACCATCATAAACTAATTAACACTAGTGTTTACGTGTAAGGATCGCTACAATGCACAAGTACCTTGCTTAATAGTAGATATAAAATATAGTGTATCTTTATGCATCTAATAATTGAATAAATTAAAACGAAGGTTTATCAATACTCCCTAGTCCCTACTAAAACATTTACTATTTTAAAATGTGAAAGTCGGCCAATATTTACCACAAAAGCAGATTTATTTATTACTAATAGCAAGAAATGAAACAATGTTTCACATTTTGGATTTAAAAGTCAGTGTAATGATATGATATTCCACACAATGATTCACACATACTTTCCACTTATTTTCTCTCTAAATCTTTACTATATACAACTAAGATGGGATGAAGGAAGTACAAGTATTTTGTGAAGTATGAAAGTACCAATGAGATTGTAATATTTGTACAAAATTCATTCACCCCCAAACTTATCTCACAGACGTCAAATCGAAAAATTATGAAAATTGCACCATAAAATTCAGCGTTTGCTCCTCTTCGATTTTCCGTTCCTCAAGGCATACTTTCGACGAGTTTTTTTTTCTCTTCGTTTTTTGGTGGGTTTCACAAGTAATTACATATGTGTTAAATTGTTGCGTTTGAAGTTTAGGGTTTGGGCTTTGAAGTTTGGGGTTTAGGGTTTTTGCAAAACTATGGACACAACAAAATGTCAAAATCTTTCTATTAACCGGGTGTTAGAACAAATGAACGTGCTTAATACGATTTATTAAATGAAAAAGTTAGATTACATAGTACTACTGTAAAACACAAATAAACATTATAATCATCTTATATACTACTTCCATGCCATTATAAATGTATTGTTTTAACTTTTTAAAATCTTTCTTTTTCAACTTTGAGCTTAAATATTTTTGTTTGTATTATATAATACATGATAAAAATTATACAAATGAAAATACACTTAAAACTCAATATATTCATATATTTTGCATCAAGTATATAACACAAACAAAAATATTTAAGATCAAAATTAAAAAATAAAAGATTTTAAAAAGTCAAAACATGATACTTATAGTGAGACAGATGGAGTATCATTTGACTCATCTTTTATGAATCGATCAAAAATTACAATCCACTAATATTACTAGTTACTTACAAAGTTACAATCAAATTCAATGGATCAAAATTATGAGTCAAACTTAGTACAACTCAGATGAGTTGATATCAAGATGTTTCACGTGCACCGGGAAACAATTAAATTATTAAATTAAATATAAATAATAGAATCATTGTCCTTAATTAGGTAGTTAAGCTCAAATAACACGATCTATATGAATTAATTACTAACAAAATCAGCTACCCGACAAAGTTTAGGAAAATGCTCCGCTACGTGTACCGTGATTCACGCAGAGTAACCAAACATATAAAATAAAAAAAACGTGAATCGTAATGCAAACAATTTACCTATACATTTAAGATGTGAAAAAAGTTGTATATGTAAATTGTTTTAAATTGTTATATAAAATTTAATTGTTCGCGTTTTATATGATGCCATAAGATAAGATAAAGACATATTTTTAAAAAATATGTCTCCTAAAATATATATGCACGTATAGTGCGGAAATTAAAGTACATTATGTATTTAATTAATAATTACGGAGTAATACTGTTACGCTGCGCATAGACCTCTCTACCTACCCCTCTTACCTCTTGGTTGTAATCAACCAGATCGTTTAACCCTTATATATATATCAACAAGATGCAAGTGTACGTTTAACATTATAAATATAAATATAAATATAATATTTTTTTTATATAAAAAATAATATAATAAGACACTATTATTATACAAGATAATTTATCCCCCATTAGTTTAGCAGTTCTTGTGATACGAATCAACGCATTGATGGAACCGGATCTTTGCTAAGTATATTACTGTATTACATAGAAGATAGAGTACATTAAAGTGTATCATTCCGGCCACCAACGCACCAACCTCCCACTAACTCTAATAACTATATTTGGTTCCTTGAGTATCATTGTATATATTATAATATGTACAACTCGAATTTCTTTTTTTTCTTTTTTGTTTTTGCTATATATATACACTAACTTTTAAACCCGTGTATTTATATGGGTCGCTGAATGTATATTTGATTATTGTTTATAGAAATTTATGTAGACGGTAAAAGTCTAACGTTGTATATGAATTTAAATGTATGTATGAAGTTTGAAAATATGAACATGTATCTTGTGATCAGACTGCGGAAGAGGCAATAAGCTTATTGATAATAACACTAATCAAGGAGGGGGATAAGGTTAATTAATTTTTGTGTAGCATAATTCAACGCTTTAGCCCCCTTAATAATTCAGTCAAGTTTCGCCAATGAGCACGTACGTGTTCAAATTGCTTTTTTTTTGGAAACGGCAAATATTATTATAAGGGGATCAAACTCAACTTAGCAAGGAGCTAAGAAAGACATACAAAGAGGAATTACAATAACCAAAAGTTTAAAAAGGACAACAACTCCACTCAACCCAATTATAAGAGGTTTTACTCATATGCTTAATCCATAAAAAGGAAGTTGATATAATGTCGTCCGTGATAACCAAGCTTGATTTCCGAATCTTGTTAAACACCATTTCGTTCCTTGCCTTCCATATGAACCACAACGCGCACTGAATTATGGCAATCATTAGCTTCCGTTTCTTGGTATTATTACTCCAATTGGTACTAAATTCCACGAGTTCCAGAACTGAAGATATGTTGGGGAAAGGAATACCACACCAAGCGAAAATCTTGCGTAAAACCTCCATGTCTCTCGAGCATAACACAAGTGCATGATTGTGACATTCATGAGGAGAATCACACAACATACAACGAGCCGAACCAATATTCACACCTCTATCCATTAAACCCTTAGCCGAGGGAATTTTGCCCAAGCATGCCCTCCAAACGAAACAATTAACCTTCAAAGGAATTAACTTTGACCATGGCATATTACCATAACCGGGAGAAGAAATGACTTCATCAATACGGGACCTTATTATACCCACTTTGTAAGTTCCATCCGGGATCAAGTTACAAATCAATTTGTCTTCTGAAGATGAGGGACAAAAAGATGACAATGAGTGCAATAGATCCCTGAATTCGTCGATGAAAATCTGATTATAAAAACCATGCAACCAGCTCCACGTGAAGGAGTTGATGCCCACCCGATCAGAGATAAAACATCCTTTGTGTGTCTCAAGCTCAAAAAGCGAAGGAAATTTCAGGTAGAATGGGGAATCACCCATCCAACGATCTAACCAAAATCTAATCTTCATCCCACTTTTCGCCACATAGGAGAAGAAATCATGAAAATCAAGACCCAACCCAGAAAATTCTTTTGACACGCTGCAAATATTCTTCCATACACCCGAAGCATTTGCTTTACACATAAGAGAAATCGGTTTGTTTTGAATGCCATGAATTGCCGATACCACATCCTTCCATATGTATTTGTTGCCATCTCTTAATTTCCACCACCATTTCATCAAAAGGGCATAGTTTTTAGCTTTTAATGAACCGATCCCCAAACCACCTTTTTCTTTTGAAGCTATTACAGTGGACCATTGAACCCAACTTATTTTTTTCTCATCCGCACACCCACCCCACAAAAATCTTCTTCTAATTTGCTCCAAACGATCAATGATACAAGAAGGAGCCTTAAAAAGGGAGAAGAAGTATAAAGGTAAACTACTTATTACCGATTTAACAAGAGTTAACCTTCCACCAAACGAAAGAGTTTTAGATTTCCACCCGGAAAGCTTACTCTTGAATCGATCAATAATTGAGACCCAATTCTTACTTAGGTTCATATTCGCACCAACCGGGACCCCAAGATAATTGAAAGGGAACGTACCAGTGATGCATCCGAGACACGAAGCAAGATTAGCACTTTGAGCATCGGACGAACCTACACCATACAGCTTGGATTTGTGAAAGTTTACTTTTAAACCCGAAGAAGCATGAAAACAGTGAAGAATTCTTGCAAGATTAACCATATTCCTCTTTGATATTTCACCAACGAAAATTGCGTCGTCTGCATAGAACAAATGCGATATAGAAGGACCATTCTAAACAAAATTAAAATGGAAGAGCATCATAACTTAAGAGTGTAATAAATTGCATGTGCATAAGGATTTGTGATTTGTTATTAGTTTTTTATATCGTTATTGTTTTAGTAAATTACAATTTATTTATTTATACATACGAAGCATTTTAAGAAGCATAAGGGTTTGTATTGGTTTTCAACTTAAATACATATTACGAAGCATAAACAATAAATAAAATATGTGATAAAAAAATAAATAATATTTGTACGATGTAACTTATCTACTTTATAAATTTAATAATACAGACGAGTTATTTTAGTATAATTACTTGAAATTAATTGTTATTTTAAATAAAAAAAAAGTTATGATGTCATCGTATTCTAAATTTTAGGTAATTGAACAAATTAAACAATTCTATTGGCTAATTGAGATTTTGATTACCTCATCAAGGCTGTTTTGGTCAAAAATTACTAAAAGCAATTAAGTGATCAAAATTAGTTTGTGAGGTCAGGTGTAAAAATTAGTCTCAAGATAATTACGTAGAAACACGATTATCTCTATTAGTAAGTAAATATTTTGTGTTAAAAAGATAGATTAAATGCGTAGATCCTTGTTGAACAAACGTTTTAATATCAAAGCTCAAGAACAGATTGAGGATAATGCTACTTTGACAATGAAAACGTAAGAAGAACACAATTAAAGCAATATGAACTGTAAGTAAATAAAAATGACACGATGATATACGAGGAAAACCCTTGATCAAGGTTGATCGCCGGCACAAAACCTCGGGAAGGATCAAACGATCCTTGCCTTTGTAAATCTTATTAAAATGAAAGTAAATGATTACAAACTAAGAGCACAAGGATGATCAGTTAAGTGAATTTGTGTGTGAATTTAGCTAAGTGTTGATGAAATGATCGTAAAAGAATGAAATAACAGAGTGTTTGTGTGATTTGCAGTTGTGAGTAGTGAGTATTCGTTCACCTAATCGATCACTCAAGCCTCATTTAAATACTAAGAGCGTTTAACAATAATTCCGAAATATCAGGGATCCTCCGATGAAAGATGAAGACCACCAACGTCTCTTTTGACTCTATTCCACACGTGCAGCTGACTTTGTCTTCTCCAAATCGTATCATAGCCTAGCCACATAATCCGGAGCATATCTCATTAACGCGTCCCATGTATGACCTGGTCAATACTCAAAGAAAATAAACACGTTAAACAACGCATGATCCCGAACTAATACGGGTTCAGGATCCTGAGCCTATGCGTACTCCAGAATAAACTTAGGATCCTCACTTAAGGTTCCTCCACGTTCAGTATCCTGCACGATTATATTAGACAAATATATTCTGACCAGGATCCTGCAAGATAAATAATAACGATATATCCAGGATCCTTACCTGTATCTGTGATCCTGAAAACAGACTTAAAAACTATCATTATCCTGAGATACGAATATAAAATATAAACGACTTTCATACTTGCGAGGTGTACATATGATGCTAATTAGGATCCTGCAAAGGTTAGTAAAAATCTACCCACAACAATTGCCCCCGAAGGTATAACGTTTTTCAGGATCCTTAAAACGTTATAACTTCTCATGATAACCGCTTAAATCGTATTAGGTGAGATATTATACGCGTATTGGAGATCGTGCCCAAATATTAATGATAACCTTTAAACTCTTATCACATCAAACCGTCATCATAATATCAGATAAGTCCTTTTATCTCTCATCCTTCTTCTTCGTTATTTTTTGTTTAAGAGCATCCCACAGTTTCATCTCCATATCTAATCCTTACAAAAAATAATCGGAGTAATCGTACAGAACTCGACCATGTCAGGTAATTTTTTCCTTTTTACTTTCCGTAATTTTATCCTTTTCGTTCATAATAATCTTCAACAATCTTTCAGTGCACTTCACCCTATCTGACGTTGATCCAGAGATTCCTCAAAAAGAAGCGACCGAGATTGGTAATGCAAGGTTCAAGCCTTTTTCTACGCATTTTCTCTCCAAAAAGAGAAAAGTTGAAGAACTTTATGATCTCGAAACCCCTGCTTCCAACCTTATGATGGTAAGGCCCTTCATTCCTAATTTCTTTTTGAACAAAAATTTCTAAAATTGATCCTATTATTAGGCTGCAGACATCATGATAGATAGTTACTCAGAAAAAGTCGAAGCGGTCGACAATCTGATTGCTGACCAAAAGAAGAATGCTCTTAAGCTGGAGAGAGCCAAACGGAAGATCAAAGCCCTTAAAGCCATGCTTGCCGCAAGATCCCATCACTCTAACGAGGAAGGAACAAGCATGAACAATTCCCTGATGGCAGAAATGAAGAGAGATGCCATTATCGCTGTTTTGGAATCCAAAATTCATATGGCCACAGAAGCTGCTGAAAATGGTCTAGACGCCAATCTATGGGACGTCAAGGGATGGAAGGACAAACTAGAAAGAATGAAAGATGATTATCCCCCAAACCCATTTTTCATCGGTTTCGGAGGGTCCAAGATTTCAATAGGAAAAGCAACCAAATCACCCCAAATGAGGATCATCGAGACTCTAATCAAAGGCGAGACGTCCAATCCTAAAGATGATGAAGACATGGCAGCAGCCGATGGCAGAGTCAATAGCGAAGAATCCTCGGGCTATGATGGCATTTGACAAGCTGGAGCCCGATTTTTATTTCTATTTTGATGCTCGTTTGTTTTCTAAGGGTTGTCTTTGTAACAATTGATTTGGGGTGAGGTTGACTTGGCATGGTCAACCATGGTTGTGTTGAATGTGGTTCATGTTGGCCACAAGACAATTTCAATTTCCTGCATTTCTTTTGAACTTTAATCTTAGGATTGTACAATCCTTAGATCTTTTGATGTTAATAATATTAAGATATTATCTATATCTTGTGTCTTCAGGATACTGAGGAGATTCTCTCAGTATGAATATATTTGCTTAGAAACAGGATCCTGAGGAGATTCCCTCAGGATACATCCAGGATAATGAGAAGATTTTCTCAACATCATAGGCTTCAAGGATCCTTAACTGGATCTGAGATACTGACGGGTTAGGGATCCTCAGATTCAAGGATCCTTAACCGGATTCCATATAAACTTGAATTTAGGATCCTGAGATTTTAAGATCCTAAAATAGACTGCTGATAATGAGGAACTCCCAATGAGTGATTCCTGTAACATATAAATGTTGATAATTCGTCAAACAATTGTGAAAACAATTTATCTTTTGAAAAATGTTGTGATCTTAAAAAGATTTTGTGATCCTTAGATTAAAACAGCTTTTGATAATCATGAAAACATTAGAGCTAATAAAGTTATTTATTAGACTTAACCAATGAAAATTTTGATAATGCGAATACATTATAACCATTAGATAGTTTGAGAAAACTATAAAAGTGACATGTAAATGCCAAACCATTAGGTAATGTGAAAACATTACAAACCGTTTGATTCTTGGGCTACGCCATTTGAGACATGAAAATGCCTAACCAATTGGTAATGTGAAAACATTACAAACCTTAGAGTGACGTGAAAACGACACAAACCTTAGATCGATACGTTTAGTGCACATCAGTATCGACATTCGTTAGCGCTTGATCTATAGGCCAACGGAAATGAAGTTGTCGGGTACCAGAGGCATCACCGATTCCCTAACCATGGCACTATAATCAAACATCGTGCGCACCCGGCGAGGTGTCAAAACCCTATTCGTAGAGAGGTGTTTATCTGTACGGAAACCTCTAAACCTTAGACAACCTCTAATCTTCATTCCATGATCCTTAAGTGTATGAACTACAACAAATACAAAATCTTGGGTAAAGATGGGTGTTAGTTTGCCTAACACCCCTCCGATGCTTAAGTCAGTAGAGTATTCAATGAGAATAATAATCATAATAAACTTTCATGCATATGTTAATATATAATTATAATACACACATACATATATAGTAAAAAGTATTAAAATCAATGAAAAGTTAAGGATCACAGGAGTACCTTTTATGTTGAATGAAAGCTTTCAACTCACACATGGTAGAGTTTCAGATGAATGGCATTCCAGGATCTTGGAAGTAGTTCACCATCCATGTTGGCCAACCAGTATGCCCCCTTACCAGCATCCGAATCTATCAAATATGGACCTTCCCACTTTGGTGCTAGCTTTCCTTCCGCAGGATTCTTCGTATTTTGAAATACCTTCCTTAATACCAAGTCTCCTACTCGAAACCTTCTTATCATAACATTTTTGTTGTAGGATCTTGATATCCTTTGTTGGTATGCAGCAATCCTAAATTTAGCACGATCCCTCAACTCATCCACAGTGTCTAAGTCCTGAATCAATGCTTCTTTGTTTGCTTCCAAAGTCTGCATCTGGGATCTTGCCGTTGGGATCACCATTTCTGTCGGGATCATGGCCTCGGATCCAAACACCAAAGCAAAAGGAGTTTGCTTAGTTGCCTCCTTTTCAATGGTCCTATCAGCCCATAGTACAAAGGCAATTCTTCAGCCCATCTTCCTTTCTTAGGATCCAGCCTCTTCTTAAGATTGTTGATTATGATCTTGTTGCTAGATTCTGCTTGTCCATTGGCTTGAGGATGGACTGGAGTTGAAGTGATCATCTTGATTCCCCAACTTTCACAAAACTTAGTCGTTCTCCTTCCATAAATTGAGATCCATTGTCACATACTATTTCTGCCGGGATCCCAAACCTTGTGAGGATATTTCTCTTAATGAATGAGATAACGTCCTTTTCCTTAACTTGAACAAATGCCTCAGCTTCAATCCATTTGGAAAAATAATCTGTCATCGCAAGCATAAACACTTTTCCTCCTGGAGCAACAGGTAATTTTCCCACGATATCCATTCCCCATTTCATAAACGGCCATGGTGAGATAATCGGATGCATCGGTTCTGCTGGTTGATGATGGATGTTTCCGTGCCTTTGACAAGCATCACACTTTCGAGCAAAATCCATGAAATTCTTCTTCATAGTAGGCCAGAAGTATCATGTTCTCAATGTTTTTGAAAATAGCGCTCTGCCCCCAGAATGGTTCCCACAATCACCTTCATGTATATCCTTAAGAACTGCTTTTGCTTCAGGATCCTCAAGGCATCGCAATAATGGTCCAGCAAGTGATTTTTTATACAATATACCATTTTCAATAGTAAAATGGGATACCTTTAATCTGAAAGCTTTAGGATTGTTTTCATCCTTAGGGATCACATCGTGTTGTATATATTCCATAATCGGCTGCATCCATGATCCTGACTTTCCCCCGGAACCTGATGCATTCGAATTATCTCCAGGCTGAGGATCCTCAACGTCACACACTTGCTCTTCGTTGTTATCCTTATCGGCGATGGCAGGCGCTGTAATATGTATAATTGGTATTTTGACATCTGGTGGGATCCTTAAACTTGACCCCAAGTTAGCTAGAGCATCCGCTTCAGTGTTATCCTCACATGGTACCTGTTGAATGTCAAAGATCTCGAAGCTACCTGCAAGATCCTTAACAATCTCTAAATATGCAGCTAATCTATCTACTTTTACAGTATATTTTCCATTATAATGATTAGCAATTAACAATGAATCAACACACAATTTCAAATATTTTATACCAATATCCTTAGCTAATTGTAATCCTGCAATTAATGCTTCATATTCTTCTTCATTATTTGTAGCCTGAAATTAACATTTTATAGCTTGAGGCATAATATCACCTCGAGGTGATTTTAATACAATTCATAATCCAGTTCCTTTTATATTAGATGCACCATTAGTATACAATGTCCATCTTTCAGTTATTTGATTAAGTTCTTGTACTTCCAAATCTACTTCATTTTGAAGGTCACTAGTAAAATCAACAATAAAATCTGCTAAGGCTTGAGATTTAATTGCATTCCTAGGTTCATAAATCAAGTTATATGCACTTAATTTAATAGACCATTTAGCTAAACGTCCTGACATTTCTGGTTTCCTTAAAACATTCTTAATTGGATAATTAGTTCTAACATGGATAGGGTGTGTTTCGAAATAATGCCTAAGTTTGGTAGATGTTATGACCAATGCAAGTATAAGTTTTTCGAGATGGGAATACCTGGTTTCAGCATCTAATAGACTTTTACTTACATAGTAAACAAGAGTTTGTTGTCCTTCATGATCCTTCACCAGCACCGCACTTACAGCATTCCGAGAAACCGATAGATAGAGGAATAGTGGTTCACCATTCTCAGTCTTCATCAATAAAGGAGCTGATGACAAGTAATTTTTCAGTTCTTGAAACGCAGCTGCATTCTTTTCTCCCCACTCGAACTTTTTTTTCTTTTTGAGGATATCATAGAATTCCTTGTATCTATCTGAGGATCTTGAAATGATACGGTTCAGAGCTGCTATCCTTCCCGTCAACCTTTGTATATCCTTCGGACTTGATGGAGACTTTAGGTTCATAGCTTTGATCTGTTCTGGGCTAGCTTCTATCCCTCTCTTGGTCACCATATATCCCAAAAATTTTCCTGCCCCCACTCCAAAGTGGCATTTAGCAGAATTAAGCTTCATGTTGTACTGATCCAGAATGTCAAAGGCCACCTTAAGATCCTGAAGATGATCCTCAATTTTCTTTGACTTTACTACCATATCATCGATGTATACTTCCATTGTGTTTCCCAATTGGTCTTTGAACATCATGTTGACTAGCCTTTGGTATGTTGCACCTGCATTTTTAAGACCAAAAGACATAGCAATATAACAATAAATACCTGTGGGGGTTATGAATGTTGTGTCTTCCTGGTCTGCGGGTTCCATCTGTATTTGTTGAAATCCTGATGAAGCATCCATAAAGGTTAGGATCTCATGCCCAGCCATAACATCCACCATTGAATCTATATGAGGCAATGGAAAAGGATCCTTTGGGCAGGCTTTATTGAGATCCTTGTAGTCCACACACACTCTCCATTTCCCATTCTTCTTTTGTACCACCACCACGTTTGCCAACCATCTTGGAAATTTTACTTCCCTTATCATGCCAGCAGCAAGTAGTCTTTCAACATCTGCCTGGATAATAGCATTTCTTTCTGGCGCGAACTTTATTCTATTTTGTTGAACCGGCCTAAAACTATTATCAATTCCAAGTTTATGAGTTATAATATCCTTAGATATACCTGTCATATCTTCTGGTTTCCAGGAAAAAGTTGATTTCCTGTGGTTCAAGAACTTCATCAGATCCTGTTCAAGATCCTTCGGGATCCCTGATCCTATTAGCACCTTTTCCTCGGGATCCTTTGAGTTCAGCGGCATTTCTTTGACATCTTGTTCTTCTGTATCCAAGACATCCCACGCCTTCTTCTTTAATTGCTATGCTGACGAAGTCTTGGCAGTAGGTTTCATTGATGTTGTATAACAATCCTTTGCTTCTTGTTGGTCGCTGCTGATCTTGACTACTCCTCACGGAGTTGGTAACTTAACGCATTGATGATACGTTGATGGTACTGCTTTCATATCGTGCAACCAAGGCCTTCCTAGGATAATGTTATAGCTTGACAAACAATCCATAACACAAAAATTCTGAATAGAGTTTACCCCTTCAATGTAAATTGGCAACTTGATATCACCAACTGTATTCTTTGCTTCCCTACTGAATCCTACCAATACAGTGGATCTTGAGGTGATCTCCGATTCTAAAATACCCATTCTTTTCAAGGTCTCCAGCCGAATTATGTTTACAGAGCTTCCTCCATCGATCAGGATCCTTCGTACAAAATGATTGGCAACATAAAGAGTAATAACTAAACCGTCATGGTGAGGATCCTGAACTTCTTCCAAATCATCCTCATCAAATGCTATAACCTTCTCATCTTTCTTCATGGAAGTCCTTGTTGGTTTATATGGCTTTTCTGACTTGGATTCCCTTGCGTGCCTCTTTGCTGCAGAATAAGAAGTGCCACATATATCAGAGCCACCAGAAATAAAATTGATTACCTTGGCGTCTGAAGGTGGGGATCCTGCTCTAGTAGGGATCCTGCGAATATCCTGAGACCCAGGATCCTGAGCTGTGTTATGATCCTTTGCGTGATCCTTCTTTTTCCCAAGCAAATCCTTCAAGTATCCTTTGTTGAGCAAATGACTGATCTCTTTCCGGAGAGCTATGCAATTCTCTGTTATGTGGCCGAAATCCTCATGGTACGCACACCACTTAGATTTATCCTTCCATGCATAAGATTTATCACTCTTCTTGGGTCATCTCGCCTTATCTCCTAGATCCTGCATGGCACATAATATATCTGTTGTATCCACAGAAAAGTTATAACCAGTTACTTTATGATACTCTTCATCATCCTCATCAATAGTGTTCACACAATGATCCTCATTTTTGGTATAAGGTTTGCTTCTGTTTGATCTAAACGAGGATGAGTCTGATTTCCTGTTGGGCCTATCATATGCTGATTGAGTATCCACCATTTTCTGTATCATCGCATCTTCTTCCAATCTGATGAACCTTAAAGCTCTGTTTCTGACTTCGTCAAGGTTCCTGCAAGGATTCATAACAAGATCCTCATAAAATGGGGAATCCCTTTTGATTCCCATCTTAAAGGCTTGCACAGCAGTAGGCATATCAAAATTAGGTATGTTTAATGATTCTCTTCCGAATCTCCCTACAAAATCTCGAAGAGACTCATTAGCTTTTTGAACAACTCTGTATAAATCAGACGTTAGTTTTTCAAATATTCTACTGCAAGAGAATTGATTATTAAACAAATTAACCAAATGAGCAAATGAAGTAATAGAGTAAGGGAGAACATTTAACAGCCATTTCAGAGCGGATCCTGTGAGAGTAGAGCCAAAGCCCTTGCATAAGCATGCTTCTTTAAGATCAGAAGGAATTGGGATGATCTCCATTCTTTCCCGGTATTGCGCAATATGCTCCTCAGGATCCGTCGTTCCATCGTACAACTTCATATTTGGTGTCTGAAATCTCTTCGGAATCTCAGCATCACAGATAGGTGGTGCAAATCTTGAGATCCTATGTGCTGTTGGAGAGACTTCAGGGATTGGTTGTACAACTCCAGGAACACTTGATATCATGTCCTTCAGTTTCTGTATCTCCCTTGCCATCATAGGACTAACTCCAGGATCCTGAAAATTGTTAGTCCCAACAGTATTATTAGAAGTAAAATTATTAAACATGTTACCGCCGTCAGGAGTCCTGTATGAGGATCCTGGATTAGATTGTTGGCCCCTTGATGTAGAAACTCCTGTAGCAAATATTGGATCTGGGATCCTAGCACTCCCTTGCATGGATATGAAATCTCCTTGATGTTCCGTAGATGGAGGAGTGCCAAAATCAAGGATCCTACTTCGGATAGGAGTAGTAACTTGAGTAGAGGGAGTACTATCTCTTGCCCTTAAATTCTCCACATCCTTTCTTAGAATTTCATTGCTTCTCTCCACTCGTTGAAGCTGCCTTTTTACATGCGTAAACATAGACACAATATCTCGGTTAGCGATCATAACAGGGTCTGGATCTGATAGGAATCCAGCCCCCAAAGATGTGGATCCAGCCGACGGTAGCCTTGTATAGACATTTTGTGGCTGTTGCTGAGATGATGTGAGAGGTGGAGCGGAAGGAAGAGTGGTTCTAGCAGAAGACGATGATGATGGCATGGTAGATGATGTAGATCGTCCTTGGCTCGACATTTTTGACAGAAATTTTTGGAAAAGATGACTCAACAAGGATTTTAACAAAAGTTTGATTAAGCAAAACACCAATTGCACCACGGTGGACGCCAAATTGTTTTGGTCAAAAATTACTAAAAACAATTAAGTGATCAAAATTAGTTTGTGAGGTCAGGTGTAAAAATTAGTCTCAAGATAATTACGTAGAAACACGATTATCTCTATTAGTAAGTAAATATTTTGTGTTAAAAAGATAGATTAAATGCGTAGATCCTTGTTGAACAAACGTTTTAATATCAAAGCTCAAGAACAGATTGAGGATAATGCTACTTTGACAATGAAAACGTAAGAAGAACACAATTAAAGCAATATGAACTTTAAGTAAATAAAAATGACACGATGATATATGAGGAAAACCCTTGATCAAGGTTGATCGCCGGCACAAAACCTCGGGAAGGATCAAACGATCCTTGCCTTTGTAAATCTTATTAAAATGAAAGTAAATGATTACAAACTAAGAGCACAAGGATGATCGGTTAAGTGAATTTGTGTGTGAATTTAGCTAAGTATTGATGAAATGATCGTAAAAGAATGAAATAACAGAGTGTTCGTGTGATTTGCAGTTGTGAGTAGTGAGTATTCGTTCACCTAATCGATCACCCATGCCTCGTTTAAATACTAAGAGCGTTTAACAATAATTCCGAAATATCAGGGATCCTCCGATGAAAGATGAAGACCACCAACGTCTCTTTTGACTCTATTCCACACGTGCAGCTGACTTTGTCTTCTCCAAATCGTATCATAGCCTAGCCACATAATCCGGAGCATATCTCATTAACGCGTCTCATGTATGACCTGATAAATACTCAAAGAAAATAAACACGTTAAACAGCGCATGATCCCGAACTAATACGGGTTCAGGATCCTGAGCCTATTCGTACTCCAGAATAAACTTAGGATCCTCACTTAAGGTTCCTCCACGTTCAGTATCCTGCACGATTATATTAGACAAATATATTCTGACCAGGATCCTGCAAGATAAATAATAACAATATATCCAGGATCCTTACCTGTATCTGTTATAACACCCCTCATATTATAGTTATTTAAATACAATATATCGGAAGCGTCTGTCCAAATTAAAACATTTATAATTCACATCATTTAGTAAACACAAAAATCCAATAAATTTAAACCATAGTTTATCAATCCGGGTGTTATATGAAAACACGAACAACACTGATTTATAAAATCAGATATCAGAGTAACACTTGGTAGTCAAACATTCTTCAGTCCAGTCCAATCATCTCAAAACCTGCAAGAAGTAAATGGTGGGATTAGCACGAAGCTAAGTGAGTAAACCAGTCACTATCAGCACAACTAAGTATAACAATACTAATTATCACAAATGTCACTTAACACTGACACAACATCACTTAACACTATATCACTTGACACAACATCACCTGACACAACATCACCACACACAACATCTCTTGACACAACATCACCAAGAGGATCGGTGGTCCTTGTGACACCGCTCAGACCCGGGAGGTGCACCAAGCGACACTTACAACCAACTGCAGGCCAATACAGTGGTATTACCGATAACTGTCTGCTACCATTTAACCAACATAAGCTCCATTCACAACACATGTTCACAATTCCTATGTTGGCTAACCTGTAGCAGCCCAGTCCAACAATTGTTGACCTCCGAATCACAAAATGCCCGAAGGCGACACATCACTTATTACACGTGTATATCACCAGTCAACAGTCACCAATCACAATCAACAATCACAATAACACTGTTTTCACCTGCTGTAACCAATTATGTTACAACTAAATCACACTGAGAGTACGAGTCCACTCACCAATACCTCAGCCGCAAGCTCAGAAGTCTAATATTACTGAGCCTTCTCTCCATCTGATAATCACAACAAATACACAAGTCAGTAACTTGGTATCAACAATGAACTCGTTATAATAATCAACACATATTATAATCATATTGCATATCACATTATCTCAATACACACTATATTATATCAATCATGATAATTAACACTTAGGTCATCGCAATTATATTACAACTTATCTCGATTGTAACATCACACAATTATGTTATCTCGTTACAATATTTATTAAGTCACTTCACTCACTAGTCACCGCTAAAACACGAAAAGTGTTTAATATAAGGTTTGTCACGAAAATGGTTTTCTGCCTTGGGGCCGTTTAGCCGCCGGCTAAACCATTTGACCGCCGGCTAAACCAAGCTCGTCACCGCCAGCCCAAAACAGGCCCTTGACCGCCGGCTAAATGACTTGACCGCCGGCCAGGAGCCAAAGTTCACCCCTGTTCTTCCTGTTCTTCGTTTCCAGCTTATTAATTCGATCAAAATCACCAAATCCGACTATGTAAACGAGTTTTATATATCATAACTTCATATAATCATCATGTAATAGTTATAACATGTTTTTATCCTCCAATTCTCACAAATCATCAATAAACCTAATTTGGGTAAAAAATCAATTATAAGAACAACTTACAATCATGAAGCAATTTGATGATAATCAAGATGATATGTAGCTCAATCACAGCTCCGAATTTGGATTTCAATTTAGTTATGATCTCAGGGTTTTAAATTTTGGTTTTGATGTGTTTCTTTAAACTTTTAAGAAATGAAAGAGGGAAACCAAATAAATAAGGAAATAGGTCGGCTCCCACAACCGACCTTCAATTATACGGGTATAATTTAATACCCTTTCTCAATCTATTGTCTGGAACCCGAAAACCATTTGCGAGTTCAAACTTTTATTGTACCGACAACTTTATTAATTTAAATCACTTAATATTTTACTAACCACAATAAGTTCTGAAACTTATTTCCTAGTTATTTTCAAATAACTCAAACAATATTATTTCCAAACACTTTAAAAATATAAAACAGCTAGGTCCGATTTACGGATGTTACAAATTTCTCCCCCTTAAAAGATTTCGTCCCCGAAATCTGATTACACTCAGCTCGTCTAATATAACATACTTACCTACATCTTATCATACATTAATCCTCAAGAGCAACTTATACTATATTTATTTTGTTTCAATTCCTTCTACATTCACCTGTCCCCATGGACATGCTTCTGTCCTTTCCCACGCACATATACTGTGCTTTCATCCAATATTTTCCATGAAACTAGCACATATCCGAATTCTTTATCATTAACACACAATCACTTTAACAAATGGACACAAAATCAATTACAACCAAAACTAATAACATACCTTGCTCCCCTTGAGCAACTTATAATAATAATTTATTTATTTGAATTCTTTCCACATGCACATATCCCAATGTACATGTTTCTATCTTTCACCCCTGTATATATTGTATATTCATCCAACAATTTCTATAAAACAATCATTTACCTAAATCCTCTATCATCAATCAGATATGTGTCTAAATTACACAATTACTTTAACAACTGAACACTTAATCACTTACAACCAGGCACTAGTAATGTGTCAAAATCTTTAACAACTATATTAATCGGAAATTAGCAATATGTTAAAATCTTTGACAACTTATCTTCTAACAACAACAACAACAACCAACAATCAAACAAATATTCACATATCATTTCAACTATATGAAATCCTTTACCTGAAAGAAATCCGGATTCATATCACCTTAATAAGCAAAATAGAGGTCACACACAGTAGGTAAAACATCATCAAGAAGTACATTGTTAAATTAACACATGTACTGCCACACCGTATTACCTACATTCACCCGACCTCTACATTGACTTATTTCAACTTGTAATCTTAAGTCACAATTCATCATTTTATTTGTTATCAAGTATATAGCAACTTACCTGATTTCACATACACATATAATAATGGAAATATAACCATTATTCCCACAATTTTAACTGTTAGATTTATAGTATATCACCTTTCTCAATTAATGGCACAACATTCTAAATTCTCAACTTAATCATTAATTTATATTATCACATTCACCTGAATGGGATTATCATCTATTTAGTTCTCTCCCCCTTAGGGTTCATGTTATCACTCTATTACATCAACACTGATTACAAGGCATCACGATCACCCAACATCGTTCTACAATTATCTTAAATCAGTTAGTGATCTTATATAGATCACATTACAACTATATATTAGTACAAACTGTCTACACAGTTTCAACACACAATTTGCACATACACCATTTTAAATTTAGCTAATCTCATTTACAAACCTTCGTTATTCCATAACAAAGGTTCTTTCCTTTACACAATCTCAGTTTTTATAGCATCGCCTGATTTAGGCTTGAAACTCAATTAATCTCTGAGAATTTCTGTCACAATCAAATTTCTAATAAGTTTAGTCTCTTATTCACACTATTCACATGTTAAATAACTTATCACAATTCATAACCTTTGATATCTCTTTTCACTGATTTGAGTTATAAATGACTCACTTGACAATTTCAATACTGTTGACTATTTGTCAACTTCAACTTAATCAATGAATCAACAAATCACTTTGACCACTTTTATCAATCTTTATTCACAGTTGACTTTTAAAATCAACTTATCACCTATTAACACATAAGTACTATGTTTAACCTTAAACATAGATTTTTCCATAATTACATTCGACAACAGTAGCCCATTCAACCAAAATGAAACCACTTCACCTTTCTCTAGTCAATTACCATTCAATGACATACTAATAACTTATTTAACACACAATATAAGTTATTTACACATATCACTGATCACATACCTATATATACCTCATCTGGTAATTATCTTAAGTTTTAGATTTAACCCAATTATAAACCTCAAAACACTACTTTCACTGATTTTTAATGTCTCAATCACCATATGGAGTCAGGAACTCAACTCAGCTTAATACAAGCCATGCACACACTAGTAATCCGTTAGGATACTATATAACTCACTAATATATAATCTACACCCATTAGTTACACAATCATATTTCAACAAATTCAAACAATTGCAAGTACCATACACACTTGCAAGTTTCACTTACTGATTATCATAATTTTCACTAATTAACCTTTACCCTGTAAACAACAGTTAAATAAATTTTAACACAACTTTATATTATATTTCTCTCAATCACATTCACTTTCTTAGATACTTGGTAACCTCAACAAGTTCATGTGACACAGCATAATGTAACAACGGTGATCAAGCGTTGCTTGATTATGTTCTTCACATTTCCTTCTCAGGTTACTTCATATCATCAATCACAATGTGATTTCCTTCACTTACACACATATTACTTAAACCTTTACTTAAATCAATTCTAATACTCTAAATGCATCATAACCACATTATCTCTTTTCAACAACTAACCTAAGTCATCATTCTTATTATCTGAAATTTTAATTATTTTCAACTTTTACATATACATTCACTTCACAACTGATTTATTCAGTATTTCAACTTATTTGAAACTCCAAACACCTGATAACCTATCCTCATACTTTCAGCACACAACACCTTGTCAAATAATATTAACACGATAATATCACGTGTAATTCCAAACACGTATTTCACGACAATTACTTGATTATAATATCAACTAAATCAATTTGCTCCAAAACCCACCATTCTCTAGGAGCATGTAATACCACATAATCAATTTATCACATTTCTTTAGTAATTCTCTTTACAGTTGTTCCCATAACAGCTAATCACTTTTAAATCTATCATTTTCAACATATGATACAATATCAATTTAACCCTAATGCCCCATAATTCCACGTATAATATCAACTACATATATTTAATATCAACAATCAGTACAAAGTACAACACAAGGTACTAGGTACTTTATCACATTACTCGGCATCACCTCATGCCTCTAGTCACATAACAACTATTCTCCTATTAATAACATTTGTTATTAATTTAATATTTCTAAATCATTCACTAGTTTACACTTCTTTGACTATTTAACTCACACACAACTAATTTCACTATTAGTGTTCTATTACAATCTTAAAATACTAATTTCTCAATAGAATCATCCTATTTATATCACTTACAACAAGTATTTAACAAATACTTTTTCACAACTTTTCAACATATATAAAGGTTTGTCAACTACCTTTAATTTCTTACTACATTAATATATCACTTTTTATATATATATATCCCAATTCAACCTACTATAACAATCACTGTCACACAACAACATCTAGTCACCTTTATCACTTTATAGCATAACTATTACCAAGTTTAATGCTGTCACATTCAAATTTAACTTTGCCTAATCAAGGCACACATTACAACAACTATACACTTTTTTATTTAGACAACAGCACAACCCTCAACTTATTAATTGAGATATATCACATCTCCTTAAATTTTCTATCTGGTGTCACATTTATTCAGTTTATCACATAACAGTAAATTCCCTAGCAAGGTGTCCTAATCACACTTTGCATTTATCACTGAAAATCACACAACTGATTATCTTTTATTTCTACATAGTAGACACATTCAGATTCAACAGTTTCACTATTAACAACTTGATCAACACTGTGTCTACACAACTTAACACATATTTCACAATTCAAAATTCAGTCAGGACTACTCATATCACTGAATGATTCATCTAATGCTTATATCATCATAATAGCAAATAACACTCATCACTGACTCATTACTGGGGAATCATATCAGTCTGACTCAATCACTTTATCACTAATCACATCACAGCAATTAATCAATTCATGCTTATTTAAATTCAACAAGCTTATCGAAAAGTACCTGTCACACTATGCCGACGAAGATCGAGGAACCATTGAGAATACCAGTCAATTACTCATGTCCCTCCGTCTCTGAAATCAAAACAACAACAACCTTGCATCTTGTTATAGGTTAGTACACTTTATATAATCACTTTTTCATACAACTACTAATCCCACACTTCAGAATGTTTGACTCAACACAAAATAGATTTGGGATTGAACACTTACCAATGTCCAATTCACCCAAACCTATGCTCTGATACCAACTTATAACACCCCTCATATTATAGTTATTTAAATACAATATATCGGAAGCGTCTGTCCAAATTAAAACATTTATAATTCACATCATTTAGTAAACACAAAAATCCAATAAATTTAAACCATAGTTTATCAATCCGGGTGTTATATGAAAACACGAACAACACTGATTTATAAAATCAGATATCAGAGTAACACTTGGTAGTCAAACATTCTTCAGTCCAGTCCAATCATCTCAAAACCTGCAAGAAGTAAATGGTGGGATTAGCACGAAGCTAAGTGAGTAAACCAGTCACTATCAGCACAACTAAGTATAACAATACTAATTATCACAAATGTCACTTAACACTGACACAACATCACTTAACACTATATCACTTGACACAACATCACCTGACACAACATCACCACACACAACATCTCTTGACACAACATCACCAAGAGGATCGGTGGTCCTTGTGACACCGCTCAGACCCGGGAGGTGCACCAAGCGACACTTACAACCAACTGCAGGCCAATACAGTGGTATTACCGATAACTGTCTGCTACCATTTAACCAACATAAGCTCCATTCACAACACATGTTCACAATTCCTATGTTGGCTAACCTGTAGCAGCCCAGTCCAACAATTGTTGACCTCCGAATCACAAAATGCCCGAAGGCGACACATCACTTATTACACGTGTATATCACCAGTCAACAGTCACCAATCACAATCAACAATCACAATAACACTGTTTTCACCTGCTGTAACCAATTATGTTACAACTAAATCACACTGAGAGTACGAGTCCACTCACCAATACCTCAGCCGCAAGCTCAGAAGTCTAATATTACTGAGCCTTCTCTCCATCTGATAATCACAACAAATACACAAGTCAGTAACTTGGTATCAACAATGAACTCGTTATAATAATCAACACATATTATAATCATATTGCATATCACATTATCTCAATACACACTATATTATATCAATCATGATAATTAACACTTAGGTCATCGCAATTATATTACAACTTATCTCGATTGTAACATCACACAATTATGTTATCTCGTTACAATATTTATTAAGTCACTTCACTCACTAGTCACCGCTAAAACACGAAAAGTGTTTAATATAAGGTTTGTCACGAAAATGGTTTTCTGCCTTGGGGCCGTTTAGCCGCCGGCTAAACCATTTGACCGCCGGCTAAACCAAGCTCGTCACCGCCAGCCCAAAACAGGCCCTTGACCGCCGGCTAAATGACTTGACCGCCGGCCAGGAGCCAAAGTTCACCCCTGTTCTTCCTGTTCTTCGTTTCCAGCTTATTAATTCGATCAAAATCACCAAATCCGACTATGTAAACGAGTTTTATATATCATTTAACTTCATATAATCATCATGTAATAGTTATAACATGTTTTTATCCTCCAATTCTCACAAATCATCAATAAACCTAATTTGGGTAAAAATCAATTATAAGAACAACTTACAATCATGAAGCAATTTGATGATAATCAAGATGATATGTAGCTCAATCACAGCTCCGAATTTGGATTTCAATTTAGTTATGATCTCAGGGTTTTAAATTTTGGTTTTGATGTGTTTCTTTAAACTTTTAAGAAATGAAAGAGGGAAACCAAATAAATAAGGAAATAGGTCGGCTCCCACAACCGACCTTCAATTATACGGGTATAATTTAATACCCCTTCTTAATCTATTGTCTGGAACCCGAAAACCATTTGCGAGTTCAAACTTTTATTGTACCGACAACTTTATTAATTTAAATCACTTAATATTTTACTAACCACAATAAGTTCTGAAACTTATTTCCTAGTTATTTTTAAATAACTCAAACAATATTATTTCCAAACACTTTAAAAATATAAAACAGCTAGGTCCGATTTATGGATGTTACATCTGTGATCCTGAAAACAGACTTAAAAACTGTAACACCCCAATTTTATCAGGAATTTAATTTCGTATGCGGATATAATTTTATTATAAAGTAATACTGTGTAAATAATAAGATATAGTGTAAAACGTAAGACGGTTTCCCAGTTCCAGACTGTGTAGTTAAATGAAGTAAGGTTTTAATAGAGAAATACGTGAGATGCTTATGTTTATCTCATTTCTTTCCTGTAAGCTCCAGAACCAACACAGAGAAACTAGAAAACACGCAGGAACTTTTCTTCTTCATCTAATCTTCAAATTAAACCCTAAATCAAGCTAGAAATCTTCAAGTAATCATCTATTTTCATCTCTAATCATTGTAAGTTCAATTCTTTTAAGATTTTAACCTAGTTCTTGGGGTTTAGAGGGGTTTATCATGGGTTATGATTAATCAGTAAAATTAATACAAAATTAGGGTTTATAATTGTTAGAATTGTTGTTTATAAGTGTTATTGAGCTAATATATGATGAAATTACACCTTGAATATGATTAATTTGTGATAGATGTTCTTGAGTAAACATGGGGTTTTGGTTAAATATGTATGAAATAGTGTTAATTAGTTAAAAGTGTGATCTATGATGTAATTGGAGTATGAAAACTATGATAGAACATGATTTAAGTGAAAGTGTTAATGAATCGATTAGGTTAACCAAAGTGGAGGAGGGTTTAAGAATGATTAATGGTTTAGAGTTATGAATTCCTTGAATTTAAACATGTTGTTATGTGATATGTGTATAGGTGATAAGAAGTTGGAAGTGTTACCTTTGGTTGTATATTGTGAATCATCATTTCAAGACTAAAGTGAGTTATATAAGGATTTAATCAAGTAAATGGTTGTGTGTGTTTCCGGATTACTTCCGAGTAAGAGGATCATACAACCATGTGAAGTTAATTGTGATTTAGTTGTTTAAATTGTTACTTGTGAAGTGTTATGATATGAATTGATTGTACATGTTACCGGATAGCTTCCGAGCTAGAGGTGGGTACAATCAAGTGAAGGTTATTTGTAGTAATTGCATATGATTATAGTGATATGAATTGATTGTACATGTTACCGGATAGCTTCCGAGCTAGAGGTGGGTACAATCACAAGTTAGTGATATGTAGTTTATGAAGTTTATGATGTAGAGTTGCTAGTTTCACTAGCATAGTGTTTATGTAGCTATGTTATGTATTATTTGGTTAAGTTGCTTATATGCTCATTAAGCAAGAGTGTTTATTGTTTAAGTGTTTCATGTTTTAGGTGGAAGTGGACAAGGGAAGGGGAAGGCGGTTAAAGAGTACTAGCGTGGATTGTATGAAAATAGTGTATGGCAAGTTTCTCTTTTATGTCGTTTGGATATACTTGTGTAAAATCGCCCTTCTAGACATGTTTTAAAAGTGAGTCATGGTGAGCCATGACTTATGCATTTTTGAAATAGGTTGACTTTGAAAGTCAACGACTCATGTAAATGATGTACATTATGGTCATGGAGTTTTAAAGTTAGTGTTTGAATATAACTAGTGTTTATGAAATGAGTGTATGGTTGAAAATAGTCAAATTGTGTTTTCATTGGATATAGAGTGTTGACATGTAGTCAAACATTCCATTGGTCAATTATGGGTTGTGATTGGCTAGTCAATGAGTCAAAATAGTCATTGTGGGCCAACGGGTCAAAAAGGGTCAAATTGGGTTTTTAAATGCACCTACGGTCTGAAACGGGTTAGAGAAAGGTAAAGGGTGTGGTAAAGAGTCTTACAACTTTGTCTTGGTATATATGGTATGTGGTCAAAAGCTCAACATCTCAGCCTTCATGGTTTGAGATTTGGTTAGTGCACTAAAATGGTCATTTTATTGTCAAAATTGGTCATACGTCCGTTTTCTCGATAAACGCGTATTTTGAAAAAATGTAAAAAGGGAAAGTTTCATTTTGACATATTGGATAACTCGTAACGAGTAAAAAGTTATGCGCGTTTGAAATTCATATTTGGGTATTAGTAGTGCAGCCCTGATTCCCGGGGAATGGGAGTCATTCCTGGGGAATCCGTATCTAAATGTTAACAGCAAGCCTGATTCACGGGGAATGGGAGTCATTCCTGGGGAATCACTTGTAATTTCAACATTTTCTTATTTGAGTCCTTATTTGATTGGGGGAATGATATAACGAGTCTATAATGTCATATTTTAGACGTGGGACTTTATTAAAAAAAAAAATGTTCACAAATTTGGGGCGTTTCAAAAACTATCATTATCCTGAGATACGAATATAAAATATAAACGACTTTCATACCTGCGAGATGTACATAGGATGCTAATTAGGATCCTGCAAAGGTTAGTAAAAATCTACCCACGACAAGGGCTTCTTATAATCTTCACGGTATACCAACTTTAATTTATGTTAATGAAGTTGATGAGAAAAAAATGAAAAGGTTAGTTGATCATTAATATCTTTCGGAGTAAATTATTTCTGTCGTTCATGTGGTGTCACATTTCTTCACCTATCGATATGGACTATTGATAAACAAGGTTTTGCAAAAGTATGAAGTATTAGAAATTAGGGACGACTGATGAAGAAAATGTTATTATTATTATATATATGTGTGTGTTTTTAGATTTAAAGTATCGCGTCTCTATATTAATCACTTTATTTACACTGCTTAATATTTATTAATACGGAGTATTAATATTAGTGGGTAGAGTTTGAACTAATGGGGCCGTGTATTAATTATTTTCTTTTATGTTTAATCATTAGGGTAGGGTTCAAATGAGAATAGGAATTTGTGTGAGAATGAGAGAACCAATGATATCAAGCCATGTGTACAAAGAGAATGTTCCACATGTACAAAACTCATTTACCCCCAACATCAATTATCTCACAAACGACAAATCGAAAAATTATGAAAATTGCACCATTAAATTCGTCGTTTTCTCCTCTTCGATTTGCCGTCCCTCAAGACATACTTTCGAAAAGTTTTTTTTTTTTTTTTTTCCATTTTTTTGGTGGGTTTCACATTTACTAACACAAAAAAAAATGAGAAAAAAAAAAATTAAACCATAAACCCTACTAAACCCTAAACCTAACACTAAACCCTAACCTTAACCACAAATTAAATGTACAACTAATCACTAACACATGTGTTACTAATTTGTGAAACCCACTAAAAAATGAGAAAAAAAAAAAGTTGTCAAAAGTATGCCTTGAGGGACGGCAAATCGAAGAGGAGAAAACGCTGAATTTTATGGTGCAATTTTCATGATTTTTCGACTTACCGTTTGTGAGATATTTAATTTTTAAAAATGTGGAGGAGAGAGAATAAAGTGTGGAGGAGAGAGAATAAAGTGACACATGACAGAAATCTGTTGGTTCCCTCATTCTCACTCAAAATTGGTGTACTCATTTGAACCTTACTCTTAATCATTATTAGGTAGAGTTTGTAACTAGCGCGCCTATATATACATAAAAATTACTCTGTATTACATTGCTTTCGATATACTTGCTTTTACATAGTGTATACACGGACCATTTTTTAATATTTGTATGACATAATAGTTTTTTTAAATTATACTCCCTCCGTCCCTAATCTATTATCCATTATTTCCATTTTGGGATGTACCAAATTAATTGTTCACTTTCATAAATAGATAGTTTAAGGAAATAAAGTTCTTTTTTACCCCTAGTGTATATATATAAGACAAAAAAATATGTAAAAAGTAGAGGGTAAAATTGTCATTTTATCAAAAAGTAAGAGAGAGATAGTTATATTTTCTTAAACTGCGTGTCATTTTGTCCGTGGACAATAAAATTGGGACGGAGGGAGTAGAATATTCTTTTAATGATTAATTAATTATTACATATGACATTAATAATTCATTTTTTTTTATCAAAAATAAGTTCTTTTGCTTTAAAAAAAAAAATAGGAAACAACCCTATCAGCTATTATTAGCAAAATCCTTTTTACTAATCGAATTTTTGATAACATCATTAACCACCCCCTATATTATATTGGTTTTTTACGACTTTATATATATATAGTGAAGGGTTCAAATGAAACCGATTAATCTTTCCACGATGATATGATATAAGAATTATATAATAACCAACATAAGTATAATTTTGTTATCAAATTAAATATAAGCATGCATATATGATGATAAGCTAAGGGTTAATACACAAATAGGTCACTCTACTTTACGAAAATGTTCATATGAGTTACTAAACTTTATAAATGTTCAATTGGGTTACTGTACTTGTAAAAATGTTCAATTAGGTTACCAAACTTTCGACATAGTTCAATTAGGTTACTATACTCGTAAAAATGTACTTAACAATGTGCAATTGGGTCACTAAACTTTTAACCAATATTAAGCAAAATAGGCGGGATGACACTTTTTACAAGTACAGTAACCCAATTGAACACTTTTAAAGTTTAGTAACCCAGATGAACATTTTCGCAAAGTACAATGACCTATTCGTGTATTAACCCATAGGCTAATAAACAACAAGAAATGAGTACGTAGTAATTAAAATAAAAGTACGTGCTTTACTTAATATCCCAAATGTGACTATATGCATAATAATAATATAATAATGAGCTTAATTAGCGTTACCGATTACCAAAAAATTATCCAACTCGATCATGAGCAACTGGAAGGCTTTTAATTCAAAACGTTCAAGCCACACACAATTATTAGCATGCTTGTAAATTGTAATGGATTATTCATGAGTCACAATCACGTGGATTTTAAAGCAAACATACATTACTAATATTGTTAATTTATAGATAATTTTAATTTAATTCAACTGATATTAATTAATAATTAATTTACACTGCAGTTCAATTACGGGTAATTAAGATCAACTGGATCTTTACCTAACCCCCAGCTCATGAGTCATGACCCGAGTGGCCTTTAATTAATTCTTAGAATGCTTTTAACTTTATGATCCATTAGTAAGAGCATGATCATCAAAAGATATGTAATACGACTTGGATCATCAAGCTAGGAAAATATATTGCTAACACAACGTACATTACTTGAAAACTTTATTGAATACAAATGGTAAATCATATCGATCGAGATTCAATATATCATGCGTACAAAATGGTTGCAATATATATTGCACCATCACCAACATGAAATTTGATTATTGTTAGGTTATGAGAACTAATGCTAAAAATCCTCATGAACCAGATACCAAGCACAAGCATTCAAATCAAAAACGTACTTAAAACCAAATTAGTTGAATGAAATGATCGAATCATCGACGAATTTTGAGCAGATTAATCTTGATACCAGCAATGGTAACATTTTCACACCCATAGTTTGGCACCACAGTCACCAAAACATATTCATCATCTTCAGCTTTAAGCTCTTCAAGTATCCCCGTGATCCCGAACATTGCCCCGGTGGTCATCTTCATCGCACCACCCACACCATGCTGCAACTGCTCAAAACTACCAGCAAACTCACTGTCAGACGCATTGATTGGGGTTCCGTCGTCCACGTCATCGATAAGCACATCGAATTTGAAACTGGTGCTACCGTCAAATTCGATTCCGTTGAAGATCAAAATCTCTCTAGTTCTTCTCTTCTCCTTGTCGGTCCTTTTTAGAGCTGGTCTCTTCACTAGGAACTTCACTGTCTCTGCTATCTTAAGCGGGAACTGCAACTCTTCCACCTTCTTCACGGTTCCGATTGACTGAGCCACAATGTTTGACTCCGCTGCGTGTGGAGTTGACTTGTAATTCAACCACGGTTCAATATCGGAATCTTTGTACGTGTATCCCATTGCTTCAATGTCAACACAGTCTTTGCTCAGCACGCGGACGAGGTTTTTGTTCTCATCATAAAACACAAATGATGAGTTTTCCCAGTCCGCGGCGACTTGGCAGCCTGGATCTGGGTTCTCGACACTGCATTCAGCGGTCGTGGGATCGATGTTGTTACCATCGTTCAATATTGTTTTCCAGAGATACCACATTCGATCCACGTTGGCGTGATGGCAGTAAAAGAGAGGATCGTACCCTGCAGAATAAAAGTTCCCCATGTCCTCATTGTTAGGCATCCTTGGGTTACCGGTCCATACGTGGACCCTCGTGTGGATCCCGGCCTCTACAGACCCACCTGAGATCCCCTCCAAAGGACGGGGCCCGGCAGACAACAACCCACCGAAAAACGGTTGAATACCAATGACGTTCATTTGGTCATGTACGACAGCAAGATTATTGTTCTTCAAATCTTCATCTGGACCGACAAAACCTCCTTGTAAATCGATGGTGGTTGTCACGTGTGTGGCATCCCTAAACCCATCAAATAACGGGTTGAATTTGGCGTTCGGTCTACCGCCGGGGACAGGGGAAGGCATTGCGAGTTCATACATTGATGGGAACCCGGTCATACCATCTTTGTTGTCCCAGTTCCAGTATGGCAAAGCGAAAGTATCATCTTCAATCAAGCTTCCCATTATTTTCTCCAAGAAATACAGGTACCACCGATGGAAAGGAAAGAAGAGCCACGAGTTGTGAACTTGGAAGTTCACGGTATCGAAACCGCTCTTTTCTTGAGTGTAACCAGCGTTACAGTAAGCACAATGTATCTTACCTTGGTTCTTCCAACTGCGGGGGTCATCATCCGGTAAATCCTTCATTTTTGAAACGGCTAACTGAAACTTGGCCAAGTAGTCTGGATCGTTAGCTGCCTCTTGTGCCGTCGGTCGAGCACGAAGCGTAGTAGGTCGAGGAGGCAACTGGTAAAGTGGTGGGGCGATTGCATCTCCTGTGACCGGATCTGCTGCGGGTACCGGAGGGCAGCACGCGACGCCTTTTACAGCGTCGGTCATGTTAGTGATGCCCGCATGCGCATTAACACAAAGAGAAATATTATCCGGAGCTTGAATTGGAACGGCAAAGGCCGATGGGATCGTGGTCAAGTTGGCAGCACCATACAGGCCACCGAGTCCCACCAGCAAGTTTCTCCTGTCGACATTCTGCTGATGCATTTCAAGCGATGTTGATTTGTCATCATCAGCAGAAGTGGCATTGCAGGAGGGTTTGAAGCGATTATGGGATGATGAAGGTTTGGAAAATAAAGGCGAACGAGAGAACGATGAGCTGGTGTTTTTGATGTTAACAGTAGGAGGAAGAGTGAACAAGCTAAAAGAAGACATCGTGTTTTGTTGGTGTGCTCTAATTGCTCTCCGGAGATCCACTTATATAGTAAAAAAAACTTACGGAAAATATGGATCTAGGTAGCTAGTTGGTCTTTGAAAAATGATTAGTTTATTTAACTGAGAAAAGATGACAAGGCCTTAAATAATTATGTAGAACGACTTATGGATAAAAAAAAAGATGGTTGATTACTTAATAATTAGAATAAGAAAAGCACAATATATAACCCTCGAAAGAATCATGCATCAAATATTCGTTGTCAATTACTTTTAATAAATATTGATGTTAATTAATTAAAGGTTATTTTAAAATTGGAATAATTTAGCAAATTGATTAAAAGATCAAAACAAATGCACGTGGTTACGAAGCAAAAAAAAGTTGTCACCGAGAAAAAATAATTACATATATCACCTCCTTAAACACTATAAATTACATATATGTACCTAATTAAAAATATTTAATTTAACTAGCATCTGATGTCAAAAAGTAGGCTTAGTCACATCTATTCTTTGTTGATGAGTATTAAGGATTTGATGGATATTTGCAATTGGTTTATGTATGACATTTTTATGCAATATTATATATATTTTTTTGAAAATAAAAGAAAAGAAACTAGTATATGATATATAGGTCTTTAAGTCGATCGTGTTCATTTTGTGTGGGATAGATTTTGCAACTTGTTGTAAAGATCTGAGGGTATTAAAATAGGAGGAGAAAGAAATGAAAAGGAGTATAATAGCTAGTAGTGAGTTAATAGATATTAATAATTTATTAAAAGAATTTAAATTGTATTTAAATTAATATTTTTGGTATAGATGATATTTTTAGATTCGGTTGGATATATACGTAATTTATAGTGTTTAGGGAGGGGATGTATGTAATTAGCTCAAGAAAAAACAATCGACATATTGACTTAGATATAGTAGTTATATTATGTTCGAAGAATATCATGTCAAATAATTAAAGCCAAACATGAAAACTCGAAGTTTTTTCATGGTATTGTTAAAATTAATCTTATGAGGTCAACGATTAACGGAATATTGATAAATGGCACTTGGGAACTTCTCCTCATCTAGACAAAGATCACATCGTTGGATTCTTTAAAAATAAATTTAAACAGTCCAATTCCGATAAGGCTTCATTTTCCAACAATCTCTTCAAGAGACTTTCTTGTGAAGATGTCATACTTCTTAATCAACCATTCTCCCTCGGAGATTAAAGAAGCGGTTTAGAGTTGTGGAGGTTCTAAATCACCTGGTCCGGATGGATTTACTTTTAAATTCATTAAGCATTATTGGGATATAGTTGGTAATGACATCCTTAAGTTTGCACAACACTTTGATTCAAGTAGGCATATCCCTGAAGGGTGCAACTCTTCTTTCATCTCTCTTATTCCAAAGGTTAATGATCCTCATGTCATCAGTGACTATCGACCCATAAGTCTAATTGGGTGCCAATACTAAATTGTTGCAAAATTACTTGCAATGAGGCTCCCAATTGTGATTGATTCGTATTAGTGTGTGATATATTATAGCCCATTAGTATTTATGTTTTAGCCCTTTGTAAAGCCCAATGGGCTCTCGGGCTTTAGGGTTTCTCGGTTCCTAGCTTTATATATTTGAATCTCATGTAATGTTTCGGTCAAGCAATAATAATCCATATTTTCATGGTATCAGAGCTTCCACTTTCTCTCCCCTAAAATTTCCCTCATTTCCTTTTGTAAATACAATCTCTGCATCAAATTTCTTCTCGTGTAAACTGAAATTTACGAGTCGATATTAACACCATTAGACTCGTAATCAAAAACCGAATCACCCTTATAAATTTCAACCTCAAACTCCGCAGATCGTGACCTCTAGAGCCATTTAAAGTTTGAATCTCAAAATCGAAAATATAAAATTACGACCCTTTACACCGCGAATCAACCGACACCACCTTGACAGATCGAAAAATCGCTACTTTGCGCTCAAAACTGCATTTTTTGAGCTCTGTCCGACACACCGCAATCCCACGCGCCGGCGACGCGCCACCCACGCGCCACCAACGCGCGTCACGCGCCGTCCACGCGCCGGCAATCTTCCCCAACACCTTTGCTGACGTGGCATCCGACGTGTCGCTGACGTGGACATTTTTGCTGACGTGGCTTACACGTGGCAGATGACTGTTATGCATGCGTGGCAGCTGACTGTGCTGCTTGCTGGACGCTGACATCAGCAGTCTTGCTGACGTGTCTGCTGACTGTGCTGTGACGTGGCAGCTGACGTCATCAAAAAAAAAAAAAAAAAAAAAAAAAAGATGTTTAGAAATCAGCAATCGTGGATCTTGGATACCGGCGCTTCTTCACATCTTACTTCAGATATTGGTAATCTCAATTCTCATTTTAATTCTAGCATTATTAAGTCTGTAGTTGTAGGTGATGGATCCCATATTCCTGTTACCCAAATAGGACATAGCCAATTACCAAACCCATATCGTCCGCTATATCTTAGAAATGTCCTTGTTACTCCAAACATTATCAAAAATCTTATCTCTGTTCGTCAATTTACAAAAGATAACAAGTGCTCGATCGAGTTTGACCCTTACGGCTTCTCGATAAAAGATTTACAAACTCGACAACTCCTTCTCCGATCTGACAGCACCGGAGATCTCTATCCCATTTCTTCTCCGCATGCTTCTGCTTTCTCTATAGTCTCTCAAAATCAAAATCATTCTGTTTGGCACCAGCGTTTAGGACATCCCGGGGATACAATTTTACAATCCCTTGCATCCAGAGGTTTCATATCATACCACAAAAATAAAACATCTACCCTATGTCATGCATGTCAGTTAGGTAAACAAATCAAACTCCCCTTCTATCGCTCTGAGTCTGTAGTTAACTCTCCTTTTGATATTATTCATTCTGACATCTGGACTTCTCCAATTCCTAGTACTAGTGGTTTTAAATACTATGTGTTGTTTCTTGATCATTACTCTCATTTTCTTTGGATCTACCCTCTTCACCGAAAATCTGATGCTTTCTCCAAATTCGTTCAGTTTCGCACCTTTGTACGTACTCAGTTTAACCGAGAAATTAAAGCTTTTCAATGCGATCATGGTGGAGAATTTGACAACCGATCCATGCATGATCTCTTTGCCACTAATGGCATTCAGTTTCGCTTCTCTTGCCCTCATACTTCCCAACAAAATGGGAAATCCGAACGCATGATTCGCACAATCAATAATGTCATTCGCACTCTCCTATTCCAAGCTCGTCTTCCACCCGAATATTGGGTTGAAGCTCTCTTCATGGCTGTCTATCTTCTGAATATTCTCCCATCTACCTCAATTCACAATGAAATCCCATACACCAAATTACTTAATAAACCAACTTCTTACACTCACCTTCGCACCTTTGGGTGCCTCTGTTACCCATATACATTTCCCCCACATAAACTCGCACCTCGCACCACTCCATGCATATTTCTTGGCTATCCAATTAATCACCGTGCATATCGGTGTCTTGATCTCAACACCAAGAAAATCATTATTTCCCGACATGTCATCTTTGACGAGTCATCATTTCCATTCGCGTCCTTTTCTCCCAACAAAGCTCCATCATATGAGTTTTTAAACACGTCATGTGACCTCTCTCCGATTGCTCGTCAGCTTCTCATATCTCGATCCTCTTCTGTTTCTGCAACTTCCCCATCTCCAACTTTCAACCAACCCCCTCCAAATCCTTCTCAACCTCACACCATTCCTGAAAATTCTGCTCTTCCTCCAACACCTCCTTCTTCACCGCCTACAAATACCTCAAACAACTCATCTCCTACATCTTCTGAAAATTCTAACAGTTCATCTACATCCTCTCCAACTCAGTCTACCCCTTTACGCACTCACCCAATGGCCACTCGCTCTCAACATAATATTCACAAACCAATCCAAAAACTTAACCTTCATACAACTACTGTCACTCCTTCCACACCCCGCTCATACACCCAAGCCTTTAGGGATCCTCACTGGCATGCAGCTATGCAGACTGAATATAATGCTTTAATTAAAAATGAAACTTGGGATCTTGTTCCACGACCACCTGGAGTTAATGTGGTCCGTTCTATGTGGTTATATAAACGCAAATTGCGTGCTGATGGCTCCCTTGATCGATACAAAGCCCGTTTGGTGGCTGATGGGAAAAGTCAACAACTTGGCATTGATTGTGAGGAGACTTTTAGCCCGGTTGTCAAACCGGCTACCATACGTACAGTTCTCAGTTTAGCCCTCTCTCGCTCTTGGCCGATCCATCAGTTGGATGTTCAAAATGCCTTTTTACACGGATCTCTGCAAGAAACTGTATATATGCATCAACCCCCAGGGTTTGTCGATCCTTATCGCCCAGGTTATGTCTGTCACTTGAAGAAATCTCTGTATGGTCTGAAACAAGCTCCTCGTGTTTGGTTTCAGAGGTTTGCTTCATATGCTACGAGAGTCGGGTTTCAGCACAGCAAAACTGACTCGTCTCTGTTCATTTTTCGTAGAGGATCAGACATTGCGTACTTATTGATATATGTGGATGACATTATTCTCACTGCTTCATCAGATACGTTTTTACATCGCGTAATCTCCTCTCTGCATGGAGAATTTGCTATGACGGACTTAGGGCCCCTTAACTATTTTCTGGGTATTTCAGCAACACGATCTTCTGCTGGCATGTTTCTTTCTCAGAAGAAATATGCTATGGACATTCTCGAACGGGCAAACATGGTAAACTGTAATCCGTGCAAGACTCCAGTTGACACAGACTCTAAGCTTAATGATACAGGAACTTCTATTGCTGATCCCTCTTTGTACCTGACTTTTACCAGGCCGGATATTACTTATGCAGTTCAGCAGATTTGTCTTTTCATGCATGATCCTCGAGAGCCTCACTTCCATGCTCTCAAGCGTATTCTTCGATATATTCGGGGCACCATTGACCATGGGCTTCAGCTGTACTCTTCCTCTACTACTCAGCTCACAGCATATTCAGATGCTGATTGGGGTGGTTGCCCTACCACACGGCGTTTTACATCTGGATATTGTGTTTTTCTTGGAAATAATCTTCTCTCTTGGTCTTCAAAACGTCAAAACATAGTGTCTCGTTCCAGTGCTGAAGCAGAATATAGAGGGGTAGCTAATGCGGTTGCCGAAACAACATGGTTACGCAATCTTCTGAGGGAGCTTCACACACCGCTGTTCACTGCAACCATCGTCTACTGTGACAATGTCAGTACAGTTTACATGTCAGCTAACCCAGTTCAGCATCAAAGGACTAAGCATATTGAGATAGATATTCATTTTGTTCGTGAGAAAGTTGCTACAGGTCATGTTAGAGTTCTTCATGTTCCCTCACGTTATCAGTATGGGGATATTTTTACCAAAGGACTGCCTTCTTCTCTGTTTGCTGAGTTTCGGTCCAGCTTGAGCGTTCGTCAGCCTTCTCCCGCTCAAACTGCGGGGGCATATTAGTGTGTGATATATTATAGCCCATTAGTATTTATGTTTTAGCCCTTTGTAAAGCCCAATGGGCTCTCGGGCTTTAGGGTTTCTCGGTTCCTAGCTTTATATATTTGAATCTCATGTAATGTTTCGGTCAAGCAATAATAATCCATATTTTCAATTCGGTCGTTACCGAAGTTGAAACGGCTTACATTAGTGACTATATAATTGATTAATGATTTTTTTTCTACAACTAAAACTAAATGCACCGTAAATGTTTTTTTAATAAAAGCTTTTATATCTAAGAGAAAATTGCTCGGATCGTCCTCGTGTTTGTCTCAAAAATCACGTTTCATCCTTTATTTTCAATAATATCACTAGCCGTCCCTATATTTGTTATTTTGTGTCACGAATCGTCCACTTAACAAATTTCGTTAGTTTTTTCCGTTAAGTAGTTGTGAAATGACCAAAATACCCTTCGTCGTCTTCCTGAAAAAGACACGAACTCTGATTTTACGTAACTTTTTCTTCTTACCAATACTCTAATTTTGTACCTGTAACGCTATAATGTTTTTCCATGACATTATAATCTTCAAATCATTAAGAATGAACAATACACAATAACAATTAAAAATCTTTTTCACCAAATCATGCTTACACAAATATGGAGCATACTTTACAATAGGAAAACCACCATCGGCGATTTATACACACACAGACCATTTTTTCACATATTTCGATGGCAAGTATATGTGCATATCAAAAACATAAAACTATATTCTTTAATTAATAAATTGAGATGAGACACACGATTCATTATAGTAAACTTCAAATCATTCTAAATCAAATCATCTATTACTCACAAGGTATAGATGAATACATCAAATCGATTATGTGTAAACTTGTGAAAAAAACTCGTTCTTTTGACAGAAACGCCAGTGAACAAATTGAAGCAATTAATTGATTTTGAGTAGTTATTGAGTTGGAATATATTGATAACCAGCAAGTGCGAGCGAAATTGTTCGAACTAAGGTGAATTGAAGGCAACGAGGCTGATGGTGAAGCAGCGGCCGTGATATCGACTATCGATGTATAAGCAACGACATTGGATGATGGTGAAGCAGCTGCAGAGAAGATGAAGCATGTGGTGTTAAATTCAAATTCGTTCCGATCTGGGTCCTCTTTACATGTTCGATTGTGTTAAAAGTGGTGAGTTTGAATCGATTTTTGGGTTTTTCGATTGCGTTTGAACTGGAATTTGAATGGATTTATAGGTTTACAAGTTGTAATATGGCTGGAGCTTTACTTCCATTTTGGATTTTAAAGGATGGTGATGTTTGACTTGCTTATGGCTGTAGTAATTTTTAGGGTTTCGTGGATTTGTGCTCATAGATTTTTTGATTATGAATTAATAAAAAAAAACTATTGATTGCTATGGAAACGAGGAGCAAGAGAAACATATACGTTTTTGGTGAACATAGAGTGCGAGTAGAAAATGAGGAAGATGAGGGTAATTTGGTCATTTTAATATAATTTAACGGATAAAGTTAATAAATTTAACGAAAAGGACGATTAGTGATACAAAGTAACAAATATAGGGACGGCTAGTGACATTATTGAAAATAAAGGATGAAACGTGATTTTTGAGACAAACACAGGGACGATCCGAGCAATTTTCTCTATATCTAATGGTTAAAACTTTTTATTTTTTAAAGACCACTAGGTGAAGGACCCGCGACAACGCGGGCTTCGATATTTGAGTTTGTAAAATTTAGTTTTTAAGTAAAAATGGTTTTTTATGTGTTGTGTTACATTTATGATAGAATAAGTAATTGATGTTAGTTTAACATTTAATTTTATAAATTTTCCAATTAGAAATTTGTACTTTTTATGTAAAACGCTATATCAATTTTCGTGTTTAATGCATAATCATCTTTCTTAAAGTGAATATTTGTTTGATATTTTAACTCGATGTATCATCAAATGACAAGGTACATTACTACATTTCATATAATTGAGAGTTGCCAGTCAGAGTATTATGTGGCCTCAAACTTCACATGATAATGAAAAATACTACGTAATAAATTACAAAAAGATTAGTCATTTAGTAATACAATTGATATTGATCGGTTTATGCTATTCCCACAACTCCTTAAGATAATAAATTAAATATATGAAAATAATCCCTGATCTTGTAATTTTGTGTTTCCAGCTCAATGTAACATGTGTTCAAATTTCATAGTCATTGATATATTAGACAACACAATAAAAACATATATGGCCAGATAATCGTAAAAATGCACTTAAATAGGAACTTGTAATATCCAAGTGCTCTAACCCTTGCAGTGCTTTCCGCTTTCACTTTTGCATCAACACGGAAGCTTTTCTCATCCTCTTTCATGTCAAATTCAATTGCATAGTTAGCACTATATATATATATATATATATATATATATATATATATATATATATATATATAAATATAGGGTTTTGCTAACGTGTGCCCCTGTGGCACATGTTAAGGTGCATTTAATGAACCTGTAATTTCCTTAAAGGCTAGTGATATTTCCACCCAATATATATATATATTTTTCACCCAATATTTTGATAAATCCACCATCCTTATGCAATAAAAGCTTGTACTGTACAAACCAGTATTATACATTTATGGTGGATTTATCAAAATCATGTTTGGATTTATCATCACCCTTTCTTAAATAACATAATTTGTAATTAATATATGCATAAAAAAAGGAAATTATTAGATTGAATTAATAAGTATTAAATGTAAATATTAATATTTAAGGAAATTTCGACTTCATTAAATGCCCCTTAACGTGTGCCATGGGAGCACACATTAGCAAATCCCATATCTATACTATCTATTAAAGGACACTTCAGCTGATGTCATGAAGCTGATGTGTCCTCTTCTAAGGTATGTTTTGTTGCTGACATGTCAATACAATATTAATCTGCTAACATCATCATGACATCATAAGTAAGGATAAAAATGGGTTAAAAGATTTAACTACAAAATAAATTTATTTTTTATTTCTTTTTATTGTTTCTAGGCAGGCATGCATAACGTTTCAGCTTGCTTATCTAGGTACACTACGCCAATGCCACACTGCCCAAAAAAAATTGAGCCACTCCATTCTTTTACTCTTTATATTGGCCACTCCTTTTGGGAAATATAAAAACTTTCCCTGCACTTGATACTTGATAGAGCTCCATAACATGAATTTGAATTCCAAAGAGGATTTCTATCTTCAAATTTACATACATGTGGTGGTTTCCTATCAATTTCGTTTGAAATTTCAATCCGTCAGTGTTCTTATATGTCGGGTAATTTTTTCTTCTTCTGTTTTCATCTGTTTCTCAGTTTCTATTAATTAGAATTTCGTTAATTGACAGCGTATTTATTTAGCTGACAACGTGTTTATATCGATAATAGGGTTTTGTTCAATGTAAGATACTGTTTTGATTCGAGGGTTGCTTTAGCATATTGTTTTGATTTTGGTTTTGACTGCAGATGCTTTGAGCGTCGCCTTCCACTTCGATTTCAGAAGCAAAGGTGTGCTTTACTTTTCAACAATTCTACACGATTCATTCATCTTATTCAGGTACTATACTCATTCTATTTCTTTTTACTCAAATTGGTAGTATATGTTTCAAATATGTATTGATATTTGAGATTTGAGAACACATGTTTTTGTGTTTGTGTGCTCTAATTTCATGTTTAATTTTCTTTGCTTTTTTAGGTATTTGTCTTTGTTTCAGATGAATGACTAGAAGACGATGATGATAATGAGAAGAATTAGGCACCTTTTAGTTACTGCACACCTACTGCTCGATTAAATGCCACAAAGAAGTTCAAGAACCAGTAACAAAGATGATCCACGTTATACACGTTCAGTCGGTTGGTCATGAAATTCGGTTTGAGTTAGATGTCTACTTACATATTCATATTAGTGTATATTTGTGGTGTGTGTGTGTGTGTGTTTTATTGTATATGAGTTCCAAGTGGGTTAAGTATATGTGTGTGTTATAAAGCTATTTCGCTGTAAAGGTAATTCAACTTTTCTTTCTAACAGGTTATTTGCTCCATAGCCTTCAGCCAAAGGTCTTCTCTAAACCGAGGTGCATGTGATGTTTAATTAATAACCCATTCATGCTAAAGCAATGAAATTTTGATTATCGCAGTTCAAGACAATTGATTCTCTTTGTTATACTATTGCTTAACTGATCGTAACACAAAGGTTTGCTTTCGTTTATCAAATCATTAATATTTATCATTGTGGAGGAAACTGGGTCAGTTAGTTGATGGGTCATTGTTTCAATATTTACCCCTCTAAGTGGTTCTATTTCAGGGGGGGAAAGGATACAAGAACAAAAAACATGATGTGATGAAGAAAAGTAAACCTACATTTTAGTTTCACTACGCATATGTTTGCCACTATATAACAAAAATTTACTTTCAAGAAATGTTTGGTCGGTTTTGGATGTCAACTTGCAACATATATATTGTAGGTATAACGATATTACTTGTGATGGCTTTAAAGTGGATATAAAAGGAGTCGAAAGACTTGCTAAAGGGCCCTCCTGTTTCTTAGTTTCTTTCCCTTTTTATTGCTTGAGCCTTGAGGTTTAAACTCAAGGGTCCCTTTTTATTGCTTGAAGTTTAAACTCAAGGGTCTAACTTTCATCATTTCGATTTTGTGCAGGTTTTTCTAATCATGCAGTTTGATAGAAAATTGAAGACTTGACCAGATTTGATAGTGATATTGCCTTGAATGAAGTTTTTGGGTGTTTGAAAAGTATACAATTTTATATAGTTCGACTCTTAAAAGTTCGACCTCCAAAGCTTTTTTAGCCATTTTCCTATATACAGTTCGGCTAAAGAAGATTTGAAGTCAAAATTTTGCTTTCGTTTTTTATTTGAACTAATTTTTTGTTTTAATTCGTTGAGGTTTTTTGGTATGTTGTACTCAAAATCTTTTAAGAGCTTTTTGGTTTCAAACCCGTGTTATCACGGGTCATAAAACTAGTATATATATATAAGATGAATATCAATACGTATATTTTGTGTATACAAATCATGATTTCAAAAGATTAAGAAATTAAAAAGTTTAAAGAAAAAAGCAAAATCATAATCATCATAAATATAGATATATTAGTATAATGATTGAGATCATATCATAGATCCAAAACGACGTATATACTATTCATTTCCAACAAAAAATCTTGAATGATGATTGTAAGCGTGCCTAATTACAAATTAACATTAGTATGCAAATTTTGAATATAATAATGAAGTATGTTAACATGTTTGTGTACAAACATCTAGGGATGAGCAAAAAAACCGAAATACCGAAACCGAACCGGTACCGAACCGGTACCGACCGTTACAAATGGTACGGTATTCGGTTTTTGATTTGGGGCAAAAAAAAACCCGGTACCAACCGGTCGGTACCGGTTGGTACCATGCACACTAAAATACCTAAACCGAACCGGAACCGCACCGGACCGGTACCGAACCGGTGCCAACCGATACAAATGGTACGGTATTCGGTTTTTGATTTGGGACAAAAAAAAAAAATCGGTACCAACCGGTCGGTACCAGTTCGGTACCGGTATGGTACCAAGCTCACCCCTACAAACATCTCTGCAAATAAAATAGCCAGTATCTTTAAAATTTTGTAAATATACTACAATGGGAGAATTAGTAAAAGGGGGAAAAAAAACTCATTCGCTTGAAATAAAGAATTCCATTTGTTCAATAGAAATCATGTACCAACAACATGTACATAAGAAATTTCAAACTACAAATGAAGGATAAAGGTAAACGATTGTATGTTCCGGATGACACTAATCGAAATCACTAATCGGCTCACCAAAAGCATGATTTGCTTAAATCAAAGTTAGATCAAGGGTTATATAGCACGTTGAAAGATGAATACGTCATATCTTAGTACCCATTGGTCCACATCAAGCAGAGCCCCAATATATTTGGATGGATATTGTAACATTTAAATAATCAACTCACCGACCAGCACTCACCTGCCAGCAAGTGCAAGACGGGAAATCAGATAATACTTACCTACCATGTCAAGTTCCAAGTGCTTAGTAAAGATTGGATTTTAGTCATCTACTTTTATAAGGCAATAATCAGTAGGAATCACACTTGAATTTGTATCAAAAGTAGTAATCTTAAGCTGCAAAAAATCAATAAAAGAAGTACATCGTTGATACATGGAAACGACAACAAAAAACGACACTAAAAGAGATATTACCGTCCCACCGGCCAGTATGTATGTATCTGCACTACTTCTACTATCCAAACTGATTTTGCAAGTTGAATGAAAGAAGAGAAAGAAACATAGTTTGGTAAAGAAAATCAAAACATGGCTCAATGAAAATAATGACTTTAAGACTTTCGAGTCTATATCTTACATGAATGATAAAGGCAAGCAAAACCGGCGGTGTATAACCCAAGTTGAAAGCACTTTAAGCGATCATGAGTAAATACAAACAAATGGGCCAAAACGGGAGAACAGCTCTCAAAAGCGCAACCACACTCTTTATATGAGTCATCATATTTTGTTCTATTATTTTAATATATGAACACTATTAAGCTAATCGGTCACTCATTCGCCTGCTGTTATACAAAACAGTGAGTTGAAAAGCATGTACGATATCAACAATATGGGTGTACCTCATTGTGAGGACACATGTATGATAAAGATTTTTGGCAATATGATCGACAGTTTTGTCCATTTGCTTCCTTAAGTATCAGATAGAGGAAGAATTCCATATCTCCTATATACACATTATTATGATTATTAAGATGTGTTACACTTCAAAGGACTAACCTAGCTGAAGAACAAACCCAAATAGAAGACGTTGTACAACAACAACACAAACATAAATATGAGTCAGATGAGTCCTGATGAGTCATCTTCTGTAAGAATTTAAGAACAAACCCAAATAGAAGACGTTGTACAACAACAACACAAACATAAATATGAGTCAGATGAGTCCAGATTGCAAGACCTAAAAGATATCACCTTTAAACAAATATTGATATACAGGTTGGCATCACATTCGTAAATTGATGGCTTCAATTTTTGTAAAAGTAGTAATTCTTAATTTTTGTAACTGGTCCATCATGAATGGAAGAACATGTCAATCACCCATAAATGACTTTTAATTATTGGACCATGTTTAAAATCAGTCATCTTCTGTAAGAATTTAAGAGAAATATAATGAATAAAAGCTACACAAAATCAATACACCCAAGTCTGAAGTCTGAACACTAAAGCTACAAAAATCATCTCGAATTAAAATCGAGGAACCAACCCGACATAGGCCACAATCAAGAACCAACCAACAGAGATAATAATTCAATAAAAGAAATGCAACAAACTGTTAGAATAATCGAGATTCAATACACCCAAGTTTGGCCAAATCAATATGGCCAAACTCCAAATCCAAAATCCTAATCGAACTTTTAAGTTAGAAAGCATACCTTTTAACCTTAGGAAAATTGATTGGAGCAGGGTATTCTTGTTGCAAATCCAGTGCCGAAACCTTCAAAACCTTACAACCGAACATCTAAAAAAGAGCTATTAAAAAAATGAGATATTCATAGCAACCATAAACACAAACTTTGCAACAACCAACTGGTCTTCACCTCTCATCTATTCCTTTAAATCCGGATCTATAACCTATAAATATCGACACTAACCAGAATCATATCAGAGTATTTCTCTCTAACTTTAGCCTCTTCATGCCTCTTATGTGAAACAAAAAAAGCAAATGTATAGTTCAGAAACATAATCAACGTTAGTCTTGCGTAAAATTGCTCCATTGACTCAGACCCATATCATGTATATGCAATACTCGCTTCTGAGAAAAGCACATACCTTTTGATTCGATTGTTCATCAATAGCACACAATCCAAAATAGCATAAATATACAAATATGCTATTCACATCAATAAAAGCAATAACTATAAATATATAAATATAGATACATATATATATATATATATATATATATATATATATATATATATATATATATATATATATATATATATATATATATATACAGATACAGATACAACCATTTATACCATCCATGGAGACGTTTGTGAAGATTAATGGTGTACTCTCTGGTCACCGCTTCTTCCTTTCTTGCCTTAGCCTTCTCAATCAATATTATTCTACTGTCCTGCAGACACACACAAGAAGCGCTAAATGAATAATTTTTAATTAGTTTTAACCGCAAAAGAGCCTTAATTCCAATTGTAAAACATTGATCAACGATCTGAAACAGCGTGCAGATAGAGAGAGATATAAATCCAGGGTTTTGGAAATCTGTAAGCAGAGGATGAAGAGGGAGGCGATGAAGGAGCGACCGTGAAAAGAGGGATTAGGGTTCTGAGAATTTAGGACTGATTTTTAGGAATTATACGATGTTTTAAATATTTTAATTTATTTTAAAATTATATATAGCCCTATAGAATATTTAGAAATTATATGTATAATTATATATAAAAAGTTTTTAAATTATTATTAGGGGTGTTAAGTGTACATATTTTAAACTAATTTAAGCCATTGATCTCTAATTGGGGAGGTTAATCAAGGGTCAAAATTCCTTAATGGTAATTTAATTAATTTAATTATATATAAAAGATTAGAAAAGATTAAATTTATAAGTGTGAGGCTATGAATGGGTTCCGAAGAAAAACGATTTTAATGACTTCTTTTCTATTAAGTTATTTTTTTGAACAGTTTTGGGATTGGTTTAACACTTTAACCATTAAATATGAAAGTTTTTTTTTTCAAAAAGGTAATAATAAGATATTAAGATCTTACACATTAAAAAAAAAAAAAAAAAACAAGTCTATATCTTCTTCGATCGGGGATGATGTAGCACATTATTTTATTTATGAACCACTTTATAATTAAAATGATCAAATCTAAAGTAATCTTTTTGTTTAATGATCATATAGGAAAGAAAATAAGTTTGTTACACTCTCATCATTCAATCGTTCTTCACTTAAACAATAATGACCGAAGATAACTCTTAAACTTTACTCTTTATTTCATTTTTACATTTAACGTTACCTTAAACCTTCCCCACTAGCAAATGCATTTGTTTTAATGCGACATGAGCCGCACTCCCTCAAGCCTAACCTTGCCCTCCAATACTCCATCGATTCGTCGACTGGTTTGGAGTCGGAATACAATTGGGCTTGGGCTTAGTAGTTGTGCTATTAAAAAGCGACATTGCTGATGTGGCTTTCTTGGGTTTTTACACACATTGATAGACCATGGGGGAGGGTTATTGTACTTTAGTTGCTTAATGTACTAATGGTAGGATACAATCTGAACCGTCAGATTGAAAATCTCCTCTTATATATTAAAAGAGGATTAGATTAGCTAATCTTTTTTTAAAAAGCTTTTAAGCATTTAGCCCCTCCAATTTATGATTAGCAAATAAATCTTTGGCCTCATTATTAAATTACCATATTACCCCTCCTTAATCTTCCATTATATGCTATTTTTTTTATTGTTTTATCACAACACCACAGCATCTTTGTATATGCGTATCTTCCTTCACCTTAACTTCAAAACCCTAACCCTAGGTAATTGGATCCGGCCAAATCCGGCCCCCTCCGCCCCCTTCCGTCACCACACACCTTCGCCGCCTTCTTCCTTCTTCTCCGACCATTATTCAGGCCAAATCCGGCCATGTGCCGCCCCCTTCTGCCACCATACACTTCGCCGCCCCCTTCCTTCTTCTCTGGCCAAATCCAGTACGTTTTATGATTTCTTCACTCGAATCTCAGGGATAATTCATAAGGTACTCATTTATGTCTTCAAATCCAATTTTGTGCAGATTTAAATATATATAGATTTGATTATATGTAGATGATGAACAATGGATTTTTGTGCAATTAAATTGATTGGCTTATGGCATTATGTTAAATAGTGATTCTAGATAGGTCCGAAAAGGATTTAATGATCAGCACTTACATTATTAATACGGTTATATGTTAAGTGGTATATGGTTTGCTCAATGATAGGATGATACGGGTTATGAAAACACATTCTAATGAACTGGTTTCTAACAATGAGTTTTAATTTACAGGGACATTGGGGATCCATTATTTATATGTGATTATTGCGAACCTCATCTATGGTAGGCTACTCTCTCTATTTTATAACTATGAATTTGATTGGTTGCTAGGTCATCTTTAACTGTTGGTTTTATTTGATCTTTATTACTCATATAGGTTGCTGTGGTCATTCAGTTGACATTATTGTAAGGTGTCTCGAAACCATTCAATTGCATCATTGATTAGTGAACTCACATCCCATCAAGAGCTCCTTCTTGGTACACAATAGCAACATCTTCTCTATATACACATTATGTAGCTATTTTCACTATATATATATTATGCATATTTTGGATTTAGCTTTTAACCGGTCTGATGAAATGCTTAAATAATAAATAATGAACTTTGTTTTGACAGGGTGTAGAATCATTGCTGAGAGTGCTGCTGAATGTATTGAGGAGACTCAAAAGATGGTTGTGCAGTGGTTTACTTGTTCAGGGTTTTGCACTTTTGACGTCTCTTTTTTTCATCGTTACTCTCAGTAGTCAGTCTATGGTTCAATATCAAGGATTGGAGCATTGGTAGGTGCAATTATGAATAGAAAAATAGCCTATCAACTTGGACGGATAAGGGTAAGTTCGCTTGCTGTTGTTATTACTACTACACCCTCTACTATTTTTTCTGTGTTCCAGTTTCAGTTTCTGTCTTTTTTAATTCTTTTAAATTTCAATTTGATGGGGAATGCAATCCATGCACATCACTGGTGTTGTGGTTAGCAATTTGTTATTCTACGGAAATTTTTCCTCTGACCTTTTATTTTTATTTATCAGATAATAAACTTATTTATATTATAATTAAGTTTATCTGTATTAGATTTTGGTATTGATGACCTAGGATTAATGAAAAGTTAGTGGATCTATTAAACTATTAAAGATCAACCTGAATGGTCTTCAAGGGAACCAAGATTCATGGAAATGGTTCTAAAATTGAGTCTTTCCATCGTACAAACTTTGTTACATTGACTGGTTACTTTCATGTTGTGATTACTTTCTTTATCGAGCAGTGAAACTGAATGGTGTGTCCATTAGATGCTTGGGTATCTTTTTAAGAACTTTAAAAAGAAAAAAGAATTTGCTTGCATACAATTAATAATGTTGTTAATGTAGGTAGAGAAACAGTCGTATTAAAACGTCCTGGGAGTTCTGCGATTGCATTCATTGGAAGTATAAAACAGAACTTGATTATTGATACAATATCTCATGAAACAATTTTTGTAAGGTTCATCATATTTGTTTGTTTTATTTTGTGTATGGTTTGACATTTGAAGTTGTTTATTGGAAGAGAACTCAATTTCTTTTTATCAGGAACTTGGTTTCTTTATTTAGTAGGCATTTTATACTAACTAGAGTTTCTCATATTATGTCAATATGTTCTTTGGATGTATCCAGGCATTTTTATACAAGAAAGTATCATACATGAATCACTTGTCAGCAACTGAGAGCGGACTGCAGAGGTAACTTATATACATGCTTTTATCTCATGTGGGTCAATATAACATACAACTAGGGGTGGTGTGAAACACAATGGTTGCGTTCAGGTGTGTTGGTTAACTGGTCAAAAGTCTATGACTTGTGTGCTAATTGGTACTTGAATCCTTAGTATTTCATCTCCAAACTCTACTACCCTCTTTAAATTGTTTACATCTTTATCAAAAGTAGGTATGTTATATTTGTTTATGTATAAATATATTTCCTTTGTTGGAAATTTATATTGTCTTTGGATTGGTAGTTGATTATAATTTGCATGATTTACCGCACTAGAAAGAAGAGACTAATGCAAGTATTTGAGAATCTAAATAGTGAACAAGACATAAATCAACATCAGCATCATGAGTCTCCCAAGACCTATAGATCTGAATCTGCTATTGTCGTGGCTGAAAATGGTGGTTAAGTTGGATTCAAACTTCATTGGGGTTACAAACTAAATACGAATATCTAAATATGTCTACTTTCAAGGTTGTCTACTACTGCCCTTTCAGTTTGTAAGTGCATACTGTTGAGATTATCTGTTGCTTTTGGACTTTTGATTGTTTGAGTAGTTTGTCAACCTGCTAGGTATATGCCTATTTTATTCTATTCTCGGTGATGTTTGCAACTTTTTTAAACAGCTAGATATAGGAGCGAATCAGGCATTTGATAAAAAGCTTCACTATATATCAACAAAAACACCGATTTCTTGCAGATCATGTGGCCTGTTACAAAAATGCTATTTGGAGGTGGGTTATAAATATGAAGCTTATAGAGTAATAATTTTTGTATTTTTTTTTCTCCTTAATTTTGGTGTTTGTATTCATGAATTTGTTTTGCTTTAACGATTTTGGTCTTTGTTTTCTCTTACCTTTTGGGGGTTTATGAAATCGTTTATTGAAATCATTATACAGAACTAATGAAGTTTAGTATAGTTTTTTACAGTAATTTTTGAAGGGTATATTATTTAATAAGGTTTATGAAGATGGCGATACTAATTGATATACGTTCATTTTTGAAGATATATTATACTTAATAAGGTTCCGGAAGATGGTGATTCTTATACACTAGTGAGAACTTAAGAGACACAAAATGGATGGATTTCGAGGTTGATTCTTGAACCAGATATAGGTTACTCACTAAAAAGATTAATGACTTTTCATTAACCGTATCATTTAACTTACAGTGATACTCATGTATTGATATCATAGCATAGGTGACTAAATTTTGATATCATACCCAACAGAATATGTACAATTTGGCTCTAGGTGCTGAGTAAGTTCTTTTTATTTGATATTTCTAAATTGACAACTGGTTTTTGTTAAATACGGATTGTTGTCTTTTCTGTTCTTTATTTCTAGAAATCTAGGAATCGAATTAAGTCAGATTTGTATTTTTGTTTGATCTCTTTTTTTATTTAACATCTTCCTTCCCTCTATATTGTTGTTTTCATCTTTTTAATGTTCTCTATTTATGTTCAGTACATGACTCAATAGACTCCCAACTCAAAAGTTAGCAGCCTTGATTTCTATGGTATCGAGTGGGATTATAAACTCGTGTTTGTATGCAGGTAATGAGTTGTTTCTGATAATATAATTTTATTTAGGCTTATTCTTTGGTGACTTGGTTTTTTCAATTTTTAGGTTGATTCTCTGATTAAAGTAACTTTTGTAGGAAAATTGGCGATAAATATTATCATAGGATCAAGGAAATGGAAGTGATGTAAGTTATTCAACCAGTTGATCTCTCCCTCCCCCTAATCAAGTTATTTCTACTATTTAGTGGGCTCTATTCTAACATGTGATATTTATCACTATTAATGGGATTGGGTAATTTAGCATGTAGTAGGGGAAACCTATGTTCCTACTTCTTATACATATGAATCAACGAAGTACCCGAGAACAAGATAATTGTCTTAAAGTAAGACACTTTGATTCTAATTAGACTTTAATGTTTATCTAGAGGTGGCAAGATGGGCGGGGTTGACTATGACGGTACAAGAAGTCTTTTTTTTTTTTTTTTAATACCAGTTGGGTGGATGGGTAAGCCTATGTTAACTTCCGAACATTTTATGTTCATTGTTTAAATTCTCTATTTAAAAAAACATACACATTTTTTAGGGTCTCTTTGTATTGTATTTATTACTTTGAAGTTAAGAGCTCCTGATTTTTTTCTTTAATATCTTTTTTTATGACAGGTTACTTGTGGCACAAACCAAGATATCCCGTATGTGTTCCTTTTATGTTAGATTTTAGAGTAACTGCTATTATTAGTTGGTGTACATGAATGCAAGGTAGATTTACAAATGACATCCTTATTTTAGTTCTTTGATTTTGAACCATATATGGGTGCTATTGTGAATTTTGACTTAGGTGTTTTTGGGATATTTCTTACAAATGCTCGCCATTTAAGAAATAAGAATAGATGGTGGAGAATCGATACTTGATGTTGATGCTAATAGTGTATATTAATTGTAGCAAATTAGGTGTACATCGTATTTTAATGGGTACGTATGTGGATTGTCATCTTCGATTGTTGCTAGATTTCACTGATGATTAAAACGTATTTAATGCTGAATTAGAAACAACTCGTGAGTGCGTGGCTTTTCTTTTCGAATCAACTACTATGTTAGAACTTAGACTAATATCAGTATTGTAATTGTATTTGTATTGTAATCTCATGAATTCAATTTCATTATAAAGATTTTCTTGGAAAGTGTAAGAGAATTTTGTTGTTAAAATTAGTTATTGGACTGGAAAAGTTGAACGAAATGCATATTTTTTATATTTTGTGGTCTGCGAATAAAATTGACATAAGTTTATATTATTTGTAGTTGGATTGTCACTCCGTGAAAAGGCTTGAGCGGGGGTAATTGTTCAACTTCGGCAATAATACAGCTTCGAGCCATACTAGATTAGATGTTGCTACTTATGTAGCCTTTGGCACTAGACGTTTTGTCTTTAAGTGAGATAGACTGACTGAATCCCACCTGTTCAATAAGATGAAAGTTCCAACTCTATTGTTGTGTGATTGTAGGTGGAGACAATTGCAAATCCATGGGGGTATTTGGGTTAGCTTATCAATGGGAGCTTAAACTTAACAGTTCAAAATCAAATGCCCCATCTCCCTTGCATCTAAAAAAAGGGACTTCTTTAGTGTGAGACTGTGAGCTGTGTGAGCTGTGTGAGCTCTGTACAGTGTATTGTACTAAACACTTTTTGTGTTGTATCTATCAACTCCTATCTCCTATCTTATGATATGATTTCTTCATTACTTTTTAAATTTCTTTAAGTTGTCATCATAATTTTCGTTTTTTAATAGCCCGCAATTTTTGCGGGTCTTGATCTAGTTCTTAATAATAGCGCGGTGGCAATATAAAATAAGTGGAACTTCAGTGGCAGCAACTAAATGTCTTCGATGGCAAAATCGTAATATTGGTGTACACTCAAAAGGATGGCCGAGCTCCACGCGCCCTCTGTGCACGCTCCACCCTTTTCTTAATAATTTCATACTCTATTTTAATTTCTTAAAATATACAGTACTACAGTAATATTTATTTAGTATTTTAAAAAACTTAGACGTTTATAAAGTTTATAAATTAAACAAAAAATAACATGATTAAATAAAAATTTGTATTATATTTAATTTAAAATTCATCTTACATTTCCTTTGTAGTAATTTTATATAAATAAGATATATTGGTAATAGTAGGATTAATCAATTTTGAGGTTTGTGACGTACACATATTAACATACATATTATGTACATAAAGTTATTTTCGTGAAATACATACTTAGCGGACAAACTTATTAATATACAGATACACACACATAATGCACGAAGTTGTTAACATACAAATACACACACTAAGCTCACAAATTTATTTACATACATATACACACACTTAGCATACATAGATATATTAACATACAAATACACATTTAGCGCATAAAAGTTATTGACACACGGATACACACACTTAGCTCATAAAGTTATTGACAAACGGTATAACGCCCCAGAATTTACAACTGTTTTTTTTTTTTTTTTTTTTTTTTTTTTTTTTTTTTTTTTTTAAACAATTCGGAAGCTCAAGTCCCAAAACATATATATATACATAAAATGACATGTCGTCATCTTCCATTACCTAAGTTCTAAGTATTGATTATTAACGTTTACAAAACAATCCTTTATATCCGGGACATTATATAATCAAACATTTTAAACTGTATTAAATAATAATTAGAGTAATCCTAGTCAAACATTCTTCAGTTACTCCTTGACCCGCCCATAACAATAGATATTAACCTGCAAGGAGTAAACAACGGGATTAGCACGAAGCTAAGTGAGTTAACTCATCACTAACAATACAACTTAGTTTAACACCATGAGTTCATCACATTTAACACTTTGACTCAACATCACCAGAGAATCGGTGGCCCTTGTAGCGCCCTCAGCCGCGGTGGCCCACCAAGCGACACTTACACCAACTGCAGGCCAATACAGTGGTTAACCGATAACCGTTTGTTACCTTTAGTCAACACAAGCCTTACTTACAACGAATGTTCACAACCCTTGTGTTGACTAACCTGTAACCACACAGTCCAACATAGTTGACCTCTATAACACAGTTACCAATAGGTCACTTAACACTTAACACTTTAACACTTTAACACAATTCACAATACACTTAACACTTGAATATAACACATAACACTTGAAGTAACCACAATAGTGATCACTAAATTATAGTGAGAGATCAAAGTCCACTCACTGACTACCATAGTCGCCCACTCAGTAGTCTAATATCACTGAGTCTTCTCCATATCTGGAAATACAACAAAATACACAAGTCAGTTACTTGTATCAAATCTACATAACATTACTCCAATAGATTTATACCAACAATCTCAATTCATATGTATTAACATAATCATCACATACATCAAGTTTCATACTTCTTGAATTGCTTCTTAATCATAATTAGATATCATGTTAACCACTTTTCAACTATATATCCATTTAGTTGTCACTTGTAGTAATTTCACATAATTCATTCCACTAATATGAATTATCACTATTAACTTCATTAGTTCACTCTCACCTAATAAATCATGATAATTATAATCAACTTGTCACATAATTCACATTATCATATTAATCCAACTCAATTATAGCTAATTAGCATAATTGGACCATTAACCTCATCTTAGCTTAAATAACAATCTCTTCTAACTACCCATCAATAAACACTTTCACTTGCATATAATTCACACAACTTGATTAATCCACTATTAGGTTATATTAAAGCTACTAACACTCTTATTAACACTTATTAACACCATTTCAACTAATATCAAGCTTTAGTTTATGATTAATACCATTAACCCATCAAAACCCCATGAATTCATCAAATCATATTATCACCTTCTTCATTTCTAACTTAGGGTTTACATGATAATCATCATTTAATCATCAACTAACGAGAATTTAATCACTACAACTCTAAATTTTCGGATTATAATCAATAACCCATCAAAATCATCAAAAACTTAAGAACCAAGATTAATTTACAAACTTAAGCTTGAATCTTGCTAGATATCAACAACAATAAGCTTAACCAACATCAATTTCACATAATCAAAGCTTAAATTCGAATTATCACCAAGAACATCAAAACCCCCAATTTCTAGGGTTCATGATTCAAAGATTTGAGACTTACTAGATGAAAGGAAGGATTAGAAGATGATAATCTATCCTCTTGAAGCTTGAATCCGAATTTTGTAGCTCCAATTTTGATGATTTCTCCATGTTTTTGGTTTAGGGTTTAATGTGTGTGTGTATATGTTCATACGTATGTATGTATGAATGAGAAATAAAAACCGGCTCAAAACATAGATATATTACCTAATTAGTTACTTTGTGTACTAGTTTTGTCCCCCGTACTTATCATTGTCTGGAACTTAAAAATCCTCTGCGGAGAAAACTATTTTATTTTACCGTCAACTAAATAAATTTAAAACAATCAATATTTCATTAGTCACAATATTTCCTAAGGCTTATCGACCTATTAATTTTAAAATCAAACACTTATAACAATTTTAAATTGCATTTAAAATTTTCAAGAAATACCTATTACTTCTAGGCCCAATTTGAGGATGTTACAAATCTCTCCCCCTTAAAGAGATTTCGTCCTCGAAATCTAATCAACATGATTATTCTAAAGTACTCAATCACGTGACATCTCTCATTTCTTATATGAAATTCTAATATCACCAAAATCTCCAATTTATAATATTGTACTCTTCGTACTACTCTAACATTGTAATTACTCATCACTATATTCACCTAAAGTGTGTACACAATTTAAATTCTATCTACATATACATATCCACATGTACATGTTTCTATTTCTTATCTTAATATATGAAATGTATCTAAATCATATTTTCATGCATACTATGATCACTTAAGGAAATTATTCCCAATTAATCACTTTAAAACATGTAATCACTTGACGTAAGTGAATAACATCATCATGCACATAACATACTCTTAACACTAGAAACTAGCGACATGCTAGAATCTTTAAAATAGATATATGATTTATACCCCTTTTAACAGCAAAACAATGATTATGAAAATCATAATACACCCAATCAACAATGAAATTTAAATTTCAGTTCATAACTAGCATTTGTGCTAGTACCACACATCACTAATGTATATGAAAATCTTTTATTTAAAAGTATCTCAAACTCATATAACACTATTCACATATTAACAAGCAAAATACAAGTCAATTCTCATGGTTAAAACCATTATCACTTAATCACCAGGTCACTTAGTACCAATTCAAATTGGATAATTACCAAGTTTTTCCATCAACGGGTACATTGCCATTCAAGCGCAGGTACCATTCCAACAAAATGTGCTAACCACACACACATTTTTCAACAATATTTCATCAATCAATTTATTAAGATGACTTCTCATTAGATTATTTCACATTTCCATCATTTCTATACGCATCCTATCATTTCACTTTGATATTATGCATGTAATAACAATCAAATTTTACACAATTCTCAATTAATAATAATATAACTATCAATTTTTCACAGTTTCAATAAAAAGGCTCTCTCTCTATATATATTTATATATTTCTTTTATTAATAAGTAACCCATTAATACAATAACTTAATGTTTTACTATCATTTCATTTTAGTCAATCATTGACTCTCTCTCTCTCTCATATATCAACATTGAAAACCTATAATTTTTAAAGTCTCATCAATTACTCTGGTACTTGGTAGTCTCAAAACTCCATGTGAAATGGCATAATATAAATACGTTGGCCAGACGTCGTCATATTATGTCAGTCACACTTTCTTCTCAGACCACTGCATACCATTAATCTCTAAATGATTAACTTTTACTCTCTCATATATCACAATGCTAAAATCAATAGTTATCACACATATAGTAACACTTTGTAATAGATTTATGACCAAGTATTAACTTGTTACTAATTTCATTTATCACTTGAATGTGAAACTACTCACATAATTAGGTAGGCATAACAATTCAATCATCTAACACGTTTCTCATTGTCTCCTTAACACAGATTAAAAATTTAATACAACTAAATCAATGTAACACCCTCTCTACACGATTCAATATCAATCACTTAACACTTTAATTATCAAGTATAATACTCTATATAACATTTAGCACTAAGTACCTTGTTAAAATACCAGGTCATATTCCACATATATTCATCAATATATAATTTCTAAGTTGATTAATAAATAATCTTCCATATTTAGTTATCAAGCAAGAGCAAGCTCCTACAATACTCTTCAACTCTTACAAATACTTATTCAATCATATTAAGTATTTCACATAATGTAATTAACATGATTACATAATCAATATTTATTACCCTAACAAGCAACAATCAACAATTCCCTTACTGGTATACTTTGCAGTTAAATAAACTGCCTACAAACAACTCCTACACAAAGAACCATATAGACCTCTTAAAACAACTTTTAATATTGCATATAGTCACAGGAATGATCTCTGGGCTCAAAGAAACAAAAGCCCAATACAATTCATAAGCTAAAAGTCCGAAATAATGTCCGAAAAACAGTAAAACGCGATTTTCGGGCCCCAAACGGCCCCGAAGTGCCGAAAACTGACAGGGCTCATGGCAATGCGATGAGCTTTGACCGTTGGCCCGTTTTTGAGTGGACATGTAAATTTCATCATAATCGGACACCGAAATTTTCTAGCGGAAATTCTACGACCAACGTTACGTCGAACGTCGAAATTTACGAATTTTCATATTAAACTCACTTAATATAACACACAACACAAAATGTCTCAATAAAAGGGAATCCGCCGGATTCTGGGAATCCGCCCGGATTGAAGGGAATACGCCCGGATTCCGGGGAATCCGCCGTATTCAAGGCCAAGTTTCGGGACAGAACCATTTTTAAGGAATCCGGTCAAGGAATCCATCCGGATTCATGGGAATCCGTACGGATTCAAGGGAATCCGTCCCGATTCAACCTGCTGCAACAAATCTGCAATTTTAGTGCAAAAATACGAAACTCAAACGCGCATATCTTCTAAACCGTAAAGAGTTAGACTCTGAAATTTTGCAGGCACCCTCATATAATCAAAATGCAACTTTTCATTTTTTCACTTTTTCAATTTACACGTTTTACGAGAAAACGGACGTATAACCAATTTTACGCCATTTTGGACCATTTTGGTTGACACGCTATATTCCAAACGGCATACTTTCAGGGTTCCACCCTTTGCCAACATGTTTCTACATATAATTATGACGTGTGGGCACATTTATCATATACAAACACTCATTCTTCATTATTTTGACCCGTTGACCCGTTTAGGGGTCAAAATGGACAATTTCACCAATTTCATTCAAGATGACAACATTAACATTTCAATCCACATTTTATCTATACTTATGACTTTAACTCACTTTAAAAGTTATCATACACATACCACATCAAATTCTATACATTTTAACACTAAGTGGCCCATTTGGACACTTAAATGACCCGTTTGGGTTTACGACCATATGATCACCATTCCAACACCCAACCCACACTTCTCTGACTATTCCAAGTCAAACTAACCCACTTTCATTATTAGTTTCATATAATCACCCTAAAACACCAAGTTCACAAAATTTCATCATACATAAACCAACTTCATCATATATTTTCAAATTTGACTTTTCACAAACTTGTCACCGCACATTTAGACTCATTGACCACTTTGACTTTCTTACTACACCATTTACAATACAAAGATCGTAATTCACCCTAATCATGGTCAATGCTAAACATTTAGACATCTAGTCACATTCTAAGTCACACAACAATACAACCCCAAACTTATAAATGGATACACCCGCAACCCATTGATTTCATCATAGTGTGTCACATCAATTCAGGTTATCATTTATCAAATAATTCCCTAGCAAGGACCTATAATCCCACCTTGCATTTATCGACTTATATTCACACACTATATTTTCACATTGTACATACACTTTATTTCACATAACACAACTGTTACACCCTAGTCACCAATGTATCTTCACACCGTTTTTAACACTTTTTCTGAATTTACTATTCCCTTCTTAATTTCATTTTAATATCTCTATCACATTATTAACAAGTAATAATCACCAACAATTCAATTTACTTTACTAATAATCATAACATAGTAAAGTAAAACAATTAAAATTTATTGAAATTCACCAAGTTTATCATAAATTACCTGGCACATCTAGGCCCACGAGTGTTGAGGATTGAGAATACCAATCGGTTCCTCATGATCCTCCGTCTCTGCACTCAAAACAACAATCTAACATCTTGTTATAGATTAGTTCACATTTAACAACAACCTGCTCATACCACCACTAATCCCACACCTTGGAATGTTTGACCAATATCACTAGGCTTGGGATTGAACAATCCAACCATTATTCAATTCGCCCAAACCTATGCTCTGATACCAACTTATAACGCCCCATAATTTACAACTGTTTTTTTTTTTTTTTTTTTTTTTTTTTTTTTTTTTTAACAATTCGGAAGCTCAAGTCCCAAAACATATATATATATATATACATAAAATGACATGTCGTCATCTTCCATTACCTAAGTTCTAAGTATTGATTATTAACGTTTACAAAACAATCCTTTATATCCGGGACATTATATAATCAAACATTTTAAACTGTATTAAATAATAATTAGAGTAATCCTAGTCAAACATTCTTCAGTTACTCCTTGACCCGCCCATAACAATAGATATTAACCTGCAAGGAGTAAACAACGGGATTAGCACGAAGCTAAGTGAGTTAACTCATCACTAACAATACAACTTAGTTTAACACCATGAGTTCATCACATTTAACACTTTGACTCAACATCACCAGAGAATCGGTGGCCCTTGTGGCGCCCTCAGCCGCGGTGGCCCACCAAGCGACACTTACACCAACTGCAGGCCAATACAGTGGTTAACCGATAACCGTTTGTTACCTTTAGTCAACACAAGCCTTACTTACAACGAATGTTCACAACCCTTGTGTTGACTAACCTGTAACCACACAGTCCAACATAGTTGACCTCTATAACACAGTTACCAATAGGTCACTTAACACTTAACACTTTAACACTTTAACACAATTCACAATACACTTAACACTTGAATATAACACATAACACTTGAAGTAACCACAATAGTGATCACTAAATTATAGTGAGAGATCAAAGTCCACTCACTGACTACCATAGTCGCCCACTCAGTAGTCTAATATCACTGAGTCTTCTCCATATCTGGAAATACAACAAAATACACAAGTCAGTTACTTGTATCAAATCTACATAACATTACTCCAATAGATTTATACCAACAATCTCAATTCATATGTATTAACATAATCATCACATACATCAAGTTTCATACTTCTTGAATTGTTTCTTAATCATAATTAGATATCATGTTAACCACTTTTCAACTATATATCCATTTAGTTGTCACTTGTAGTAATTTCACATAATTCATTCCACTAATATGAATTATCACTATTAACTTCATTAGTTCACTCTCACCTAATAAATCATGATAATTATAATCAACTTGTCACATAATTCACATTATCATATTAATCCAACTCAATTATAGCTAATTAGCATAATTGGACCATTAACCTCATCTTAGCTTAAATAACAATCTCTTCTAACTACCCATCAATAAACACTTTCACTTGCATATAATTCACACAACTTGATTAATCCACTATTAGGTTATATTAAAGCTACTAACACTCTTATTAACACTTATTAACACCATTTCAACTAATATCAAGCTTTAGTTTATGATTAATACCATTAACCCATCAAAACCCCATGAATTCATCAAATCATATTATCACCTTCTTCATTTCTAACTTAGGGTTTACATGATAATCATCATTTAATCATCAACTAACGAGAATTTAATCACTACAACTCTAAATTTTCGGATTATAATCAATAACCCATCAAAATCATCAAAAACTTAAGAACCAAGATTAATTTACAAACTTAAGCTTGAATCTTGCTAGATATCAACAACAATAAGCTTAACCAACATCAATTTCACATAATCAAAGCTTAAATTCGAATTATCACCAAGAACATCAAAACCCCCAATTTCTAGGGTTCATGATTCAAAGATTTGAGACTTACTAGATGAAAGGAAGGATTAGAAGATGATAATCTATCCTCTTGAAGCTTGAATCCGAATTTTGTAGCTCCAATTTTGATGATTTCTCCATGTTTTTGGTTTAGGGTTTAATGTGTGTGTGTATATGTTCATACGTATGTATGTATGAATGAGAAATAAAAACCGGCTCAAAACATAGATATATTACCTAATTAGTTACTTTGTGTACTAGTTTTGTTCCCCGTACTTATCATTGTCTGGAACTTAAAAATCCTCTGCGGGGAAAACTATTTTATTTTACCGTCAACTAAATAAATTTAAAACAATCAATATTTCACTAGTCACAATATTTCCTGAGGCTTATCGACCTATTAATTTTAAAATCAAACACTTATAACAATTTTAAATTGCATTTAAAATTTTCAAGAAATACCTATTACTTCTAGGCCCAATTTGAGGATGTTACATACGGATACACACACTTAGCTCATAAAGTTATTGATATACGGATACACACACTTAGCGCATAAAAGTTATTGACATACGGATACACACACTTAGCTCATAAAGTTATTAACATACACTTAGCGCATAAAGTTATTGATATACGGATACACACACTTAACACCCAAAGTTATTAAGATATGATACACACACTTAACGCCCAAAGTTATTAAGATTTGATACACACAGTTAACGCTCAAAGTTATTAATATACGGATACACACACTTAACGCCCAAAATTATTGACAATCGGATACACACACTTAAGCATACAAAATTATAAACATACATATGCACACTTTATTAACAAACTAAATATTACTTACAAAAATACACAACTAAATAATACAGATTAATAATTGAGCCAAATAAAAAAAAATAAAGAAACTATCGCCTGTAACTTAAAAGCCCATAGCTATACACCTTTTCGAAGACCATATCACAATTTCCCATAAAACCTATCAGCATAATCTATGTTCTAAAAACCATCACCATACTAATTCTTATGAAAGGTTTTAAGATATTACGGTATTATAACTTGATAAAATTAGGTATTATTACAGAGTTATATATTCAAAGGTTGAAACTTGGTCCAGTTTCGATTTTGCGATAGCATCATGACGTACTATCAAAGCAATGGTGAAAAATCTGTCCGCGTAGTGCGGTGATGGAGGTCGGAAAAAATGGAGGAAACGCCGGTGCTTGAGGCGTCGTCGATGTGGGTGACAGAGGAGGATCGGTTCGGGAAGGTGAGATGGTGTTGCGGATGCGTTGGGTATCGGTCGGTGACTACGAAACGCAGCTACCGTCGTTCGTCGGAGGCGTCATCTGGCCGTCCGCCGGAGGTTTATGCCGGCGTTCGGCGAAGGTGGCTGCCGGAATTCGTCTGAGATCGGTGATGGATGAAAGAAGGGAAAGATGAAGATAAAGCTCAGATTTGTAAACTTTGTGCTCGAATTGAAGAGTTAAAACGTAAGACACGTGTCGTGACTCTAATCATTCCTACCATTAGTACCGTAACTTCTAATCCCATATGAACCTTTGCCATAGACCATGTACAACATAGGATTTTCAAGTGGGTTCAAACCAAAATAAATAGGCCACTTTCACGTGTCGACTTTTATAAAATTTTGCCCAAAATGTTTTGTAAATGAGGCCCTTAAATTTATACAGTAATTTGGATATGATAAATTATATTCAGGTCGAATTAATAAGGTCTCAAATTAATGTGAACGATAACTTAGATGAAATTAATCAAACATAAAAATGAATAAAACTAACAATGAATCAAACATATTAATTAAGTTGATTATAAAACTTATCAAGTTAGACCAGTAAACACAGATATTGATATCTACTTATGCCCTACCTTCTGAACTTTCTAAGTTCAGATACTTCATCGGTTATAAGCTAATTGAAAAAAAAAGAAAAAAAAAGTCTAAGATATATATAATCAGTATTAATTAAGTGTCGCTTATTACAGAATAATAACGTTCTTACTCTTAAAAAATATATTATGGTCACCGATCGACCTCTTGCGGCTATCACCATTTTACATAGGTATCGTGATAGTTATTGAAGATTCAACTTCGTGTTCACCTTCGTCTTCTTGAGTGCAACTATCTTTGCTAACACGCATTATCTTCTTCAACGTGTTTATCCATTTGATTTGACACTAATCTCTTTTTTACTAGATCTGTTAGAGATATCTTTTTATCTTTAAAAAATATGAAATGAATACCACGTGATTCATGACACAAATAACATTTTTTCGTTTATTGAGCACATGCAGTGTGTCCAATTATGACAAATACAGTTATGAAGTAGGTGGCACGTGATTTGTATTTTTTTTTTTTTTTTTTTTGAAAAAAGAACATGATGCATGTGTCCAATTATTATATAAACCTAATATTAAACCTGTATGTTTGATTGGTGATATATTAAAATGATTTGTAAACATTATATCATAATGGAGAATAAATGAAAGTTATATGTCAAAAACTATATAATTAGGATTTATACCTATACGTTTAGACATAATCAAAGTACTCATTTTTATTTTAGGAAAAACTTGAAATCATATTTCAACTTTCAAGTACCATGTATTGTCTTATGACTTAGACGATGAGGAGTAGGCTCACTTTTTTCAGTGTTTCGACCTGGAGTTCGGCTTTAACGACTCTCGTGCGACGTCGTTGAGAGCTGACGTTTGCCGACTAACGCCGAGTTAAACACCTTTTTTTTCGATTTTATTAGTCTAAAATTAATTTGCGAGTCCCTTTTCACATCAAATTTAATATCATAAAACTTTCTTATTATAATTTCTTGGTCTTAGATTGTTGTGGTCTGATTGTTTTGTTTTCTTATTATAGTTTCTGTCTTTTAGCTTCTGTTTTTTTGTAGTGGTTGGTTTGTCCTTTGTTGTCCAAAGTTACTTCTTGTAATTTTGGTGGAGTCGTTTGTTGTTATTGTTGTTGCTGTTTGACTGTTTTGTATCTTTCTTTGGTTTGGTTATGGTAATGGTATGGTACGTATTTGCTTCTTCAAAATAAAAATATCATAAAACTTTCAAAAAGATTTAATTCGGATCGAGGACGATTGGAATAATTCCAACGTGTGTACCTTAAATTGGGTTCCGCTCGTTTTTCATAGTCTCCTTATTTTTATTTATATATAATATACTCCGTGGTATTTTCATTATTGACCGGCACAATTGGGTGGACCAAGGTGGCAAGTTGATATTTCAAGCATTTATTTATTTATTCTCCCATACCGCTCCATACTTATTATATATTTATTTATTCTTACAACACTACGATGATATTTTAATAAGTGTTAAGATCGTGAAAAATATAAATCAGGATAAGCTTCGAGTATTTATGATCATTATATAAATGTAAAATTAGAACGAGAAAGTGGCAGATCATACAAACGAAATATCTTTGCGGATGCCAAAATATTAAATATCGAATGAATATAAACCAATCAATTAAAAATTAATAAAACCAATAATATCAAACGAAATTGGGTCTCTTAGGAGTCGTTCACTTGCCAAGTTAACTACTAATCCAACTATTTTGGTTTTTAAAATTCTGATTTTTGTAAGTTTCAATTAAAATCGGAATCTCGAGTACCCAAATAAATCAGAAAACGATGTGAAATTGACATGATCAGAAACTTCAAAAGTCAATTAATATTAACTATAGAATCGAAATGTTTAGTCAACTTAATTTGTGAAGTAATATGAAGTTGTTCTTTTTGGCGGAAAAAAGAGAGAAGGAAATGCTTTATCAACTTCTTGATAAAAGTTTCTTTACCTCTCAGAGTGCGTTTGATTCATAAAATAATTCTTGTAATTGTAATTCATCGAAAGAATAAATTTTTCTAATGAACGTAAATTCTTTTGAGCAAAAATATTTGCTTAGTTACGATTCAATTAATTCATTTAAATGCAACACCTTTGTGGAACATAATTAGGATCAAGAGCGGAGCGAAGATCTTAAGTTAGAGGAGGCATTGCATCAATGTCAAATAGTCGAAGTATATATTATAGACGAATAACAAGCTTTGTGACAAAAACTTTGAAGAACTTACAAGCAACATATAAACCTTCTAACCTTAGTGTCGAATATATTAAAGAATCACAGTCATATAAACAAAATATTACTTGTTGATTACTTATCATATTAAATGTGTTCGATAGAAGTTTGTTAAGCTAATCTCAAATAATACAGTAATAAACTATTAAAAGGAATATCAATCAATGATGAGAAAAACAAAATAACACTACCGGTGAATCATGTTACAACGGATTAAAGATAAACATTAAGTAAATAAAAATAGAAAAGATACCTGAGTAGCTAAGTGTCCATCAGAATGCTTAAAAATAACCGTTCTAAAGAAATTGGGCTACTTATATCGCAGTTGGACTGACATTTTATTAATGGGTTGGGCTGGTTGAGGAGGGCTGAGCACCCTCTAGAGTCTAGCCACCCTCAACTCCGCTACTGATTATGATTTCAATATTATTACTCGTATACATAGTTTACTAGATTTTAAACCCGTATACACACGGGTCCTTAAGCCATTATTCATTATTAATATTTATTAGTTATGAATTATATATATGGTCGATAGAAAGTATATATAAGTTAGGATAATCTTAAAATTGGATGTAGACTACTAGATATGGATTCTAAATTTAGTATTATTATATTTGCTAAAATATAATTTTAAGAAAAGTTAAAACATAAATTATGACGTCATCTTTTCTTCAAATTTAGCCAATTTGATAAAATCAAACAATCATACTGACCAATTAGATTTTTGATGACATCATCAAGTATTTCTTAATTATATTTATATGATATGTAATTCATTGGACCAAACGCAACATGAATCGAATTAAAATTATCTAAAAAAGAAAATCACATACAGTATTGTCTCCGTTAACAACAAAAAAAGAAATGTATAAATAAAACTTTGGTTCCAAATAAATTAGGAGTATAGAGTAAATTTACTTTGGTCTTCGAATAAACCAACCCAATTAAGAAGAAATTTGTAACTGACTCGAAAAAGTTGGGCTAATTATTTGGGCTTGATCATAAAAATAAGGATCAGAGGAGGAGAAGTCCTCAAATGGTGGGAAACTGGGAACTGGGAAGGGAGCAGAGCCAAAATCCGGGCCTGACCGACCCATAGTTAGTAGTTGAAACAGCATTAGACTATTCCCACTTCATTAATTTATTTTTGTCGTTCTTAAAAATAATTAACCCACCAATTATTTGTGTCAATTGGAAATTTTGTTAAAATGAATATACATGCATTTTTATAATCTAGTTATTAACATTATATTTATATAATATTATATTTGTTATCTCCGGCGTATAAAACCATTTCTGTAAAGTACTAGTACTAAGCAAATGAAAGGATACAATATTATAAGATATCAATAAAAAATCAAGAGAAAAAAGAATTACTTGAAAGTATTATTCGAATACATATCATAAAGCGAGAATCATGCATATAAAGTGGTTGAATTCACGTATACTACCACGCACTGCACACACATGAAAAATATTTATTCTCAAGGATTGCTAAAATCCTCAAGAGAAACCTGCAGTCACAAAATAAAACAAGTATCCATGCGCATGTATGCATACAAATACAAAAATGAAAGCGAAATGGAATTTAGCTGAATATATCCAAGGGCGGATCTAGTGTGTACCCTCATAGTTATATATCAAGCAATTTTAAGGAGGCCGGTCGATTTTGATGTCAGAAATGTAGACATTTTCACAACCATCGGTGGCACCACAGTCAACTGTACAAACGCTTCACCTTCAGCTCCAAGTTTCTCCGATAACCCAGTGATCCTAAACGTTTTACCGGTTGTCACTTTCATAGTGACCTCCTTAACATTGCCATTTGTTTTCGGCTCTTTGCAGTTCCACATATCATATGGTGTCGCAGTATGCAGCAATTGAAATCGTTGCGACATTATTATAGTGTCGCAGTATGCGACAGTTGGGTTAAGGGTGCGACACAATCTTAGTGTCGCAATCGGATTGAGCCCGATGCGACACTAAGGGCTGTGATGTTTTCTAAGTTCGGGTTTGTGGTCAAACGACCTCGGTTTAACCCGAGACTTTTACACAAGTCTTAGAATAGTTAATAAAGCTTGCAAAAATTATCGGTTCGTGTCGGGGTTAACCCGAAGTGTCGGTTTTACAAAACTTACAAAATCAGTCCCTATTTTATGTTTTCGGTTTTGTCGACTTGTTTCGCCTCTCGTTTTTTACATGTTCTAGCCCGAATCAAATCCAACAAAAATCACACATATTCTACTATATGTCTAGTATTCTACCAATTTTTCTCATGATTTTTAGAGGTCTCTAACTTGGGTAAATAAAATCAAGAAACAACCAAGTTCCATTTTTGGCCAAAACTGAGTCTCGTGTACAAATCGATTTTTAGAGAAAAATCCGTGTATTTCTGGAAGAAATGTTCTACATGAGAGTTGTAGCCCACGAACATACGAAGATTTTGGTATATTTTTCATTGATTATTTTTATGTATACGATTTTATATAATTTTTCTCCCTTGATGAATTTTCTAGACAGATTTAGTACATGTATGTGTATGTTTCAAAAACGTGTTTTAACATGTTATTTGGACATTTTCTAGTTAGATGAAATTCATAACATGTATATAAGCATAAACCAAGTAAATCTAGAGAGAGAAAGGTGATTCTTACAAAGAAAAGAAGTGATCTAGAGGTGAAAACGAGAGGATGTTGCTCGGTTGTGCCTTCCGCTCCCTTTCCTTGTTTCTCATTGTAAAATATTGGTGTTTGAAGGTGGTGGTTAGTGGTGGTGGATGGTGGATGTATGGTGGAGGTGGTGACCGATTTTAGAGAGAGAGAGAGATGTAAGGAGGGAAATGTGAAATGGTGATGATAAAATGAAATGAAGAATGAGTATGGAGGTGGTGGGGTGGAGTGTTAGATAAACAAAGGGAATGGGGTGCCATCCCTCCCCATGTGACCGGTTGGGTGGGGTCCACCCAAGTGTGGACTTCAACCAAATTTGTTCCCCAATTCGTGCTTCGTGCGGTATTCATTTACCCGAGCATTTTGACGTGTAATTAGACGTTATACGTGTTTTAAATAACATTTGAATTTCGATATTTTTAGATTGTAGTATTACTCACAAATACTTGAAAACATTTTATAAAATGTTTTGTTACAATGTCGGGTTCGGTTTACATATTCGTGTTACGATTATATAATCGCGAGACGTTATATTCGTACGTTTTTGTTATCGATTTATAACACGATATTTTAACCAATTATTTCATTCAAGATAATATATTTTTAACTCATAAAAATATATTTTTGGTTTCCGTTTGGTTGTCGGGCGCGTTTTGTGCGTTTTTGTCGCGTACACGTTATTTTATACGATACGAATAACGTGTTAAATATTATCAAAATAATATTTAGTAAATAATGAGGTTATTAAATAATTTCATATTATTTAATAGTTATGTTCACCAATATAACACCCCTCATTCCACAGTAATAATATTGTAGATAATACGGAAGCGTAAGTAAATAAAACACAATACTTCATTTCATATTTTTCCAAAACTATCAAAACAGTTTAGATGATTAAGTTACTACGATTTAAAACTTGTTCAAAAGACTAGCATGTCGGGGTATTATATAAACTAAACTGAGTCGTTACAAAAATAATCAGAGTAGCTTGAATATCAAACATTCCATGCTTCCAAGGTTTGACCTTCCTGCTACCCACCCGCATGCATAAACAAAAATCTGCAGGAAGTAACAACGAGGGATTAGCACATAGCTAAGTGAGTAAATCCAACACCTCACATTCAGCTTAGCTAAACCAATTAATTACAACAAATATTCGCAAACACAACAGTCAACAACAACTTAATGAGGATCGGTGGATCCGGGGATAACCTTAGTACCCGGGCGGCTCCCCAAGATCACTTATCCAAACATATCCGTATGGCCATAACGGACGAGACCGATAGCTAGTGTTTATTATACTTAGGTACAGTTCAGCACACGCAACAAATGAAGTACATCCCTGTACCATTCACACAACAACACACTAGCCCTCCTTAAGGAGATTTCGTCCCCGAAATCTCAGCCCTATCCAACAATCCAGGATATCTGGATTTCATCGACTCCTCAGTCTCCCAAGTTAGGTCGGAACCTAAACTATGTCTCCATTTTACTAGTACCATAGGGATTTGTTTCTTCCTAAGTTTGGTAATCTTTCGGTCTACAATTTCAACTGGTTCCTCTACTAACTTCTGGGTTTGATCAACCTTTAAATCTTGCAATGGAAGAATTTGTGACTGATCCTCTATATTACACTTTCTCAAGTAACATACGTTAAACGTATCATGAATACCAGAGAGCTCTGGAGGAAGATCCAATGCCATTGACTGATCATTTACAACTTGTCGAATTCTGAATGGACCAATGTACCTAGGCGCCAACTTTCCACATTTTCCGAATCTAATCACACCTTTCCACGGAGAAACTTTAAGATACACTAATTCACCTTCGGAAAATACAACCGGTCATCTTTTAGGATCCGCATACCGTTTCTGTCTATCCCTTGCGGCTTTCAACTTCTCACGTGCAATAGCTACTTTATCAGCGGTTATTTGTACAATGTCGGGTCCAGCAAACTGTTTCTCACCTGCCTCTAACCAACAAGTAGATGTGCGACAACGACGACCATACAACATTTCATACGGAGGCATCCCAATACTTGAATGGTACGAATTGTTATAAGTAAACTCAACCAATGGGAGATGTGAATCCCATGAACCTCCATATTCCAGAATGCAAGCACGAAGCATATCCTCTAAAGTTTGAATCGTACGTTCTGACTGACCATCGGTCTGAGGATGATAAACTGTGCTAAGATTTACACGTGTACCCAACTCTTGTTGCAGACTTTGCCAAAAACGAGAAGCAAAACGAGTATCTCTATCTGACACAATCGATAAGGGAATACCATGTCTGGAAACGATTTCGTTAACATACAATTGAGCAAGTTTAGTCAACGATGCGGTCTCACTCGTAGCAAGAAAATGCGCGCTCTTTGTCAATCGATCCACTATAACCCAAATCATATCATTGCCTCAAGCAGTACGCGGTAGCTTAGTCACAAAATCCATAGTTATATGATCCCATTTCCACTCGGGTATTTCCAACTGTTTTAACGACCCATACGGCTTTTGATGTTCCGCTTTGACCTGAGCACAAATATGACAAGATCCCACAAACTTTGCAATGTCGGTTTTCATCGTTGGCCACCAATACAACGGTTTCAAATCATTATACATTCGAGTACTACCCGGATGAATAGACATTCGTGACTTATGAGCTTCATTCAAAATCAAATCCCGTATACCACCAATAGAAGGAATCCAAACACGAGACTGATAAGTCTTTAATCCCCTTGAATCAACAACTAATTCTTTCTTGCGTTTTAACATGATTTCAGATTTCAGATTATGATCTTTCAATGCTTCAAGTTGTACAACTTTAATTTGATCAATCAAATCCGAGGAAACATTCACCTTTACATAGAAAGCTCGATCAGGAGTATTCTTTCGACTTAACGCATCGGCGACCACATTAGCTTTGCCCGGATGGTATCTAATTTCACAATCATAATCTTTTATCAATTCCAACCATCGTCTCTGTCGCATATTCAATTCTTTCTGGGAAAACACATATTGCAAACTCTTGTGATCAGTACAAACAACACATCTAGTCCCATATAAATAATGTCTCCAAAGTTTTAGGGCAAATACAACTGCTGCGAGTTCTAAATCATGCGTAGGATAATTCTTCTCATGTGGTTTCAACTGTCGAGAAGCATAAGCGATAACTCTATCCCTTTGCATTAAGACACAACCCAAACCCGAATATGAAGCGTCGCAATAAACCACAAAATCATCAGTACCTTCTGGTAATGCTAAAATCGGTGTCTGACACAACAATTGTTTCAATGTCTGAAAAGCTTGCTCCTGTTGATCAGTCCACACATACTTCTCCTCTTTACGGGTTAGTTTGGTTAACGGACCGGCTATCTTAGAAAAATCCTTGATAAACTTTCGATAATATCCCGCTAATCCAAGAAAACTCCTTATCTCAGAAACAGATTTCGGCGCATTCCAATTCATCACAGCTGTAACCTTTGATGGATCCACTTTCACACCATCTCGACAAATTATATGACCTAAAAACTGAACTTCTCTAATACAGAATTCACATTTGGAAAACTTTGCATACAACTGTTCTCGTCTCAATGTTTCAAGAACCAATCTCAAATGCATAGCATGCTCATTTTCAGATTTCGAATAAATAAGTATATCATCAATGAAAACAATCACAAATTGATCCAAGAATGGTCGACACACCCGATTCATCAAATCCATAAATACCGCTGGTGCATTCGTTAAACCAAAAGGCATAACCAGAAATTCATAATGCCCATACCGGGTTCGGAAAGCAGTTTTAGGTATATCTTGTTCACGCACACGGACCTGATGATAACCCGACCTCAAATCAATTTTGGAGTATACCGAAGAACCCTGTAACTGATCAAATAAGTCATCTATTCTGGGGAGAGGGTACTTATTCTTTACCGTTCTCTTGTTCAACTCTCTATGATCGATACACATGTGCAACGACCCATCTTTCTTTTTCACGAATAACACTGGTGCACCCCACGGCGAGGAACTAGGTCTGATAAAACCTTTATCCAACAATTCCTGAATCTGATTCATCATTTCACGGATCTCCTAAGGAGCTAATCTATAGGGAGCTTTAGCAATCGGCGACGATCCCGGAACAAGATCAATTCCGAATTCTACTTCCCTAACTGGTGGTAACCCAGGCAATTCATCGGGAAACACATCGGGGTATTCACTAACAACCGGAACATCTGAAACAGTTTTCCTTTCTAATTTGGCATCGACTACATAGGCTAGGAATGACTCACAACCTTTTGACAATGACTTCCTAGCTTTCATCAAAGAAATCAAAGGAATAGCTACACCATCCCGTTCTCCTCGAGCCACAACATATGACCCTTCGGAGATTGGGATCCTAACCAACTTCTGGTGACAATCAATACTAGCCTTATTCTGACTCAACCAATCCATACCAATTATTACATCGAAACTAGGGATTGGCATCAACAAGAAGGAAATAGGAAAAACGTGATCATCAATAGTAATATTAGCTCCAGTCACCGAAGTGGTAATAGGAACTAACTTACCACTAACTAATTCTACTTCTATAGGCTTTGTTATCACAGTAGGGGCTAATTTCAACTTATCACAAAATTGCACAGAAATGAATGTACAATTAGCACCCGAATCAAACAATACACGTGCAGGTACAGAGTTTATAAGAAATGTACCCGTGATAACATCTTCAGTACGCACGGCCTCATCAACCGTCATCTGAAAAGCCCTACTAGTTGCTGGAGGAGGGTTCTTTCTTTTCTGACCGGAAGATCCCGAACTCCCGACCGAACCCGACCCCGTCGACCTTGCCTCCGGACATTGACCAACCCTATGTCCTTCCTTCTTACAAGTCCAACAAACAAAATTTGGATACCGGCAACTTTTTATCTCATGACCCAATTCACCACACTTCATACATTTGTTTGTCTGAGCCGTACACGGACCATCATGACGAGATCTACACGAACTACACCAGTTGGAACTATTATAACTTCCCGAAGAACTACTTCTTCCAACAAATTTCTTACCACCTGGTCGATTCCCTTGCCACTTAGATTTATTCCTACCCGACGATTCAGTTCTTGCCTTAGAGAAACTTGTATCCTTTCCTTGCCATAATCTCAAACCTCTCAAATCACTATCGGCGGATCTTGCAAGATTGAAAGCATGCGATAAATCCTTAGCCAATCTCACAACCGTACGGTAGTTATCCGGTAAAGCATCCACAAATTGTTCAATTTGAGTTTTCTCGTCCGGAACCCATTGTTGCACGAACCTAAGCTTATCCGTAAACTGTGAAATCAATTCATCGATAGTCATGTCATCCTTTAATCGAAGATTCACAAACTCTCTTCGAATCCTAGCAATATCAAAATCCGAACAGTATTGGTTACGAACCGCTTGATAAAATTGATTCCAATTAATAGATTCCTTTTGTTGTTGCGGCAAGTGTCCGGTAACAGAATCCCACCAAACCATCGCATCATCCTTCATGCATTGAACCGCATATTTGACTTTAAGTTCCTCATCACAGCAAGTCACATCAAATTTGCGTTCCATATCCCTAAGCCAATTCAAAGTTACCGTAGGATTTTTACTTCCTTGAAATTCCGGGGGTCGACTAGCCATAAAAGTCTTGTATGAACACTTCTTTTCTGATCGAGTTGATGAACCAGAACCAAAGACTGGGGCTTGCTGAAATAACTGTCTAGTCGCAGCTTCCTCAGCTTTCCTCTTAAATTCCCTAAGGAATACCAACTCGTCTTCCATCTCATGAATATACTCATCTCGGTTAGATTGTTGTCCGGTTGGTTGAGAAGTACCATTATGATCGTGTTGCTCAGTATGAGTCCCAAATTGAGGAGCGACGATCCTGGAGGCATTGTTGGGGTTGGTGGTCGGTGGTTCGTTATCTGCCATTTCTGAAATTCAACACAACACTTAAACTTTTGTTAATCGTTAGCATCTAAATACTAACTACCTTCAACCAATACTAATCCCATACTCAAGAATGTTTGATATATCACGCTCGAGTTTTGGGATTGATCATTCAACAATGAACAATTATCCCAAAACTATGCTCTGATACCAATTTATAACACCCCTCATTCCACAGTAATAATATTGTAGATAATACGGAAGCGTAAGTAAATAAAACACAATACTTCATTTCATATTTTTCCAAAACTATCAAAACAGTTTAGATGATTAAGTTACTACGATTTAAAACTTGTTCAAAAGACTAGCATGTCGGGGTATTATATAAACTAAACTGAGTCGTTACAAAAATTATCAGAGTAGCTTGAATATCAAACATTCCATGCTTCCAAGGTTTGACCTTCCTGCTACCCACCCGCATGCATAAACAAAAATCTGCAGGAAGTAACAACGAGGGATTAGCACATAGCTAAGTGAGTAAATCCAACACCTCACATTCAGCTTAGCTAAACCAATTAATTACAACAAATATTCGCAAACACAACAGTCAACAACAACTTAATGAGGATCGGCGGATCCGGGGATAACCTTAGTACCCGGGCGGCTCCCCAAGATCACTTATCCAAACATATCCGTATGGCCATAACGGACGAGACCGATAGCTAGTGTTTATTATACTTAGGTACAGTTCAGCACACGCAACAAATGAAGTACATCCCTGTACCATTCACACAACAACACACTAGCCCAACCAACAGTTCATCAACTCGTTGACCTCATTAACAACCATGCACAAAGGCCACACAAAGTACATATAGGCATATGATCAACAATAACAACTAATCAACTCAATAATCAAGTCTACGTTTACCCATTGTAATCAAATGATTACAACTAAGCCAAACGGTAAGTTTTGAATCCACTCACCGATACCTTTGCCTTCAAAATCTCTGATTCCAGAGATCACTTATCTTTCGAAGGATCTGAGAATCAATAATCAACATAAGTTAGTACTTTGTCTCATAATTTGTAAATAAGAAAATAAGCATTTTTACAAATACCACAATAGCATCCAATAAGTGCCACTATAAACACTACCTTCTAAACACCTATGCATATTTGAAATTTATAAAATCCATCAAAATTAACTATGCAAACGCGATCCTGACTATTCAGGGCTGGATCGCGTTCGTCCTTATGAAAAATTCTGTCACCGAAAAACACTAGCAAACGCGATCCGGATGCTTGGCCTGGATCGCGTTTCAAAGGCCAAAAACTCGAATAAGTCGTTTATAACAAGGGAACGCGATCCGGAACCATAGCCGGGATCGCGTTCATCTGTTCTTCAGCTCAAGAACAGACCTGAACGAACTTTAACTCCATTTTCAACATTCAAGTTCATCAAACATGAATTCGATGCTTATAACTAGTTAAGATTTATCACATATCATCATATATCACAAACAATCACTATATAAACTTACAATGATCATTCAATTCATCAATTTCTTTTTCTAGCAAACATTTGAAATAAACTTCAATACCTTTAAAATGGAGATGATGATGAATAGAAGAAGAAGAAGGTGATGATAGCTACAATTTCACAAGTTCAATCCACTTTTTACTTTGATGATTTAACTTGATTTTTATTAGTTAGGGTTTGTGGTTTTGGTTTAAAAAGGAAAGATGAAATGAAATGGAATTGGTAAAGTTATCCAAAGGGTTAGGTCGGTCCCTATTTAAACCGGCCTACAACATTGGGTATTTAATACCCGTCCTAAATCTATTGTCTGGAACCTAGAAATCAATTGCGAGAAATTTATTTTATTATACCGTCAACTTCCATATTTTAATATAAGCAACATTTTATAATCCACAATAAGTCCTAAGACCTATTTCACCAACTTTCACAATTAAACAATTATATTGCAAAATTATTTAAAACTATTAAATACACAATTATAAATAGAAAAATACCAGGCTACCGGAGAGGATGTTACAACCAACGTCCGTATTGTGATGTGTCGGATTCTATCCTATAATAAAATGCACGATTTAAATAAATCGCGTACGTGTGTATATATATTCCAATATACATAATGATACACATAATTAGCCTAATACATAACTAATTACATGTATAAACACAACAATTAGGTACTACTTACTAGTCCTAATTTATTGGGTGTCACAGATTCCGAGTGTATTCCGAAATGTACACCAATTATGTGAAAGTAATGCTCGGTGAGGATAAAAGACAAAAAGAAGAAGTAGTAAAGATGATTGATAAACTAAATCATTCAATTTCGATAAACAACAAAAGATTCAGCATATTGACCGACGAAATATGATGATTCATATAGTTGAATCTTCATACATGGATTGTCTACGTGGATCTATTGCCGAAGAAACAAAGTTACTCGAGAACTGCGATAAGATGGTGGAGACACTCGATCAAATGATCGAACAGAGAGAAAAATGGATTAATGATGATCTGCCTAGTTTAGCGGATAGTTAATTTTCGATTTTGTATATTTGTTCTTTATTGTTCCTAAATTTTGGATAATAAAATAACTTTAACTTAAAACCGCTATATCACTCCTACAGTATGTATTGTTCATTATTGAGTGTTATTAACTTATCATGGGATCGATTTAAATTAATGTTTTAGCGGTTTTTCACTTTCTAGCGTGTATATATATATATATATATATATATATATATATATATATATATATATATATATATATATATATATATATATGTTAAATACCATATTTATGACAACATCTAGGCTAATTTAGAGCGTACACCTAACACACATACCATAGACTCAAAATTGCATTTTCTGATTTTCTATACATAAAACTCATTATTCCTAAAAAAAATAAGACAAAATAATCAATTAGGGCGTATTTGATAACAAAGAGTTGAGCTAAAGCTAGTGTTGGGGTAGAGATTTCTTCAAAATCTACTCTAAAAAGTTTCTTATTATTAGGCTTCTGCAAACTTATTTTTTCAAAAAGTCACATCTTTGTTGTGTTGATAGACAAAACTTATGGGCTAAGACTTATTACAAGTAAAAACTCAAACCTAAAAAGTTCTCAAAAGCCATTCTCAAACACACCTTTAGAATTTTTCATTGTTCAATGAATCAAGATTATGAAACAACTCTTAATTAAGTAATATGATTTGATATACTCCATCCATTCCATGTTTATAGTTCATGTTTTTTTTTTAACGTGTCAGATTAATTGTCTACTTTCAAAAGTAGAAGGGTATAATTAACTAAACATATATTACCCTTACTTTAATATATGTCAAAGGAAAAGGTAAAATTGTCATAATACACGAAAGTATAGCGTAGTAAAAATATTTTAGTAAACTACGTGTTTTTTTTATCAATCGACAATAAATTTGAGGAGGAGGAGGAAGTAATACAATTTTTAGGGTCATTAATTTTCAAGTGAAGTATGAGACCCTAAACTTAAGTGAGAGGTCTAATTAGTAATTACCTATATCTAGGTGTCTTGTTTATTACTCAGCACCTGAATTTACGATTGAAGTATCACCAGTCCCTTCACATTCATTTCTTTTATTATTATAAATAAATGCAGTTTGAATCTTTAATTAAGAACACCAACATTATTAGAGCACACGGAGTGGGTACACGTTGCGTCAGCGTTCAAGGACGAGAACGCCGACTTTCGGCGTTCAGTCACACCGCCTTGGCGTTTTGGTCGGCGTTCAGGTGTCAATGTCCTAAGAGCACAGGGTGTGGTGACACCGAAATCACGGTGTTCTGGACAGTATTTTGAAGAATGTTGAAAGTGAGGATTCTGTGGTGTGGTGAAACTGAATTCACAGTGTTCTGGATAGTGTTCTGGAGTTTTTTATTATTTGTTTTATTTGATTTTTTAATGTAAATAATTATGTAAATAAATTTTTTTTTTTCACCTATCAAATTTCTTTTTATGTGCATATCTTCGGTATATCTAATTATCTCTATCTATATTTCTATATATCTAAAATATTTCCACCTACTACATTTCTATCTATATCTTTCTACGGTTCCACACTTCCGCCTACCACATTTCTATCTATATCAATATCTGTAACACCCTCAAATTCGTTGATTTCGTTTAGCGGAAGCATTGGTATAAGCTGGGGATGCCACGTATACAAAGTACATGCATACTTATCAGAGCTTATGATTACAACAGAACATATATATTAAGATGCCAAGAGTAATAGTTACAAAGTTTACTATTCATTGAATCGTATAAGAAGTTAAGTTATACAAAAGTGGATTTCGTAAATATGACTAAAAACAGATTAGTTATACAAAAGAAATCCATATGTTTCAAAAAGTTGGCATCCTAAATCTTCAAGGGTTGCCTAGGTTCTATTTGTGCAGGCGGTCCTTACGTATGCAGCTAATTCCCTGAAAAACATAGTAAAAGTCAACAACGAGGTTGAGTGAATTCACCGGTTTTATGTTTACGTATAAAGTTTGACCAACCAATATGTTTGTAACGTTTTGCCATAACAGTTTAAGTAATGTTCGTCAAACGTAAAGTGTTGTTGGGATGTCGCCCAAAAGTACAGTTTCTAAAAGTTTGTCCAAAACGTAGGACCTTTCAATGTTTGCCCAAGAAGTAGGGACTAAAACTTTGTCCAAGAAGTAGGACCCATCAGTATCTGCCCAAGAAGTAGGGACTTTCTATGTGCCCAAGTCGTAGGGATTTTCTGTGTGTTTGCCCAAATCGTATGAAACGCCCCGAAAACAGAACCATTTTTTTTACCTAACACTGAAAACACACTCTATTAGGTCCAACATCTAAAATATGACATTATAGACTCGTTATATCGTTCTCTTAATCAAATACTGACTCAAATAACAAAAATGTGAATTTACAAGAGATTCCCCAGGAATGACTCCCATTCCTCAGGAATCAGACATGCTGTTAACACTTGGATTCAAATTCCCCAGGAATGACTCTCATTCTCCAAGAATCAGGGTTGCTGTTAGAACTAAATTTCAGATTCCTCAAAAATGACTCCGATTCCTCGGGAATCAGGGCTGCAAAAACTAATACCAAAATACGAATTTCCGACGCGCATAACTTTTTACTCGTAAACACTTAGACTCTGAAAATTTGCAGACACCTCCATAATGCCAAAATGAAACTTTCTATTTTTGCACTTTTCCAAAATACACGTTTTACGAGAAAACGGACGTATAACCACTTTTTGACCATTTTAACCACTTTTTGACTACAACTCAAATCACAAACCATGAACACTTGGACTCTAACTTTTTGCACACATGATCAACATACCAAAACAAGTCTAACACCATTGACCAAACCCACATAAGTACATTCTAACCCGATTTAACCCTTTTGACCCGTTTGGTGTCCATTTGGACACTATCACCAAATCTACTACATAACACCACCACATTACCCAATACCACACATGTTTGACTCTTACAACATTGTTGACTATTTGTCAACTTCATCTTTGACCAACCAATCACATTCGACACTAAATCACTTTTTACCACTTTGACTCAAACCAAACCAATCATATTACTTCATACCCTTCAACTCCACCTACACTATACACCATAACTCGGTTTGACTTTCAAAGTCAAATACTACATATTGACTAACATATTTTATTCGAAAACTCTTTGTTTAGGCGATTTACACAATTGGGCATCAAAACAACAATTCAAAAGAAAGAAGCATATTCTAACCATAAGCATGCTCCATATCCATGTCACTAGCATCTCATAACCCTTCTATCCACATGTCGCTAGAAAAACATCAACCTACAACATAAACACTGAAACGAGTAAGCACAATTGCTTAGTGAGTACACAGGCAATCAAACAAGCAATACACATAACACTTAGCACCTATCAACACAATACATAAGCACAATTTCACTGGGCTCTGAACACTGAACACTAAACACTGAACACTGTGTTAACCGCAGTTAACTCTCTGATCACCACTAAATCTTTACACATAATCATTTCCATAATTTCATTAACCATAATCACAACACTAATCAACAACAACTTTCAACATAACATATTAACATTAAGTAAACACATAAGAAACCATACATATAACAAGCAACTTCCACCCGATTGTGTAGTCTCTTGCTCGGAAGCAATCCGGATCCAACACAATCGAATCATACACTATTCACCACATAATCACTATTTAATCAATATATATAAACAAATCATCTTCCACTCGATTGTGTAGCCTCTTGCTCGGAAGCAATCCGGATCCAACACAATCGAATCATATACTGTTCACAATTAACTTATTCCTTTACCTTCAAGCTAGTGACATACTCATTACTCGCTAATGAGATAATCACTACTGACTTTTTCAAATAACATGTATTCACATAACAATTAAACATAACAAGTAATTTAACACAATTAACTATTATAAGCAATAAACATAAATAAACTGAGAGTCCCGTAATCACTATTAATTAGTGATTTGGAATCACACAGTGTAAAGTTTAATTGTAGAAGGGGGGGTTGAATACAATTTAAAACAATTTCAGATTTTACCAAGTGTTTCAGTTTATCTTAAATTGATTACCTATAACAGAGTATGACGGTATTGAAATAACAAGTTAAAGATATAACAGAATCAAGGAAAGACAAGTAATAGTAGCTAAAAGTGAATTGTATTTATTAAATTCACAAAGTGTTGAATGCGGAATGGATTAACCAAAGTTAATCCAATTCAAACACTTAGCTAGATTATTACAATGAAGAGAATTAACTACAGTGGACATACACGCTGATAGTTAACCTCGCTGAGTCTTAACATACACCTAGACAAACTGGTTCTCTGACAAACAGAAGAACGGTGCATGTGACGACTAGCCTCAATAGTACAAAACACTGAACTATTTATACTACAAGAGTTCCTAAAATATCGCCTACAAAATAGGATCTCGGAAGGACACGTGTTGCTGCTTGATTGGTCCTGATCTCTGATAAACCGACATTCTGCGGGTCCCAATTCTATTACCACAAATATCTCGTTACCTTAAAACCAATCACTTGCTGCCACGTAATCTTTCGGACATTCTTTGAACTGGAACACTCTTGCTGATGTATAGATAAGAACAGTACTTTTTAGTACTTGGAGATTGAGAGGCTTTATTGAATAGTCACTGAAGATGCATCAATCCTCCTCACTCACTGCGAGCTAACATGCTCTTGTAGAATGAATTGAACAACTGATCTTCAGTGACTAGCTGTTATTCTGGCAGTGACTTTTGCCTTTATTGATATTGAAGAAGTAATGCTCTCGCTGATGTAGGTCAGCGACACACCAAGTTGAGTATTAAATCTTCCTCAGAATATCGACCAGAATGAATGACGATCAGCGAAACTTTATCATTAGCAACAGCAGCTTCGATACAATCCATTTCTTCATTGAGTAGTGTATAGTTGAGTTGGTCAGCGACCAGTGACTCAACAATCTCCCCCTAAATGATTGTGATTGAAGCTCCCTAGACAAACTAGTTGCTGTGAAAGTTTATAGTCAGTGTTTAAGAATTTAAACATTCAGTGACTGTATACTTGTGATCCATTCATCTTTCTGATTGGATTCTTTTGATATGATCTGAGTTTTGCACTAAGTTCAAAAACAAAACTAGGTTTTATTGAACTGTAGAAAGTAAATTTAGTTACAATAAACCTAATCTATTACAAGCCTCAATTTAAACACCCTCAAACTTCTTCTTCTTTTACGATGCCCAACTCACTCTGTAATTCATATTTGTCACTGGATGGTAGGAATATGTACTGTCTAGCAAGCCCTTCTTCCATGATTGCTTTTCTCATAATTGAGTTCTTGGGAAGCACGCTGACTATTCTGATGAGATGTACAAGCTGCTCATGATCTATCTTTTCAAGTTCTGATTCTCTTTGGAAACATAGCTTTCCATTGAAGTCCTTGTAAACAATCCCTTTCTCACATTCAGTAACTTCAGTGCCTTCAATTCTTGGTACTCCATCAGGAATTGACAGATTCAGTTTGCTGGTGTTTGGAATTCTGATAACTCTGTTGGTACCTGTCCTGTACCTTGGACTTGGTGGCTGCACTATCTCTTCACCAAATATGACAGTGTCTTCTGGTCTAAGTAGCTGTAGATCCACCATTTTCTTGAACAATCTGTCAATCTCAGCCAAAACTTCTTCCTTTGCAGTACTTGAGGAATGATTGACAGCAAGTCTAATTTCGTTCCATTCTTCTCTGTGTAATTTACAGACTTGATCAAGATTGATTGCTTGAGAATCCAATCCTCTGTGAATAAGTAGCTGAGCTTGAGACTTGTTCTTAGGCTTCTTCAGGTAGACTTTTGTGATAGGAGCAGGGTTTGATCTTCCAACCATTCTGACAGCATATTTCTTTCTGTCAATCTCATCCAACATTTTATCAGCAGAGGTCTTTGCTCCCTCTTTCTTTTTCAACTTGCTGCCCTTCTTATATGCACAAATTTCTTGTTGAAGATCAGATTCTTCAACATCTTGAAGAAGTTTAGACAGCCTAAAGTCTTCATCTTCTTGCTTTCTTTTTAAGAAGATTTCTCTTTCTTTTTGAATGGCTTCATCTCCACTCAGCTTCAATAGAAAAGCTCGATCAGAGTCAGCTTGTTCTTTCAGCTTTCTCTTTCTTTCTTCTTCTTCTTTTTCATCTAGCTCAGCTTGAAATTTTAAAAGCATCTCCCTCTCATGCTTTTGTCTCTCTTTAATTTTTCTTACTATTCGCTGCTGTTCAGTTTCTTCATGATGAGAATTTTCTGAAGTTACGACTGATGGCAAAAGATGAGCAGGAACAGAAGAATCTGACACTGTGATCTCAGATTGAGAGTGATGATGAGTTGTAGTAGTTGTTGCTTCTGTTGGAATGGTGATAGTAGGAATTGAGATGGTGATCTGTGTAGTTGCTGTTGTGGTGGTGGTAATTGGTGTGGTTGTGGAAATTGGTGCAGTTGTTGTTGCTGTTGTCTGGATTGTTGCTGATGTTTGGATTGTTGCTGATGGAATGATTGCTGTTGTTGGGAATGCATCAGATATGACAGTGTTAGTATGAGGTTGCTGAATGATATTTTTGAGATTGTGCATGGCGGCTGTTATTTCTTCTTCAGAAAAGTTTATCCTTTTAGAAGAAATGAACTCTGATGTGGGAGACTCGCTGGTCCTTTTTCTTTTTATTAAAATAGAAGATATTGGTAGCAAATCTTCCATTTGATCATCAGAGACAACTGGTTGCTGATCTTCTTGCTGATCTTCTATTTGATCAGCAACATCTCTTTCTTTCTTATCACTCGTACCAGCATCAGTGCCTTTTTCAATAGTCTCATCATTCTTGACTTCTTTATCAGCATCTTTATCAGCACTATTTTGCATATCAGCATCATCCTGTTTCTTTTCATCACTTGCATTATTGCCATTATTGTCATCATCATCATCATCATCATCTCCTTCATCCATATTGACAACATCATCTTCTCTCATCAGCGGCCCACTCTCTGACTAAATAATCATACCTCCTTTGTTCATCAGGATGAAACTCAGGGAAAACACCTATCTCTCTTTCCTCAGCGACATCCATATCTGATGAGTCATTATCAAAAGGAGTGAAATCCTTAGCATCATCATCATCATCTTCATTCTCCCCCTCAGCCTCAGAAATGCATTGAATGATCTCCTCAAGTCTAATGCAGATTTTCTGATGATCTTCATGCATAGTTTCTAGACCAGTGATGGTTTCATGGTGGTTGGAGATAATTTGTGGAAGCTTGCTGATAAGTTTATCAGCATGAGTGATATATTCCACAACAGAAGATGCCATTGTTTTTTGTTTTTCATTTAGAGAGATTATTGCATCTTCATGAGTTTTGAGGCTGATTCTGGTGAATGATGCGAGATCAGTAAGAGACCTTGCATGAGTTTCCAGAAGTCTATAGTGATCTATTTCAGCTTTTGCAATAAGAGAGACATTTTCTTTGATAGAATCACTCCAATCTGGCATGGATTCATAAGCTAATGCAAGAGAGTGAACCTTATTAGTGAGATCAGTGAGTTTGCCAGTCAAAAACTCTCTGTCTTCAGTAAGCATCCGAATTTGTTGTTGTGAAGCAGCAATGTACTCAAGCAGCAGTTTGTCTGTTGATGATGTGGTGGAAGTTGATGCTTTGTTGGTTGTTTGTGGTTCAGATTGAGGTTCAACATTTGGTTGAGATGGTTGATCATCAGCAGTTTGAGCAATGTGTTAGTACATGTTTAGTGTCTGTCAGTTGGTCTAGCTCGTAGTTTGTATTTAGATTTGTGTTTCCTGACTCCTGCGACGTAGCGCATAACGTCGCAGGTGCGACGTCAGGTTTTGGGCCTGCGACGTAGCCAACGTCGCATGGGCTTGGGCCTGCGACGTAGCGTGCGACGTCGCAGGTGCCAGATTTTGTATAAAAACGTTTTATGTTTTCTGTTTTAGGGTTGACGAAACCCTAAACGCAATTAGTCGAAATCTCTGTAATCTGACCGATTATTACTGAATATAATACGTTTCGTTTGATATTCATTGCGTATTGTTATTCGTGTGATTGTTTGATTAGTCAATTGTTGTTTCCGCCATCAATTGATTGTCTCGGTTCGTACTAGATCCTAGGTTAGGGACAAACAACTGGTATCAAAGCCAGGTTTCGATCCTGGGACCTGTGGGTTATGGTACTAACAAACAACTGGTATCAGAGCAGTGAGGCTCGTTTTTGGCGATTCGGATCGAGTTTGGGTTTTAAAAGGACGTGATATTCGTGTGTTTTCGTGTTTATCACGTTTGTTTTGTGTTTTTACAGGTTTTCGATCAGTATTATTGGGATTCTTGAAGGTTTCTGTCGATCGAAATTCGTGGTTTTCGTTTAGGGTTAAAAAATTCGTTTTTAGGGTTTTTGGCCGCTGTTCAGTGCGTTTTGCGACGTACCACTGCGACGTAAGCTGCGACGTCGCGTGCGACGTAGTGATTTGGACTTTAATTAGTCTGTGCGACGTCGTGTTGCGACGTAGTGTGATTCTGCGACGTCCACTGCGACGTCATCTGCGACGTACCTCTCTACGTCGCGTAGTCTGATTCTGCGACGTCCTCTGCGACGTCATCTGCGACGTACCTCTCAACGTCGCATATTTCTGATTCTTAATTGAATCCTTTGCTTGGTGCGACGTACCTATCAACGTCGCATAATCTTTGTGCGACGTACCCTTCTACGTCGCTAAGATCAGAATATTATTTTTTTTGGAATATTTTTTTTAAGTAATTAAAATGGCAGCTGATAAAGAGGATATTAGAGGTTTGAGAGAAATGATTAAACAAAGCAATGACATAGGTTCAAGTAATAAGCCTCCACTATTTACTGCGGACATGGATTATGTGTACTGGAGAGACCGAGTTGAGCAATATATTGACTTTCACTGTCCAGAATTATGGGGACCATTACGTGAGCGTTATGTACCTCCATTAGCTGAAGGGGAATACCGTGGTATTCGTCCCGCTAAGACCTATAAAGCCATGTCTCCCGAGGAGAAGAAAGATTTTGATACTGAAAGAAAATCTTTTTCAATGATTAAAATGTGTTTAACGAAGGATGTTTTATGGCTTTTCAGAACTCATGAAACAGCCTTTGATTTGTGGAAGGCTATTGAAACTCGTTGTGGAGGGAATGATAAGTACAAGGAAGCCAAGCTCGAACTGATTAAGAAACAGTACGATATCTTTGACATCCTTCCTGATGAAGACACGACTTCTTTATTTACTAGGTACTCACGGTTAGTTGGTGAGTTGTTTGAAGGGGGTTATACTTTTCCTTCAATTGAAGTAAATAAGAAGCTACTGGATGTGTTGCCGAGTTCTTGGGATATTAAAGTTCAATTTTTAAAGGAAAATGAAGAACTTGCAAACATGTCTTTGGATGCGTTGATAGGGGATCTTCAAGCTCACGCGATGGAGATTAAGAAGAAAGAAACTAGGTCTGGTTCTGCTGTTCAGAATCCTAGTGTGTATGGTGTTAAGATCAACTCTGGAAAGACTTATGGATCAGGAGTTGCCTTTGTATCAAATACAAATGCTTCATCGACTTCTTCTTCTTCTGATGGGATTCATTCTGTTTTCATGACTGGACCTTCTTCAAATCCACAACAGGTTCAAGTCTCACCTGCTATTCAGGAGCAAGCTGCCATCTACACAGCTTTCTTAAGCTCTTACAAGGATTTGGTTACTCAACCGAATCTAACTTTGGAGTTGACTAAAGAGGACTATGCTCAGCTTGATGAAGACGATTTGGAGCAAATGGATTTAACTTGGAATGTGGCAATGATCACCCGCAGAATTCAAAAGTTCTTGCAGAGGACAGGGCGTAAAAGCTTGGAGGGTGATGGAAAGACTGGCTTCGGATTTGACAAGAGTAAGGTCCGTTGTTATAATTGTCAAAATTTGGGTCACTTCGCCAGGGAGTGCGAGAAACCCAAAATGCCAGCTTCGGGATTCACAACACCTTCTACTCCTCCAAAGGCCAAAGAAACGGAAGTTACTAAGAAAGGGATTGCTGATAATGCCCTGATTGCTTTTGAGCCTACAAGTCAAGATTGGACGCCTGTCTCCCAGCATTACCAACAGTGTCTGATGGCTCACATTGTGAATGAGGTACATGATGAACCGTTAAATTGTATTTCATGCATTAAGTTAACTGAATCTCTAAAGGCATATCAGACAGAGACCGCTGAGTTGAGGAAAAAGAATGAAAAACTAACCGACTCAAATAATTTTTTAAAAGCTAATGAGAAACTTTATGAAAAACATCTTGAGGCTCATCGGTTAGATACTAAAAAATATAAGTCTAAAGTTTTTAGTCAAGAAGATGCCATTAAAAGCTATCTGATTGAAATTGAACTCTTAAATAAAGAACTTACAGATTTAAAAGCTGAGTATGAAAATTATAAGAGTAAAATCTTAGGTTCAAATTCCTCAACGGTTGTCTTTAATGAAATTCTTAGCAAGCACGGTACTAAAGGGAAGAAGAATGAGGGATTGGGATACAACTCAGTTCCTCCTCCTACTACTCACTGTCCCTTGCCTGTTAAGGAAGGCTTTGAAGAGATTCTAGTTGACTGGTCCAAGCTTTATGGTTTAAAAGCTATAGATGCTAAAGAGACCAAACATAACAAACCGGCAAAGGAGAAAACCAAGCGGCCAGAGTACCCCTTGCCAAAGTTTGTTAAGTCTGTGCATGAATCTCCAGTTAGTGTTAAGGAGAATGTTGAGGTAAAGAATGAATCTCCAGTTAGTGTTAAGGAGAATGTTGAAGTAAAAAATGAATCTCCTGTTAGTGTTGAGGAGATTGTTGAGATTGAGGACATTACGGATCAGGAGTATCCGGAGGTTAAGCAGGTTGCATTTAAACCTGAAAAAGTGATTTCAAAGGTTGAACCTGAAATTAAGATTCAACCAAATAAGGGAAAAGCTAAGGTTTTAAACTCGAAACAACAAACTTTACAGTCACCTGTAAAGATTTTGCAAAGAAAATTAGTAAATGAAAATGTTTCGTATGATAAACCATCAACTTCAACCTCTCAACCAAGACAAACATTTTCTAAGACGTGTACTCAATGTTCATGTTCTAGAAATGTTTCTCCACCTCCTGTGGTAATTCCTCAGCCTCAACCGTTTGTTGAGACTCGTTCTTGTTTCTACTGCAAGAAACAAGGACATTTAATCCGTGAATGTCCAAAGCTATCAAATCAGCGATATGGGAGAGAGATGCCTAGGACATCTGTTTATAGAAACTCTTTTTCTAAATCTCCACCTAGGCGTTACTCAAACTCTCCCAAGCCTGTTTCGAAACCAAGTAATGTTGAGCAAAAATCTTTGCCAATTCAAAAGCCCAACATTACTTCTATTACCGATTCCGAATCTTCAAAAGTTTGGAAACGTAAAGAGTCTGATGTTGACTCTTCAGTCGTCAACAATAACACATCAGATAAAAATACTAATTTGTTTAAAGATAAAATTCTATCTGAGGTGATTATTGTTGATGACCACGGTCGACCTAAGTCTGTAAAGGCTTGGGTCACCGTTTCTCACTAATCTCCTTTCGTTTGTGTGTTGCAGCAGTCAGAACGTGTTAAAGATAGTGAATGGTATTTGGACAGTGGCTGCTCGCGACATATGACAGGCGATGTATCCTTACTTGTGGATATTAAACCACATGCAGGAGGTTATGTTGCCTTTGCTGGAGATTCTGGGGGAACTATTTCTGGAAGAGGAACGTTAACTAACGGCAATGTTAGTTTCGAAAATGTGAACTACGTGGAACAGCTTACGCACAACTTGCTAAGTGTTTCACAGGTCTGTGATAAGGATTATACAACTGCGTTCACAAAGACAGAGTGTGTGATATTGAAGCCTGGTTATGTCATTCCGGAAGAATGGGTGTTACTGAGAGCACCAAGTCAGGATGACACATACATTTTGAATATGAGAACTGTTGAGACATCGAACGAGTATACGTGTCTCTTGTCTAAGGCTTCTGAAAAGGAATCACTGCTTTGGCACAGACGAATGGGACATATTCATTTCCGAAAAATGAATTTCTTGACCAAAAATGACCTAGTGCTAGGAGTTCCGAAACAGTCATTTGCTTTAATGGATGACTGTATCTCCTGCCAAAAAGGAAAGCTACGTAAGAAGTCCCATAAGTCTAAGCAGATGAATTCCATAAATGCTCCATTGGAACTACTGCATATGGATCTTTTCGGTCCAGTTTCTACAAAGAGCATTGGTGGTCGGTCTTACTGCTTGGTAGTTACTGATGACTACTCAAGGTTTTCGTGGGTTTATTTTTTGACCACAAAAGGGGAAACTCCTGAGATTCTGGTGTATTTGTTGGACAAGTTGGCAAATCTGTGCAACTTGAAGGTGAAAAGGATACGAAGCGACAATGGAACTGAGTTCAAGAACTCAACTCTCGAATTGTTTTGTGCTACAAGAGGTATTGAGCATCAATTTAGTGCTCCGAGGATTCCACAACAGAATGGAGTTGCAGAAAGGAAGAACAGGACAATAATCGAGACAGCTCGGACTATGTTAGCTGACTCCAAGTTACCAATCATATTCTGGGCTGAGGCAGTTAATACTGCCTGTTATGTTCTCAACAGAGTACTCACGGTTAAGAAAAGGAACAAAACGTGTTATGAACTTTTTAATAACCGTAAGCCAAATCTACAGTTCCTAGAACCATTTGGGTGTCCATGCCTGATCATGATTACAAAAGATAAGGTCTCTAAGTTTGGTGATAAAGCTGTTGAAGGGATTTTTCTTGGATATTCAGTCAATTCTCCGAACAAAAGAGTCTTTAACAAATCATCGAATCAGATTGAGGAGCATTTTGAAGTGAAATGTTTAAGGTATACGGAACCTCCTCAAGGAACGGGTCCGGATTGGTTTTTCAACTATGGAAACCTCTTCAACTCTTTCAATATTCCGGAAGAAGATGAAACGGAAGAGTTGATTTCTATACTTCATGAGCTTGATCTTTCTCAAGATACACCTGTTACTAATAAACCATCCGACCCATCTCCCAATGCAACACCTGCACCTCCACCAACTAATCCTACACCTCCACAACCTACACCTACACCCACACAACCACAAACAACTACCAAATCACCACCATCAACACCATCTCCTACTCCATCATCTTCGGCTGCTCCTTCTAAAACAGTTTATACCTACACAAAGGAGCTTCCATATGATCCAAACATGCCTCCTTTAGAGGAACCACAAGAAGAAGATGAAATGGAGGAAACAATGGCCTACTCTCACTTATTTTCTCATGAAGATGAAGTAGAAGAAGAAGAGATAGCCATTCCTGAGTCTGCCGCTACTCCCGAAACTGAGGGAGATTTGAACAATCTAGGTGTGAATCTTGTGCCAGGTGCCATACCAGAAACTCGTATACATAAGGATCACCCTATTGATAATATCATTGGTGATCATCATGCATCTGTTCAAACACGACAGCAAGCAAAGCAGACTTCAGCTCAGCAGCTTTTGGGACTTATTGCACACATCGATTCATGTCATTTGTCTCAAATTGAACCTAAAAAGGTTGAACAAGCCTTAAAGGATCCATCTTGGGTCGAGGCTATGCAGGAGGAACTACAGCAAATAAACAAGATGAATGTTTGGGATATTGTTCCTCTACCCAAGGGTGCTCACTTGACGGGTACTCGTTGGGTTTTCCGTAACAAAATGGATGATCGTGGGGCTGTTATTCGAAACAAAGCCCGTCTGGTAGTTCAAGGATATAGTCAATTAGAGGGTATTGACTATGATGAAGTTTTCGCTCCTGTTGCTCGTTTGGAATCAATTCGGATTTTTCTAGCTTATGCTTCTTTTAAAGGATTCCGCGTGTATCAACTTGACGTGAAGTGTGCCTTTCTTTATGGAGATGTCGACGCAGTGATTTATGTGTGTCAACCTCCAGGTTTTGAAGACCCAAAGCATCCTAATCATGTTTGCAAACTGAAGAAAGCTTTGTATGGTCTTCATCAATCTCCTCGACTTTGGTATGAGCGACTTGCCAAGTACTTGCTGAAGAATGGTTTTGACAGAGGACAGATTGATAGCACGCTTTTCATCAAAAGGGAAGGAGCGGATTTGTTACTTGTGCAGGTCTATGTGGACGACATTATTTTTGGATCAACTAATGATCAGTTGTGCAAAGATTTTGAAGGACTGATGAAATCTGAGTTTGAAATGAGTGCTATGGGGGAACTCACGTTCTTTCTGGGGCTACAGGTTGAGCAATCTGATAATGGAATATATATCCACCAGTCAAAATATGTCACTGACATGTTAAAGCGATATGAACTGCTCAACTGTAAACACTACGACACTCCAATTGAAGCAAGACACAATCTTGGACCTAATGAGGACGATGAAGATTGCAAGGAGAAAGACTATCGCTCAATGATAGGCTCTCTCATGTACCTGACTGCCTCAAGACCAGATATAGTGTTTGCTGTTTCTCTCTGCTCACGATTTCAAGCAAATCCGAAGGTGTCTCATATGAAGGCAGTAAAACGCATTTTTGGATATCTCGCTTTTAGGCCATCTCTGGGTCTATGGTATTCAAACGAGAAAAACTTCGAGTTAACTGCCTATTCGGATTCGGATCTTGGTGGCTGCAAGATAGATATGAAGTCAACTACTGGAGGATGTCAGTTCCTTGGATCACGCTTAGTTTCTTGACAGTGCAAAAAGCAGACTGCGGTTGCTATTTCCACAGCTGAAGCAGAGTATGTTGCTGCTGCAAGTTGCTGTTCTCAAGTTCTCTGGATTCAGCATCAGCTGCGTGATTACGGGTTCAATCTCTCTATGACTCCTATTTATATAGATAATACAGCTGCTATATCTATAACTCACAATCCCGTACAGCACTCTAAGACCAAACATATCGAACTTAGGTTCCACTTCATACGGGATTGCTTTGAGAAACACCTTATAGATGTCGTACATATAGAGACCCTTAAGCAGTGTGCGGACCTTTTCACAAAAGCCTTTTTGCGATCACGTTTTATTGAACTGGTCAATCTGATAGGTTTAAGGTTCTTTCAGTCAAAGAAATGATTTGTGACTTGGATTTTTAAGTTTTTAAATTCAATTTAAAAAAAAAAATAAAATAAAATAAAATAAAATATTCGCAACAGCCACTCTTTATACTCTTAAGTATTAAAGAAAACGCAAGGTTGCTACATTTTTAAAATAGACGTTGAAGTTGTGTCTGTAAACAACTTGGGATATGATAGTACATCGGGTGACATGCACAAAATGGAATTTTAAGGTTTATCTTGGATGTGTCAGTAGGTTTATCTGACACACTTAAAACAGTTTTTATCTAAATTATCTTCATCATACGATGTATTGGTAGGCATGGTACACACCGGTTTGTGAGTGAGTAAGAAGTAATAATAAAACTTGTCTATTACTTTGAGAAAAATGTTATATGATGTATGACATAAGTCTTAATTGATAAATGGAAGTACTATCATACACTGTCATAATTATGTAAATGTAAAAAAAGGGCATATAGTGATAATATGATTATTCGCCTAACTAATGGTGACTATTGTTGTACTCACGTACAGACCTGAATCCATTAGTTATGCAAATAGTCTCAAACTTGTTATGTTCATACTAAGGGACCCTCTGTTGTACTTTGTACAGATCTGGGGCCACTAGTATCTTCATAGTCGGTTTGATGTATGCCTAAATATAAATATCAAGTGTATGTTACGAGAAAACCGAGATAAACTTGGTCTTGTAATCTCTACCTTGTGTGAATATGCAGTGTTTGTTTTACTGAAGTTTATCAGTATATCATATAATAGGTCTCTCAAAATTAATATTCATATTAACAATAAAAGGTTAACTCACAGACATGGATGTAACGTGTTTAGGTGGACAAACAATACCAATAATTGTCTTGAAATAATTTTTATAACAGATGTTTTAAATGTGCCACGTAAATTTAAAGTGGACAAAATATACTGATGATCGAAATAACACTTACTATTCCTAATAATTGCATGTTATTCCGATATGATCCCTAATAAGACAAAACAACTCCGTCACCAAAAATTGAGTGTTAGTAATTTTATTCTGTTATATTTTTACCTTTTGTGATATTAAAGAAAATTCCAAAAAGATTTTTTCGTTATTTTATGCTTTATTTTTTATTCTATGTTATTTTTCCCAAGTCATGACTCATTTAGATATTATCTGCTAAGATAACGAGTAAATGGTTCTTGAAAATTTCAAAATCGACTCAAATCACAAACTGACTGCTCTATGCGACGTCCCACTCAACGTCGCCTGCGACGTCCCAGCCTACGTCGCACATAGGGTTAGACTATATATAGTCTCAACTGCGACGTAAAACGTCACACTATTCCATATTCACCTGCGACGTAGCCTGCGACGTACCATTGGCGATTTGCGACGTAGCACTGCTTCGAGCATTTTCGTGATTTGTAGCCGTTTTCACTCCGATTCACTCTCGTAGTTTTCTTCTACTCGTTATTCCGCACACTTAGGTACTAATCTTACCCTTTTTCACCGTGTATTTTTGCTTTAATCGTTAAATGTATATTGCGGGTTTTAGGGTTCTCGGTTTGGGTTAAATTAGTTGTGTAATCGTGATCTAAACATCGTATAATTTATGTTTTCGTTATCACCATTTGTTGCCGCACCTTTTCGTGCGTTTGATTTTGAAAACCCCTAAATTTGAGGGTTAGGGTTTCTGGGTTGGGGATGAATGTTCTTCAGTGCGACGTACGCTGCGACGTCGTGGCCTACGTCGCTCTCATTGGTTATTCTTACATGCCTACGTCGCCCTTCCCTACGTCGCTTTTTACTGCGACGTCCTACGCGACGTCCCTTGCTACGTCGCTATTTTATTAATGTGATTAAATTCACAATAAATTGCAAAATGCGACGTACCTATCGACGTCGCTCGAATTTTGTGCGACGTCACGGTCTACGTCGCTATTGTTATTATTCGGATTTTCAGCGACGTCCTTTACTACGTCGCTATTTGAAATGCGACGTCATTGACTACGTCGCATATTACAGAAAAATGACAATTTTTTGTTACCAATCAAATGTTCGTTTTTCTGACTTTTAAATCCTGTCCAGCAATGGCGAGTGATTTCTTTCAGTTCCTAGCTGAACGACAAAGATAGTGCTTACTGCTTCAGCCCAAAAGAGTGTCACTACTCGCCCGTCCGCGGCTAGAAGGATCTTCTTCCGGTCGTGGATTCTTTCGCGCTTTCTGGTGGTCCAGCACCTTAAAGTTTTTATCTGGTCACTTAGATATGACCATTTTTGTCTCGGTTGGCTAATGATCCGGTGGATTTCTCTCTTTGTCCTGAATCTTGGTTTTATGGTCTGGAGGAATTCCTTTATTATCCTGGATCTCGGCCTTCTGGTCTGGTGGGATACCATCCCTGTCTTGGATTTTAGCCTGACCTTGTCTTGGATTTTGGGTGTATTCGTTTAACCAGGATCTTCGGTCTAGGTTTAGGTTTAGGTTTAGGGTTTAGGGTTTAGGATTTGATATGTGTGTTTGTAACTTTGTACTTATTTAACATATCAATGAAACCTTTCGTTTGTGATAAGTTTGGAATACTTTGTTTGTTCTAACGCTTTTCGAGAATATCTTGTATGTTTCTGTTTTTGCAGATATGGCTCTTGTTTTCGAAGCGCGTCACAATACTGCTGCTTACCTTGATGATACTTCTGATAAAGCTGCACCGTATCGTCAGATGATTGCATTTCTGAGGCGTTCAAGGGTATTCCACGCCATTTCGGATAACACTATGGCTTTTGGAAATCTGATCAACCCTTTCTGGAGAAAAGCAAATGTTGTTACTGATAACGACATTCGAAGACTTGTTTCAACGGTTGCTGGTACGGAAATCACTATTACAGAACAGAGTATTCGGGAACTTTTACAGCTGAACGATCAACCGAATATGCCAGTCGGTTTTGATCATGTTTTTGTTTCGGGAGCTATGCAAAGGATTGGATATCCCTGGATTCCCACTGATCAGTATAGGAAAGCGAATCTCACACGTGTTTGGAGATATTTGATGCACGTGATTATCGTTTGTTTGGGCAATAGGAAAGGTGGAACGGATGGAATGAGCCGAAGTTTGGCTTCTGCTATGTTAGCATTAGTGTACAACAAGCCGTTCAACTTCTCGGGTTTTATATTCAAGGCTATGGTTGATAATACGAATGCCGGGGATCAGAAATGGATTTTATATCCGAGATTTGTACAGTTGCACATCAATCGTCATCATCCGGATCTTCAGGCACAGGGTGACATCGATCAGCAATTAAAGATTTCACCGATGATGAATCGGATTTTTACTATTTGTGCAGGTGGGGTTCAGGCGGCAAGGGATGTTCCCTTATTCGGTGCTATTGTTGATGAGAATTACGTACCGCCTCCGGAACCTCAATATATGGACATTCAAGCACCCCAACAACCGCAGCAACCATTTGTGAACGTTCCTGTTCAAGCTGCGGGGGAGAATGTAGATGCTCTTTTGGAGAATATCGAGCAGTTTGGGCACGTTGACTCCGACAATCCTGCATCTCATGAAACGGTTGAGAGTTCTGATTCTGAAGAACCGGTCAATGTAGGTCCTCAGGATGGGGGTCCGACGCCTGAGCACTCGGACGGTACTGTTCCGCATCCCTCTGAGATGGAAAGTATCAGGCTTTCCGATTCATTCAGATATCTGCGAATTCAGCGTCGGATCCGGGCAGGACGTAAGTATGTACCTCCAAGGGATAAGGGAAAACGTACACGTGACGGTGATGATCCTGCTGATGATACTTATCAACCGAGACGTCGTGTTCGTCGTTCTTCGTCAACACGAGCTCCAGTCAATCCACAGCAGCAGGATACTTTTGAGATTCAACCGACTCCAGCTTTCATGCAAAAGATAATGGAAGATATGCAGCAGATGAAGCAGAAGCTGGAGGCTCAAGACTAGAAGATTGCTGAACAAGCTGCGTTGATCGAGGTCCAATCTAAGGAGCTTGAGGAAACGAAGCTTAGGGTTAATGTTTTGGAAGGCAGGTTACTTGCCTCGGGGGAGTCTGGGTCTGGGATACCCACTTTAGAGTCAAGTGAACCTGCGTCTGTAAATCCCAACCCTGTAATTGAAAAAGTTAATGAAAATATTTCTCTTTTGGATTATTTCTCTGTTGATGATATTCCAGGGCAACCGAGACCGCTGGCAGTTGATTACTCATTCGCTGACTTATCATTTATTCAGAGGATGGCCAGTGGAGTTGGCTCTGAGGAAGAAACAGAGAATGTTTTTGAGATGAACGAGGATGTCTCGATTGAAGAGGAACAGTTGAATGCAGATGAAACGTATGATGATGCACAATCTGGGGAAGCTTATGATGATGCACCAATTATAGAATCTGATTCAAGTGAAGACGAGAGTCCTGATAAAGCTCAACATGGAGAATCAAGTTCTGCTGCAACTCCAGCTTCAGAGACACAGGCACCGGACTCAGCAGCGAAGAAATTAACTGCTGAAGAAAAGAGAGAGAGAAATAAGAAATGGTGGCCTAAGGGACGAAATCCAGTTCCTATTCCAGTTAAATGTCAAGTGTACCGGGTTAGTCGAAATTATACCGGTGTTATTAAAAGCTGGAAGTGTCAGAGGAATCTGTTTATGATAAAGAGAGAAGATGGAGTTCAGTATTTCAGAATGCGTTTTGATAGATTGAGCACGTTGCCAAAAGGAGAGATTAATCGATTAGCTCAGCTTAAATTGATTAATCCTTTCGAGAATGATTATGCTGAGTTCATTCAGAGAAGTCTACGTCGGGAAGTATTATCGAAGACTTATTCGAAGTTGAAGCCGACGTTGGGAACTCGGTATACGTGGAAGAAAAAGATTGATCCAGTCACCAGGAAGCCTTTGGTTAAAATTCACTATTCGCCTGCTAAATGTTTGACTGAGATACCTCTGGAATCAGTTCCTTATTATTTTCTGAGAAGACTTGTGAAATGGGAACTTGATCCACAGACTGGCGAAGCGGTTATTACTTTCGTTCCAGATTCTGAACCGTGGCCAGAAGTTGGAGGTATATGGAATCTGAAGCAAGCAACGTTTAGACTATATGATCCGATGAGTTTGATTAATTTTCATGAAAAAGATTTAAGAAAACTCTATGATAATCGGATTCGTGTTGGTCAGAAGAATGAATTCAACAGACGTTTAGCACAGCAGTTTTACAATGTTGTTACTGTTTGCGTAGCAAATGGAATTCATGCTGATGGCCAGTTTCCTGCGGGCTGGGTTTAATGAAGATTTTTGAAGACCAAGCTGAAGACACGGGGGAGTTTGTTAGTACATGTTTAGTGTCTGTCAGTTGGTCTAGCTCGTAGTTTGTATTTAGATTTGTGTTTCCTGACTCCTGCGACGTAGCGCATAACGTCGCAGGTGCGACGTCAGGTTTTGGGCCTGCGACGTAGCCAACGTCGCATGGGCTTGGGCCTGCGACGTAGCGTGCGACGTCGCAGGTGCCAGATTTTGTATAAAAACGTTTTATGTTTTCTGTTTTAGGGTTGACGAAACCCTAAACGCAATTAGTCGAAATCTCTGTAATCTGACCGATTATTACTGAATATAATACGTTTCGTTTGATATTCATTGCGTATTGTTATTCGTGTGATTGTTTGATTAGTCAATTGTTGTTTCCGCCATCAATTGATTGTCTCGGTTCGTACTAGATCCTAGGTTAGGGACAAACACAATGTTATCACTAGAAATAGACATTTCATCTAATTCCTGAATGGGTGAGGTTATGAAATTAGCATGTGGTATAGTGGAGAAGGGTAAAGATGAAATATCAGTATCATCTGGTTGCTGATTCATCTTTGGAAGTGAAAGATCATATGATCCATGTTGTTGAGCTTTTTCAGAAGAAGAAGATGAAGAAGTATCCATTGGTTGGGCTTCCTCAACATCATCAACTTGTGTTTTAGCTGATGGATCATTGGAAACAGAAGGGTCAACCTGTATCTCTCCCTGTGACTGGGGAGAGACATTGTCGGTTGGTGCAGTGAAAGATGAGAATTGACCCGGGTCTGTAGCCAGTGATGTGTCATCAGTAATGAGTGTGTTAACACCCACTGATGACACTAGCCCTTTGACTAAAACATCATCCTTTTGTGAGAATGATGAGTGGCTGATGGGTTGACTCGATGGATGAGTGTGGGTAGCACCCGAATCACTGCTAACAATGGGTTGAGCCATTGTAGCTGTCTGTAGGTTTCCCTTTATAGAGTCACTGGACTTTTGTGAGTCCAGTGAAGCAGTTTTAGGCATAGGTTGATCAAGAGTGCCCGCAGGAACTGAACGTTCAGTTGCTGCTTCACTCTTGGCTTCCTTAGATGTCTTTTTCTGACTCTGTCCCTGATCCTTTGATGTTAGGGACTTTAACTTGATTTTCTTAGGAGCAGTTGGTGGCTTTTGCTTTGGTGGTTGATCAGTAATGGTCACTGGAGGTGTGATCAGTGACGTGATCGATGGGGGGGGGGGGGCAGAACCAGATGGATGTATAGCTTGTAAAGGCTGGGGTGCAAGTATCCCCTTTGGTTTCATAAAATCAGGGAGAAGCACAGTTGCAGTTTTACCAAAAATCTGACTTCCTATCAGAGTAGGTTCAAAACCTTTAAATGAAATCCTGTCATAGGATTTAAATTGATCTCTAAAGATAAGAGAAAGGAACCTAGGATAGGAAACAAATTTTGCTCTGTTAGATTCACAGATTCTAGAAACAATATCATCAAAAATCACACTTGCATAGTCAACTTTTAAGGAATTGACCAGTGACCAGCTTAACTGTGCTTCTAGGGAGTTGAATTGATCATAACTCCCTGTTTTTGTGCCCAAATATTGAATAAAGTTTGAAAATGGGGCATTCCATACACCATCCATTTTAGATTTAAGAACAGTAGAGTACTTACGATTTCCATTGCTATCCATAGTATATTTGCATTGAATCCCAGTGAGATTCACTATGCCTCCTTTGGCATCTTCTTTGTCAGGCAGTGGATCGTAAGTATCATGTTCAGGGAGTTGTAAAACAGTACGGATGGTGTGTGCAGTAATGATTATTTCTTGACCTCCGTTATCGATAAAACCTTTAAGTTGAGAGGTACTATTAACGATTGAGTGAGTACAGGTATACCAAAACTCACTCAACCATTCTGGATTCATCTTTTCAGGGGATAAAGTGAGAGCAGGGAGAATAAAATGATTTTTCAGAAAAGTGATAATCTCCGCGTACTCTGGTTTAGGGCATGAAATATTACCAAAATAATTTGCTTTTGGAACTGTAATGATATCATCTTCACCGACTGCAGGAGCTCGAAGAGCTATGATTTCTGCAGAGGCAGTGTATGAGTTGAGAAAATATTTTGGTTTAGCCATTACAGAACCTTTGAAAATCGTAGATTAAAGGTGTATTTTAGGGTTTTGGAAAAGCCAAGGGTTTTTCGAAAATTAGTAAAGTGTAAAGGTTTACAAGTTGCTGATTTGTAGGTTTAAATAGTACACTTTACTAATGATCGTGTGGCTAAGATGAAAACAACGTGGGCAGACGTGGTGGAAGATGTAGAGGTGGAGAGTGTGATGATGGTGGTGCGTGGTGGCATTAATGGTGATGGGAATGGTGTGCCGGAAAAAGTACGCTGACGTAAGAAAGAGAAAGTCAGAGGCGCGCGATTTTTCCTATATACCATAAAATATTTAATTTTGAAATCCGTTAAGTTAAATACAGAGTACTAACTATAACGAATGTTTTGTTGATTGAAAATCACCATTAAATGATATCTTTAGTAAGTTTGAAAGTTACTGAAGATACATAATCAATTTTCTTGATTTACCACAAAGAGAAAAAGTCAAGAGTAATAACATTGTTTCTTTATTTAGGCAAGGATGTAGTCTCGCTGATTTAAACACAACTTAGAATACTGAATAAATCATAGATATGTGATCACTTTATAAATAAAGAAAAAAGGATTATTATTCTTGAATAAACCATGAAGAGATTTTTTTTTTTTTTTTTATAAAATCATGAGTAAAGATTATGTTGTATAGAAGTTGTATAACATATCGTTAGATTGCTTCGTCACTGATTAAGTTACAACTTAGAATACTAACAAAATCAGCTTAGAAGAAATTTAAATCACTGATATAAAACCGTATGACATCATAATAATTACTCATGAGATAAAATGAACTATATGATTAGTCCAATTGATGAACCCATCCAGAGATAGGTTCATAGTGGCCAAACGCTGGTTTTGGCTTCCACTGATTTGGATAAACTGTGTCTGAATGTTCACTGATAGTGTTTTGTTTTTCAAACAGTGAAACAGAACATTCAGATGACACATGTTGCCTGTAGCCACATTTATAACATTTTTTGTTCAAGGAGCCGGTCCTTTTGGCTTCCTTCTTTTTAAGTTGTTGATCAGACACAATCACACAACTTTTCTCGCTGATTGTTACTTCTTGCATCTTTGACTTTAGGTCACTGATAGAAGTTGTCTCAGTGACAGATACAGTGTCCGAGAAGTTACTGATGATAGTTTGATTATCAGCGATGGTTTTGATGAGATGAGATGTTACTGATGATTTGACAGTTTTCAAAATTTTTATCTCATTATCATCATTTAAGACATCAGTATCTTCAGAGACCAACTTGTTTTTAGTAAAATAATTTGGTCGTGGCTCACTGAAGATGGAGATGGGTTCAAATACAGCTTCTGAAAAATTACCCTTGGGATCAAAAACAGGGTCAACCTTTGTTGAATCAGCGAGGGATGCAGCATATTCATAATCTCCTCCCAAAATAGCTTTGACTTGTTTTGGGATTTGATTATTTATACAGTAATTGACTTTATCATTTGACTTACACCAAAATTTCATGACCTTTTTAAGCTGTTGAAATTGTGTTTCAAACTTAACCTTTTCTTGAACACACACTTGATTAGCATGAATTTGTGCATCAAGATCAAGTTTTAATTTCTTCAACTTTGACTCATTTTCACTTTGATCATTAAGTTTGGATTGTAAGTCACAAATTTTACGTTTCTGTCCTCTTTGAATATCATGAGCATTTGATAAGTCAACTATCAAAGACTCAAAGACTTTATCCTTTTCAGTAGCTGTGTATGTTTTAAAACAGTGTACCTTGTAGAGAGTTTCAGGATTCCATTCAGATGCTGAACATTTAGGAGAGACTTCTTTGATATCTCCAAGGGGTTCAGCGTCATTAGCCATCAGACAGTATACTTTGTCTAAACAAATCATTGCTTCTTCTTCATCAGATGATGAGGAATCAGAATCACTGAATGAACCTTCTTCAGCAACGAAACCTTTTCCTTTCTTCTTCCCAGATTTAGCTAATGCCTTCAATTTCTTGTATTTTGCCTTGTACTTGTTGTACTTGTCATTTCTGACATCTGGCATGGGTTCAGGAACTTGATGCACTGACTTTGATCTGCATTCAGCTGCAAAATGACCAATTCTCCCACACTTGTAGCATTCACCTTTAGATTGAAATTTATCAGATGATGGAGCACCAGCGAATCTTCTTGATCTGGTGTTCCTTCTGAAATTAGCAACCATCATGGCCATATCCTTCTCAAGCTTCTCAAATCCTTCATCATACTCATATTCTGACTCTTCTTCATTCTGACCTTCTTCTTCTTCAGCTATCAGTGACTTCGAGCTCTTCTTAGACACCTTTGACTTCTGTCTTTGATCGATTTCATCAAGCTCTGCTACAAGGGCATTGGATATCTTCTGACTTCCAAGAGTAGCACGAATATGCTCACTCTGATCAGCTTGCTTTTCTGACTGCTCCCAATTGAGCAAAATACCATAGACCTGAGTTAGATTCAGAATTGAATAATCATTTCTCTGTCTGGTACACGTTGCAATAGTTCCCCAGATTTTCCTTGGCAGCAACTCAAGAAACCTTTCAACAACAAATCTCTGTTCCTTGCCTATACCAGCCTTCTCCATTTTTTTCATCAGTGACTGGTATCTGGTGTAAGTTGAAGACAGAGATTCATTTGGTTCCATTGCGAACAGCTCATACTGGCGAGTGAGATTGACTTCCCTGCAGCGAATAATATCAGGAGTTCCAATATATATATTCCTAAGGGTATCCCACATATCTTTAGCAGTTTTACAAAGCCTAATTGATTCGAACACTTCATCAGGAAGTGCCATGCCTATGTAGATTTTAGCTTGTTTATCAAGTCTAACCAATCGCCTATCCTCATCAGTCCATTGTTCCTCTCTTTTAGGTAAAACCATTTCTGGTATAGCTGGAGTAGTAGCTGTTGCAATTACAGCAGGAACAATAGTAGTTGGGATATGGGGACCATTGGTTATGATATTACAGAGACGATCATCAACTAAGTCCAAAAACATCATCATCCGGGACATCCAAGTTTCAATCCTTGAAGGATAAAAAGCTGGAGGTTTGGTTGTAGAACCATTTCCCTTTTGATAATCAGAGTCAACACAGCTGTACTTTACTGATTCCATAGCAGACCTGGTTAATTGAATTTAAACCAACTCTGCTCTGATACCAATTGAGAGTCCCGTAATCACTATTAATTAGTGATTTGGAATCACACAGTGTAAAGTTTAATTGTAGAAGGGGGGGTTGAATACAATTTAAAACAATTTCAGATTTTACCAAGTGTTTCAGTTTATCTTAAATTGATTACCTATAACAGAGTATGACGGTATTGAAATAACAAGTTAAAGATATAACAGAATTAAGGAAAGACAAGTAATAGTAGCTAAAAGTGAATTGTATTTATTAAATTCACAAAGTGTTGAATGCGGAATGGATTAACCAAAGTTAATCCAATTCAAACACTTAGCTAGATTATTACAATGAAGAGAATTAACTACAGTGGACATACACGCTGATAGTTAACCTCGCTGAGTCTTAACATACACCTAGACAAACTGGTTCTCTGACAAACAGAAGAACGGTGCATGTGACGACTAGCCTCAATAGTACAAAACACTGAACTATTTATACTACAAGAGTTCCTAAAATATCGCCTACAAAATAGGATCTCGGAAGGACACGTGTTGCTGCTTGATTGGTCCTGATCTCTGATAAACCGACATTCTGCGGGTCCCAATTCTGTTACCGCAAATATCTCGTTACCTTAAAACCAATCACTTGCTGCCACGTAATCTTTCGGACATTCTTTGAACTGGAACACTCTTGCTGATGTATAGATAAGAACAGTACTTTTTAGTACTTGGAGATTGAGAGGCTTTATTGAATAGTCACTGAAGATGCAGCAATCCTCCTCACTCACTGCGAGCTAACATGCTCTTGTAGAATGAATTGAACAACTGATCTTCAGTGACTAGCTGTTATTCTGGCAGTGACTTTTGCCTTTATTGATATTGAAGAAGTAATGCTCTCGCTGACGTAGGTCAGCGACACACCAAGTTGAGTATTAAATCTTCCTCAGAATATCGACCAGAATGAATGACGATCAGCGAAACTTTATCATTAGCAACAGCAGCTTCGATACAATCCATTTCTTCATTGAGTAGTGTATAGTTGAGTTGGTCAGCGACCAGTGACTTCATCATAGTCAGCGACCAGTGACTCAACATAAACAAACATAACAATTAACTTTTCTTGATTGTGCAAACCTCTAGCCCGCAAGCTATTCGGTACTACACAACCAAATCACCTGTTTAACCCCCGTATCACTCACCACAATCTCTTAAACGATGATTTCTCCATTGAAAGCACTCCACGTCTTTATCACATACATAATTCATATATGATACATACAACACTTTTAGACACTAATCATCATTAAGCTAACTATTAATCATATTCATACTCTATTAACACTTCTAATTACACTATTAAGCTTATTACATGAATTCCTCTTAATTCATCAAAACCTTTATGAACATATTACTAACTTATAAATCTTTAACTCATTTTAACACTAATTCTTTCACTATTTAGCTTCACTAGCATCAATTTAACATATTAAACATATATTCATATCATAATCACTAGTTTTATGAAACCCCACCAAAACCCCACTTTGATTACTAGCTTTTTACTTCAAATTAATCACTTTCATGATGATACATAGTTTATAATCATAATCAAAACACTAAATAACACTAATTTAAACCAATTCAAACCCTAATTTCGTAGTTAAATTCAATAATTTCATAAAACTCACTAAAACCCATTTTAACTAGAAACTAGGTTAAAACTAAAGAGAAATCACTTACATATGAATGAAGATGATGAAGAAGATCATGAATTGAACCTTATAAAGAATTAATCAAAGAATTAAAGAAAGAAATTGAAGAAGAATCGTCCCTGTGTTTTTCTCTCTTTTTCTCCCGCTCTCTCTAACCCTCTGGAACATTTTTAGAAGATAATGAAATAAACATAATACTGTACGTACATATCTATATGTTTTAATACCCTTTTTAAACCCTACAGTCTGGAACTGATAAAACCGTTTACGTTTTTCACTATATCTTGTTATCTACATAATAATATTTCGTAATAAAAAATATATCCGTGTACGATATTAAAACCTGAAACTTGGGGTGTTACATCGTAGGGACTTTCTATGTATTTGCCCAAGTCGTAGGGACTTTCTGTGAGTGGTTGCCCAAGTCGTAGGGATTTTCTGTGTATGTTTGCCCAAGTCGTAGGGACTTTCTGTGTGTTTGCCCAAGTCGTAGGGACTTTCTGTGTGTGTTTTTATGAAAATGTTGTTTCATAAAAAATAGTTAACGAAAATGTGTAGCTGGTCGTTCTCCATCTAGTTCCAGTTTAGTTTTCGTATGAAATACCATTTTGATGAGCAAAAGTTGTAACAGTTTGACCGCAGTCATAAATAGTTTATATAGTTTACACCAAATCAGTTGTATAATAGTTTGCACCCGTAGCAAAAGAGTTGACTATGTTTTCCACCCCTGTTCAAAAGTAGTAAAGCAGTAAAAGTAGGGGCTGTGAACTCACCTGTTGAGTTAAGTAAAGTGCGAGCGCTAGCAAAGCCTAAAGCCCAAGTCTAGTCCGAAATCTCCTAACGTCCTAAACGTATGAGATTTAATAAGTATGTGGATGTCTAAGTCGACCACCCATGCTAGTGTTTGTACAACCAAGTTATGTCCAAAGTGTTCGTTTAACGTTTACGTTTGTATTTGTTTAGTTGTGAAAATGTATACGACTTGTTGGTGATAGTTTGAAATCACATATTCAATAATGTAAGCGTGTTTGTAGTGTTCGTAAAGTTCGTGTGTCGTATTGCATGTAAATATTCGTTCCCGGTTAGGTTCCACACTTAGTGAAAAAGTAGTTGTAAACCTTCTGTTTTTAGCGACACTTGAGGCGTCACTTAATAGTTTATGGCGACACTCAGGAAGTGTCGCATGAAATGGTGAATTCTGATTTACTAGCGTCACTAGAGGTAATGACGCATAAGAGGCGACACTTATGCAAGTGTCGGGTATGAGTGTCGGTATGATCGCAAATCGATTTCGGGGCGTCACTTAGGTTAGTGCCGCATGGAGTGTCGGGTTACCGACACTTAACGAAGTGCCGCAAAAAGAGGGTTTTTGGCGTCACTTAGGGAAGTGACGCAAGATTAGGGTTTTATGCGACACTTAATGCGTCACTTAAGGAAGTGACGCTACACTGGATCCGTCTGTGCGACACTTACGACTGGTCAAAATTTTCAAGTTCAAAAATGTGTTTTTCGATTTCCGTTGGGTCCGATTCTTTTACCCAACTCATATTTGGACATATTAAGCTTATACAAACAACATTCAAGTAAATTTAAACGAAATCGGAGTGTTTTCGAGATTTGTCGGAAACTTACGAGTTAACGCGAGAGGAATATGAAAAGATGGATGTGTAGATTGTGACTCCGTGATCGTTTTCTTCCAAATGAGTGAGGTGTTTGGGGGTGATTTAGTGGTAGTTTTTGGGTGGTGAATGGTGGTAGTTTTGTGGTAGAAATTATAGAGGAAGAGAGAGAGAGAGAGATAATAATGTGTGTGTGTGTTTGTGTTTGTGAGGGAAATGAGGTGAGGGAGTGATGACCCTCACATTTGGGCTGGTTTTGGGTGGGGTCTACGGGTGTGGACTTCACCCATTTTCGATCCCAATAATTGCGCTCCGTGCGGTGTTCGTTTTCCCGGTCGTTAACCGTTAATATATTTTTAAATGATAAATTTTTAAATACGTATTCGATTATATTTTTAGTTGAGTTATTTTATAGAAATAATTTAGTTGAATTATAAAATTCATAGCTTTGTTTTATTTTATTTTTACGGATATGTTTTGAGTTGTTTCAATTTATGAAATAAACGTCATACGTTGCAAAATACTTTGTAAATATTATCAACATAATATTTAATAATTAACAATGTTATTTAATAATTTCATATTATTAAATAATTTTTGTTCACCAACAGTCGTATATTTTGTCGCGTTTGTTTCAATTGTTTTGTGCGTCATTACAACTAATTACGAAATGTAATACTACGCGTATTAACTAGTTGGGCTTTGCTAGACTTATCTCTAAAATTGTTGTGAATTCACTCAAAGTAGAGAATTAACCTAAAAATGCGTGCAAATAACGTTCATAATTAAGTCGAAATTGCGGGGCGTTACAATATCTATATTTCTATCTATATTTATATTTCTTTTATCATCATCATCAGTTCATCACCATCTTCATACATCATCATCTTCATCAGCATCTTCTTATAATATCACAGCAACAACAAATCATCATCATCTTCGTACAATATCATCATCATCATCATCCTTCTTCTTCGTCACCGGTACGTTGCATAAATCATTTGCTACAGTATCTTCTTCTTCTTTTTACAACTACACAGACAACACAACTAAAACAAAGAAAAAAAAAAGAAAAAAAAAGAGAGAGAGAACGTTGCATGTTTCGCCGTCGGGTTTGGGACGCTGGTGGGAAAACGGCGTCGAGAACGGCATCGAGAACGGTGCTGCGGGGTGGGAAGACGCTGTTGAATAGCGTTCTCAGAGCAAAACGACGACAAAACGCCTCCCACACCTTGTGCTCTAATCCAAACTCTGAACGACTTCGGTGTTTTTTTTTTTCCCCCTCATTTTTTCAAATAAAACAAATAATAAAAAGCACCAGAACACTGTGAATATTTTTTCACCACACCACAGAATCCCCACTTTCAACATTCTCCAGAACACTGTTCAGAATACCGGTTACCACACCTCGTGCTCTTATAAGCAATGAATTTGAAGTTTCATAGGTCTTTTGAGTCTAATCGTAAATATATCATCTCTAACAACTAGCTAGGTAGGTAGTCAGATTAGACGACTCCTATCAGTTCGATCTCGTCAATAATCATATCATAATAACAATCAATAACGTACCTAAATTGAACACTACAACAAATATATCATTTATCCACATTTTTTTTCACAACTTTTAAAAATGTGTGAAATTATGTTAAATTATCCATACTTATAATTGTGTTGAAAATTGTTACATTAATAAGTGTGGAAATCACCACAATCTTTACATTTATAAATGTGAGTAAAAAAAGTTTACATTTAAAAGTGTGGGAAAAAAATTTTAACACCCAATTTATCCACACTTTCGCTTGTATGAGAAAATCATGTGTTACAAAAATTTTTCCCCATTTTTGAGTATTGAAAAGTTGTAATTTCTCCACACTTAAAAGTGTGAGCTTTTCTTTCTAACAGATATAAGTGTGGAAAATCTTATATTTTTCAAAAAAATTTATACACTTTCTAAAAACGTGAAGAAAAAAGTGTAGTAAAATAAGTGGATATACGAAACACTCTTCATAAGTACGTACGTACGCATATATCTTACTTTCAGTTTTAAATGGTTTAATAAATACAGTTTATTGCATAAAAAAGGAAACGAAAGCAATATTGCGTTGCTAAATCAAGATCCGTTTCCTTTCATAAAAATCCCAACGTTATCGAATTCCTATTTCTTTCACGACATTATTTGGACATGGTCGACAGAAATAGCCCCACACGGCATAACCCACATATTAATTAATTAATCATATCCTAGTAATTATTTACCAATTGTTTTTTTTTAATTATATCCAAAATATTATCTATGATGTTAATATATATCTATACTAATATATAAAGCATCTTATTAGTTTATTTATAGAAATTCTTAAAATTAAGACTCAACATTTCTATATTTAGTTATCAAATTAGCATTCTCATTTTACAATATAACCCCATTATTTTAACATATTTTTCATTTTTCAATAGCTTTATCTCGAATCACAAACTTTACATACGCATAAACTAGGGTTATCAACTCACAATCACAGGTAATCCAAACAAATTGAAGTAAATAAACTCCGCTGCATTGCGCGGGTAATACGCTAGTATCATGAAAGATTGTTTACATGTTTTAGAAACAGCCCTCGATATTAAATCAATAATAATTCTAATTTGAGAAAATGAGAGATCCTATTAGCAGCATCAAACTCCTTGTATAAATTACTAGAAGAGTAGTAGTAGTTAGTAATAACTAATAAAGGTTTAGCTAACGGACATAGGTTAATAAGTATAAGTATATTTAATAAAGTATCACTTTTCTTATTAAAATAAAAATCAACTTAAACATGTAAATAATTAACCTTTTCAAATATGGTACGGCCTAGATGCTCACTAGTCTATTGGACGTTTCCAATCATCACTTAGTAAAACTAAAAGGGGTCTATTGGTTTGTTTTGTTTTTTTTTTTTTTTGGTCTCTAGTCGGTTTGACACATTAGCTTCGGTTTCACATTACTAAGTTTTATATATAGTCTGTGCGTTGTAAAAGATTAAATTATAGCTTAGTTTAAAGTCAATTTATTCCGTTTGCTATCATTGTAATAAGAACATCGCAATTTTTGTATTTTCCAACAAAAGAATGTAACATATGTATTTTATAGAACAAAATTAACTGGAACAAATTCAGATGTTTATTTCAAACTATTTCGATGTTGAATATGGTTACTTCATCAACAAAATTATATGACACTCGTATATAGTATGTTTCTGATCGACTAAATAACCATGTAACACTTAAACTGACACCAATAATTCATAATCATCTGTATTTGAAACATCGGATTCATGTTAACAAAAATTTAAAATATTCTGAAATTACTACTCCGTAGTATATTGGATCCATGTTAACTAAGTTATCTCAACGTTGCAAGTTACAGAGAAATTAAATAACGTTTAGTTACTAGTCTTAAAAACAGAGCATATGAAAAATAAAAATTATTTTTTATCATAAAAGAACATATATGAATATTAACCATTGAAAATAGACAGATTACAAAAGAGTGATGCCCAAATCAAGATATAAAGAAAAGGTGAAAATAAAATATGTTGATGATTGGATTTGAACCTTGGCATCAATCTATAAATGCATGCAAGGGGGTTTACCAATATTTTAACTAATTAACATTAAGCATAAATGAAAAAAAGTAGCAAAGACAAATATACTACTGAGAACACTTGAGAATTTGATATTAATGGATAACTAGAAGTTAATGAAAAGAAAAGTACGATTGTAAAAATATATAAGTATATGAATATTATCCAAATTACGTGGTGAATCGTTAAGTCATGTGTAAATGAAGAAAAGAAATAGTACTTGTAGTTCTTTAATCTATCTCGCGCGCCTTCTCTTTGGTGACATTCGACAATATAAATATGAAATATGATATGACAATATATTTTATACGAGTAAATAAAATACGAACGTTATATAGATTTACTCAGATTTATTCACTACAAAAAAAAATGTTATTTTACCACACTTTTTCCTCTACGCTTTATATGAAGAAAATATGCTTAAATTAGCACAAGATGCGAATATCAAGGCCTATGCAATTTAAGGTCATTTGTAATGTGTACGTAATATCCAAGAATTTGATATAAAGGCAACTAAAATTCACATGAAATTATATACTTGAAAGTACAAAAAGTTCCATTAAACTATGGTGTTCATATAAACCCACAAAAAAATAAAAAATAAAAATAGGACTTTTAACAATTTTTGGTTTGGTTTTCCACTTTTCCGTTAACCAAATAGTGTTTTATAACTATTAAATGTACTTTTAATTTTCAAATGGCTTAATTTGTTAGACTTTGGGCCTTAAAGGCTTCACTTCACATAAGTTTGGGCTCTAGTTGATATACCATCATGGATTAATGTGTGGTATTGTACTTAATTTTATTAGAACTGCATTTTGATCTGTTGCGTGTATTCAGTGATGGATTCAGAAATTCACATCGTAGGGGCCTAAAAATAATTACTTTTTAAATACAAGATCGCAAAAACACCGCAAAATATCATGAAAACGGTAGTAAAACTGTAAATATGCAGGACTACGGTATAAAGAAATACCTTATTAGCTCTAGACAACATTAAAATCCATAATAAGCATCAAAAGATGTCCTAAACAATTCAAATTGCACATAAATAACTTAAAAAAGTAGACAAACAACGTTGAAATGTCACAAACAACATAAATTCCGCATGGAAACTAGCTAAACTAAGTCAAAAATACTTAAAAACAACTTAAACAACATTAAAACACTAACTAAATAGCCAAAAATGACATAAGTAGCGTATGAAAACACCAACTTGATTTATCAAAATCATAAAATAATAATCGCACAAAAGTAAGCCTAACAATCAAGTAATAAAATATGAAAATTTAATAATAATCAGAAAAATAAAAATAGAAGCTAGGGTTCAAAGCCAAATAATGGATTTAGATTACCCATTTTATCAAGGGTGGGAATAGAAAAATTAAAATTGGGAGTTTAAAAGAGATATGGTGACATGTTGGGGTGGGGTTCAGAGGAGAAGGTATTATTTGAGGAGAAGGAGGAGAAGAATTTTTAAAGTTTCATTTTTACCCCCTCCACCTTTTTATAGTGTACACTACTCCCTCCTACTTTCTTCCTACCCACCCCTCCCCTCCACCACCCACCACTAGCTGCTGCCACCCGTCGCCGCCGCCACCGGTCGTCGGGAAAAAAAATTCCAATTTTTTTTTAATTTTTTTTATAAAAAAAAAAATTTAATTTTTTTTTCATAATTTTTTTTTCCAATTTTTTTTACATATTATCACTTTGTACTCCATTTTATTATTTTTATTGCATTTTGTATATATGTTTAGTAGATATTATTCGTTTTTATTGGATTTTTGTATTTTACACATAATTCTTTTGATTTGTTTACTGCATTTTATTTATACACCTCAATCTTATATATATTGTTTGTTTTTTACTGCATTTTAAGTTATACATAATATATTTTTACTGCATTTTATTATTATTCACTGCATTTTGCATATATTTCATATATTACATATTGTTTATTTTTTACTGCATTTTATATTATACATATGATCAATTTTTACAGCATTTTGTATGAAAGTATAATACATACTACTGTTTTTACTGCATTTCGCATATATTTATTTAGTACACATTGTTCGTTTTACTGCATTTTATATTATATATAATCTATTTGTACCGCATTTTTTTTACTGCATTTTGTTATTTTCACTGCATTTTATATTATACATAATCTATTTGTACTGCATTTTGTTATTTTCACTGCATTTTATTATTTTTGCTGCATTTTTCATATATTTCATTCATTATATATTGTTTGTTATTCACTGCATTTTGTATTTTACATATTATCGATTTGTACTGCATTTTGTATTTTATATATTATCTATTTGTATTGCATTTTGTATTAAAGTATAATACATATTGTTGTTTTTATTGCATTTTAGATTATATATATAATCCATTTGTACGGTATTTTGTTGACGTCAGGTATAGAAGATGCGGTAAAATATATAAAAGTTTTAGTTAATTAACAATAATATACAAAATGCAGTGGAAAAAATGTATAGTTTTATTAAAAATGTAGTAGGAAAAGGAATACTATATCTAATAAAAGATTTATGGGAAAAAAGTTTGAAAGAAAAAAAAACTTTTGAATTTTTTTTTTTTTGAAAAATAAAAAAATTTTGAAATTTTTTTTTTTCGGCGGCTGGCGGCAGTCAGGTGGTGGCAGCAAGTGGTGGGGTGGTGGTAGGTGGGGTTGGAGGAAGAAGAAGGTAAGAGGGGGAAGAAAATAAAGTGGAAGAGTTAAAATGTAAAAGTCTAAATAGTGGAAGGGGTGTGGAGTGAAAATTAATGTTATGTTTTTTTTTGTTAACTAATACTCTTATTTTTGAAAGTAATTACAAAATTGCCACCCTTTTTAACCATTGATTCAACCCAAAAGATCATCCAAAGCCCACAAATAAAACTACTTCTCCTTCTCCTCATATGATCCCTTCCCCTATGATCCCCAATCGACATGTTGAGCCAAAAGAAATTAAATTAACGTGAGTCTAAATCGAAATATCTTTTGCGATTCTAATCCTTTTATATAAATAAAAGGTGGGCTCAGGCTTTTTTATTAACTAAAGTTTTAGTTTGGGCCTTTGGGGGCATCAAATGGTTGGGTTAGGGCCTAGGGGACACTTAATATTTGTCCTACAATTACTACTAATTGTGCCATTTTCACGAGGTCCGCGGCACCCATGTCTGTACATCAGATCCGCCCTTGTTGTTAGGGGTGAACAAAAAAATCGGGTATTCAACCCTACCCGATTTAAACCCGAAAAATCGATCCGGTCAATACCTGGTTTGACCTTATCCGATTCGGGTTTTATTAGTACCCGCCGGGTACATAACCGGGTACTCCCCTAGCCGTTGCAAATCGGGTTATACCCGGGTTGTACCCGAACCGGTTCCAAAAACAGGTTTGAACCCGGTTTTTTCACTAGCCGTTTTGTTTGATTTCCTAGCCGTTTTTTGGGTTTTTTTTTACCATTTTGCCATCCTAAAATTAGTATAAATAGATACCTTGGGTTTGGGTTAGTTACAACACTCAAACACACTCATTCTAGTGAAAAAAACACTCAAAACGCTTACGATTTACGTACGAAACTCTCAAAATATTACTCTCATTCTCTTAAAACGCTCTCAAAATGGCAACTCAAAGTTCTTCAACTAACGATTGTGTTGGTTCGTCAAGTGCACCAACTATTCTTCAAGTTTTGCAAACATAACGTAATCCGGAGATTTGGTGTAATTTTTACAAAGTGTTGTTGTCGGATGGTTCGACTAAGGCACATTGTAAACGATGTGGGGAGTTTTTTGAAATCCGACTCCAACACAACGTTGAGTTAACATACTACAAAGTATTGTAATGCAAACAAAACTAATCCGGAGGAGGGTCAAGCAACCATGTCACGGGATGGAGGTATTTTTACATACGAAGCGGAGTGGTGTCGAGAAGCATTTGTCGGCTTTGTGATTCAATAAGCTTTGCCGTTCAACCACTTCGACAACCCTCGGCTTACTAAGGTTATTCAAAATACTCTTCAACCGCGTATAATCATGTAAGTCGTCTTACTCTTAGACGTGATGCACTTAAATTGTGGAAAAACGCTAAAATTCAACTAATAACCGGTTTTGAAAACTTAACTACAAGTGTATCATTAACAACCGATGTTTGGTCGGCTCCTTATGGTTTGCCCGGTTCGTACCTTTGTGTTACCGCGCATTGGGTTGATCCCGCAACTTGAAAAATGATGAAACGTACCATTGCTTTTGAAAACTTTGACTATTCTCACACGGGTCAAAATTTATTTTGCATGTTACGAGATGTAATGAAAATGTTTAAATTAGAACAAAAGGTTTTTTCTATCTCGTTTGATAACGCGAGTAATAACACAAACGCCGTTCAAAAATTAATACTAAAATATAACCCACCTTTGAAAGGCATTTTCTACCATAGTAGATGTGTTGCACACATCATTAACTTGGTTGTGCAAGACGGATTAGCGGTTCCACAAATAAGTGTAGTAAAAGACGCGTATAAAAATATGTTACAAGATATAATTTGTAAGGGTAAGGCTAGATACAAACTTTATATGAGATTATGTAAGGAAACGGATTCTATTTTTTTAACCCCTAATTGGGACATGCCCGGAAGATGGAATTCAACTTACAACATACTTGTATGTGGTTTACGCCAACGCGAGACTTTACAAGTTTTTCATTTACAACTTGTCCAAAGGGGTTATGCTAACGAATTTTCAACCGAATATTGGGATGTTATTGAAAAGATAACCGAATTGCTCAAACTTTTTAAAACCGCAACTACTTTGTTATCGGGTGTTTATTATCCCACGATTCATTTGGTACTTAACCAAATTATTTTAGACAAATTGATTACTGTTTATTTAAGTACTTTAATTTTCTGTTTAGATATTTTGGAATGCTTGACTGGGGATGACGTTTGGGTACGTTTTTGTACAACGACATCCCAAAACACTTCTCTATTTGGATTTAGATGAAATTTCAGTGGGAAATGGTCAAAGAAGCCGGAGCAAGCCTTATTACCCGGCGGGTACATTATTACCCTACGGGTACATTATTACCCTGCGGGTACGGTTTGGAAAATGGGGACAGAAGTGGATCAAGCCAAAGTACCCGACGGGTAAAGCGTACCCGGTTTGGAACCGGATTTTTGACCCGAACCGGTTTCAACCCGGTACAAACCGGTTACTATAGGGTTGGGTTTTTCCCCACCCAAAATCAGGCCGGGTTAGTCAAAACCCAGTTTTTGGGCTTTGACCAAAACCCGGTTCTGGTTTTCGGGTCGGGTCGGGCCAAGACCCGACTTTGTTCACGGCTACTTGTTGTACACAATTTTCAAATGTCAATATTATTACAATATATTTAACTTGCTTTTAAATTCGTGTATATACACGGGTCATTTTAGCAGTATGAATAAAATTTATAAATATTATTAATTGCCATCAAACTATTTAAATATCATGCATTCACTTCATTAATTTAGTCTATAGTTGCGTTATTATTTTAATTTGATAAAAGTCACAAATCACATTATTTAATTATTTAATTATTTCTATTGTCTAAATTGCCAAATCAACTATTATCGAGTGGTAGAAACACTAATCATCTTAGCAACATTGGTTAAATAAGGATTGAAGATGATAACATAATCACATATTAATACCCCGAAATTAAGAATCGAAATCGTTGTTTATATCTCAAAATTCAACTTCTTAGACAAGTGACACTCATACATCTTTATTACAAAGTTTCAAAAACTCGCTTTTAAACTTTGTATTTAATTAACTAATGAGTACTCAAAGTTACAATTAAAAAAATAGTTTTAGACCCGTGTGAGTACACATGCGGGTACACAAGTAACTAAATTTGTAACTTAGATAATTTTTCATAATGAAATTACGAAAAAGGTTCGCTTTTAGTAGTACTAAATTAGTAAATTTAGTTATGTAAGGTTCATTGTGCATATATAATTCATTTTATTTTTACTACGTAGAAATTTTTTTGAGTAAATTCAGAAATGTTTTCGTAGAAAGTGAAAAAAGGAAAAGAAAACATAAGTGAATCAATTAAAGAATGAATAACGTAAATGAAATAATAAAAGAATAAAAACGGGAAAAAGGAAGGCAGCCCACTTTTGGATCGTTGAGTTTGTTTGTTTTTTTTTATTAAAATACTAATTATTTATTATGAATCATATCCTAATATTTAGTTAATTAGTTAAATACCCGCGACAACGCAAAATTAGTCATAAAATTGTATAATAATAATGTCATTAGGGATTTAACGTTAATAAACTCATTTAGTTAAAACATATACATGTTTGTGAATGGTTATTAGTTCCTATATTCATTTAACCAATCATGAGTACTAAACAATGAGAAATAAAGGCAAAGCTATATTATATCAATAATCTATCATGAGTACTAAATCTAAGTTTTTATAAATATTAAGTTGTGGTTCTTAAAGATTAAATTGGATTTTTATTCGTATGTTAAATGTAAAGTGTCATTCAATTTTTATATATATAGTTTATTGCCTCGCGACACGGGATAACACATTTGAGTTTTGGTGTCTTGGTCTTGGCAAGAATGTAACATCCATTCCTCGGGTCTGGTAGTATTTTAATATTTTCTGACAGTGAGTTATTATTTAATGTGTCGGAAAATAGTTTCGTTTTGTTATTTAAAAATAATTGGGAAAAAAGTCGAATAAGTTATTGTGACTAGTAACTTATTAGTTGTTTTAATTTAACTTAGTTGACGGTAAAATAAGATAATGTTTCCCCGTAAATGGTTTTTAAGTTCCAGACAATAATAAGTACGGGGAATAAAAATTAAGCACTTCTATAATACTCACTGATTGAGTCGGTTGTTTAATTCCCACCTTATACATACATACGTATGTATCATACATACATACATGAAGAACCCTAAATCAAAACATGAAGAAATCATCAAATTGGAGCTTCATAATTTGAATTCAAGCTTCAAACACATGGATTATAATTTTCTAATCATCCTAATCAACTTGTAAGTCTCAAATTCTTGAAGTATGAACCCTAGAATTTGGGGGTTTTAGTGTTCTTGGTTATAATCCGAAATTAGGGTTTCAAAAGGTTGAATTGATATGAGTTAAACTTTAATAACATGGATTAATTATTCCATAATTATCATAAACATGTTGTAAGTGTTAATTCTTGAGTTACATATTAACCTACAAATGGGTTTTTGTGTATTTGATGGAATTAAGATGAATAAAGGGAAATTGAAACTTGTGATGATTATATTATTGTTAGTTGATGAGTAATTCTTGATTATATAACCCTAAGTTAGAAATGGAGAATTTCATGTATGATTATGAAGAAAGTCATGGGTTTAAGTGATTGTCTATGAATTATGATTTATAAGCTTAAACTAGTGATGTGTAATTGATAAAGTGATGTAATGATCATAAGTTGGCAAGTGATTGTGAACTCATGATGTTATTAGGGTTATTTCTAATTTTGAAATGAAATATGTTGAAGTGTTATGAGTAATTGATAACTTATGTGATTGTAAGTTAAAAAGTGATGTGAATCCATATAAGTATGGATTGAATATTGAGAATTATGATGATTATGTTAATTCATATGATTTGAATAAATTGGGTTTGTTGGTAATCTATTGGAGTGATGTTATATAGATTTGAGACAAGTGACTAACTTGTGTTATTCTGTTGTATTCTCAGATGTGCAGAAGGCTCAGTGATATTAGACTACTGAGTGGATGGCTGAGGTATTCGGTGAGTGGATATTAATCCTCAGTGTGATTTAGTTGTAACATGTTTGGTTATAATGGGTAAACGTATTATTACTGCTTTTGTTTGCCATGATGATTTTAGTTTAATAGTAATAATACTGTTGATAGACTGTTTAGTCTGATACGTTGACCTGATTGAATATGTGGATATGTGATCACTTGATATATTTGGCCTTCGGGCATCCGTTGTTAATGAGGTCAACGAGTTGAATTGGTTGGTTGGGCTAATTGGTTATTGTGTGAATTACACAAGGTTTTGCTTCATTTGTTGTGTGTAGAACCTGTGTTTGAGTATAATAATCATTAGTTATCGGTCTCGTCCGTTATGGCCATACGGATATGGTTGGATAAGTGTTCTTTGAGAACCACCGCGGCAGTAGGGTTTCTCAAGAACCACCGATCCTCATTATTGGTTTGTGAGATTGTTGAATTGTTGACCAGTTGAATAGTTGAATTGTTGACCAGTTGAACTGTTGACCAGTTGAATAGTTGACTAGTTGAATGGTTGTATTGAGTAACATGTGTTTACGGTTATTTGGTGTAAACAAAGTTTTTGTGCTAAGTTAGACTGTTGATTAATTATTCACTCACTTAGTGTTATCCTAATCCCCCACATTAACACTTCTTGCAGGTTTTGGATTTTATCGGGTGGGCAAGAAGTTGGACTGGAAGGAATGTTTGACAATTTGGCGTTACTCTGATATTAGATTTGCATAAATCAATGTTATATTCTGTTTTTGAATTAACACCCATGTTGACAAATTATGATTTAAATTAATTTGATTTTAGAATGTAACTTGTGTTTTTATAAGTATTTTAAATGATGTAATTTATAAAAGTTGAAATTTGGACTTGCGCTTTCGATATATTATCTTTAAATGGCAGTAAATGAGGGGTGTTATAAAGAAGTTCTAAATGACAACTCTATGTGGAAGGAACTGATGTATAAATTGTGGTTTAAAAAGCAAAAGACAATGGATTTGTTTGAGCAACAATTTCAAGGCATGATGTTAGAACATGATAATAGTTAGAGGTTGCTTTTTAAAGAAGCTTATGGTTCTGGTGACCGCAATGGTCTTATTAGAACACCTAGAGCGTACTGTAAGGATTGCCAGTGCATCATTTGGGTCTGTGATCTGTGTGATTCACGAAGAAGGGCTTCGTGGTACTTTGAGCACCGTGTTAAGTCTAAGACAACGGAACAGGTTGTTGACAACAATCTGAAAGGCGTGGAAATTGTAACACCCCAATATTCGAGGTATTATTTTGTGTATCCAGAAATATAAGTATTATGAAATAATATTATATAATAATGAGATATAATAGAAATCGCAAATGGTTTTTCAATTCCAGACTGTGTGAGACAAAAGAATTAAAATTATATACACACAAATACGTATTCATTTCCTGAGTTCTCCCAACTATTCCAAAATCATCAATTCGTGAAGAAGAAAATCGCCAAGCTTAATCCTTCATTCAAAATCAATCTCCAATCATCAAATCAAGTTAGAAATCTTCAAGTTTGTCATCTCCATCATCATCTTCAACCTCTAGTAAGGGATTTCTTCCATTCTTAACCTAGAAATTTGGGGTTTAATGAGTTTTGGTGATTTTCACCAAATTGGGTTGAATTAGGGCTAGTAAGTATTGAATTAAGGTTGATTAACTTAATAGAGATGAATTCTAGCTTGGTTATTGATGTGTGCTAAGTATAGGCAATTATAATAACAAGTTTAATTAAGGAAATACTAAATAATACTATCACACAATTCAGGCAAGATTGACCCGTTCATGTAATATAGCTTAATAAGTAAGTCCAAATTCGAACACAAGGAACACAAGAAACGTTATTCTTATTTATAACTAATTATCTATTTATTCTAATTACAAATATTTACAATTATAATACAATTAAATACAAGGATCCAATTTACAATAATTTACAAGATAAGGGGGACGTTTTAGTTCCGAACGAACATATTTATATTTTTATTTTTGATACAGATTCTAATAGATAAGTTCTAGGAAACAACTTAAGAATACTCAATTGGATAGAAGATTATAACTATTTAAACAATTATTTATTAAACGTATTATATCAACTTATGTCTATTTGCTTTGTTGCCTATTATTATTGGTGAATTACTAATGTAGAAAATCACAAAGATTAAGATAATTTTCATATAGCAACACTCCCAAAGATTAAGTAAAGTATCACTATTTATTAAGACCTATCAGCAGTTTATTAATACAATTCCAAGATTAGGTTGAATTACAATGTTACTTAACATTAATAATTGACAATCATTAATTAATTTATAAAACTCACAAGATTAGTAAAGCTATCTATATAAATCAATTAACTGTTATCAATATTAATATAACACAGACAATTCTTGTATATTAAGCATTCAATAATATAGTTCCAACATAAACATATAATTCATATAATAAATCCAATAAACATACATTTAAACATTCATAATGAAAACCTAATAAGCAATTAATTCAAATAAACAATATCCAAAATAACCCAAAAGATTAATAAAGTTAGAAGGATAAAGAAACCGAACCAATTAGCAAACCAGCTTTTCCTAGGGTTAAAAACCTTCAAACCCTAGCTCCTTTGCCTCCAAAATCGCACCTTAAAGTCGTCCTAAAATCCTAACTTTCGGTTTTAGTATTCTTGAATCGTATATCATTTAAGTTAATTTGAGCCTCTATTTAAAGTTTTACTGGCCGACCTTCCAACCGCCGGTTGGATACTCCAACCGCCGGTTGGAGTTATTTGAATCCGAGTCCAACTCCACGTGTCTGCACCGCCTTAAACCCTAAAGCTCAACCGCCGGTTGGTTAATCCAACCGCCGGTTGAATGTTAATTCCAGAATATTCCATTTTCGGGCTTAGGCTTAATTCTTGGACTCTCAATCTTCATATCCAGACTTCTTTGTTTTCTTGGCCCAATTCTTCATTTTAACTCTTTTAGTCTTCATTTCTTCAAGGTCTTTAATCTTTATTTCTTTAAGTGCTTTAATTCTTCAGTTCTGGTCTCCTTCTTGTTCCTTTTTCTTCATTCTTTAATTAAAATACATTTCTGCAATTATTAACAAAATAAGTATCTAAAATCATATAAATGCAATAAAATGTATATAAATATAGGGATAAATTACTATAAAATATACTATCTATTTGATGCTTATCAAATATCCCCACACTTAAGTTCTACTTGTCCTCAAGTAGCAAACTGAATATTAATTTAAAAATAAGCATCAAACTAATATTTAAGAATCAGAATACCAATACTAAAAATCTGTTTCATAAATTAGAATTTTAAACAATTTAATTAGCATGGATAACTATAATGTATAAATAAAATTATTATTATTTGTGCAATATATAACTTATGAATGATTACTAATATATTTGTTCACTTTAAACAATCTATACTCATATTTCTGAATACCATTTTATTGTTAGTATGTATATTACTTATGATTTCCATATATGATATACTTTTAAATTTAATTATACCATTTACTTTTATATTCCAATTAAATATATGAAATACATTTTTAAGAATCAAGACATTGGTGACAGATCTGCATTTTCATGCAACAGAGCGACATAACTCGATTCAGGTTTAAGCAAAACCAGACTTGGTCAAACCATTTTGGCGACCTCATTAGGTATCTTTTATTTTTAAGACTTTTCAAGTACTTTTGACTTGTGTTTGCTTAATTATTAAATATATATTAATAGAGACCATGTCTATATTTTCGTATAACAGAGAAAACCATCAATATATACCCCCAAATGTACTCACATAATTTAAAAAGATATAAAATTATTGCATAATAAATTTAAAAATTAAGACTTTTATGTCATACATCATATTATATATCATAAAATAATAAACAAGTTATATTATTAATTTTTTTAAAATTCAGAAATCTTCATATAGATTGCCTATTAGTACATCATATCATATAACTATATATCACTTCCTTTATTAAGTAGCTTACGTTATTTATACAAAACAGTTAATCCATATTAAAGTCTAAACGATTAAATACAAAACAAAACTTTTAACAAAAATATTCTAACTAATAAGTATTTAGTTATTCACTTAAAATTTTAAATTTTCAAAATTTTAGAACAATAGAAACTTAAATGTTTAATTAAAGAAATTCTTTTTCTTACGAACCCTATCTCCACACTTAAATTATACAATGTCCTCATTGTATAAAAATGATAAACAAAAAGTGAGTAAGGGAAAGAAAAATAGAACAGAAAAACTCCCCTGATTGAAATTATAAATTTCATCATCGGCTAAGAAAAATCTTCTTGGTTGATTCCTTCATCTCTTAAAATAATATACAACATCCACACTTTCGTAGTTAAACACGATTGCATTTAGCATATGCAATAAGCCTTTAAACCCCTCGGTATCCCAAGTGGACGAGTTATAGTCTCGTGAGGGTTTCCAGTGAATACACCCACAAAGTTCAAAATTAATAAGATAAACTTATTAAATTTCCAAAAATTAATGCATTATTAAAAATAATAATGTAATGTTCATCTGTACTTGTCCGCATGCATTGTATCGTATTGTACGCCAACTTTGAAAAATGGAAATGGTAGTCTAAAAATAAACAGGCAAACACATTAGACGTTCCTAATTAAAATTAAAATGAAAAGTACAAATTAAAGATAATCCAGAATCATATAAACACATGCTACTATTTATTTTTATGGGCTTATTGTATCAAAACTTATTAAGCTATTGTTATTCTATCTCTAGTTAGGTACCTACAACTATCGGTTTCCTAACTCACTACTAGTAAGATTTTAAAATGTGTCCAACCGCAAGTTAGTTTATAGCAGTAATTTTTACTTTTATCATATTAACACTATTTAATTTAATTAGCAATGTTTTCTAGTTTCTTAAACCTATCATAAAACTAAAATTAATGTCTACTAAATACCCACACAATATTTCCAATATTAACACACTAATTCTTTAATAATGTTAAACTTATTTAACAAACTTCATTTACTTCAAATAATTGATTAAAAGTATCTTCATCAATGTTTCATATCATTATCTAGTATGTTTTAGTAATTATCTTTATAGCAAAAACATATATACAATTTAGATTCTAAAAATCCTAACTATAAAGAACAATTAAATAAAAACCATCACTGGATTAATGTATTCACACCTTAGTTAAGATAATACCAATATTCAAAGAAAAACCATTCATTCATTAAGTTAACAATTAAAAATATAGCATATAACATAGTTAAATTCCTTATATCTACTTCCATTATATTATCAAAATATTTTAACAATTCCGATAAAATAACTCATACTTATCAGACCAACATTATAAAAATTTTACGATGTCATAAAAAAAACTTATAAAAGTGATGATAAAATCCAATATGAATCTTAAAATGATTTTTAATGCAGTCATAAAATATGGTTATTCAATTGAAACGTATCATACCTTACATAATATAACCGAGATTAATAATGAAATCATTTAACCACTTAAATGAAACATGAAAATTAGTCCCAAAAAATAACACATATATTAAAAACATAATATCCATAAACAAACAAACAACTAAAGTTTAAAAGAAATCGTAACTAATAACAAAATGAAAAAACCCCAAATAAAAATAAGAATGTGCGAATATCTTCAAGGTTGATGAACCCATTCTCGAGCTAATGGTGAAACATAGTAACCATTTGGTAGCATAAAGTGTATAGGGATTCTCTGGTCAGAAGGAAAGATTCTTAAAAAGTATCTAAACATGGTTTTAGTGATATCAGGCACTTGAGCAGTTGAATCTTCAAAATGTCGGTAATGTTCATCAGCTGCTATTTGCAATTCATAGAATTCCCTCATTATTTTCTTTATTGTCTTTGCTACCTGTCCTTCCTCATTAATTACCTTATATCCATTTACTTCCTTCACTTCACGCTCTTGATGCTTACGCCTTAACTCATCCATAAAACCATAAAATCCTAAATGTAACATTTCATACTTTCCAGTTGTAGGATTTCTCACTACCTCTTCAACTTCCCATACTATTCCTTTCATTAACTCTCTCTCTGACGGTCAGTAAACAACAATCCCGAAAATCTAAACATATTTATCATTCTTGTATAAATCTGAGATAATCCTAAATGAAATAGATCATTATGACAAAAATGATTCCTTCCTTGAAAAATTGATTTAAGCTCCATAATCACATAGTTTGCCACATTAACTAATGCTACTTCAGATATCCCCTCCGGGACTTTCCTTCTTAGCTCTTCTTGTGCGGGATAGTACAAATCATTTATCATTTGATGCGCATAATATTCCACTATGCAATCTACATAGTAAGTGCTGCAATTTTTATAATCATTTTGTTCCAATAAGCTAATCACCTCCTGCAACTCTTCTATCAAACAAATATCCGCCATCTGCGTTGGATTTCCAGTTGCCCAATCCATTTGATGCTTGTAAGATTCTAATAAACTAATTTGTTTATCAGAATATGGAAACGGATATCTAGTCAATGCTCTGTAGACACATGAATACAAAATCTTCTGACCTTCAAAGAAATCTTCCTCTTGAGCTTCTTGCTGATATAGCGTATCCATTAGTTCAGTCACATACTTATCAAAATAGTTCACCATCCGGGTCTGGTTAGGATTATGCCAATCTTCATATTCTTTTCCAATCTTTTCAATGATGTACTTTTGTTCAGGTGTAAATTCATAAGTAGATGCTCTGATAACAGCCATAATATAATATGTATAATCTTTCCCAACTTCTAAAAGCTGAATCAATCCACCTCTTGTACTAACTACTGGCACAGGTATCCTTCCTAAATTAGTATCCCCAACCTCAGTGTTAATACCTAAATCATTTCCTTCTTCTTCAGACATACTTTCTAAATTCTCTTCCTCTTCTTCAGATATAGTATCTAGTGTAGGGTTATCAAATTTCCTAAGAGAATGTTCATCAACACAGACATCCTTGCATTCCACAGTTTCATTCAAGATTTCCATTTGCTTATTTTACATTTCAATAACAGTTAACGAAGTCTGTATACACAAATTATTACTTAATTTAGAACACATATAGTACAAGTAAAACATATTATACAAATAGAATACATTTACATAATTATACATATTTAATTTAATTTCTTTTACAAAGCTTAATCAATAGATCTCGGTAGCTCCATTGATAGTACACAAAAGCGGAGAAACAGGTCAGCGCTAAGCTTATTAAGAACCTATTTCTTTTGAGAAGCACCTTACCTCTTATATGATAAATCAATGAGTATTATGAAATAATATTATATAATAATGAGATATAATAGAAATCGCAAATGGTTTTTCAGTTCCAGACTGTGTGAGACAAAAGAATTAAAATTATATACACACAAATACGTATTCATTTCCTGAGTTCTCCCAACTATTCCAGAATCATCAATTCGTGAAGAAGAAAATCGCCAAGCTTAATCCTTCATTCAAAATCAATCTCCAATCATCAAATCAAGTTAGAAATCTTCAAGTTTGTCATCTCCATCATCATCTTCAACCTCTAGTAAGGGATTTCTTCCATTCTTAACCTAGAAATTTGGGGTTTAATGAGTTTTGGTGATTTTCACCAAATTGGGTTGAATTAGGGCTAGTAAGTATTGAATTAAGGTTGATTAACTTAATAGAGATGAATTCTAGCTTGGTTATTGATGTTTGCTAAGTATAGGCAATTATAATAACAAGTTTAATTAAGGAAATACTAAATAATACTATCACACAATTCAGGCAAGATTGACCCGTTCATGTAATATAGCTTAATAAGTAAGTCCAAATTCGAACACAAGGAACACAAGAAACGTTATTCTTATTTATAACTAATTATCTATTTATTCTAATTACAAATATTTACAATTATAATACAATTAAATACAAGGATCCAATTTACAATAATCTACAAGATAAGGGGGACGTTTTAGTTCCGAACGAACATATTTATATTTTTATTTTTGATACAGATTCTAATAGATAAGTTCTAGGAAACAACTTAAGAATACTCAATTGGATAGAAGATGATAACTATTTAAACAATTATTTATTAAACGTATTATATCAACTTATGTCTATTTGCTTTGTTGCCTATTATTATTGGTGAATTACTAATGTAGAAAATCACAAAGATTAAGATAATTTTCATATAGCAACACTCCCAAAGATTAAGTAAAGTATCACTATTTATTAAGATCTATCAGCAGTTTATTTATACAATTCCAAGATTATGTTGAATTACAATGTTACTTAACATTAATAATTGACAATCATTAATTAATTTATAAAACTCACAAGATTAGTAAAGCTATCTATATAAATCAATTAACTGTTATCAATATTAATATAACACAGACAATTCTTGTATAATAAGTATTCAATAATATAGTTCCAACATAAACATATAATTCATCTAATAAATCTAATAAACATACATTTAAACATTCATAATGAAAACCTAATAATCAATTAATTTAAATAAACAATATCCAAAATAACCCAAAAGATTAATAAAGTTACAAGGATAAAGAAACCGAACCAATTAGCAAACCAGCTTTTCCTAGGGTTAAAAACCTTCAAACCCTAGCTCCTTTGCCTCCAAAATCGCACCTTAAAGTCATCCTAAAACCCTAACTTTTGGTTTTAGTATTCTTGAATCGTATATCGTTTAAGTTAATTTGAGCCTCTATTTATAGTTTTACTGGCCGACCTTCCAACCGCCGGTTGGATACTCCAACCGCCGGTTGGATACTCCAACCGCCGGTTGGAGTTATATGAATCCGAGTCCAACTCCACGTGTCTGCACCGCCTTAAACCCTAAAGCTCAACCGCCGGTTGGTTAATCCAACCGCCGGTTGAATGTTAATTCCAGAATATTCCATTTTCGGGCTTGGGCTTAATTCTTGGACTCTCAATCTTCATATCCAGACTTCTTTGTTTTCTTGGTCCAATTCTTCATTTTAACTCTTTTAGTCTTCATTTCTTCAAGGTCTTTAATCTTAATTTTTTAAGTGCTTTAATTCTTCAGTTCTGGTCTCCTTCTTGTTCCTTTTTCTTCATTCTTTAATTAAAATACATTTCTGCAATTATTAACAAAATAAGTATCTAAAATCATATAAATGCAATAAAATGTATATAAATATAGGGATAAATTACTATAAAATTTACTATCTATTTGATGCTTATCAGTTATCATCTTATGAGAATGAGAACTCAAGTAATGTTCTTGATTAATTATGAAGGTTTTGTTAAATCTTCATGAATGAAAGTGAATTAACTAAAAGTATGAATTATGATGTAAATGGTATAGTTAAAGTGGTTAGTTGTTTATTATATAGCTAGACTAACCAAAGTGGGGGAGGGAATTAATAGAATCATTAACAAGGATTATGAATTCTTGATGCTAAATGTGTTGTATTATTATTGTATGTTATGAAATAGGTGTGAAAGGATTGGAATAAATTGTATCCACTTTGCTTGAAACCTTCAATCAAATTATAAGGTGAGTATATAGAGAATCAATTAAGTGAAGGTTATGTAAATTCCGGATTGCTTACGAGCAAGAGGTTTTTACATAACCATGTGATTGTTAATACGCTTATATATTGTGGTATTGGTATTGTTATATGAGGATTTTTGTGAATTATGTGTTTGAGCAATAGAGTAGAGATGTGTTGTTGCGAAATATTGATCGTACGAAATATGTGCTAAGCACAATTGTATCTTGTGGACCGCGGATCCAATTGGTGTTAATCTCTACCTATGCTCATTAGTTGCATGATTATGGTTATGTGTGTAAGTGTATCTACCTCATTTAGTATCTATGATGTGTGTTTGAGTGTATTGCTTAATTGGTTATCTATGTATTCACTAAGCATTTTATGCTTACTCTTTTATATGTTTATGTATTGTAGGTAGTAGTTCTCATAGAGAGGGCAAGGATATCAAGAAGGAATAGAGTGGATTGGCTTGCTTGGGTGAGTATTCTCTTTGTGAATTGTCGTTTTGTACTTACTTGTGTAATACGCCCTCAACCTTGTTTTGGAATACATGATATAAGTGTCAAACATATGGATTTAGTAAAGTTGACTTTGAAAGTCAACAAGGTTGTAAAAGTAGTATGTACATAAATGCTTTTGGTAAATCTTGAAGTTAAGTGGTATGTAAATGGTTTGGTTTATTTGAAATAGAGAAATCATGGCGATGTATCAAATGGATTGATTGGTTGAATTTGAGGTTGACATATAGTCAACCATATTGAAATAGTCAAACATAAGTAGTACGGAGTGGTGTTTTAGTCAAAATATTGCTTAGTATGTTAAATGGGTCAAAAGTGTCAAATTGGGTCGTTAATGACCCTATTGAGTAAGTCGAGTTAGATCAAGGGTATGGAACCTTGGTTGATTTACTTAAGTTTGTTTTACGGTGTTAATGAAGTGTGCAAAAAGGTCAAGACTTGATTACATGTCAATTGGAATTTGGGTGGTTCACTAAAAGTGGTCAAAACGGCCTAATTTTGGTGAGACGTCCAGTTCTCGCATTTTTTTTGTGAAAATTGAAAAAGTGTAAAAATGGAAATCTTCATTTTGATGATATAAACGTGCCTGCAAATTTTCAGGGTCAAATTCTTTACCGTTTAAAACTTATGCGCGTTTGAATTTCGCTCTAAAATCTGATTCTGTTTTACCACTAAAACAAGCTTGTTCTAGTTGGTGCATATGAGTAAAACAAGTCTGTTCTAGCTGGTGTATATGACTAAAACAAGTTTGTTCTAGTTAGAGTATATGACTAAAACAAGTTTGTTCAAGTTAGAGTATATGACTAAAACAAGGTTGTACTAGCTTCATTCCAGCAAAATTTTGTTGTAAGTTATGAAATGACACTAGAGATATTATACGGACCTAATACGTTTACCAGTGATTAAATAATGTTGTCAAAGATGAAATTGATATATAAATAAAAAATAAAAATAAAAATTTTGGGGCGTTTCAGAAGTATTATCATAATCTAGCGAGGAGGAAAAAAACCCCATTCATAACTAGTGATTTTTGCTCCGATACCACTTGTCAGGATCGATTAAACTCTAACAAGAATATATGTTGAATCTAAGCCTATTAAGGATGTTGCAGAATCACACCTAAACAATTTATAATCAAGACTTGTATGATAAAATGTAAACAATAATAAAGAACTATAAGAATTATAATCAATTAACTATTATGGCAATCTTTCAATTACATCTATTATATTGGAAAAGAGAATCGGGTATATTTAATGTTTGTTTCATAAGTGACAATGTTTTGAAATTTGGACTGAACCGGTCGGTCAGAGCCGAAACATGCAGCGCATCCAATGTCTATATATGCAAAAGTTGATATTGAGAATGCAAAATGAGATTAAAAAGGAAAAATAAATGGAAAAGAAGAACCAAAACAATATATAGTAAATTGATATTTCTTTTAATTAGAAATTAGTCGGTTGGAATAACTAATCTCATGTGTCACAACTGAAAATTACAAAACGAACAATTATCTAACAATCGAGTTGTGTTGACCTTAAGATGTCAAATTTCACGTACACACTCTATCTTGTATGTTTCTTGAATAGTTTTACGAATTGCAAGAGCTTAAGGAGGTAGATCTGATAATCAGAGATCATGATATGCATGAGGAGATGTCGTGATTTGATTTGTTAGCGATGTCAACGTTTGTGAACTATCATAATTATCTTTTTATCACAACTATTACAATAATGAAGAATCTAACTATTAAAAATGTTTATTTGATTTTTTATTAATCAGAAATCTACCACTCGGAAAAAGGTGTATGTGGCCATCATGTTTGTTAGAGTAGTTCCATCAAGAATTGAGCGGTATGAATTCCTAACAAATATGATTATTTATCTATTATTCATCTTGTGACTAAAAATTATAGGAAATAAATATAATGACTCTTGTTTTTTCTTGTTTTTGATATAAACATTTGCAAAGATGAAGGAGCTCTCCGCTACTTCATCAAACCATTAAAAGATGAGAACATCCGGGAACTCGTGAAGTGGTCAATGAAGAGGAAACTGATGAGAAGACAGACTATTTTTCAAAACTTCCGTAGGATATGCTTCGCCAAATAACTCAGTATCTTGACATCAGATCACTCTAAAATATGGAATTAGCAAACAAGTCTTGGCAAGAAATTCTAAATGACAACTCTATGTGGAAGGAACTGATGTATAAATTGTGGTTTAAGAAGCAAAAGACAATGGATTTGTTTGAGCAACAATTTCAAGGCTTGCTGTTAGAACATGATAATAGTTGGAGGTCGCCTTTTAAAGCAGCTTATGGTGCTGGTGACCGCAATGGTCTTATTAGGACACCTAGAGCGTACCGTAAGGATTGCGAGTGCATCATTTGGGTCTGTGATATGTGCGATTCACGAAAAAGGGCTTCGTGGTGCTTTGAGCACCGTGTTAAGTCTATGACAACGGAACATGTTGTTGACTACATTCTGAAAGGCGTGGAAGTATTATCAGAATCTAGCGAGGAGGAAAAAAGCCCCATTCATAACTTGTAAGTGTGGAGAACTTACAACTTTTCAACACTTAAAAGTGTGAAAAAAATTTTGAAACACATAATTTTCCCACACAAAAGAAGGTGTGAATAAATTGGGTGTTACAAATTTTTTCCCACACTTTTAAGTGTTGACAAGTTGTAATTTCTCCACATTTTTAAATGTAAACTTTTTTTTCTAACACTTATATATGTAAAGATTGTGGTGATGTCCACACTTATTGATGTAACAATTTTCTTCATAGTTTTAAGTGTGAATAATTTAACATATGTCCACTCATTCATCGGTTGATATATGTTCTTTTTTCTAATTGTATGGGTTAAACATGATACATGTCACCATAGTTGTTAGTCTCGTACGAGACGCGAGACGACTCGTACGAGTCGAGACAGAATGGAAGGAAAAAGATACGACTCGTAATATGTCTCGGAGATTACTCTGACTCGTGTTTTGTCTCGTAAAAATTTACCGTATCGTATCGTATCGAGTCGATTCGAATCGTGTCTCGTACGATTCGTGATGTGTATACTTTTTTACTCAGCTATCAATCAAATCACACCTAAACTACTAAAAATCAACTTAAACAAATTAAATAATAATAAAGTAGAACTAGAAAAGATATTTTGAAAAAATGAAGATTAATTTTGGGGTTTTGACTTATCTCAAAGTCGAAGTTTTTTTATCTAAAAAACAAAAAAGCCAAATAATAGTTTTTTTTTTTATCTCAAAGTCACATTTTTGCTACTTTGTGGTGATTGAATTATGAATCTATGACTCGAAACTAGCGAAATTGTAATATTATATTAAAAATGTGCTTATATTATCAACTAATATTATCTTTTTACGTAGATATCATAAATATGTATACATAAAAATGTTTGATCGTAACTCTTACGAGTCGAGTCACGATACGATACACGAGTCAAAAATCAGAGAAAACGAGACACGGTACGAATCACGATTCGACAACTATGCATGTCAGTTGGACCCACTTTGGATCATCTAACTAACTTATATATCATATTTCCATATTTAATCATGTTTTTATTTTACTTTGGAAGATAGCAAAGAGGCAACTACCTCGAGTTTTAATTTAAGTATTGATTGATTAAATTCATTTTTTTATTAAATAAGGCCGGTTTACACAATTTTTAATATGGTTGGTCGATTGAATGGTGTGTATCAGCAAGCTGCAAAATACTTAATTTATAATTATTTGTTTTACTTGATTAGAAAACAGTCGACAACAAGTTGAGTGTTTATGATCATATATAATAAAAATCTTGTATATATGGTGAAGTTGTGAAAGATGGAAGATACTGCCATTTTAACAATTGCTTTCATCTTTGTTGCCTCACTTCTTACAGTATTGATCACCTTATGTTATAAAGGCGGCAACGACAGCAGCCACTATAGACACCACAGGAAAACTGTAGTATTGTGTCGTAATCATCATGACGAAGAAACTGGAGGTGTCGTGGAAGCCGATAAAGGGAAGTATGTAGCGGCTGCAGCGGTGGCTTCAACTGTCATGGCTAGTGGTGGTGACGGTGGTTGATATGTTAGCGAAATGAGTAATGTTGGTTTTGTATTAACTTATTAGTTATGTTGATAATTCGTGTGGAAGGAAGTCTCTGTCCAAGTCTTTGTCAAATAGCATATTGTAATCTTGCTGCATTATTGTGTGTTAATGTAAATCATTTTGGTACATTAAGTTTTGATTTCACTTTCGATTTACTTACTTACACATTCGATGAAGTATCTCAAAGTCCCTTCAAGGATGTCGAATAAAATTGGAACCGCATGTTTATGCTTATTCGGCAAATAAGTAGATGATAGTAAGGGTGGACCCACGTTATAGTCAATGGTGGCACGTGACATCAGTCAATTAAACCGAGTTAGTGTAAAATCAATTGAAAAGTTATTATTTTTTAGGAGTGCTACAACTCATATTTCGGTGGTGCACCTCACTATGTAAATAAACTTAATAAACTAACAAGTGTAGTGAGTTTTAAATGTTTTGTGACACTAGCGATTAACTTTTCTGGGTCCGCCGAAGACGCTTTGGTACCAAAATTGTTAATCTAAGTAAGTAAATCACTATTGACATTTTTTATGGAAATGATATGAAAACTAGCATCAATCAAATATCTATAAAGAGATTTGTTTAATTAACACACAAAAGGACCATTGTGTATTCTATTTAAGTTGTATTTATGGTGGCATCGACCAAATGGTTGCGACTTTCAGATCCCTAACTTTGACAATTGTGAAGTATGTGTGAGTTGTTGAAAGGAAACAAAAATTAAAACACAAAAGGTATGCAATGAGAATCAAACAGGCTATTAACAAAACTTTACATTTACATAAATTCAAGAAAAAAGCACAACAATTAACTAGTCTGGTGCATAACGACCGATATCCGTTTCAAGATCAAGGTACAAGTTGTGGGCTCTTAAGAGGCTTTTCTTCGTCGTCATCATCTCCTTGAGAAGCGTTTGCCAGTTCATCAACGTCGTCAACTTGACTTGGATCCACAGTCTCTTGAAAATCACCAGCTTCGACTTCATCAACTGCGTCATCAATAACACGTGGACTTGCTTCTCCTTCAACTCCACAAACAGGGGAAGGAATGGAACCCTCAAAGGAAGAATCCGATTCCACAGCAAATTCTGCATCTCTCCTCAATTTAGACCCTTTACCAGAAAGCACATGCTTCATACTTCTAGCAGAGTTTCCAGCATGTTTCAGAATACTTTTAGCCACATCTTTCACTTTTCTCTTATTCGGACTTTCGGGACCACTTTCCTCTACATTTCTCGAGTCGTGACCAGGTGAAGCCATATTTTCCTCCATGACCAAGTTGACCGTGACCCCATTTGTATTCACTTCTCTAAGGTTTTGGTGTGGAGATGGAGTTTGAGAGTCCCGATTGCTATCGGTTTTGAAGCCTTTTGATTTATCATTATCTGTTTTAAGGGTTCTATTGAGAACTAAACCGATTTTACTTAAGCCTCTCTTAACTCGGTTTCCTGCACTTAATTTGCTACCTTCGAAGCTATCATCAGAGAAGCTACTGGCGTCATCTATAAATGATCTTGACTTGGTGCTGCTGCCCACCGACTCGCTAGCTTTCTCGACCCTGTTTTTCCCTTTTCTCGGTTCCCAAATTTGTGGGACTCCAGTACCCGGGTGGTGAACCCATATGCCGGTCTGTCGTTGACCTTCAACATCAATGGGTTCAAAGTCATCCACCAATGGACCGGGCTGGGCTTCCTTCTGGAACGGGTCGGGAGGGAAAGAATCTTCCTTTGACTCGTTGCTTGATGCATCACCATCACATGGTGCTTCAGTTGCCTGTATAAAGGTGGCAAAATGGGTGGGTTGATCTTGTTGGGTAATGGGTCAAAATGCGTGGTAACTTTTGTACCTGTCAGAACGGGTTGCATGGCCGAATACATTTTTTCTAAAAAACTAAAATTATAACATTTTGGTAGATAATCATGAATAAAGTATGCATTAAAAAAAGTCGGAATACATTTTGGAAACTTCCCATTATACCAATTTTCTTTTGAACCAAGTATATTAACTTATCATCTTTTAAGCTTTCACAAGAAAGTGAGTCAAAATGACAACCTCTACAAATGACGTCATAAGTTGTACTGAGATTACCTTCATGTCAACTTCATTAACTTGTATTGCGATATGCAGTCTTCCCGTTTTGATGTTTTGAAGAGGTAACCACATGTCATGCCTTTGGCCACCTCTAAGATCATTGATCTTTATAGAGCAATCACTGAAGCAAGTATAAATGGAAAATCAATATAGATATGATCTAAAATAGAAATGACAGATGATGTTATAAAGAAAAAAATGGCAGTTGATAAAAAAGAAACAAACCCAAGGAGCTCATCAACAAAATGATCTTTATCACGAACTTGTATCATGAGAAGATTCGGTGATTCCCATGTAGTGATAGGAATCTTAAATTCCTCTTGCCATTTTGGAGATAACGTTTTCTTTAGAGTTTTGGTTCTAAACCTATAAGCACCAAGTTGGCCCTTCAGATAAGGATCAGCCAGCCCTGTAAAAAGTTCAGTTCGAGTGACTTATTGGTTCAAAGAAATGAGCTAGACAGTCTGCATTGCAAACTTACCATTCATGTCTGATGGTTTGATGTCCGATGCTTCAACAATCTCCACTAAGGTATAAGCAACAGGCTCTTTCGCATCAATAGAAAACCAAGATTCTAGAATATAAAATTAATTAATTAAAATGCAACAGGCTACAGCCTACAGGAATGCTCATTTCATCATACACACGTTACCAGGTTATAATATAGATGAAATGAGATGAGGTGAAGTGAAGTGAAGTTACCTGGCTGAGGTGACACAAGTTTCTCAACATCCACCACCAACATATTAGGCTGCAAAAACGGTTAACATTTCAGGAGACCTACAGGTAACTCTATACATACATACTTGTATTCAACATAAGTCATGAGAAAAGTCTAGCGAAATCACCTCGATAAGTGTCTCCTCAAATGCAAGTGTGAGAAGCTTATCCTAATCAAGTTAAAAAGCATAGTAAACTCAGAATGGGATTTGGGAACAGACAGAGACATTTACAATCAACTTAGAATACTAACCAGCCATCCTGCAATCCCAGGTATCTCAGTAACATCTAACCCATGAGCAAAAATAGGTTTCACGGTCACTTGAAAGTATGGTGGTTCAAGAAAGCAGACCCTCAATCGTCCAATAAAAGGCCATTTTGAAAGGAACTTCACCCCAACTAACACCTTAAATAATATAACATATCGCAATAAAATAATGAGTACAATACATACCAATTTACGAGTTTATATGTAATGAGTTTACAACTCACCTTTCCTTCAACATGCATTCCAGTCAAATGCATCTTTGTCCACATTCCAAATCCCAACCTTTTCGTCAATTTAACCTCAAGTATCGCATTCATATCATCAGCTGTCCGAAAGTTCATACCCAATTCAAGAACCTTAAAACAGAATTACTATAATATCAGAAAGCACCAAAAACAATATGAACCCATGTTGTGGACAAGATAATGTACCAAATGGTCATCGCCTGTGGATTGACGACAAACCCTCATTTCCGTAAACATTGGTGGAGATCTTCCTAAGTATAGATTCTGAATTACAGCTTCTCTCTGCATTATTAATTTACATACAGATTTTTTATGTTTTCAACTTCAAGCACATATATAAAGAGTATATATTCAAAATACTACTTATGAAAACACATTCATACAACAGTCCATGGTTTGTACTTCTGCAAGAACCAAGGTAGAATTGGGAGTAGAATCTTCTGTGATACAATCTCTTCCATACATATAGGCCAAATCCTTTCAATCATATGGTTCAACCATCGTACCGATTCAGAATCAGAAAGTACCTATAACCAAAGTGGATAATACAATCTTAATCTAATTGGACAAATAGAACATACTAATTAGCTCATTTAATTCTTATAGTAATTCACATATTGTAATAACTAAAAACAAGCCTACCCTAGTACCCTACTGTTAGTTGCAACATTGATCTAAGTTATGTAAATGAACACATAAAAGAGAAATACCCTCTTTTGGTTGGCTTGTTTTCTTTCTTCAAAGTGTACCTTTTTTCTCAATCTCATTGCATAAAGATCATGAACCTTCAAAAAATTAGATCAAACAGAACTGAAAAAAACCCATAATAAATTAATAATTTTAAAACAAGAACAAGTTACTATTAAAAAAACAAACATAAAATTATACTAAATTGAACCTTACCATATATAGATAGATGAATGTCAGAAAGTAAACCAGTGGGTGACAGTAATTAAAAGAAGACAGTAACCAAATCAGCAATAACACAATGCCCACATGATAAATTATTGAACCACCCATTTATTCTATTCTTTCCATAAAATCAACAAGATCAACAACAAAATAAAGATTCAAAGCAAACCCAATTCATAAGAAGAATAATTAACACTAAATCTGCAATCTTTCTTCAAACCCAATTCACAAAAAGCTAAATTATCACTAAATCTGCAATCTTTTTAGAAACCCAACTCATAAAAAGGAAAATTTAAACCTAGGAAGATGCCAAAGTTGTGCACACATAGAGACGGAGTATTGTATCGTTATGCAATCTTTTGTAGTAATTATAAAATTGAGAATGTGGGTATTGTCAGTTGATTTGTGGAATTTTTATCGAAGGAAGTAAAAGTGTTTCGTAGGATGAAAGATTGAGGAGATCATGAAATTAAAAAATCACATATGATTATTAATTTAACAGCCACTTTTGTTTATTTTGATTTTGATGTTAATGGTAAAGATCTTCTTCCTGGTTCATTTGCTGAGTCGGCAATTTTCAGAAACCCACGTGTCATTCATAGAATTAAAACGGTTGTTTGGCTTTTCCCCATTTTCATTCATACATAAAAGAGTAAATTGCCCGGATCATCCTCGTGTTTTGTCAAAAATGCACGAATCATCCCTCAAATTATTAAATAGCATTAGACATCCTTGTGTTTAGCATTTTTGTTCAATTGTCATCCTTCTAGACCTAAAAGGACAAATGTACCCTCGTTCTTAATTTATCTTTTTAACTAAAAAACCAAAAAAAACATATTAATCCATTTTTCTTGTTAAATATTTTGGTCCATTTGCAGTTCTGCACATCCACAAAACCATAAATTCATCGATCTCTATCATCACCATATAATTTCTTTTTAGAATTTAATATGGCAGCAGTAATAAATCATCATCATCATCATCATCATCATCATCATCATCATCAAACCATAAACATCCAAATAACCAAAACATCTGATCGAAACTTTAATTAGAAATCTGGAAAATCTAGTGTCATGATAAGAAAAGTTGATCTCATATCGACTGTTATCATCAGAAGAAAAAAGCAAATCTGAAAAATATTCCTGGAGATCCGGCAACCTGCAAGTCGCCGACACCCGTTAACGAAGAATGAGTCGGAGTAGAAGACCGCAAACGATTAGGAAAACGTTAAGATCTAAATGTTCTAAAACACGAATCCGGTAACTATGGTTGCAACAAACGAACGGTGACATAACCATTGTTATAGGAGTTCTAATTGTAAAGAATAAAATAAAAGGAACAGGGGGTAGTGTGGTGTTCATGGGTGGTTGAATATGTGACAAATGGTTACTGTAAATTAGGAAGATGATGTCGTTGTTTGATGTAATTGTTGATGTCTTGATGATGACATTGTTGGGTTGATGTGAATCCCCGATGACAAGAAGACGTGGTTAATATAATTATGGTTATCACTATTAAAAAAATTCTAAAATCATAAAAGCAATAGAAAAAAATAATTAATTAATAGAAATTTTGGTTTTTTTATCAAGAAAAAAAATAAGAATGAGGGTATATTTGTCCTTTAGGTCTAGAAGGATGACAATTGATCAAAAATACCAAACACAAGGATGTCTAATGCTATTTAATAATTTGAGGGATGATTCGTGCATTTTTGACAAAATACGGGGATGATCCATGCAATTTGCTCTACATAAAATCTTATTATATTAACTAGTGTTAAACCCGTGCGATGCACGGATAGCATTATAAAATGTCGTAATATGTGAATCGTAAGTCAAAACGGTATATGAAATGGGGGAAACTTTAGATTATGAGAGAAACATTTTTTATCGTTATTAATGATACTTTATAAATTTTAACCTCTCAAAAATGAAATAATAACATTTTTTTCCCACGATATATCAATGAAATGAGAAGGTTAAAAAATATATGTATGTTATAAATTGACATTTTTGTAGCAAAAAATAATTTTCTAGTCATTGTGACCTTTTCGTTTCATGTAGTTATAATATGTTAACATTGCAACAATCTGATAAACAATGTGTATGTTAATAGTCTTGGAAAAAATAAATTGTAACAATTACCATAACAATTTAGACATTTTATTGAATAACTAATATGCATATATATATGTACAAAACATAAATCATTCTACAACAATCAAATAATATATTTGAAAAGTAATATAAAATTAATAGAAGTACACGTCTTACCATTTGCATACTGAATTGTAACTAACTTGTGTGATCTAAAAAAAATAGAAAAAAACTCTTTAAAAAAGAGATGATGAGCTTGATCCATAAAGAAAAAAACTCTTTAAAAAAGAGATGATGAACTTGATCCATAAAAAAGAGATGATTTAGTCCATAAAGTTTGTATTTAGTTACTAAATATTGAAAATTGAATTCCCTTATTCTGTGAGATGATAATAAAAAATTTCAAATTAACAAAACTTTAATGAAAGATATAATTACATTAAAAACAAGTTCTCATAACTTACTAAAAGTTTATTTATTTATTTTTTTTAAAAGAGAGACTTAGAGAAAGTTAGAGAAAGAAGAGTTAAGAGTAAGATGAAAAAACTAAAAGATTTTATAAATAAAATTAGAAGGAAAAAATAGATTAAAGGATGTCATGAGTTTGGACTAAAATAAAAAATTATAAGTGTTATCACATGACACATTTATTTTAAATTAAAATCGTTATAGTTTAATTTTATTATTACCTTATTAAATGAAAATAGTTATAATATAATTTTTAATTGAATATTACATTATTTGGAATAAAAAGTGTAGGAAAATCCACATCATCAATTTTTTTTATATGGTGATGACACATAGGATTTGTATGATGTGGCATGGGTATATATTTGACAAATAATTAAGGGTCTCCTCCCTTAGTTATAAAGATAGATATTTTAACATTTGATATATTTACGCGCAAATTAATTAATTAGTAGATTTTTTTTTTAACGGAAATATTCAAACTTTTATATTTTTATATTCATTTTCAGCATTTTAGGTTTTTCTTTTTTTCATTATTTAATCCTTAAAGTTTTGAAATTGTGGTGGTTTAAGGCTTATAGAGAAATCTTCTCTTTATGCTTAAAGAAGTTTAATAGTTTAATTCATTAATTTTATCTTTTATAATAAATTTTTACTCATTTAACTTTATCCAGTTTAATCATCTAACATTTAGATGTGTAGATAAGTCAACACAAACCTAAATGATTAAACTATTAGGAAAAAAAAACTTGAATTTTTAACAATTTTTTTTTTTTTTTTTAAATAGAAGTTAAAACTTGAATGATTAATTGTGCATTATTTATGTGTAAAATTTTAATACTTAATGCACAGCTATGGTGGATTTATTAATATCAATGGTGGAAATATCACCACCCTTTCACTTGAATAGGTGATGAAGTTTTAACTCTTAATATTTATAGTGGAAGAGGAATGAATGACTCAATTGTACGTAAATTAGTTGCATTATTTATTAGTGAAATAATATATACACTATTTTTTATCCAAAATCAACGTATAATAATAATAAAAAACTTCCGTCGGTAAAAAAACATAAAAATGTCAAATGCGATTCAAGTGAAAATTTCATATTTCATATTTCATATCGGAGTTTTAAAATGTACTTCTTTAGCCCGCCGCAACGCGCGGGTTAAAAAATCTCTTTTTAAAATTCTTGAGGGGACAATTGCCCCACTGCTCCCATTCTAGCTCCGCCCTTGAGTGCAGTTATTTTAAGTCAAACGATTTTTTATGGCGTTTCGACCCTAGCTTAATTACATTCATAAGTTGTAATAAGTAATAACGTGTTTTAGGTTCGAAATAGGTGATTCACGCGAGTTATCTTATATAACAATCATATAATCTCTTAGTTGGACAAAGACATGCATGCATGAATTGAGCAATCAAGCAACACGAAAAAAAAAAAGCAATAAAATTTAATGAAATCAATTATAAAAACACGCAGAATTAACATCATCATATGTAATTGGTGTGATTGGTTTATACGAACCGAGTTATCTTTAATTATTGAAACGATAGGTTTATTTAAACCCAAAGATGAATAGTATTTCTTTAGTTATCACACCCAGTGGCATTCGACCAAGTAATATGAAAGAAATTGATCGACCAACATGTTGTAAGTTCGACTAATCGAGTATCATTGGAAAGGATCGACGTGTGATTGTAGATAACAAGTGGAAAATTGGTATACTATAATATATTACGTATTCTAAAGAATGATACGTCAGATATGGTCTAGGTTTCAAGTTTCATTAGAAACAAAGTACAACGTGTGTGTATATTTATATATATTTAGGGAGAAGGTTTTTTCTAGGGAGAGAAGAGAGAGAATGATTTTTTGTACTATAATTCACTATATTTATTATTCTAAGATTCAGTATTTTTATTCTAAGATTCAAATTTGTATTACTATAACGTTTGAATCATAGCAACAAAAGACTATATATTATTAATAAACTATTGAACCAAAGCAATAAAATGTAGAATTATATTAATAAAAAGTTGAATCTTGACAATAAAATATTGAATCGTAGTAATAAATAATCCTTCTCACTCTTCTCTCCCTAAATTTCCTTCTTTTTCGATCATGTTACTATATATATATATATTGAAACTAGTTTTATATATAGTTCGAGACAAGTTTCTTTGTAAAGAAAGTATGACGTATTCAAACGAATGATACAAAAAACTGAATAAGTACATTTGTTTTTTTAAGTGTTGGACTCATATAACAAAAAACATCATGAGAGTTAAAATGAAAATAAAAATTTTGGTACAGAACCTTTAACAATTGATGTACACGTACTATAATAATCTACATCAAGTTTGATTATTTGAATAGTTCGTTGGAGATCAATTTATACATCAAAACGTCAAATTTTGATATTTGGATGCATAGATTAAAAATGGTATTACCAAGTTTTTTTTCTTTTTAATAATAATTTATTTCAATGTATACTTTAGGTAGAGATGAGCAAAACATTCTAAAACTGAAACCTGTCCTAAAAAGACTGAACTGGAAAAATATCGGTCCATTTCTAGGATTGCCCAACAGTCCTTATTCAATCCTACTTTTAGACGAAAAAACGGTTAAAAAATGGACTTCGAAATAAGTCCAGGCTAAAACTGATTTCAATCTAAAACTGGTTAAAGACATAAATCGATCTTGAACTGGACTGAAACCAGTTTAAAACTGGTTAAAGACTTAAACCGGTCTTAAAAAGACTGAAATCGGTCCAAAATGGGTAAAAGATCGAAATCAGTACGTTTGTAGAAATTTGAAGTTTTGCAATGTAATAATTATATGCATTTATGTATTTGTAGCTGTGTGAATGAGCGTAACTACTCGTGAGTTACTCGAGCTTGACTCGTTAAAAAATCAACTTAAGCCGAGGTTAAATGAGTTAAAACTCGATCAAGCTTCTTATATCGAGTTCGAACAGGGTCACGATCCTAATCAATTCTACCGTGCATATACACTAATATTAATTTATAATTATATAATAATAATAATAATGTGTATATGTATATATAGTAATAAAATAAATCGTATATTATTATAATAATGCCAAACTCGAGCCGAGCTTGTAAATGTCAAATGAGTTGAGTTCGAACTTTATATATTTGGCTCGAAGCCATTCATATATTTTTATTATCGTTTCTCTCCATGTTTACAAATTAGTATTAAAACACTTTATGTATTATAAAAGTAGAATATGGTTTACATGTACTAACGTGATTACATTTTAAAAGTTTTCGGCCATATAATAGATCAGTTGAAAAGGAAAAAAACTAGACCGGACTGAAATTGGTTAGAAACTGGACTACCAGTCCTAAAAAAAAATTGCAAATTTGAAGAACGGTCTGGAACCGGTCCAATCTTTTTTAGGACTGATTTTTATTTTCTGGTAAAAAGGGTTAATAACGGTTTAAATTTCAAAGTTTCATTTTTTCTATCGTTTTAACCACTCAAGTTTTTTTCTTATGATTTAACCCTTTAAGTTTGCGTTGACTTATTGGTTTAACCATTTAAAGGGTTAAACTATTAATTTTTTGAAAGTTAGATGATTAAACTAGAAAAACTTTAAAGGACAAAATCATTATAAAAGATAAACTTTAGGTATTACCATTAAATTTTTGAAGTATAATGAAACTTTAAGCTTAAACCACAAATTTTTTGAAACTTAAAGGGTTAAATCATTATAAAAAAACTTGAGTGATTAAAACGAAAAAATATGAAACTTTAAAAATTAAACCATTATTAACTAATTGATAAATACAAAAAAAAGTGATACATACACCGCACTTTACAATGTTTTTTTTGCTTACCGTGCAACAGACTATTGCATGATTTAGGTGTACGAATCGATCAGTTTTTTTGTTGCATCAGTTCACAACTGTTATGCAGATAAGAAATTCTCAAGTGAAAACCACAAAAGGAAAACATGATCCTTCGTTCGATGGTTACTTGCAGTACCCAGCTTCGCAAAATTAGTCTGATTTTCATTAACTATCATTCAACTTCTGCACTCATAAAACCCGACCCGCTTGATTCATTACGCAATCATAAAGACTGGTTAAGCCCAACTGAAGCCATCAAACTATTCGAAACCCTAAAAGATCCCAATTTAACCCTCAATCTATTCCATCATCTCTCCAAACGAAAAGATTATAAACCCAATGAAGCTCTTTACACATCCGTAATCAACAATCTTTCTAAAGCCAAAAATTTCGATGGAATCGAATATGTAATGAAAACTATCAAACTCGACAAAAGTTGCAGACTTTCAAATGGGTTTTTCTACAATGTGATCAGGGTTTATGGGTTGCAAGCTGGGCGAGTAAATGAAATGATTAAAACCCTTTACGATATGCCGAGTTATAGCGTTTGGCCAACGTCGAAAACGTTTAATTTCGTGTTGAATTTGCTTGTGAATACTAAGAATTTTGATGTGATTCATGAGGTTTATACGAGTGCTGGAAGATTAGGCGTTGAGATTGACGCGTGTTGTTTGAATATCATGATTAAAGGGTTGTGTAAAAATGGAGATGTTGATGCTGCACTCCAGGTGTTCGATGAATTTCCTAAACAAGGGTGTAAGCATAATGTGAGAACCTTTTCGGCTTTAATGCATGGGTTGTGTAAACTTGGTCGTGTTGATGAAGCATTTGCGTTGTTGCGTAAGATGGAAGTTGAGAATGTGGAAGCAGATACGATTATGATAAATGTATTGATATCAGGTTTGAGGAAAAATGGTAGAGTTAAAGAGAGTATTGAGCTTTACGATAGGATGTTGTTGAAAGGATGTGAACCTATTCCGAGCACATACCAAGAGGTTTTGTATGCTTTTCTTGATAGTAGAAATTATGTTGAGGCTTTAAAATTGATACGGAAGATGTCGTCTAAGAAGATGGTTCCAAGTTTCGAGTCGTATAAATTGATTATCAGTGACCTTTGTGAAGAAAAGCGTTTGGAAGATGTTGATATGATTTTAAAGCAAATGATAGAAGATGGTTTTGTACCAAAATTGGGGATGTGGAGGCACATGCTTATGTGTATACTGAATGAGCAAACAGCTATTGACATTGTTTTAGAACACTAGCATCAAATATCAACAAAATTTGGTGTTGTCAGAGAGTACTATTTGGTACTGTGATAACCAAAGTAAGGAATTCATTTGCTAATGTCATGTATGTATTTTCATCATTTAGTCATTTTTAAAGCTTAAAACTTAGACCAAATATCAAGTTTTTTGTAGTCACAAAGCATGAGAGGGACAACCCGATGATAAACAAGCACACTTGAAACAAACACCATACTCGTCAACACCAGGGACGACGACCAAGAAACTGGCCAACTGTTTTGACAACGTACAATCTTTTTAGATGTTACGTAAAATCAAGTGAGCACCAAATTGAGGTGGAAGTGTAAGCAAAGGGGATGGAGAATGTTCATAAGATGGAGCGAGCTCAAAGGAAAATCGTTGAAGAATTTTAGCTATGGCCGCTTTTGCTTCTGTCATCGCAAAGTTTTGCCCAATGCAAACACGAGGACCACTAAAAAATGGCAAATAGGAACTCGATCCTCCTCTACCCTTTATCGCATTTGCAACCCCTTCAGAAAACCTTTCAGGTTTGAATTCAGTTACATCTTCGCCCCATATTTCATGATCATGATGAATATTCATTATAGGTATCGTTAGGTGCACGGAAGATGGTATTTTCATGTTTCCAAGCTTTGTTTCCTTGGTAGTCGCTCGTATAGCCATAACTAGAGGTGGGTATAGCCTAAGAACCTCGTTTAGTATCATCGTCACAATTTTAAGATGCTTTAAGCCTTCAACGTGTAACTCTCGAGTACCGAAAACTTGCATGATTTCTTCACGAGCTTTAGTTTGCCAATCTTGATTCAAACTTAAACAAACCATAGTCCAAACGATCAAATTTGAAGTTGTTTCGGATCCAGCCAGGTAAAATAACTTGCATTCTTCCATCACGTCGTCCATATTCATTCCGACTCCTTTTTCTTCAATCTCTTTTGCGTTTGATTTTAGCAAAATCCCTAGAAAATCATCATTGTTATCTTCTCCTATCTCAAATGCTTTCTTCCTTTTATTGATTATACCTAACAACATAGCTCGAAGCTCGTTATCATTTTTGTTAAACCTCTTGCTCGCTTTTGTAGGTATAAACCTACATTTGAAAACAAAGTATCTTATACTAATAGAACTATATGTTGAATGCACGTGGTTAGGTGATTTGATCATTGTTTTTACCTTCCTCCCGGAAGATATGCCATCAACAGTTGTTGAAGTGCGAGATATATTTGTTCCTTTAGCATTCGGAATATTTTTTGTCCTTCTTCATAACAACTACCAAATGCCGTTCGTGAAATAACATCTCCAGCCAAGTTATCGATAAAAGGCCATACATCGACTACCACTGGGCCATTTCCCGTAACGAGCATCTCCAATTTGTTGATCATTTCGCTACAACTCGAACAAATCAAGGGGAACATACTCTATGCAACCACAAACATTTCTTTAGATCAAAAAAAAAATAATATAGTAAAGTTTAAAAATGTTACTAACCTTGATGTTTTCAGCATGAAATGCCGGGTTGATTATTTGACGATGTTTGACCCATTTGTGACCCTCGGATTTAAAGAGCCCACCGATCACTCTATCACTTACAAGGTCGGGGTGTGGCTTTGGAAAGTCATTGGGCCTTGAAAATATTTCCTTTATTAGTTCGGGTTCCATGATATAAATCCTTGGAGTAGGCCCAAACCAAACAAATGATTTTTTTCCTGTGAAACCAAGGAAAAAAAAGGTATTTTTATTATTTAATTTTATCCCACATACCTTTTGTAGTTTGGTCTATGGTTTCTTTTAACAGATCCACCCACAATTATATTGAATTAGATTGGGTTTGGTTTTCAGTTTTACGGTCATCTTTCTATATGAAGCAGTGTTCATTGCCTTTCAATTCAAGAAGAAACATAAGCAGGCCATTGAATATCAATGTCGTAAAATACTACATCAGACACTTGTTTTAGAATTTTGATTCTGAATATCGACTTGACTCACTTATAAAAATCATCTACAATATAAACAAAGAGGAATGGGATACCATATTTGTTGATGATATGGTGATCAAAGGGCAGAGCATATGGCATGATATTATGAGAAATTGGCATGGCCTTTGATTTAGCTTCCTTCATCATTGTTAAAAGTTCTTTCAAGTCACCTATTATCGGTCTATACGAATTACCTTTATACCCTTCATCTTTCAACCACTTTTCTAACTTCTTAGGCTTTAACCATGCCCAATTTAGTAATTTCCACACCCACCTTCCTATCACAACCATAAAAATGGCAAGTACTACTTTTTCCATTGTTGCCACCATTTTACTTCCTAAATAAAGAAGAGTATCAGAAAAGGTAAACCTTTTATAGCATCTAATAACATTACATGTGACAACACATAATTTAAGATAAGAAGTAAATTAACAAAACTTCTCAAAATAAGTCATAGGCTTACCAATCTAGGCAATTCGTTTTCTTGTAACTCCTTATTCGAAATCAAAAGGATCGGAAAATAGAACCGAAATTATATATGACGACGATAACGATATCTTCAAAGAAGTCGAATTTAATAGGTTAAGTTATGTTTGTTGTATGTTCGACTAAATTTTGAGAAAACCTTGTTTCGTTATACGTACTGCTCACAAGAGAGGTTTACATAGTTACCAAACGATAGTGACCCTAATAAATCCAACGATAAAGAGTTCGCGAATATTGTCATTCGACTATTCCTTGATATGCATTGTTACTACGTTGATGTTTTCCTAGGAACAACTTAACCATAGGAAAAAAGACAATGTAATATCATTGTAGATTACGACATAATTAAAAGATAAAGTTTGTAATATAGTTAATTACAAATTAACAATATGTACAACCAATCACTAACACATGTGTTACTAATTTATAAAACCCACCCAAAAATGGAAAAAAAAAAGTTGTCAAAAGTATGCCTTGAGGGGTGACAAATCGAAGAGGAGAAAACACTGAATTTTATAGTGCAATTTTAATGATTTTTTGACTTTCCGTGTGTGATATATTTAAGTTTCAAAAATGTGGAGGAAATGTGTATTTGATAAAAATGAGTGGTTGAGATTGATTCCCCTATTCTCACTCAATATTGTTGTACCTAGAGCATCCACAGTCGTCCAACGTGGAGCGTCGAATGGAATTGCTATAATTGCCAGGTGTACAGTTTAATCCTCTGTGAGTTATCCACGTATTAACACGTCCAAAGCTCCGTCCAACTCTGTTCATACGCATCTTAACATGGGAAATGGTGGGCCACTCCACTGTTTCGATAAATGTGCCATGGTTTTATATTTTACATTGACAATTTATGCCCCGTAACTCCAATTCTCACCCATGTGTTTATATCTTCGTGGCTAGGGGTGTTATTCGGACGGATTGTTCGGATTTCGGATTATTCGGATCGGATTAATCGGATTTTGCACAATCTCAATTTCATCCTTAATCCAATCCAAATAAGAAACGGATTAATCGGATATGGATTAAATGGTTCGGATTAATTTTCGGATTAAACGGTTTCATCCGAATAAGCTCAAGTTGAACGTGTGATATCGAGTAAGACTAAATTTACATTTAATAAAACAAGTTTATAAACAAACATAAGATAAGATGAAACGATATATCATATTATAACATCAAATTCCAATTCCCGCTTCTAACATACAATTTGATCCAAAACATATTCCTAGTTCCAAAATTAAATACATCTCCAATCAATCTAATCCAAAAGAGGAGTCCCAAAACAACCAAAAAGTATTAAATTTTCTTTTCTTAAGTTCATAGCATCCAAAATGTCAGACATCCGTTCTTCAAAAACTGAAAAAAATAGTAACTTTTTATGTGTTTATTTCTTACACAAAGTAGTAAAGTACAATATGTAATAGCAATTAAAAAGGAAAGTTTATACCCGTTACTGGCAAATTTATCTCCAATTTTGACTAGAAGTACCAATATCTTCCAAGTCTACATAAATATCTAATATATTATATTTGTGATTAATTTTTAATTTCTTATATGGTAACATTAATATCTAATATATTATTAAAAAAAATATTATTTAATTATTTGATTCTTATTCGGATTATACGGATATATCCAAACAGTTTAATTTTGATCCTTAATCCTATCCGTGTATCCATTTAAGTAATCCATAATCCGTTTAAGCAATCCGTAATCCAAATAATCCTGTCCATTTAACCTAAATCGGATTGGATCGGATGAATTATTCGGATTTCGGATAAAAGTGACACCCCTATTCGTGGCTGATACATTTCAAAGTGTAAATTTTATATACTATAGCTGGAGCTTTTTATTATTTTAGAGTTTGTTATGTATAATACTGAAATGAAATGCAACCAAAATTTAATAAATCATTTTATCAAAATTTTGTTTTATTATCTAATCAATTTATTATAATAATTGATTTTTTATAATATATATATATATATATATATATATATACTAGTAATCGCGATGGCTGTGCGATGCACAGCCCCCACGGGCAGAAGTCAGGGTTAAGAATTTGTGTGAGTAGTGACGAGCTATACTATATTGATTAAGATGATGTGTCAAATTTTAAAAACATTTTGGTAAAAACATTTGATTTTAACTTTTTGACTAATAATTGGTGGTGTCAACAACATTATTGTTTGGTGCTGTTAACCAATTAGAAATAAAGAAAATATTCATATTTTATACTTTCAATCCCTTAACTTTCTTAAATATACATATTAGTCCTCGAGTAAAAGCTAACTGCACAATTGAATTCGTGCAGTTTAGCTGCACGAAATATTTCCCCTATTTTTTTTTTGTCAAGCTATAAGGTGATGGTGTGTCGTTTTATAAGGCTATGTACGTGCTTCTTTTTATATGAAAGTGAACGTGCAAACGAAATTGTAGATGTCTCTAATGATATGTGTAATTTTAGAAATATAGATTGAGAAAGTGAAAACGATTATAAAGAGATGTAGGTATTTAAAAAAATATTCATAAGAAATTTTTAAGGAAAAATAGTGTTAGAAGACTGGGTGTGTTTAGTTGTGGAAAATTTTTCACAATTTTCCATTTCCAATTTTCTAAAGAAAATCATTCTCCAGAAAAGTGTTGAAAAATTAGAAAACGCGTTCAAATGTTGGAAAAGTGGATTTTGAAAAACTAGTTATATCTTGGAAATTTTGGAAAAGTGTGGGGAAATTGTATAAAGGAAAATTTGGAAAAGTGTGGGGGAAGTGTTTCCACCTCCAAGTTATATTTTAGAAAAGTGGATTTTTCATTTTCGTGAATTTTCCATTTTCTTGAAAAATTTTCTCAGAAAAATTCATTTTGAACGCGTTTTCCACTTTTCTTGGAAAATTTTTCTAGAAAACACCTTATTTTTTCCACAACTAAACACCCCATGTTTTTTATATAATACTAAAAAAATGAGCAAATTTATGTTTTATTATTAGCTTTTTTATTTACTCAAATTTAATTTATATGTGTTAATTATAAAATTTTGACAAGTGTTCATTTCTTAGACACTTATGTGGCATAATATTAGGTGTTAAGGTGTCAAAATTTAGTTAAATTTGCTCTTCAAAAAAATGAGCAAATTTATGTTTTATTATTAGCTTTTTTATTTACTCAAATTTAATTTACATGTGTTAATTATAAAATTTTGACAAGTGTTCATTTCTTAGACACTCATGTGGCACCATATTAGGTGTTAAAGTGTCAAAATTTAGTTAAATTTGCTCTTCCTTATATAGTAATGATGATTATTAGCTTTTTTATTTACTCAAATTTAATTTATATGTGTTAATTATAAAATTTTGACAAGTGTTCATTTCTTAGACACTCATGTGGCACCATATTAGGTGTTAAGGTGTCAAAATTTAGTTAAATTTGCTCTTCCTTATATAGTAATGAGATATATATATATATATATATATATATATATATATATATATATATATATATATATATATATATATGTATATATATATATATCACATTTGGTATTCGTAGATAGCACCTGACAGAGTTTCATTATCACGGATAAAAAAGTTTATATATATCACATTCATACAATTTAGTAGTTAGTAATTAAGGGTGGGGTTCAATTGAGAATAGAAATTTGTGTCAGAATAAGAGAACCAATAAAATCATGTCATGTGTAAAAAGAGAATGTTACACATGTACAAAACCCATTTACCCCCAACATCAATTATCTCACAAACGACAAATTGAAAAATTATGAAAATTGCACCATTAAATTCAGCGTTTTCTCCTCTTCGATTTGCCGTCCCTCAAGGCATACTTTCGACGAGTTTTTTTCCCCATCTTTTTTGGTGGGTTTCACATTTACTAACACATGTGTTAAAGTGTTGCGTTTAGGGTTTAGAGTTTAGGGATTAGGGTTTTGGGTTTTGGGTTGGAGGTTGTTAGAAGTATGCCTTGAGGGACGGCAAATCGAAGAGGAGAAAACGCTGAATTTTATGTGTAAGTCCGTATGTATTAGGATCGATAACGAGGTTATCTTTAGGTATTAAGGCGCGGAATTCCTTAATACTAAGTTCACGGATTGTGAACGGTTGTTTCGCAACTATTAGTGAATTAGAATATCAATAAAGCTTTGTATCGATTCAAAAGAATACTAATCGATCAATACCTAGCTTAAGAATACTTAGAATTGCGGAATAATGCTCTGAAATTCGTAGGGCAAAAATTATGAATTGTTTAAACCTAATTTGCATATAAATATGTCTCGGTTCGCAGGTTCTGGGCTCTGCGGACCGACTCGGTTCGCAGCCCAGCGAGCCCACTTGGCTCACCTCGCAGAGTTGCTGTAACAACCCCAAAATTAGGGTAAATTTAAAATTTTCCTAATTACTTGTTTACTACTGTATTTAGTATGAAATAGGACTAAGTACGATAATTACTTACTATATATGTATATAGGTGATATATATATATATATATATATATATATACACACACATATACGATTCGTTCAAATCGTATGAGATTACAAAAATACAAAATATGAACGTTGGTGACAACTTTTAAAAATAATGTGGATTTATCCAAACAAACATTATTTACTTTATTATATTACGAAAATATATTACACGTTATACGTTTTGTTTAAAACGTGACTTTACAGTACAAAAATGCGCGAGACGCGCCCGACACACGAAATAAACTCAAGTTATATTTTTATAACTCATTATTAAGTATTTTGACAAAATACTTCAAGTAAAAATATCCCGATTACACGCGTACAGTTAAAACGTTTAAAAACGTTACACAATTCGAATAAACGCACGATTCGCGACCGATGACCAAACGAAATCTCGAATATTATTTTAGTAACTTAAAATGTGTTATTTGAGTAAAACTTTTATTTAAAATATCGGGTTTTAAATCGTTAACAAAACGTATTATATAAAACGTTATACGATTAATTAAAACGTAAAACGACCGGGTAAACGAGCACCGCACTTAACGTAACTTTGGGGAAACAATTTAAACACCAAGTGGGGGTGGGACCCATGAGATTTCTGCTGAAATCTTCCCTCCCATACCTTTTCCCCCTTTTTCCTTTGATGATCTACTCACTCCATCCACCATATCTCATTTCATCTACTCCCACACTCCATCCAACTCTCTCCAATCTCTCTCCTTCCCTCCCCCTGCGATTTTAATCAGTCCAAGACCACCACCATCATCCACCACAAGCCACCACACTCATCTCCCTCATCCACCATCGGTTTTTGAAGCTCCAAGCAAGGAAACGAAGCTAGTCACCTCCTCATCACGTTTTCGACTCTAGATCTTTGATCTCGTTGTAAGGATCTCTTTTCCTTTGCTAGATTTACTTGGTTACTACTTATTAACATGTTTAGTTGCTTACTTAACAAATAAATGTCCAAATATTTGGTTAAAACTCGTTTTTAAAACACTTATGTACATACCACTTCCTGGCCAGAAAAACCGTCGCACGAAAACAACCATAACTCGAGTTGTAGGTTAAATAAACGTGTGAGACCACTTGGAAAAGTTTGGTATTTTCGTCTTGAACAAAAAGTTCTTCTTTAGCTACTTCCAGAAATACACCCATTTTCGGCTATTACTTGATCTTTGGACATAGGTCTGTTCTGGACCGAATCCGACCCTTCGACATATTTATTTTTGTTTAAAATATTAAACGGACATATGAAAATACCATAAAATGCAGAAATGAACATTACATATAGTAGAACATGTGTGATTTTTGGTTAGACTTGAATCGGTCTAGAAGTTGGTTAAATAGAGTGTTCATCGAGTTCAAAATCTAGAAACTATAACCTTCGGCAGAAACTATAACCTTCGGCAGAAACTATAACCTTCGGCAGAAACTATAACCTTCGGCAGAAACTATAACCTTCGGCAGAAACTATAACCTTCGGCAGAAACTATAACCTTCGGCAGAAACCTTAACCTTCGGTAGAAACTATTCGGCAGAAACCATAACTTTCGGCAGAAACCTATAACTAGCAGTTTTAACTATAACAATTTAAATACGATACAACAATCAAAGTATAATAATAATAGTTGAGATTATTATTACCAAAAATTCACTAACGGGCCACACTTAATTACAAAAGATTACAAACGTACAAACAAATACTTGGACATTAACTAGTTTGGGAACAACTAGCATGGATACCTTACAAGTATTCCATTTACTTACTGAACCTTATGCGTATTAGGACGCTAAGGGCTGCTAGTTCGGATACTACTTTGCTTGCTTACTGTATTGTCTGCTAAACTCAGGTGAGTCTTACAGCCCCTATTTTACTGTTTTATACTCAGGGGTGAGATGCATTACTTGTTTTCATAAAACTGATAATGGCCGAGTTATCGCATGATTAGCATGACCTGCGATCATGGTGGCTTATGGCATTTTCTTACTTGTTTAATATGAATGTTTTGGATTACATTCACGTGAGTACTATTATTTACTGTATGTTAAGCTTCAATTATGGTAGCTTGTGGAAACGCATGATTAGCATGACCTGCAATCATTTCTGAGTGAACGATTAGCATGACCTGCGATCGTTACTCATTGGCTTGTTAAACGAACGGTTAGCATGACCTGCAACCACTCACTTACGAACGGTTAGCATGACCTGCAACCACCTACTTACAGATGATTAGCATGACCTGCAATCAATACTTAAGTGAACGATTAGCATGACCTGCGATCGTTACTTACTGGCTGGCTTACGATTTACAATTACTACTTGTGTGTTCAAACTGTTTACTTACTTACAAACCTGTGAGATTCACCAACCTTTTTGGTTGACCGTTTTAGTAATGCTTCTCAGGTACACAACATCAGTAGGGATGCCCAGCAGGATAAGCTTACCTAGCTCGAGTCGCATGCATTTACAAGCTTGGAGATTTACATACATTACTTTTGTACTTACTATTATGTATTAGAATCTCTAGGAATTTATACGAAACTCGAGCTTGTATTTTGAACTACTTATATATTAATGTAATAACTTTTCGAACGTCTCATTTAGAGTCGTTCACTGTATCCTTTGTGCTTGTGATTATTGATTAGTAACACCCAAAACTCGCTTCCGCAAACTGTTAAATTTGGGGGTGTTACAGATTGGTATCAGAGCCTAAGGTTATAGTGAACTAGGTTGCATTTAGTGGGCCTAGACTATGACCGTTAGGCAGTATTCCTCATTAGGTATAACTGGTTCAGGAATTACAGCATACAAGTTTAATTTAACATAGCCTGATCAACTATGTACAATTAAATGAAGATGATGTGAGTTCTGAAAGGGGTTATGTTGAACAGGAATGCAATAGCTGACTCTGACCTCGAGAGAACCGGGACTTTTACTTGATTGTGTTAGACACGCACTAGGCGGTTATGTGTTATATATATATATATATGTACATAGGCCTCTTTCTCCGATACGATACTCTCTCTCGACTACTGCGAAATTCATCTTCAACTTACATCAAAAGAACAACAACTCGATTCTCGTCGTTCCATCCTTACTTAACTTTTATGTTTCAATTATAACAATCCTACTACTTTTGTTAAACTATCCACGTATCAACCTTTGGCGTAATTTCTTTGTACTTACCGAACATCACGACCATAATTCTTGTTCAAACCTTCACATGTTCTTTATTTGTTGTTTCAAGGAACATGCCTCCTAGACGACAAATCACACTTACTGAAGCCGAAGTTGCGGGTATTATTGCCCGTAGTGTGGCTCAAGCCTTAGCTGTCCGAGCAACCACTCCTGGTAGCGAAGATACGGCTAACAACACACCACCACCCAAAACCTGCACCTACAAGGACTTCCAAAACTGCAAACCAAGAGCTTTGCAGGTACTGAAGGAGCAATCGGTCTAATACGATGGATCGAGAAGATAGAATCAGTATTCCTTATCTGCAACTGCGTTGAGGACGACAAGGTCAAGTTCGCAGCCAGCACATTTTCTGACACTGCCCTTACTTGGTGGAACACCTACGCTCAGACTGTGAGTGTTGCCAATGCCTACAAACTTCCATGGAATGAGCTGAAGATTATGCTGAGGGGCGAGTACTGCCCAAGAGATGAACTGAAACAACTGGAGATAGAATTCTGGAATCACAAGATGCAGGGAAATGACATCACTGGTTACACCAACCGTTTTCACCAGCTGGCACTTCTCTGCCCAACTATGGTTGATCCTGAGTACAAAAGGATCGAGAAATACGTCGATGGACTTCCTGAGCGACTTCAAGATCTGGTGACTTCATCTAAACCAGGAACTATCCAGAGCGCCATTCGCATGGCCCATGAGTTAACGGCCAATTCTGTCCGCCGTGGCTCGACTTCAACCCCACCTGCAAATAACAAACGCAAATGGGAAGTAAGTCCCCACTCGTCCAACCCGACTTCTGATAAAAAGCCTACAACAGTCAATGCCAATGACTCAAAGGCTTACAAGGGGAGCAAACCTTACTGTTCCAAATGCGGTTTACACCATGATGGCCCCTGTCCCTGTTCCAATTGCAAGAAATTCGGGCACCTGGCCCAAGACTGTCGAACCAACCCCACTGGCACTAATACCCCTGCACCCAAAACCTGCTATGAGTGCAACGGTATCGGGCACTTCAGGAAGGACTGCCCAAAGCTGAAAAACAACCCTGCTCGAGGAAGAGCTTATGTACTCAACGCTAGGGAGGATGAAAACCCGAGACTTGTTGACTTGCTTAACCCGGGTATGCTTATTTAAAATTCTCGCCTAAATTACTTTTGTCTGATTTCCTCATATTCCGTGTATACTTTCATAGATCCTAAGTACCCAATAGGATTAAGAAACAAGCGATTACTACTTCGAACAAATTTCGGGACGAAATTCTCCTAACAAGGGGAGAATGTAACAACCCCAAAATTAGGGTAAATTTAAAATTTTCCTAATTACTTGTTTACTACTGTATTTAGTATGAAATAGGACTAAGTACGATAATTACTTACTATATATGTATATAGGTGATATATATATATATATATATATATATATATATATATATATATATATATATATATATATATATATATATATATATACACACACACATATACGATTCGTTCAAATCGTATGAGATTACAAAAATACAAAATATGAACGTTGGTGACAACTTTTAAAAATAATGTGGATTTATCCAAACAAACATTATTTACTTTATTATATTACGAAAATATATTACACGTTATACGTTTTGTTTAAAACGTGACTTTACAGTACAAAAATGCGCGAGACGCGCCCGACACACGAAATAAACTCAAGTTATATTTTTATAACTCATTATTAAGTATTTTGACAAAATACTTCAAGTAAAAATATCCCGATTACACGCGTACAGTTAAAACGTTTAAAAACGTTACACAATTCGAATAAACGCACGATTCGCGACCGATGACCAAACGAAATCTCGAATATTATTTTAGTAACTTAAAATGTGTTATTTGAGTAAAACTTTTATTTAAAATATCGGGTTTTAAATCGTTAACAAAACGTATTATATAAAACGTTATACGATTAATTAAAACGTAAAACGACCGGGTAAACGAGCACCGCACTTAACGTAACTTTGGGGAAACAATTTAAACACCAAGTGGGGGTGGGACCCATGAGATTTCTGCTGAAATCTTCCCTCCCATACCTTTTCCCCCTTTTTCCTTTGATGATCTACTCACTCCATCCACCATATCTCATTTCATCTACTCCCACACTCCATCCAACTCTCTCCAATCTCTCTCCTTCCCTCCCCCTGCGATTTTAATCAGTCCAAGACCACCACCATCATCTACCACAAGCCACCACACTCATCTCCCTCATCCACCATCGGTTTTTGAAGCTCCAAGCAAGGAAACGAAGCTAGTCACCTCCTCATCACGTTTTCGACTCTAGATCTTTGATCTCGTTGTAAGGATCTCTTTTCCTTTGCTATATTTACTTGGTTACTACTTATTAACATGTTTAGTTGCTTACTTAACAAATAAATGTCCAAATATTTGGTTAAAACTCGTTTTTAAAACACTTATGTACATACCACTTCCTGGCCAGAAAAACCGTCGCACGAAAACAACCATAACTCGAGTTGTAGGTTAAATAAACGTGTGAGACCACTTGGAAAAGTTTGGTATTTTCGTCTTGAACAAAAAGTTCTTCTTTAGCTACTTCCAGAAATACACCCATTTTCGGCTATTACTTGATCTTTGGACATAGGTCTGTTCTGGACCGAATCCGACCCTTCGACATATTTATTTTTGTTTAAAATATTAAACGGACATATGAAAATACCATAAAATGCAGAAATGAACATTACATATAGTAGAACATGTGTGATTTTTGGTTAGACTTGAATCGGTCTAGAAGTTGGTTAAATAGAGTGTTCATCGAGTTCAAAATCTAGAAACTATAACCTTCGGCAGAAACTATAACCTTCGGCAGAAACTATAACCTTCGGCAGAAACTATAACCTTCGGCAGAAACTATAACCTTCGGCAGAAACTATAACCTTCGGCAGAAACTATAACCTTCGGCAGAAACTATAACCTTCGGCAGAAACTATAACCTTCGGCAGAAACCTTAACCTTCGGTAGAAACTATTCGGCAGAAACCATAACTTTCGGCAGAAACCTATAACTAGCAGTTTTAACTATAACAATTTAAATACGATACAACAATCAAAGTATAATAATAATAGTTGAGATTATTATTACCAAAAATTCACTAACGGGCCACACTTAATTACAAAAGATTACAAACGTACAAACAAATACTTGGACATTAACTAGTTTGGGAACAACTAGCATGGATACCTTACAAGTATTCCATTTACTTACTGAACCTTATGCGTATTAGGACGCTAAGGGCTGCTAGTTCGGATACTACTTTGCTTGCTTACTGTATTGTCTGCTAAACTCAGGTGAGTCTTACAGCCCCTATTTTACTGTTTTATACTCAGGGGTGAGATGCATTACTTGTTTTCATAAAACTGATAATGGCCGAGTTATCGCATGATTAGCATGACCTGCGATCATGGTGGCTTATGGCATTTTCTTACTTGTTTAATATGAATGTTTTGGATTACATTCACGTGAGTACTATTATTTACTGTATGTTAAGCTTCAATTATGGTAGCTTGTGGAAACGCATGATTAGCATGACCTGCAATCATTTCTGAGTGAACGATTAGCATGACCTGCGATCGTTACTCATTGGCTTGTTAAACGAACGGTTAGCATGACCTGCAACCACTCACTTACGAACGGTTAGCATGACCTGCAACCACCTACTTACAGATGATTAGCATGACCTGCAATCAATACTTAAGTGAACGATTAGCATGACCTGCGATCGTTACTTACTGGCTGGCTTACGATTTACAATTACTACTTGTGTGTTCAAACTGTTTACTTACTTACAAACCTGTGAGATTCACCAACCTTTTTGGTTGACCGTTTTAGTAATGCTTCTCAGGTACACAACATCAGTAGGGATGCCCAGCAGGATAAGCTTACCTAGCTCGAGTCGCATGCATTTACAAGCTTGGAGATTTACATACATTACTTTTGTACTTACTATTATGTATTAGAATCTCTAGGAATTTATACGAAACTCGAGCTTGTATTTTGAACTACTTATATATTAATGTAATAACTTTTCGAACGTCTCATTTAGAGTCGTTCACTGTATCCTTTGTGCTTGTGATTATTGATTAGTAACACCCAAAACTCGCTTCCGCAAACTGTTAAATTTGGGGGTGTTACAGATTGGTATCAGAGCCTAAGGTTATAGTGAACTAGGTTGCATTTAGTGGGCCTAGACTATGACCGTTAGGCAGTATTCCTCATTAGGTATAACTGGTTCAGGAATTACAGCATACAAGTTTAATTTAACATAGCCTGATCAACTATGTACAATTAAATGAAGATGATGTGAGTTCTGAAAGGGGTTATGTTGAACAGGAATGCAATAGCTGACTCTGACCTCGAGAGAACCGGGACTTTTACTTGATTGTGTTAGACACGCACTAGGCGGTTATGTGTTATATATATATATATATGTACATAGGCCTCTTTCTCCGATACGATACTCTCTCTCGACTACTGCGAAATTCATCTTCAACTTACATCAAAAGAACAACAACTCGATTCTCGTCGTTCCATCCTTACTTAACTTTTATGTTTCAATTATAACAATCCTACTACTTTTGTTAAACTATCCACGTATCAACCTTTGGCGTAATTTCTTTGTACTTACCGAACATCACGACCATAATTCTTGTTCAAACCTTCACATGTTCTTTATTTGTTGTTTCAAGGAACATGCCTCCTAGACGACAAATCACACTTACTGAAGCCGAAGTTGCGGGTATTATTGCCCGTAGTGTGGCTCAAGCCTTAGCTGTCCGAGCAACCACTCCTGGTAGCGAAGATACGGCTAACAACACACCACCACCCAAAACCTGCACCTACAAGGACTTCCAAAACTGCAAACCAAGAGCTTTGCAGGTACTGAAGGAGCAATCGGTCTAATACGATGGATCGAGAAGATAGAATCAGTATTCCTTATCTGCAACTGCGTTGAGGACGACAAGGTCAAGTTCGCAGCCAGCACATTTTCTGACACTGCCCTTACTTGGTGGAACACCTACGCTCAGACTGTGAGTGTTGCCAATGCCTACAAACTTCCATGGAATGAGCTGAAGATTATGCTGAGGGGCGAGTACTGCCCAAGAGATGAACTGAAACAACTGGAGATAGAATTCTGGAATCACAAGATGCAGGGAAATGACATCACTGGTTACACCAACCGTTTTCACCAGCTGGCACTTCTCTGCCCAACTATGGTTGATCCTGAGTACAAAAGGATCGAGAAATACGTCGATGGACTTCCTGAGCGACTTCAAGATCTGGTGACTTCATCTAAACCAGGAACTATCCAGAGCGCCATTCGCATGGCCCATGAGTTAACGGCCAATTCTGTCCGCCGTGGCTCGACTTCAACCCCACCTGCAAATAACAAACGCAAATGGGAAGTAAGTCCCCACTCGTCCAACCCGACTTCTGATAAAAAGCCTACAACAGTCAATGCCAATGACTCAAAGGCTTACAAGGGGAGCAAACCTTACTGTTCCAAATGCGGTTTACACCATGATGGCCCCTGTCCCTGTTCCAATTGCAAGAAATTCGGGCACCTGGCCCAAGACTGTCGAACCAACCCCACTGGCACTAATACCCCTGCACCCAAAACCTGCTATGAGTGCAACGGTATCGGGCACTTCAGGAAGGACTGCCCAAAGCTGAAAAACAACCCTGCTCGAGGAAGAGCTTATGTACTCAACGCTAGGGAGGATGAAAACCCGAGACTTGTTGACTTGCTTAACCCGGGTATGCTTATTTAAAATTCTCGCCTAAATTACTTTTGTCTGATTTCCTCATATTCCGTGTATACTTTCATAGATCCTAAGTACCCAATAGGATTAAGAAACAAGCGATTACTACTTCGAACAAATTTCGGGACGAAATTCTCCTAACAAGGGGAGAATGTAACAACCCCAAAATTAGGGTAAATTTAAAATTTTCCTAATTACTTGTTTACTACTGTATTTAGTATGAAATAGGACTAAGTACGATAATTACTTACTATATATGTATATAGGTGATATATATATATATATATATATATATATATATATATATATATATATATATATATATATATACACACACACACATATACGATTCGTTCAAATCGTATGAGATTACAAAAATACAAAATATGAACGTTGGTGACAACTTTTAAAAATAATGTGGATTTATCCAAACAAACATTATTTACTTTATTATATTACGAAAATATATTACACGTTATACGTTTTGTTTAAAACGTGACTTTACAGTACAAAAATGCGCGAGACGCGCCCGACACACGAAATAAACTCAAGTTATATTTTTATAACTCATTATTAAGTATTTTGACAAAATACTTCAAGTAAAAATATCCCGATTACACGCGTACAGTTAAAACGTTTAAAAACGTTACACAATTCGAATAAACGCACGATTCGCGACCGATGACCAAACGAAATCTCGAATATTATTTTAGTAACTTAAAATGTGTTATTTGAGTAAAACTTTTATTTAAAATATCGGGTTTTAAATCGTTAACAAAACGTATTATATAAAACGTTATACGATTAATTAAAACGTAAAACGACCGGGTAAACGAGCACCGCACTTAACGTAACTTTGGGGAAACAATTTAAACACCAAGTGGGGGTGGGACCCATGAGATTTCTGCTGAAATCTTCCCTCCCATACCTTTTCCCCCTTTTTCCTTTGATGATCTACTCACTCCATCCACCATATCTCATTTCATCTACTCCCACACTCCATCCAACTCTCTCCAATCTCTCTCCTTCCCTCCCCCTGCGATTTTAATCAGTCCAAGACCACCACCATCATCTACCACAAGCCACCACACTCATCTCCCTCATCCACCATCGGTTTTTGAAGCTCCAAGCAAGGAAACGAAGCTAGTCACCTCCTCATCACGTTTTCGACTCTAGATCTTTGATCTCGTTGTAAGGATCTCTTTTCCTTTGCTATATTTACTTGGTTACTACTTATTAACATGTTTAGTTGCTTACTTAACAAATAAATGTCCAAATATTTGGTTAAAACTCGTTTTTAAAACACTTATGTACATACCACTTCCTGGCCAGAAAAACCGTCGCACGAAAACAACCATAACTCGAGTTGTAGGTTAAATAAACGTGTGAGACCACTTGGAAAAGTTTGGTATTTTCGTCTTGAACAAAAAGTTCTTCTTTAGCTACTTCCAGAAATACACCCATTTTCGGCTATTACTTGATCTTTGGACATAGGTCTGTTCTGGACCGAATCCGACCCTTCGACATATTTATTTTTGTTTAAAATATTAAACGGACATATGAAAATACCATAAAATGCAGAAATGAACATTACATATAGTAGAACATGTGTGATTTTTGGTTAGACTTGAATCGGTCTAGAAGTTGGTTAAATAGAGTGTTCATCGAGTTCAAAATCTAGAAACTATAACCTTCGGCAGAAACTATAACCTTCGGCAGAAACTATAACCTTCGGCAGAAACTATAACCTTCGGCAGAAACTATAACCTTCGGCAGAAACTATAACCTTCGGCAGAAACTATAACCTTCGGCAGAAACCTTAACCTTCGGTAGAAACTATTCGGCAGAAACCATAACTTTCGGCAGAAACCTATAACTAGCAGTTTTAACTATAACAATTTAAATACGATACAACAATCAAAGTATAATAATAATAGTTGAGATTATTATTACCAAAAATTCACTAACGGGCCACACTTAATTACAAAAGATTACAAACGTACAAACAAATACTTGGACATTAACTAGTTTGGGAACAACTAGCATGGATACCTTACAAGTATTCCATTTACTTACTGAACCTTATGCGTATTAGGACGCTAAGGGCTGCTAGTTCGGATACTACTTTGCTTGCTTACTGTATTGTCTGCTAAACTCAGGTGAGTCTTACAGCCCCTATTTTACTGTTTTATACTCAGGGGTGAGATGCATTACTTGTTTTCATAAAACTGATAATGGCCGAGTTATCGCATGATTAGCATGACCTGCGATCATGGTGGCTTATGGCATTTTCTTACTTGTTTAATATGAATGTTTTGGATTACATTCACGTGAGTACTATTATTTACTGTATGTTAAGCTTCAATTATGGTAGCTTGTGGAAACGCATGATTAGCATGACCTGCAATCATTTCTGAGTGAACGATTAGCATGACCTGCGATCGTTACTCATTGGCTTGTTAAACGAACGGTTAGCATGACCTGCAACCACTCACTTACGAACGGTTAGCATGACCTGCAACCACCTACTTACAGATGATTAGCATGACCTGCAATCAATACTTAAGTGAACGATTAGCATGACCTGCGATCGTTACTTACTGGCTGGCTTACGATTTACAATTACTACTTGTGTGTTCAAACTGTTTACTTACTTACAAACCTGTGAGATTCACCAACCTTTTTGGTTGACCGTTTTAGTAATGCTTCTCAGGTACACAACATCAGTAGGGATGCCCAGCAGGATAAGCTTACCTAGCTCGAGTCGCATGCATTTACAAGCTTGGAGATTTACATACATTACTTTTGTACTTACTATTATGTATTAGAATCTCTAGGAATTTATACGAAACTCGAGCTTGTATTTTGAACTACTTATATATTAATGTAATAACTTTTCGAACGTCTCATTTAGAGTCGTTCACTGTATCCTTTGTGCTTGTGATTATTGATTAGTAACACCCAAAACTCGCTTCCGCAAACTGTTAAATTTGGGGGTGTTACAGTTGCCCTGCGAACCCAACTCGGTTCGCATCGCAACCTATGTGATCAACATTTTTCAGCATTTTACGATTAACTCTAAAATGTTTACCAACCAATATTTTTCATTACAATTCAAAACCAATAGTACAAACTTGAATACAATAATCACTAGTCCTATTACAAGCTAGATCTGTTGTCACAATCACATGTCCCAACAGACTCCCCCTTGACAATAGCTCTAGCATCTATGTCTTCAAGTTGTCTTTGATCTTTACTTGTAAATCTTACTTCCAGCATAAATCTTCAATTTGATACAAGTCTTTACCATTCTCTGATAATCTCTTGCAAAATCTCCCATTCAAAAGTAAACATGATCTTGTTTTTGTATAACATAATCAAATCACTTTTGGAAAGATTCATCAAATGACGTTGATCATAAATTCTCAAAATTTCTCTTTCACCTGTAGGATAATAATCATCAGCTTCAACCATCACAGCTTCACCAGATTTTGAATCTACACCCCAACTTTTCATATTTCCCAAAACATTATGTGGCATAGACTTCATCGGTATCTGCTGAACGCACTTGACAGCTGGATAGACTTTACGTCTTCTTCTCATACCAGTTCGCTGACTCCTTTCCTTCAACTTGATAGTTTTTCCATTCCTTGGCTTTATCATATCAAACTTCTTTGATTTAACCTCAGTCTTGATAATTCTTTCAACGCGATTAGCATAATCATCATTACTTGGGTTAACTAAATCCAATCTAGCCAATTCTTGAACTTCATATTTAGGTAAGGAACTAAATACATCCAACTTCTTTTCAAAATACTGTACTCCATCATATCGTTTGATAGCAAAAAGTTTCAACTCTTCATCATAATACCAACCGATAATTCCTCTCTTAAGCGCACGTTTTCCTGTAATATCAACTTCTTTCATAACTCATGGCTTTTTCTCTTTCTTCTTTTTCAGCATTTCTTGGATAAACATCGGATTACCAACTAGATGTTTAACCTTTTCATCAAATTCTTCAATATCTTCAGAATCTGTATCTGTTGATTCATTTTCAAACGCATCCAAATCAATAACAGATTCTCCATCTTCATCTCTGAAAACAAATTCTGTCGTTGTTGGACTGACGACATGCTCATCAATATTCCCCTTAGGAACAACATCTCCATCTTTCTCAAATTCAGAAACTGAAGTCCAATCATCAGGAAGTAAAAATTCACCTTCTTCCAGATCATAATCGATTTTTTCATCAATTTCATCAAGAAGATCATCATCTTCAGAATCACTTAATTCTAGCATTTCCATACCTATACAAATAAAGTTAATAATATAAATTCTTTCATTGATTTCTCTGAATCAATCTAAGAATTTCTTTATTATCTCAATTGTATTTACAATATCTATAACTAACAAATCTTTATTGATTACCCTGAATCAAACTAAGATTTCAAAAATACTTAACAAATATTAATTAAATTTAAACCCTAATATATTGTGAATATTCACCAAACATTTCAGCTTACAATTTAATTAACTTATATAATTTTTAAAACTTAATTGAACTGTTATATTAACAAAAACTTAACTTTCAATTCTAATTTTTAAATTATATATTATCTGTCTAGTTCAAATTATCACATCTTTAACTTGTCAGTTATACAAACTCTCAAGTCTAAAATGTCTAAGTTAAAATAAATTTTGACCGCTGATATAAATCAGAACACGCCGCACGACTACTCAACGAGTCGGAAGTCTTTCGATCACATTTTCATTTAACTTTTTAGAACATATAACTTATATAATTTCTAATATATTTAACTTATTATTACAATATCAAGCCGAATATATTACCAAAAATATTTAAGTTACAATTATTCATTTACAATCTAAGTACAAATAACTACACAAGTCTAAGTTGTCTTACCAGCTTCACCTGTACCAGCAACACTTGTACCAACACCATCACCAGCAGACGTAGACTCCCCCTAAGCAGTAGCTCGCTCACCAGTCTTAGAAGGACCAGTCGGCTCACTTTCTTTCTGTGAATCAGGATCATCATCTTCATCTTGTCTCTGCTTCTTTCTCAGCTCATCTTCCTTGCAGGCTTCATGATATGCCAGAATCTCCCCCTGAGACGGCTTGTCCTTCGTCAACTCTAACACTAAACGCTCAAGTCGATCAAGCTTTCTCTGGTTATCTTCGGCATCTCTAAGCAACATCTTGTGTGCTTTCAGCGGTGTAGCATAAGCCTCACCTTGAGCCATAAATTCCTTAGCAAGAATAACATGCTTATCTTCAACTGCCTGAAGTCGAGATTCCAAGCTGGAAATTCTTTCAGAAGCTTTCACTGGTTTTTGTGTAGGTTGTTCAGGTTGTGTAGTAGACTGTGTAGATGCAGACTGTAATGATTGTGAAAACAGTTGCTCAAAAGCATCACTCAACAGTCCAGCCGCAACACGACTAGCTTTGGTAGTCCCAAAACGTACAGTAGAAGTAGCAGGTACCTATAACAACTTAGATCAGTAAAAGTAACAGAATAAACTGTCGCAATCTCCGATTAAGCATGCTATAGTAAGAAAAATAGGCTTTAGATGTACGTGCAGTCGGTCGTTGCATCGTAGGTTTAACCCTAGGAGGCTGTCTATCCCTAGCAACTGGCATATTTCCAATCATAAGCTCTGGAGTAGATGTTCTAACACGCTTATGACGTGTAATCCTAAGAGGTTGAACCTCTTCATCATCATCCTTATCCTCATCCACTAGCTTACGCTTGCCTCTCTCAGTCGGTTCTACAACCCTCAGCTCATCATCATCCTGTGTCTCCTCAGAATCCGAATCAGATGCTGTATCACCATCTTTCCTAGAAGGAACAGATGGACCAGCACCACCCTGATCTTGTGTACTCTCAGGTTGAGTAACCTCTAGGTCAACAACTTCAGGAGCCTATTCATGAGTAAGCACATATAATGATAAGAAACATAGAAAATTAGCAACTGAATTATAATCTATAAAAGATAACATACCTTGAACTGATCAATCGCAACTAAAACTGGATCATGAGCATCATCATTCTGTATCAGAACCTCATGAAGAACTTCTGCTGCTAACTCAGGTAATACCTGCTCACCTTGTTGTGCAGCCTGATGTATAACATCCTCAATAAGCTCTTGTTGCTCAGCTGCTTGTGGAGGTGGAACTGGAGGTTGTTGTTGTTGTGCTTGAGCTTGAGGTTGAGCTCCGGCATCCAACCATCCATGATTCGGTGGAGCAACATAGTTTTCATCAAGAAGATGACCAAAAAGATCAGCAGATTCAGGCTTGATCTGATCTTTACGCTTGGATTGCTGAAAACAAGCGTTATAGCCTCTCAAAGCGATGGTCTCAACTTGAAAATCAGGCTCAAAAGGCGGTAAATTAGGAACACGATCATGAATCAAGAGCATACAGAATCTTGGATACAAAATGAACTGCGTGCGTGCAGCTCCAGTGATTTGTCCCCGAAAAGAATTGAAAATATAAGAAGAGAAACTGAATAGTTTATTGTAAACCAACGACAAAAGAGCAGATAGTAGCTCTGGACTCAGCTCGTCAAGGCCGGATTTCTTGTTCCCAAAGATAGAAACAATAACAGTGAAAAGAAATCTCCATTGGCCTATAACAAACGCCTTGATAAACTGGCGACCTCTCCTTGGTCCAGAATTTCCAGTACGACCAAGAGCACCCTCAATAAAATCATCAGAATAAGCGTCAGTACCAGCATCTTGCTCAACAGTACCTAAACGCAACAGCTGTCGAAGATCATTAGCTGTAAAGGCAATCGGATGCTGATTTACCGTAGTACGAATGGTCGGAGGGTTAGCTGCCCCATCATACTCAATGTTTGTCCAGAATTGAGTCAGAAGATCTTTGGACAACGGTGGTGACTCTGTAATAGCATATCGAATCCTTGATCGTGCTAAATATGTCAAAATTTGCTCGAAACGCGCAGCACCACGCTCGTTTAGGTCTAAGTTGACCAATATGTTATGACCCTTCTCGAAAGATCGATTAGCCATATCTGTAATTCAAAATTACACAAATAGCAAAAGATTAGAGTAACTAACATTAGATAATCTTAACTTTAACGTATTATGATCAAAAAGATCATCAAACGTCTAAGTATACTATCAACTAATAACGTAATTCACTGAAACTTAATTGAACAATTATATTCTGTAAATTATATATAAAGTCCGTTAGTTAAAACACAATTTAAGTTATCATACCGCCGACAATGATCGGGACGCGCTGCTCGACTACGCTATGAGTCGGAAGACTTTCGATATGAAATAACTTAAAGTGTTAAATTATTACACATATTTAAATTATAACATAATTTCGTAAGTCTAAACTTGTTAATTATTTGTAACCAAACGATTCCCAAAACGAAAACAAGTTATTATTGAAAAATTATAAAATTTACTTAATTTTACAAAGTCAACTGAAGTCAACAAGTTAAATTCAGTTCTCAAAGTCAAACAAAGTCAATTATAAATTTCAAGTAGCAACAATTAAATAGGTCAACTCGCTTCGCAGAAAGTCTGCGAGTTGAACTCGACTCGCTTCAGTCAATCCAAGTCAAACGAATTGGGTTCGTTTCGCTCAGGTCAACGAAAGTCAATCAAGATTCTCTGCTTGCTTCGGTCAACTGAAGTCAAACGAATTGAGTTCGTTTTGCTCGAGTCAACTAACCTGATCTCGGTTCGTTGGAGCGGGCTGCGAAACGAGATAGATCTCACTTCGCAGGACGAACGGTTTAACGAAATCAAATCATGAATCAACAATTAAACGTTTTTCGAAGCAATTAAATGATTAAATCATGTTCAATAAGCATCATTTAATCATTATTAACAAGTTTTATGTTTTATAAATCACTAATTTGTAGTAAATCCGTGATAAACTAAACCGACACATTCGAAAACGTAAATCGATCGATTTCTCACAAATTACACGGTGAAATCTCATGAATCTTACTTCAATAGATGCGTAATGAAAAGATGAATAAGTTCCACGGATCGAAAATTCCTTCCTCGTTCGAAAAATCCGAAAATCAACCGAAAATATGGTTCGGTTCGTTTCGCCTAATCTCAAGTCGCAGAAGTGTCTGGGTCGGTTCGCAGAGTAAATGGGAAGTGAGTTCGGTTCGTTGACTTGTCCCATATTATACCTTATGTTCACTTCGCACAGTTTACTCACTTCGCAGGTTTGACTGGTCAAACTTACACTGTAAAATGCGAAGTAAAAACTAAGTATTAAAACCCATTTACTTTTTACAAGTCAAAAATAAAATTATTTTTCACTTGTAATTGTAACGATTGTTCAACAATAAACAGAGACAATTATTCAGCATAATTTAGTTCCAAAGGGTAATATTTAAAAAGATAAAAATAAACACCTTTATATATAATAAAGCTAAAAATAAAATAGAATATGAAACATATAAACTAACAGTGGTATCAAGTACCATTTTATTAATCACTTGAACAAAATAAAGTACATAACTCAACTGAATAAGAATTTAACTGCTTAGGGATCATATTAGAAAGAACAAGCTATTTAAAATTTATTAAAAAGTCTAAGTAGATTGTTAGTATACATACCTTATGAAATTCAAATAAATTACCATAAAATTACAACTAAGTTTATCATTTATACATTTATATTTATAAAATTATATCTTAGGTACCTTTATCCACATAGCATAATTAATAAATGCATTACTCACTTAAAGTGAATATTTTTAATTATAGACAGTTCAAGACGATTACTGGTATTATGATCCACATAAACAAATTATACTCGACTTTCTAAGCAAACACTTTATTGTTAGTATGAATATTATCAAGTGCTTCCTATTATATAACATACTGAAGAATTTCAAGTAAAACTCATAACACTGATTTTAAGACAAGGTAGCGGTTACTTAGTATAACATACACTTGAATTTTAAGTTTAGACAAATATCAAACATACCTTTGAACATGCTATGTTATCCAAGTCTGTACCTAGTACAACAGAGGATCCCTTCTAGCATAATTCAAAATACATTTGAGAATATTAATTTAATTAAAGGCTTCAGATCTGTACTCAGTACAACAAAATCACCAGTAATTAAGTTAATACCCATATTTTAACTATTTGTCAATTTATATTATACATCAACAGCGTATGGTAGTACTATCGTTCAACAATTAAGACACATGTCATACATCATAGAATAGTAACACAAGATAATAAACAAGTAATTATTTAACTTCTTAAGGCTTAGAAAATTTCATATAATTTGCCTACCAGTATATCATATGATGAAGCCATCTAATCTTTTAAATAAAATAGATAAATTATAACTTGTGGATATAGGTGTATAATCTAATAAATATAAACACATACATGATGATACCGCTGTAGTTCTAAAGTAACTTTATTTGAACCTACTAACATATCATACTTAGGACTTAAGCTTATTATTGTGAAGCTTATTCTCCTAATGTACTATCATCTTCCTAGTTTTCGCAGAAAAAAAAACTTAAACATTTTCTAAAAGAACTACTTTTGTTCTTTTATTGGAGGCGATTCCCCTCAGGTAACAAGCAAATGAATGCTGATGTCGCTTGTGAAAGCGCGTCTTGTTTTACAATTTATAAATAGAAATACCTAAATAATACTTTCAAGCAACCAGGCAAGAATACCCGATCATTTGTAAATATAGATTGGTAAGTCAAGTTCGAACACAGGGAAAAGGTGGAATATTTAATAATAGAAAATTAACAATTAACTAGAAAACAGTAAATAAGGGGTGCGTTTTAGTTCCTTGCGAACATTTTAGAAAACAATTGATTAAAATAAACAAACTTTAATAAAACTTAATTTAAAATTACCGATAAATATAATAATAAATCCTAATTGGAAGGAACAAGTAATTGTATAATTAATGTCACTTAGATTCATATTTCCCGATTGATTACGTATTGATTATCTAATTGTGATTCCTTTAGATCAACTTAATACCAAATTCTTCAATGAATACTAAGTCGAATATGAACTAGCCAACGTTTCGGGTCCAACTAATTCCTATAATCTAGGGTCCAACATGAAACACTGGTTCCAATGTCACAAGATGATCAGTCAATTGTGTGTCTTTCCCTAAATTATGCGTTAAACATTCACAACGCCTTATAATTAACTCTATTGGTATGACTCAACAATACCCAATAATTAACTTATTGTCTTGCTCATTTTAAAGTAAATTATTATTATATACTCGACCTATCAGACTCAACGTATTTAGTCATAAATCAAAACCCTAAAGTTATGACCATCAATAGTTAATAACATTAAAGGAACTCAATCTCAACAACATTATTAACCACGTGAAGTAAAAATAATAACTAGTTACCAATAAACAAGTGTCCACGAGTAATATAACCGTTTTCAATCAAATAACTTATTCAATACGCAATAACAATCGTTCCATAATCATAATCTAAGTTAAATAAACTACACAATCACTTTGGATATTCAATTCATCATCAAAACAGAAATATTCAGATTCATTATATCAAATTCTTCAATGAAAATAAAGAAACGAAATATACCGAATCGATTAACGATGAACTACGAAAGATTAGAGCGAATTATCCTCGTTCCTTAGCTTCCGTACCTCCAAACTAACCCTAAAATACGAAATTAAAACCCTAAAATACGTCTGAAACCGAAAGAAAACGAAAACCCTCTTCAAACTGTCGAAATAAGGTTTTTACGCGTTTTTATACTTCTGTGATTTTTGATCCATACGGCGTATGGATTTCCATACGGCGTATGGATTGATTTCAAGCCCAGCCCAGACTCGCGTAACCTGGGCCTCCACTGCTGCAATCCATACGGCGTATGGATTCCATACGGCGTATGGATGCTTTTTCCAGCCGATTTCTTGACTTTTCTTATTTCATTCTTTTCTTCGACTTCGGCTCTCATTATTCTTCAAATATGCATCATTTAGCTCGATTATTGACTGTTTTCCGTTCCTTTTCCATAAACGCTCCATTTCCACATCTAATTGCAAATATGAACGAAATCAATATCTATTCTAAACAAAATGCAATAAAAACATTCAAGATTAGGGGTAAAATACTACTAAAATATAGTACTTTTGAGCGTTTATCAAACATCCCCCACTTGAATCCTACTTGTCCTCAAGTAGACTATCAATTCAAAAATCAACTTCTTGGGAAAACAGTCATCTCCATTAAACTAAACAACTAAAGTAGGAATTACACAACATCACCCGTCTTCAACCCAAATGTTTAAATTTAAAATTCTGTTAATTCTAAAAACAATTATTAAGAAACTATGAGATTTACAAAAACTGATCTACACATAGAGTTATTATTCTAAAACATCAAATAGTTCACAATGATTACTGATATTGTTATCCACTTAAACAATCTATAATTGAATATTCGAGCTCAACTTATTATTATTTATGTAAATATTTCCTTAGACTCCCAAAAACTATATACTTTCATACTCATAATATGCCAATATTACATATCTTGAAATTTAATCAAAACAATCATTTTTCAAATCAAGACAGAGGTGACAGGTCTGTGCCTCAACACAACAAAGCAACATAACTTGATTTTGGTTTAGCAATAATGTTTTTAGTCAAACCATTGGTGACAGGTCTGTACCTCAGTACAACAAAGCGACTTAATTTGACCACATTTTAAAATTATGAGTTTTTAAACTCTTTTGCTCTTTTTCATTAAATATACTGACGGAGACCAGGTCTGTACTTTCGTACAACAAAGGAAACAACACCCAGTATATCCCCAAATGATTATTAATTAAATTCCCAAAAATATGGCATATCACACATTACTAATATGAAAATTAAGACATACGTCATACATAGCTAAAATTCATCTAAAAGAAATATTTACTCCTTAATTATCATTTCTTAACAGCTAAACATTCTCATATAAATCGCCTATCAATACATCATATAATGAAGCTAAATAATATCTTTAATAGCTTAAGTTTTTAATTAAAAGTGTAGAAAATTTTAAATTTAACCTACAAAGTTACAAAATAATTATCCCTAGAAAACAAGAAATTTAAATGCAAAAATTTGGTTGAAGAATGGGCACTCATAACCTCCTAGTTACTCACCTTAATAAGATAACTATTAACCAAATTAAAAAATCATATACTTATTAACAGAATAATAATGTGGAAATTTCACTTCTTTTCTCTCCCATCCCCCACTTAAAGATGTACAATGCCCTCATTGTACAAATAATGACACTCTTAAAAGAAAACGGGAAAAAGAGAAAAGAACTTAGAACAGAAAAACTCCCCTGGAATAGTGTGCAGTTTAATGACAAGGATGATACGAATTTCCCACATCCTCTCGATTCAATTATTCGTTGCGCTGAACTTACTGCCAGCATGACACGTACTCATAACACAATTCTGAGGGAACAATCAACAAACATAATTAAACAATACCAAATAAAAACAACCGAATTAAAAACAACCAAACCTAAAACTACCAATCCAACACAATTAATAAAACCTACAAAATAAAAACAGTCATAATAATAATAATAATAATAATAAAACAATAATAATAATAGTGTCTGGAATCATAAACCAAATAGGATGAACATCATCCTAATCACTGTCGTCATCCTGGCGATACCGGTACTGATGAGAAGGCGCTCCATACTCTGACTGCGATGGTGGTGGTGGTCGTGGCATGAACTCTGGTGGCATCTGGTACTGGAATGGCTGATATGTGGGTCCAGAAGGAAACTGACCAAACAACTGCTCAAACAAGCCATCCTGGTAGTCCAAGTGTGCACTGGTCTGATGGAAATGCTGTCTCTGCATCAGATCTATCTGATCAAACCTCTGAGTCTGCTGTAACTGCATCTGATGCATCTGCTGAGACAACTGATCAAACTCTGTAGCATACCCTCTGTTACGGCCTCGTGCCGTACCTCAACCTCTATCACTGCCACTCGTATCTCCTCTGGCTCTAGCCTGCCTCGACTGCAAAGTCTGTCCCACCGGAGTAATCGGAACCCAGTAATACATCTCTGCATGTAACACCCCCAAATTTAACAGTTTGCGGAAGCGACGTTTTGGGTGTTACTAATCAATAATCACAAGCACAAAGGATACAGTGAACGACTCTAAATGAGACGTTCGAAAAGTTATTACATTAATACATAAATAGTTTCAAAATACAAGCTCGAGTTCAAGTAAAATCCTAGAGATTCTAATACATAACAGTAAGTACAAAAGTAATGTATGTAAATCTCCAAGCTTGTAAATGCATGCGACTCGAGCTAAGAAGGCTTATCCTGCGGGGCATCCCTACTGATGCTGTGTACCTGAGAAGCATTACTAAAACGGTCAACCAAAAAGGTTGGTGAATCTCACAGGTTTGTAAGTAAGTAAACAGTTGAACACACAAGTAGTATTTGTAAATCATAGCCAGCCAGTAAGTAACGATCACAGGTTATGCTCATCGTTTACTTAAGTTTTAATAAGTGGGTGGTTGCAGGTTATGCTAACCGTTTGATACAATTGCCATGAGCCACCATAGTTGAAGCTTAACGTACAGTAAATATAGGTACCCCCTCATGAATGTAATCCAAAACATTCATACGGAACGAGTAAGAAACGCCCGTTTATACAGGAACGGTTCATGGTAGTGCTTGCTACCCCGGGCGGGGATTGTCAGTCCCATATGGATCCATATACTAAAACTCGCGCTTATCACATAACTAACAACTATGGTTCAGGAGGATTTCATTGGATTAGTCGTAAACTAATGCAGTTGGCATATTCGTAATCTCATACAGTAAGTACATCATGGCAGCAAGTAAGTTTTGTGTGTTCATGTAAAACAGTAATGCATCTCACCCCTGAGTAAAAACAGTAAAGTAGGGGCTGTAAGACTCACCTGAGTCTGGCAGACAATGCAGTAAGTAAGCAAGTAGTATCCCGAACTAGCAACCCTTAGCGTCCTAATACGCATAAGGTTTAGTAAGTAAATGGAATACTTGTAAAGTATCCACGCTAGTTGTTCCCAAACTAGTTAATGTCCATTAGTTTGTTTGTAAGTTTGTAATCGTTTGTAAATCGTAGTTTGTATAAAAGTTGTACTGTCCGTTTGTTATCGGTGTATAATAATAATTCCATCCATTATTATTATGTATTCATAGTAGTTGTACAGTTGTAAAGTATACGCGTATGATCGTTTGTTTGTATTACAACATGTATCGTTAGCGTAAGTTCCAATGGGCTTAAACCCCAAAGGGTACGAGTGAAACCTCGTAAGTATTGGAGTGTATGTTCGTATCAGTTAACGTGTAATCCAGCACGTAACTAGTGAGTGAACTTGTAAGTTCGTATCGGATGTAATCCCGTGTAATGTACAAGTGTAAGTTCGTTGGAGTGTAATCTCCTAAGTATTTCCAAGTGTAATCTCGTACGCGTGTGTGAGTGAAATCTCACGTTAGTTTAGTATAGTCTTGTTCGTATTCAAGTGTTGTTGTATACTTTCAAAAGTATAGTATTTTCAGGTATAAGTAGCATCGTATTTGATTTAGTAGTTGAAAAGTGATTCCAACACTAGAATATATTTTGTTTTCTGATCTGGGCTTTCTGCGACACAAGGCTTGTGTCGCAGACCGTATGCGACATAAGGTCTGTGTCGTATGGATTTGTTTCTGATTTAGTGTTTATGCGACACAATGGTTGTGTCGCAGACAAGGGTACGACACAATGATACGACATAGTCGTTGTGTCGCAATCAAGCGATAGGTAAACTTTGTGTCGTAGATGGTACGACATATAATGCGACATAAGCGTTGTGTCGCATACATTGCGACATAACGTGCGACATAACATGCGACATAGTGTTGTGTCGCATGAAATTTCGGTCTGATGCGACACAAGAGGTCTGTTCGGAAATTTAGTTTCCGAAAACGTATTTTCCGGTTTCCGTTGGGTCTAGAACTTTTATACTAGCTTTAATATGTTGTAATAAGTCCATAATAACTATTGGTAGTTGTTTTTAATGTTTGTGGCGTCGTTTTCTTTAAAATGACCAAAACCGACATTTTCGTAAAAATGTTCAAAAACGAGTTTAAGTTACGTATTTGGACATCATTTAGCTAGGGGAACATTAATCTAGCAAAATAAAAGTAATCGGAAAAGTTTCGGGTCGCCGGAAAACTTACAAAGTTATCGAAATGAAAAACCGAAAAGATAGGATTGTAGCTCTCGTTGTGGTGATCGTCGTTGCTCCTTTCCGTTTTGTGATTTAAGCTCGTTTTGTGGGTGTTTTCTTGAGAGAGAGAGTGACCGAGATAGAGAGAGAGATGAGGGTTAGAGAGAGAGTTGAGAGAGATTGAGTGAGAGGGTGGGTTTGGTTGTGTTTGTGATCAAAGGGGCATGGGGGTGATGCCCCATGTCTTGGCCGGTCTTGGTGGGGCCACATGATGTGGTCTCACCAACTTTTCGTTCCCTCGCATTTGCGCTCCGTGTGGTGTTCGTTTCCCCGGTCGTTTAAACGTAAAAATCATTTTATAAGCGATTAATTATACGTTTAAAATACGAAATAATATCCGATAATTTAGTTGAAGCATTTTAATAAAATACTTTGTTTTTAAGTTATAAAATGTAACTTTGTTTTGTTTTGTCGGTTGGTCGAGTTTTCGGAGAGTTCGGTAACGTTTTTGTTAAAACGTACGCTTTCGTTATATTATGAACATAATATAAAGTAGTAGTCAAGGTAATTAAATAATTTCGCATTATTTAATAGTCGTTTTACCAACGTCCGTATGTTTGCACAATTGTTGTTTTATACGATATGTACGAATCGTATACGCGTATATATATATATTCCATCCATATATATATATAATAAGTAAATAATGTATATAATCCTATTTCATATTATATACAAGTAATAAACACGTAATTAGCGAAATTTTAAATTGGCCCTAAATTTGGGGTTGTTACACTGCAGGACCTCCATACGTGGTACATGGCTCAATAAGAGCAAATGCCTCCAACCGGCGTGCAGTCAGCCAACCCATACTAGGCTGAACAATCGTGCATGAGCCCATCTCATCCTGAGTAGCCAAACCAAGATATCTCGCCAATCGAGTAACAAAGTGACCTCCACACAAACTACTACCATCTCTAGTACCAGTAGCTCTCTTCGACATCCACTTAGCCAACCTCCAAGGTACATTCACTAACCTCTTCCTGATAATCGAGCTCAAATAAAACAAGTCAGGTCTCGAAACTTTCTCAGGCCCCTCCTTGCGACCCACAATGGTGTAAGTCAACAATCTGTGAATGAGTCGATGACGAGGATCTCGAATATGCGTGTAAGAAGGCGTCGAACTACCATAAGCACCCTGGGCAATAAACTGCCACTCCTGCTCAACTTCCAAGTCAGTGAGCTTCTTCACAGCACCTGCAGAAATGTGGTTTAAAAAGTGAGGATTATCCAGCTCATTGGGCTCATAAAGCCCCAGTCCCAAAGCAAACTGAACCAAAGTCATCTGTCTAGGTTGTCCCCCTAGCTGGAAGAAAATGGAGTTCTTAGTCCATTGAGTCGACCTGGCATCAAACCTAAAAGTGCTGTAAAACTCTACAACCAACTCTCTGTAGATATCCTCCCTGATACTGAATAACCGGGACCAAGCATAGGAAACAAATCCAATGTTTCCATCCTCTAATACGTATGGAATAGCTAGTAAATTCCTGATGGCTTCAGCACCATTAGTAAACCCTTCTCTAGCAATCACATGCTCCAAAACATTCCAGTTAACAGCTTCAAACACCTCAATAGACTGGCCAAAATTGGAAGCCAGACGATCTCCAAACTGCATCCTAGCAGTCTCAGTATATGACCCATGAAATGTGAGGTATCTATGTGATCTAATCAATGGGTTTCCCAAAGTCTCACCTCCTCGTGCTCTCCTGCTAGACATGATAACTGCTAAACAAAACAATTGTTAATAATACTAAATAAGCAGTTAATTGCAAAAAGATCACTAAAATTTTCGGCAGCATTTCCGCTTAAAATTGAATAATCCACCATAAAGGTTTAGCCTAAAACTACCGCAACAATCAATTTCATTAACCTGAATTGCAATTTAAACAAAACTACCCAATATGCATACATGTATATACTTAAATAAATATTCCTGACAATTGCATAATCAAATGTATTATAATAACTTGGTACCATTCTGAATATACGAAATTGCACAATCACTAAACTCGAGTATTAGCAACTAGCAAACATTCATACAAACTCAAAATGAATTATTGTAACACAATTAATCAATATAACAATTTATCACATGACCGTAATCACAAACACGTGTGTACCAAACAAATATTTGCATTAATCATCATGTGGTCAGAAAATTAATAAGCACTGAATTAAAATATAGCATAATTGAGCACAACTCATATTCTCAATTACTCCTCACTAACGAATAATCCAAATAATCTCGAATATGCAATACAATTGAAAAACGAATATGACATTGCAATGCATATAGCAATTAGAACATAACTCAATCAAAACATGCCAATAATCATACGCGTATCCAAAATACCCAAAATTCTATCATAAACCCTAACTTCCAAACGAGCGAATTAAACAACGAAAATGAAAACGGGAAGTTATACCTTGAAGAGGAACGTGCGTGTAACACGAATATGCAAAAATGGCGATGAATGCGTTGCCGGAATTTCCGTTTGGGGGTTGTGGAAGTGAAAACCGTAGGTGGTTTTTTTTTAGAAAAAGGGTTTTGGATGAAAAATGAGAAAGAAGGAGGCTGCTGGCGGTTTTCTGCATTTTTGATCCATACGGCGTATGGATTCCATACGGCGTATGGATTAAATAGGCCTAAGTCAACTCATTAAACCCAGTCAACGGCCCAGTCCAGCGGCCCAATCAATCCATACGGCGTATGGATTCCATACGGCGTATGGATTGAAAAATCTGAATTTTTCAATAAACGATTTTCAACCCAAATTTTAACCCAAATTCACCACTAACTTTATATAATCAAATTTCAAACCTGGATGATAATCACGACTTCAAAATCTTCACAATTCCACACTATAAAATAACAAAAATTAATAAACTTAGAAAAGAAAAATATTCAAAATAATACTAATATTCAAACCACACATTCAAAAACAAAAATCCAAACAAACAAAAGTCTAACATAATCCAAAACAAACCAAAATGTTAAAAATAATCCAATAGCATAAGGAATATAAAAGGAAATGAAATCATGAAATTAGTTCAATGGATAGAGGACAAAGAAGCTCTTCATCATTTCAGTGACTACATTTTCAACCCCATTACCAAAAGTTGCAAAACTTTCTAAATGTCCATTGGTAACATGTTGAAGATAAACCAAATCCCAGCTGATTCCTTTTATCACCTTATTAATTACTCCCTCCGGTTCCAATACTAACTTATCACCTACCAGCTTATACTCACGATCGGGATGATTCTTCTCAAACTCACTCATAAACTCCAAACAATCTGCCACTATCCCAGCATGCTTACTCAGAAACGGTTCTTTCCTTAAACTTCTTATTCTAGTTTCAATCCTTGTAATTACCTCATTCTGAACACAAGTTAGTTCTAATCCCGAATCCTTGAAGATTTCAACCAATTTAGTGTATATTTCCACCATCCCATAGTGGAAATGCTCCCTCATAGTTAGAACCTTATTGTTATCAACTAAAACATCCAAGTTCAGTACCATATAAGTAGCCAAATCAATATCACAATGAAGATGAATGAATTCCGGGTGTGGCCTTTCTTCCCCTTCCTTAGCAAAGCGATCCATTTTTGTCACCATTCCATGAAGATAGTAATGAATAGTACTCGTAACAATGAACCGATGAGGTGTAATATCCGTCAAATGATCATCTGAATGTAGCAATCTAACCAACTCTCTCAAACCAATCCTAAATTCCTTGTCTGCTTCTGCCTTTGGATGACCAGTAGCCTCATACAGAGCCCTAAGCATACGGCCAAGACACGCGGTCTGATTTGCAGAATAAGGAAATGCAGAATGCCTCAAAATCTCATATATCTCCGTATATCTTTTCCTCTGAGCTGTGTAGAATTTCTCTTCCTCTTTAATCCTAGTTTCTAGAGATTCCCCAAAAGTAGTAAGGGCAATATAGAATTGCCTATCAATCCCATACTGACTCTTAATCACAGCTGCCTCTAACACATCATTTACCAAAACTCGCTGACTATCAGTAAAATCCACGGTGGACCTGCTAATAATCTCAGAACTGAAAGGTATATCCCCTCTAAACTCCTCAAGTGCTGATAGCAACCCCTGACAAGATGAAGTAATAGGAACGGGAATACACCCTAATTGGGTATAAGGAGGCACACTCTTGGCGGAACTAGCATCCGAAGTAACAGACTGATCCCTCTTAACCATGTTATTATCATTAGCATCACTTTCAGAACTCCTCGCCATTGGACAAACCTAAATAAAAATAAATCTGAAAATACAAAACACCACTAACGAAAAACAAGTTAGTTCACACAAAATAAACAAAAATTAAATAACATGTACAATTTTAAATAAATGTAACTCCAACCGGCGGACGGATTTCCATCCGCCGGTTGAAACTAAAACCCCAAAAGTTTAACAAATTAAAAGATAATTAGTTTCAACCAGTGAATTACTGAAAACAAATTACAAACTTAATTAACTTATTAAAACAACTTTACTGAAATTAATTAACAAAAGTAACTGTTAAAAAGAAAGAATTAAAAATTATTAATTTCTATTCAAATAAACACAACCGCTTTCCCCGGCAGCGGCGCCAAAAACTTGATGTCGCTTGTGAAAGCGCGTCTTGTTTTACAATTTATAAATAGAAATACCTAAATAATACTTTCAAGCAACCAGGCAAGAATACCCGATCATTTGTAAATATAGATTGGTAAGTCAAGTTCGAACACAGGGAAAAGGTGGAATATTTAATAATAGAAAATTAACAATTAACTAAAAAACAGTAAATAAGGGGTGCGTTTTAGTTCCGTGCGAACATTTTAGAAAACAATTGATTAAAATAAACAAACTTTAATAAAACTTAATTTAAAATTACCAATAAATATAATAATAAATCCTAATTGGAAGGAACAAGTAATTGTATAGTTAATGTCACTTAGATTCATATTTCCCGATTGATTACGTATTGATTATCTAATTGTGATTCCTTTAGATCAACTTAATACCAAATTCTTCAATGAATACTAAGTCGAATATGAACTAGCCAACGTTTCGGGTCCAACTAATTCCTATAATCTAGGGTCCAACATGAAACACTGGTTCCAATGTCACAAGATGATCAGTCAATTGTGTGTCTTTCCCTAAATTATGCATTAAACATTCACAACGCCTTATAATTAACTCTATTGGTATGACTCAACAATACCCAATAATTAACTTATTGTCTTGCTCATTTTAAAGTAAATTATTATTGTATACTCGACCTATCAGACTCAACGTATTTAGTGATAAATCAAAACCCTAAAGTTATGACCATCAATAGTTAATAACATTAAAGGAACTCAATCTCAGCAACATTATTAACCACGTGAAGTAACAATAATAACTAGTTACCAATAAACAAGTGTCCACGAGCAATATAACCGTTTTCAATCAAATAACTTATTCAATACGCAATAACAATCGTTCCATAATCATAATCTAAGTTAAATAAACTACACAATCACTTTGGATATTCAATTCATCATCAAAACAGAAATATTCAGATTCATTATATCAAATTCTTCAATGAAAATAAAGAAACGAAATATACCGAATCGATTAACGATGAACTACGAAAGATTAGAGCGAATTATCCTCGTTCCTTAGCTTCCGTACATCCAAACTAACCCTAAAATACGAAATTAAAACCCTAAAATACGTCTGAAACCGAAAGAAAACGAAAACCCTCTTCAAACTGTCGAAATAAGGTTTTTACGCGTTTTTATACTTCTGTGATTTTTGATCCATACGGCGTATGGATTTCCATACGACGTATGGATTGATTTCAAGCCCAGCCCAGACTCGCGTAACCTGGGCCTCCACTGCTGCAATCCATACGGCGTATGGATTCCATACGGCGTATGGATGCTTTTTCCAGCCGATTTCTTGACTTTTCTCATTTCATTCTTTTCTTCGACTTCGGCTCTCATTATTCTTCAAATATGCATCATTTAGCTCGATTATTGACTGTTTTCCGTTCCTTTTCCATAAACGCTCCATTTCCACATCTAATTGCAAATATGAACGAAATCAATATCTATTCTAAACAAAATGCAATAAAAACATTCAAGATTAGGGGTAAAATACTACTAAAATATAGTACTTTTGAGCGTTTATCAAATGCCATACGCCCCCCATTTTTTTTTAATAATAAGTACATAGAAATAACTACTAACTATTACAAAAATACCCTTGGAAGACTAGTCACTCTGGATTTCTCATTCCATTTAGTTGAACCAACGTCTCAAATCTTACTCTGTCGAACGCCTTTGTGTAGAGGTCTGCAAAGTTATCCGCAGTTGGAACCTTAACTAACCTTATCATTTTCTTCTCAGCACAATCTCTAATAAAATGATGTCGAATATCAATATGCTTAGTTTTACTGTGCTTCACCGGATTATTGGTGATCGACATAGTTGATTCATTATCAATCATCATAGGAGTATTGGTTATATTTAACCCGTAGTCCCGCAGTTGCTGTTGAATCCAAAGCACTTGAGAGCAACAGCTGCAACATACTCAGCTTCACATGTAGAAATGGCTACTGAGGTTTGCTTCTTGCACTGCCAGGATACTAATCTACCTCCTAGGAATTGACATCCTCCGGTCATAGATTTCCTATTCTGATTGCATCCTCCATAATAGAAATCAGTATAAGCTACGAGATCTAAGTCTCCATCAGTCGGATACCAAAGACCCAACTTAGGTTTCCCTTTGAGGTAACGAAAGATTCGTTCAACAGCTTGCATATGTGACTCTTTCGGAGTAGCCTGATATCTTGCGCATAAACAAACTGCAAACATTATGTCAGGTCTAGAGGCTGTTAGATACATTAGTGACCCGATCATGGCTCTATACAGAGTTGGATCCACATCGCTATCACTCGATGTATCTGGACCTAGTCCATGATTGACTGGAATTGGAGTATTGTAGACCTTACTTTCATCCATCTTAAAGCGTTCTAATAGCTCATATGTATATTTAGATTGATGAATAAAGAATCCATCCTTCTTTTGATCAACTTGTAATCGTAAGAAGAAATTCAACTCTCCCATTGCAGACATTTCAAACCTTTTTCTCATGACTTGCTCGAATTCTTGACACATCTTTTCATCAGACGATCCAAAGATAATGTCATCAACATAAACTTGCACAAGAAGAAAGTCTTTCTTATTCCATTTCACAAAAAGTGTACTATCAATCGATCCTCTTGTAAATCCATTCTCAAGTAGATACGTTGATAGTGTTCCATACCACACCCTAGGTGCTTGATGTAATCCATATAGAGCCTTATTCAGTCGATATACTCTATCTGGATACTCAGGATCAGCAAACCCTGGTGGTTGAGAAACATACACCAACTCTTCCAGTTTGCCATACAAAAAGGCACTCTTAACATCCAACTGATAAACCTTTATACCATAAAATGATGCGAATGCTAAGAACACCCTAATTGCTTCTAGCCTAGCAACTGGTGCAAACACTTCATTGTAATCTATACCTTCTTGTTGATTAAAACCTTGAACCACTAGATGATCTTTATTGCGAGTAACGATTCCCTTATCATCTCTCTTGCACTTAAATACCCATCTAGTTCCAATTGGATATTCTCCCTTTGGTAGGTCAACCAACTCCCATACTTGTAATTTAGAGAACTGAGATAGTTCTTCTTGCATTGCTTCTACCCACGAGCTTTATTTTAGAGCCATTTGAACATTTTTCGGCTTAACTTGTGAGATAAAGCATGAATGAAGACATTGATTAGGAATCCTTGTCTCTTTCAATGCAGTATACAAGCTTTGGTATTCTAAATTTTCAGACGTACTAGCTTTTGATTGAGTCCTTGTTTGAACCGGAGTATTAATATCACCGATGATGTTTACAATGGGATGATTCTTACTCGTTCTAGTTGAAGCAACAGGCTCAACTGGAATCTCATCTCCTAAATTAGTACCAATTTCCTCATAGACACTATGTTGTTCAGTAGTATCTTCCAAATCCGGTACACCCTCTCTAGATAACTGTGAGTTATCAATACCCATAGATATTCTTAACTCTCTCAGTGGAGTGAGGATTTCATCCACTAATATTTCAGTCAGCTCTTCTTCATTTAGAGGAGTATCTACTTTGGATTTTTGAGATCCACTAGTAGATGGTTGATTTGGATCAACATTTGTCTTGATTCCAGAATTCGGAACACTCGATGTTGAAGTATGGCCAGTATCCACATCTTCATACAATAAATGTTCAGCTATCTCTGAATCACTGACATAGTCACTAATGGGAACTTTAAATGATGCAAAAAGATCAGAATAATCAAATTGCCAATCTAAGCCCTTATGAACATCAGGTGAGTAGCTCGTAACTTCAATATTATAAACTACTTCCAAACGTCCCGTGACTTTATTAAAGACTCTTTTGTTTGGCGAATTGGGCATATAACCTAGGAAAAATCCTTCGTCAGCCTTTTCACCAAATTTAGCTTGATGTCCGGTCTTTAATATTGTGCATAAAACTCCAAAGGGTTCAAACCCTTTTAAGTTAGGTTTCTTATTGTTTAAAAGCTCATAACAAGTCTTGTTCTGCTTTTTAACCGTAAGAACTCTATTTAGAACATGACATGCTGTATTCACTGCTTCTGCTCAAAAGATGACCGGAAGCTTTGAATCAGCAAGCATTGTTCTTGCAGCTTCAATCAACGTCCTATTTTTCCTTTCAGCAACACCATTCTGTTGAGGTTCATAAGGTGCACTAAATTGATGTAATATCCCTTTGCTTAAGCAATAGATATTCAACGTTGAATTCTTAAACTCTGTTCCATTGTCACTACGAATACGCTTTACTCTCGTTTTGTAGACATTCTCAACTAGATCGAAGAACTCAGTTAGAATTCCTGGAGTTTCATCTTTTGATCCCAAAAAGAATACCCACGAGAATCTAGAATAGTCATCTGTGACAACCAAACAGTACCATTTGCCACCTAGACTTCTCTTGCTTATAGGGCCAAAGAGGTCCATATGTAGCAACTCAAATGGTGAGGAGATAGAGTTTTCAGTCTTAGATCTGTGTGGTTTCTTGTGCTGCTTTCCTTTCATGCAAGGAACACACTTATCTTCAGACTCAAAACGTTTTTGTGGTACACCTAGAACCAAACCATTTTTGGTTATGTAATTCATCTTTCTCCAGATCAGGTGTGCCATTCTCCTATGCCATAATAATGCATCTGCTTCCGAAGCCTTGGATAATAAACATGTAGACACCATTGAAGAGTTAGGAATACCCATGTTGATTGCATAGATGTCCTTCTTCCTTGGTGCCCTCATCAATATCCATTTCTCGGGAATTATGAAACCCGGCTTCAGAACTAAGGCTTCCTTTTCATTAAAGTAAACTGGATGACCTTTATCGCAGACTTGGGAAACACTCACTAGGTTGTGAGTTAGTTCTTCAACATAGTTCACATCCTCAAGAGTCAAAGTTCCATTTGAAACTTTTCCTTTTCCCGTAATCACTCCTCCTTTATCTCCTTCAAAATTGACTTTTTGCTTGAGACCTTCCTTGAAGTCTGTCAATAGACTTCGTTCTCCTGTCATGTGTCTTGAGCATCCACTGTCTACATACCACCAGCTGTCCTTGTTCACAGCATGCTCCTGCACATAACACAAAACACGGTCAGTTGTTAAGAGGGACCCAAGCCATTACGGTCTTGGTTTGTCCCTTATCATCAACAAACTTAAGCTCTTTAAAATAACCATCCTTTCCATCAGGATCTTTGGTTACTTTTGAAGATGCTTGAGCTTGTGGACGATCAACCTTAAGAGGTGAATTTGAGGAGAACCTCCTAGGCACTGAATTCTGAGCTCTATTATGATAATTATAATTAAACCCATGTGATCGCGAAGTAGTACCATTCTCAAAATGACTATAGCTTCTACCTTGAGTTCTAAACCTCGACGGTGTCATATTCCTAGGCTTATTAAAAGAATTATCACTTAGAGTATATGGCCGTTTAGGTTTAGGTGGGGAGACACTATGTTTACCTTCTCTTTTAAGAATGTTAATAGGTTTATTACCTAACTTAAGTTTGGTATCTAACCTATCTACAGTCATATTAGAGTCAGTCGGTGTCTTTTCATCAATCACTAACTTATGTGATGCTTCCGGCTTCTTGTTCGGACAACACGAAGCAACAAGTCCCTTTTGGTGACATTTGAAGCAAGACATCTGTTTTCGTGATTTATTAACTTTTGCTTTCTCATCCGGAGTGTTAGGCACTAAAGGTTTAGATATTTGTTCCTTATCAACCTTATCATCAGTCTTAGTATCATTAATCACTCCACCCGATACAAACTGTATTTTGGTGAAATGTGAAACCTTACTATTATCTGGTGATAGGTTCTTAATAACATCCTTCTGTGCCTCTGACTGTTCAGGTTCATTAGTTACTAAAATCTCAGGATTAATATCTGTCATTTCAGAATCTATAGAGTTACTAGTGTAATTGGCATTAAAAGGATGAGGCACATCATTGTATCCTATCCCAGTCTTGTCCTTTACACTACGTTGAGCTTCTAGCATTTTGTCCATTTCTAAAGTTCTGTAGGTTTCAATCTTCCGATCTTGCTCTACTAACTTCTGTTTAAGCTCAGCTAACTCTCTATCCTTATTAGCTATTGTTTGATGTAAGTCTTTAATGTTTATATAGAGTCCATCTATGATTATAGCCTTTTCATTTATGGTATCTCTAAGTGCGGTCTTATCAGAAGCATCATACTTAATTTTATTCTTAAGATCTACCTTATCTGTACTTAACCTTAGGACATCACTTTTAGCTTGTTCAAATTCAGATATCATAGACCTATTAGAATCAGTTAAAGCACTAACTTGGGATAACAGATTTTGATTTGAAACAGATAAAACACTTAATTGAGATTGCAAATCAGTAACTAAATAACAAACATCAGCAAGAGTAAGAATATTCAAACATACCCTTTTCTTGTCAGTTTGTACTTCAGCCATGCGTGCCACAAATTCATCTGGACTCATTTCAGCATTTGAATCCATGTACAGCACGTCCTCATCACTTGTCTTTACTTCAGACTCAGGCACCTCTACTCTTTGTTCTACATCAGTGGGCATGTAGGACATTGATCCAGCAGTTGTCTCTTGATCTTTAATCTCAGCCATCAAAGCTTCTTCTTCCGACTGAGCTTTCCAATCATAAGATCCATCTAACTGCTTAACCACCAAAGCTTTGGAAGCGAGAGTACTTCCCGAGCCTTGTTTTCTACCAGCTTCTAACTTAGGTTTTTGGCAATCACGAGCGAAATGTCCAATACCTTGACAGTTAAAACATTTGACCTTGGTTTTATCAAACCCTGATCTATTGCCCACAACCTTTCTACTAGTTCTCTTGAGGAAATTCTTCACTTTTCTGGAAACTAATGCTAATAGTTCTTGAAGTTCCAACTCCTCAACATAGTCCAAATCAATCTGTTCATAATCCTCGTCAAACAGAACAGGATCATTGATCTTTCCCTCAATGTAGTTCTCATATGATGCAACAAAGGAAGCAAGAACAGACAATTGCTGTTCCGTAGATTTCACACTCATAGGCATCTTCTGATGCTCTTGAGGTGACTTCTCAGTACTCTTTCCTTTAGTTTCATCACTAGAGGAGGAAATAAAACACAGATCTTCAGATATCATTTCACCATTTTCACCAGTATCACCAACTAACAATGCAGTGGTCGAACTAGAAGATGCAGTCGAAAGATTTGTTTTTCCATGATATAACCCAGGGTTCTGAACCTGATCAGAATCGGTATCTCTTGACTTTTTGGTGAAATCATAACCTCTGAGCTTGTCAATGACCTGCTCTAAGGTAATGGTAGCATATCTGGTTTCGTTATCCTTGATCATAACACCATACATTTCCCACTTAGAAGGCAAACCCTCAATAAACTTGTCGGTTTTATCCACTTCTTCTACGGTGATTTCATGGTATTCTAGCTCACTTAGCAAATGGTAGAAACAAGTAACATATCCATCAAGATCTTCTCCCTTTAAAGCTTTAAACATGGTAAACTGCTTCTTGAGAAGATTCTTCTTGCTAGCTCTCACTTGTGGACTTCCCTCACCTCTTTTCTCAAGAGCTTCCCAGAGCGTTCTTGCAGTATGAAAAGACTTCAGCTGATGAGCAATTGGCTCACCCATTACTTGACTCTACATTTATATCCATCTACTTACCTTGATTTAGAAACTTTACACAACTTGAATTAACTTCTCTTGCTTGATCACCTATTCATACAAACACATAGCATGATCAATTAACATAACCCTTACTTTCTTAACTTAATCTCATAACTAGGTGTTACTCATTAACACCTATCATTCATCACTAGTGTTCCATTCTTAATCTCATAATCACATGTAATTGGGTATTCATTACTTTTCTACTTATGATCATCAAGATTATTTGAATTCATTACTATACATACATACATAACTTCTACATACCCAATTACACATGAACATGAATTGTTTAACTAATTTAACATAAATTTAACATAGCATATAACTTATCAACATACATGGAACACTAATTTAACAAATTAACTAACATAGGGTTTATAAAACTAAAACCCTAACTTTAATTGAGCAACTAGAGAAACCATACATACCTTATAAATGCTCAATTTGATGATTAACAACTTCAATTACTTAAACCCTAGGTCAATTTCTGATTTCTTGGTTCTGGTTCTTCAAGCTCGTGAACACACACACACACATACGTATAATTTTTCACATACTGGAACTAATTAGAAGCTGTAGGATGTTATTTAATACATTTTTCATCTTACTCCTTCTAGTTCAATTCTTAACACATATGGTCCCTTTAACTTACTTTCTTTTATTTGGTTAGTCCTCTAACCAAATTCTAACCTTTTAGTTACTTTAGACCTTTAACATATTAAATACATATAAAACTGAAACATAAACGTATATTAAACTATAAAAACTTACGTATTTTAGGGGTGTTACAACTCTCCCCTACTTATTCAGGATTGTGTCCTCACAATCCATTCTTGATATAAAGCCGGATAATAAACAATGATTTCTTCTTCATGCTCCCATGTAAACTCTGAACCTTTTCTATGCTTCCATTGGATTCTAAACAACCGAATATCTTTATTTCTTAACTTCTTGACTTTCTCATCGAGGATAGCTATTGGTTGTTCAACATAATTCAATTGATCATTGATTTCTATTTCTTCCAATGGCACATAAGATGCTTCATCTACTAAGCACTTTCTTAAATAAGACACATGAAATGTGCTATGAATACTTGCCAACTCACTTGGTAGCTCAAGACGATAAGCTACCTTACCGACTCTTTCAAGAATCTTAAATGGACCAATAAACCGAGGACTTAACTTGCCTCATTTTCTGAATCTGATAATACCTTTCCATGGAGATACTTTTAACATAACCATATCTCCAACTTCAAACTCTAGTGGGAGTCTTCTTTTGTCGGCATACGACTTCTGTCTATCCTGAGCAATATTTAACCTTTCTCTGATTTGATCAATCTTTTCTGTCGTCTATTGCACTATATCTGTACTGCCCATTTCTCTTTGCCCGACTTCACCCCAACATATTGGAGTTCTACACTTTCTCCCATATAACATCTCGTAAGGTGGCATACCTATGCTTGTGTGATAACTGTTATTATAGGAGAACTCTGCTAACGGTAAATGCACATCCCAATTACCTCCAAAATCTATAACACAAGCCCGCAACATGTCTTCTAAAGTCTGTATCGTTCTTTCACTTTGACCATCTGTCTGTGGGTGATATGCTGTGCTAAGATTAATACGCGTACCAATATCATCTTGAAACTTGGCCCAAAACCGTGAAGTAAATCTACTATCTCTATCCGAGACAATAGAAACTGGTATACCGCAATTACCTCCTTAACATATAAATCTGCTAGAACTTCTGTAGACATCGTTTCTTTAATAGGCAGAAATAATGCACTTTTCGTTAATCTATCCACTATCACCCAAATCGCATCATGCTGACGTTGAGTCTTTGGCAATTTGGTGATAAGATCCATCGTAATGTGTTCCCACTTCCAAACAGGTATATCTAAAGGCTGCATTTTTCCATATGGCTTCTGATGCTCAGCCTTCACCTGTAAGTAAGTTAAACACTGCTCAACATATTTAACAATATCTCTTTTCATACCTGGCCACCAATATTCTGATCTTAAATCGTGGTACATCTTTGTTGCGCCAGGATGAATGGAATACTTTGATTTATGGGCCTCATCTAACAATAACGTCTTCAAATCCCATGAATTTGGGATCCATATCCTACCATATCGAGTCTTTAACCCACGTGAATCTTCCACGATACTATCGACTTGACCTTTAATACGTTCTGATCGAATATCTTTTTCTTTCCAAGCTTTTTGTTGTGCTTCTTTAATTTGATCAATCAAGTTAGGAATAACAGTGATTCTAAGAGATTTAACCGTTAGAGCAAAATGGGCTGCCTTTCTACTTAAAGCATCAGCTACAATGTTAGCTTTCCCCGGGTGGTACAATATTTCACAATCATAGTCTTTAACAAGATCTAGCCATCTTCTTTGTCTCATATTCAAATCTCTCTGATCGAAGAAGTACTTTAAACTTTTGTGATCTGTATAGATAGTACTCCTCACACCATAGAGATAATGCCTCCATATCTTTAAGGCAAAGACCACCACTGCAAGTTCTAGATCATACGTTGGATAATTCTTCTCATTTTCTTTTAACTGTCTAGAAGCATATGCTATCACTTTACCACGTTGCATAAGAACACAGCCCAAACCACTATACGATGCATCACAATAAATCACCAAGTCTTCAGTACCTTCTGGAAGTACTAAGACTGGTGCTTGACTGAGTTTCTGCTTTAGAATCTGAAAAGCTTGTTCTGCTTGATCATTCCATTCAAACTTGATATTCTTTCTTGTAAGCTTCGTAAGTGGCATTGCGATCTTTGAGAAGTCTTGAATAAACCGTCTATAATAGCCAGCTAACCCAAGAAAACTTCTGACTTTGGTTGGAGTTGTTGGAGCACTCCATTTCATAACTGCTTCAACTTTCACTGGATCAACCATAATACCCTCACTATTGACAACATGACCTAGAAACTGCACTTCCCGAAGCTAAAACTCACACTTCGAGAACTTAGCATAAAGCTTCTCTCTTCTTAACATCTGTAGCACTTGCCTCAAATGATAATCATGATCATTAGCAGATTTAGAATAGATTAAAATATCGTCAATAAACACGATCTCAAACTTATCAAGCATTGGATGACATACTCTATTCATCAAATCCATAAAAGCTGCAGGTGCATTCGTCAAACCAAATGGCATTACCACAAATTCATAGTGTCCATACCTTGTTCTAAAGGCGTTTTACAAACATCTTCTTCTCTGACCTTCAATTGATGATAATCGGAGCGTAAATCAATCTTTGAAAAATAACTAGCACCCTGCAACTGGTCAAACAAGTCATCAATCCTAGGTAGTGGGTACCTATTCTTGATAGTCACCTTGTTTAACTCTCTGTAATCTATACACATTCTCATCGAACCATCCTTCTTCTTCACAAATAGAATAGGAGCTCCCCACGGAGAACTACTTGGGCGTATAAAACCTTTGTCTAACAGTTCTTGCAACTGTTTCATTAATTCTTGCATTTCGGTTGGAGCAAGCCTATAAGGTGTCTTAGCAATAGGTGTAGCTCCAGGCATTAATTCAATCTTAAATTCAACTTGCCTATCGGGCGGTATGCCCTGTAGTTCATTGGGAAATACATCAACAAACTCTCATACTACCGGAATTTCATCAATCTTTGGAATTTGAATCTGAGTATCTATCACATGTGCCAAAAAGGCTTGATAACCATATGATAAATGTCGTTTAGCTTTTGCAAAGGTACATACCGGAATAGACATTTCTCTCTTTTCCCCATAAATATCTAACATTTCTCCACGAGGTAACTTAACTCTCACAATTTTCTGTTCACACTGAATCATTGCATCATAAGCCGCTAACCAATCCATACCAATTACAACATCGAATTCTCCCATTTGCATAGGGATTAGATTTATAGAAAAATGCTCATTACTTATTTCTAACCGACACCCTCTATAAACTTTCGTTACATATACTGTTCTGTCATCAGCTATTTCAACATCTAAGGGAGTGTCTAAGTCAGAAAGTGGAATCATGAAGCTTTTACTAAACTTTTCTGAAACGAAAGATCTAGAGGCACCCGAATCAAGAAGAACATATGAAGGTATTAGGTTTACTAAAAAGGTACCTGACACTACATCTGGGGTCCCCTTGGCTTCTTCTGCTGTAATCTAGAATGAACGAGGCCTCGCTTTAGGAACTTCAGTTGACTTCTTATCAGAAGGTTTGCGATACACTGAAGAAGCTGACTGAGACTTTAACTTTGGACATTCTGACTTCACATGAACAGGCTCGTAGCATCCATAACATACCTTCAATGGATGAGGACAGTCCTTGCTGAAATGACCTTCCTCACCACATTGATAGCAAACGTTTAACCCGAATCTACATACTCCAAAATGCTTCTTGTGACATTTCTTACATTCTGGAGGTACAGACTTTTCTGTCTTCTTCTCTTCTCGACGAGAACTTTCACTAGCTTTGAACTTCTTTGAAGGAATGGGACTTGATTCAGCTTTTCTTTTTGTAACAGCTTTCTCACCTTTCTTTAACTCTAACTCTTGAAAATGAGCTTCTTTCACAATTTCTTCAAAAGACTTACAACGGCTAGGTTGAATAAACTGACTGATTTCTTTCTTCAACACCTCATGAAAATGATCTATAAGTCGCCTCGGATTTTCCATATAATCTGGACAAAACTGAGCACGGTCCAGAAATACACCAACCAGCTCGTTAATCGATTCCGTCGTTTGTTCCATTGCAAGAAACTCCCGACGAATCCTCTTCAAATCTGCTTCTTGAGAATAGGTATTCTCAAACATCTTCTTAAAATCATCCCAACTCATTTTATTTATAGCTTCATCCCCTAAGGTACGGCGTTGAACTTCCCACCAATTTTTAGCACGTGCCTTCAGGAGATTAGCAGCAAAGATTACCTTCAAATCTGCGGGGCAACGTGAAGTAGTAAAAGCCCCTTCTACCTCCATAACCCACCGGTAACATTTAATCGGGTCTAAGTCCCCTTCAAAATCTGGTGGATTACAGGCTGAAAAATCCTTGTAACTGAACTTTCTGCTTTCTTCTACAATTGGAGCTTGTGGAGGTACTTCTGGTCTAACTCTAACTGTATTATCTTTTTGTTTCTGAAATTCTTCACTAACTACCTCTCTAACAGTCTCTATAATCGTTGACTTTAGAAGAGGAATAGAAGCTTTCTGAGCAATACCTATTTCTTGTGAAATAAAAGACTTCTCTTTTCAATTATCGGGTCTATATCTTGCACAGGAGACTGAGACCTATCTTGACTGCCTCCTGTATCAGTAGTCTCTATTTCTTTATTCATCTTTCTGAAAGTAGACACAACATATTAACATAATATCTTAAACATTTAATGTCTACCTTATCACAAACTTTGCTACAAATAGTTAATAACTTGTTAACATTCAATCCCCTAATGTCTCGTGATTTCCATGGATACATATAAGGTAATATGGTAATCATTGCGTTGGCCAGACGCACTAATTATCGTATTACATTAAACACATCCATAGTCTACACGCCACACTTTGAGTAAAGAATCATTAACAATTATTAACTTTTAAACATATCATACTAAATCATGCTCAACATCATTATAATTTTGGTCTAAGTCCAAGTACCCACTAATGGTGGATACCTGAATCCCTTAAACCGTGCTCTGATACCAACTTGAAACACCCCGAAAACGTACCATTTTTTTTTATATAACTTTTATATCATTTTATTTGCAACTTAGAAGATCCTGACCAACGAAGGAATCCGCAGGATTCGTTTAGAATCCGCCGGATTCAGACGACTTTCAGATACACTTCATAACCAGAATTCTTAAAACCAATCCGGTTAGCTGAATCCGCCCGGATTCCCATGAATCCGCCGGATTCATTGGGAATCCGCCGGATTCCCAAGGCTACAGCTGAAATCCTGCACTTTTTCCTTAAAACCAAATGTCGAACTTTAATTACGCATATCTTTCAAATGACAACACCTGGGAACCTGAAATTTTGCAGGTAGCTTTACCTTGACCATATAAATATTTCTATTTTCACACTTTTTCAAATTTCGCGATAAATCTTGTTTTGACCCGTTAACTCAATTTCGGCTAATTTAAACCAAAATCTTGACATGCTAAGTTTCAAATGACACCATTTCTGCTTTTAGGCTTTTGACCACTTTTCCAATATCACATTTAAGACTTGTGGCATAATTACATTTGACTTTTATCGAGTATAACTCATTTTGACTCTTTATACTATTGGTCGCCCATTTGGGCACCAAACGACCCGATTGGGTCTTTGACCATTTCAACCTATTCCTTTGGTCAATTCTCACCCAATTTACTTGTCTAAGTCAAACTAACTCATTAACATCGACATTTGACCATAACTTAAACATTTTAACTTTCCACAGGAATTTTCTCATTAAACATTCATTATTATCCATTTCTTACTTCCATCAACATTCACTTACAAGTCTCACCAAAACTGACTTTGACTTTATGTTTGACTTTCAACAACACATCATAAATGAGACTTAACATTCTTTCCAAAACATTAACTTATGTCATAACTTTTACAAAAAGGGTGTACATATATATCCAGAGCATGATTAAAAGAGATAAGACTTGTTACCGAACTAAGTAACAAGCTCCACCAAAAGCTTTACACGTGCCCTTTACCCAAGTCCCCTCTATTGACACTTGGCTCACCTGAAACATTTAAACATAACACGTAAGCAATTGCTTAGTAAGTAATGGAAACTTTAACTTAAACATAAACATCATTACATTAAGGATCCTTAAGCATCATCATGCTAACTATTACTAGTTAACATTTATACCAAGCTAATGGTCATGATCCATTACTTGGAAAACCGTCAAGCTATTGGCTCACCCATTACTTGACTCTACATTTATATCCATCTACTTACCTTGATTTAGAAACTTTACACAACTTGAATTAACTTCTCTTGCTTGATCACCTATTCATACAAACACATAGCATGATCAATTAACATAACCCTTACTTTCTTAACTTAATCTCATAACTAGGTGTTACTCATTAACACCTATCATTCATCACTAGTGTTCCATTCTTAATCTCATAATCACATGTAATTGGGTATTCATTACTTTTCTACTTATGATCATCAAGATTATTTGAATTCATTACTATACATACATACATAACTTCTACATACCCAATTACACATGAACATGAATTGTTTAACTAATTTAACATAAATTTAACATAGCATATAACTTATCAACATACATGGAACACTAATTTAACAAATTAACTAACATACATGATCTTTCTATCATCTAGGGTTTATAAAACTAAAACCCTAACTTTAATTGAGCAACTAGAGATACCATACATACCTTATAAATGCTCAATTTGATGATTAACAACTTCAATTACTTAAACCCTAGGTCAATTTCTGATTTCTTGGTTCTGGTTCTTCAAGCTCGTGAACACACACACACATACGTATAATTTTTCACATACTGGAACTAATTAGAAGCTATAGGATGTTATTTAATACATTTTTCATCTTACTCCTCCTAGTTCAATTCTTAACACATATGGTCCCTTTAACTTACTTTCTTTTATTTGGTTAGTCCTCTAACCAAATTCTAACCTTTTAGTTACTTTAGACCTTTAACATATTAAATACATATAAAACTGAAACATAAACGTATATTAAACTATAAAAACTTACGTATTTTAGGGGTGTTACAGGTGGAACGTTTGATTTTCCCACCTCGTGTTCCATCTCGATCATTTTACTTAAGTCAGACATCTTATTGTTTCAAAAATTAACAATCACAAAAAAAAATCAGAAAGTTCAGTTCGCAGAGAACTCGTCTCGCAAGGCAAGAACTCAGTTCGCAGGACGAGAACTCGGTTCGCAGGACAAGAACTCGGTTCGCAAGACAGAACTCAGTTCGCGGGACAGAACTCAGTTCGCAGGACGTAACTCAGTTCGCAGGACGAGAACTCAGTTCGCAGAACAGAACTCGGTTCGCAGAATAGGCTGAAAACCCCAAAAACGAAAATTTTAGGTTTTTGATCGACTAAACCCTAAGATTTCGATCGAATATGAACCTAAACACTTCCAGAGATTGATATTGATCGTTTTTACGCACTATTGCATGTACCAACAACCCTAAATCAACCGTTATTATCCGAATAACCTCGAACCTACGCGTATCTAGCCGTAGGCTCTGATACCAATTGTAAGTCCGTATGTATTAGGATCGATAACGAGGTTATCTTTAGGTATTAAGGCGCAGAATTCCTTAATACTAAGTTCACGGATTGTGAACGGTTGTTTCGAAACTATTAGCGAATTAGAATATCAATAAAGCTTTGTATCGATTCAAAAGAATACTAATCGATCAATACCTAGCTTAAGAATGCTTAGAATTGCGGAATAATGCTCTGTAATTCGTAGGGCAAAAGTTATGAATTGTTTAAACCAAATTGGCATATAAATATGTCTCGGTTCGCAGGTTCTGGGCTCTGCGGACCGACTCGGTTCACAGCCCAGCGAGCCCACTTGGCTCACCTCGCAGAGTTGCCCTGCGAACCCAACTCGGTTCGCATCGCAACCTTTGTGATCAACATTTTTCAGCATTTTACGATTAACTCTAAAATGTTTACCAACCAATATTTTTCATTACAATTCAAAACCAATGGTACAAACTTGATTACAATAATCACTAGTCCTATTACAAGCTAGATCTGTTGTCACAATCACATGTCCCAACATTATGGTATAATTTTCATGATTTTTCGACTTACCGTTTGTGAGATATTTGAGTTTCAAAAATGTGGAGGAAATGGGTATTTGATGAAAATGAGTGGTTGTTATTGATTCCCCTATTCTCACTCAAAATTGATGTACTCATTTGAACTCTACTCAAGAATAATAATCATATCATAATTGATTATAAATATGTATCATTTCCTCAAATTTATATATATCTTCTAAAATAAGTTTTAGATTACCAAATTTCTTAAATATAGTCATCAAAATCCATAATTATAGTTTTTACAATCTCATCTGCCAAATACAAATATGTTAGTAGCATAGTTGTAATTAACCTATATATTTTTGATAAAAACAAAAACAATGTAGAACAATATTTTATTCAAATATTCAATTATGATTTGTGAGTAGTTCTCATAGGAGGGCTAATATTATTATGAGTTATAAGTTGAGGGCTTAAAATGAAACTTTAACAATATGTTAAAATATTGGGGCCTGAGCCCATCTTCTTCCTCATCCGTCTGCAACTAAAACTCACCTGTTTAAAGCGAAGTGATCTTCGGTTTTCATCTTTTTCACACAATGATGCTTTGATTACGTTGAAAGAAGTATTATATTATATTTCAAGGTAAAACATTAGTTAGTAGATCAAATTACGCTAAATTTAGTTTAGAGAAAATTCCATAAATGGTACCTGTGATTTACACTCATTTTCACAGTTCATACCTCAACTTTTTTTTTTCAGGTTTTCCATACAATAACTTTCAGAAGTGCTCGAAAACGGTACCCAAGCCTAACTCCGTCTATTTTGTACGTTAAGTTTTACCACGTGTTTTGCACGTGAGGGTATTTTCGTAATTTTATCTTTCCCCTTATCTTTTATCCTCTTCCTCCCTCGTTACAAACACAGCTGCCACAAGCTTAATATCCATCTCACTCATGTATATAAATCCTCTATCCTTTCGCATCAGAACGTAATCGTGAGCTTGCGCGAGGATGAAACCGCTGGCGGACGCGTGGCCGGTGACGGCGGCGATTGTAGGCATCGGGAGAGAAATTAGATCTCGAACGAGGGATCGGAGTTTAGAGGACATGAGAATATGGCGTGGATCTGATTGCCCCCAGGCTAGATTGTAGCCGTTGGAGAAGAATTTTCCATGTGCGGTGGTGATGAGGGTGGATGGAGTGGTGGTTTCGGATCGTATACGGTGGATTGCGATGGTGATTGAGTCGAGTAGTGTAGGGTTTAATCGGTGCTCGTTGTCGCCGGTAAGGGTCAGGATGTAAATGTTACCTTGTTTCTCTAACGTTACAAACACAAACGGCATAGCATTAAAATAAGAAGTCGGTTAGGTCGTTGATGAATGTGTCGTTTACGTTTGAGAAATCGGAATTGGAAGGGGAGTTTGTGAAGGAAGCTGCAAAGGAAAAGTTGGTTCAACTGAAGGGGCATAGATCGGTTGGTGGAATGCGTGCTTCGATTTATAATGCTATGCCTTTGGCTGGTGTTGAGAAGTTGGTTGAATTCATGAAGAAGTTTAAAGCTAAACATGGTTAGAGGATTTGGGGATTTTGTTAAGGTTTGTTTTGATGTTGCTTGCTCTGTTTTTGATCTTTCTGTTATGTTATGTTATGATATATGTCTTGTTTATCAATCTTTAGGGATACATGAATTGGATTTGGGCAAGAATGTTTAGGTAGTTCTGTTGAATCGTTCGCATTAGGAATAGTTCGAGTAAAAAAGGGAATGATCTCTGTATTATCATTGATTCACAACTATTTAATGTTTGGATCTTTACCATCAATAATTGAATTTGGATTTAGTGAACACATGTTTCGTCTTTGTTTTGTACCACAGTAATCAATTTGAGAATCCGTTAGGAAGGTAGAGGGAGAGAGAGGCAGATCGTCAGATTGATAAAAGAGAAGGGGAAAGATAAAATTACGAAAATACCCTCACGTGCAAAACACGTGGTAAAACTTAACGTATAAAATAGACGGAGTTAGGCTTGGGTACCGTTTTCGAGCACTTCTGAAAGTTATTGTATGGAAAACCTGAAAAAAAAAGTTGAGGTATGAACTGTGAAAATGAGTGTAAACCACAGGTACCATTTATGGAATTTTCTCTTTTTAGTTTATCTTCAACCTAAGTTCATAACTGGCCAACATCCTCCGTTATTTAATTTAGTTTATCTTCAACCTAAGTTTATAGTAATTAGAGGAAGGACCGGCAATGAAACGAAATTTCAGGTCAAGGGATCAAATCCGCACAATACTCAACCCGAGTACTGGGCTCGTAATATAGAGACAACCACAGGGACTAGCAATGTAATTTACTCAAACATTTATAAATGAATCTATCTTTATAACTAAGGGAGGAGACCCATAATTATTTGTCAAATATTTACCCATGCCACATCATACAAATCCTATGTGTCATCACCATATAAAATAAATTGATGATGTGGATTTTCCTACAATTTTTATTCCAAATAAGGTAATATTCAATGAAAAATTATATTATAACTATTTTCATTTAATAAGGTAATTAATAAAATTAAATTATAACCATTTAAATTTAAAATAATGTGTCATGTGCTAACACTTACAATTTTTTTATTATAGTCCAAACTCATGACATCCTTTAATCTATTTTTTCTTTCTAATTTTGTTTATAAAATCTTTTAGTTTTTTTATCTTACTCTTAACTCTTCTTTCTTTAACTTTCTCTAAGTCTCTCTTTTTAAAAAAATAAATAAATAAACTTTTAGTAAGTTATGAGAACTTATTTTTAATGTAATTATATCTTTCATTAAAGTTTTGTTAATTTGAAATTTATTATTATCATCTCACAGAATAAGGGAATTCAATTTTCAATATTTAGTAACTGAATACAAACTTTATGGACAGGCAGATCAAGTTCATCATCTCTTTTTTAAAGAGTTTTTTTTTCTATTTTTTTTAGATCACACAACTCAATTACAAATCAGTATCCAAATGGTAAGACGTGTACTTGTATTAATTTTATATTACTTTTCAAATATATTATTTGATTGTTGTAGATTGATTTATGTTTTGTACATATATATGCATATTAGTTATTCAATAAAATGTCTAAATTGTTATGGTAATTGTTGCAATTTATTTTTTTCCAAGACTATTAACATACACATTGTTTATCGGATTGTTGCAATGTTAACATATTATAACTACATGAAACGAAAAGGTCACAATGACTAGAAAATTATTTTTAGCTACAAAAATGTCAATTTATAACATACATATATTTGTTAACCTTCCCATTTCATTGATATATCGTGGGGGAAAAATGTTATTATTTCATTTTTGAGGGGTTAAAGTATCACTAATAACGATAAAAAACGTTTCTCTCATAATCTAAAGTTTCCCCCATTTCATATACCGTTTTGACTTATGATTCACATATTACGACATTTTATAATGCTAGCCGTGCATCGCACGGGTTTAACACTAGTTAACAAATATAAAAAGAGGTACTTTCAATTAAAAGAAAAAGTTTTTCGGAGTAGATCTTTGTTGTTGTTAAAGAAAAATACATCTTCAATTGACATTGACCTTTCGAGAAATACTAAAGTCACACAAATTTTACAAATAAAAACCCAGAAAATGATGTGGGCATGGAGATAAACCAATCAAAATTTTTTTTTTTTTTTGTCTCTCTTGCTTCAAATGATTGGTTCATATCATTGTATGAATGTTCTTTATTGTAAAATTTTTGTGACTATAACATTTCTCCAACCTTTTTAAGAATGGACCGTGACTCCATGAGTCGTACGGCCTAATATTTTACTAGTAATTTTATAAAAATAATCGAAATTGTTTTTACACACCTGTTTACCTACATAATTATAGTCGGTCGTGTTTGTTCTATGATGCCAATAAACAAACTAATTCAAAATTTAAACTTTTGATATTAATATATGGTATTGGTTCCCGAACGGAAACCAACTTTTGAACGGAAGTGAACGGCAATTGGAATTTTTTAAAAAGGAATTTTTTAAAGTGTTCGTTATCATTTTTTAACCTTTTGTTGAATCAAGGATATTGTTAGTTGATGTTTATGTTCATTTTTGTGAGAGAAGAGTAGTATTTAACTTGAAGCTGTGATGCACTTTTTTTTATCTATTATGATGAAATTAAAATCTGCTATGATGCATTATTTTTTTTACTCTGTAATGCATTATGTTTTACTCTTTGATGCACCATTTTTTACAATGTGATGTATGTACATTTTTATCTATTACGATGAACCTTACTATCTTCTATGATGCACCATTTTTTTACTTTGTAATGCATTATGTTTTTACTATATGATGTACCATTTTTTACAATGTGATGTACCATCTTTATGCATATTTTTATCTATTACGATGAACATTAATATCTGTTATGATGCACCATTTTTACTCTGTAATACATCATGTTTTTAATCTTTGATGCACCGTTTTTGCATTGTGATGTACCAGTTTTACTTTGTGATGCACATTTTTCGTCAATGTTATAATAACAGCAGCAGCTATCCAAAAAGTTGATATTAATTACGAAAATGCCACCGCATCATTTTGATCCGTAGATTAGATCTATTTTTTGAAATTGACGGATGTGATCTTTTTGCTGTCTCCTTCTCTCCTTTTTTGCCTTCCTCCCTCGAACCACACCCATAATATGGTATACAAATATCTCATTGAAAATCAATAAATTTATTGGTACTTTCGTACTTAAATACCATTTTATGTGAGTAAGAACAATTAAAAAATGTTGTTCATAAGTCTATAATAACATTTCACGTAGATGCTTGAATTGTACGAGAGGTTGATACTACATTCATCATAATATTTAATTTGATAGACCATGGATGGATCCCAATATTTATTTTTTCCTTTTTAACACATAATATCAATTTGTTTGGATATTTTGAGATACCGGAAAACTGATTGAATTTTGAGGGGGGTTAGATGTAAATAAAGGAACTATCCTGAAGTAGGGCTGACAATTTTCGACACGATCCGAAACATAACTCGAGACCGACTCGAAAATTATCAGGTTGGGTCAGGATTTTTTGACCCACTGACCCACCAACCCGAAACCCGATAACCTGATTTGTTTTCAGGTCGGGTTCGGGTAACCCGATGACCCGAAACCTAATAAATTAAAATTTTAAAACTTTTATATTTGAGTTAATAAATAAAACATTTGAACCTCTATTTGGTCCATAGGTCCACATCCCCACAACTCACATTTTTTTCAAAATCACTTGAGACTTTAGTTATGATTATTAAGCATTTTTATGCTTATTAATGGTTATCTATTATTTTTGAGACAATTGACCTACATAACCCACTTGACACGTATGACCCAAAACCGACCTATTAATCCGAAAATAACCTGAAAACCTATTTAGTTAAATAAAAATCGAATTACTCGGGTTGAGTCTGGGTTTTGGGTTGGGTTAAAATACCCAACCGGATTATAAAATCAGGTTGGGTTTAAGTTGACCATTTCTGACCCGTCAACCCGAAAACCTGAACCTAGTAATCCAACCCGACCCGAATTACCACCCCTCTGAAGCGGCATGGGGTTGAAATGTTGAATGCACGGGCATCATTTCTAGTACCTCTCGTCATGGACCATAATAAATGGAGGGTAGGGGTGTTATTATTTGATTAAATTACTATATTGAATATTATAACTTGTTTTAAATGATTAGTCGGAGACACGTGCTATACAGCGGTAAACCGATAACAAATAATACATTCTAGTAGTCTATGATGATGATGATCAGTGCATCGATAATGCTTTTGCAAACTTAATAATTTCTATTTTTGGAATCATATGATAATTGTGTCTATTCTTTATTTTATCATATTAATCATGGATAATAATGGCAATTCTTTTTATTTATTTATATATGGTCAAACACCTTAAAATATATATTATAAATTAAAGTTTAATCGATCAATTTAGTTTAAATGATTGAATTTTTATTTATTACAATTGTTTTAACTAAAGTATTGAGTTAAAATAAGCAAGTAGATATAATTTATTTGAATTTATTAGTTACTATACTTGAAATAATTAGTGGAAGGGTATAATTGTAATTATGATATTTCACTTTATAAATATTAAGCCTAATGGCTAAATGCTTAATAAGGGATTAAGATAAGATGTATATCTAAAGCTATTATAGATAGATGAAACTTTTTTTCTTTCAACTCAAAATTATGCCTGGATTGTCATTGAAAAAAGTTTATGAACTCAAACATTACCAATAAATTAAAATATATTAGCAAGGTTTTAAAACTTGGTTTTTTTAGAGAATCGGAAAGTTGGCCGATTCCGGTCAGACCGGTCTCATAGAAAACAACAGCAGCATACATCAGCAAATTCTGGGCATAATTAAATAATTTCTAAGCTTTAAAAACACATATAATCCATACCATACACCACTAAAGTCATTCAATCCATAAATTCCAACACTAAAGTCATACAATCTAACTGAGAAGTTATGCATCTGCTTTTTTTTCTTGTTTCCAAAAACTAAAACAAAATAAAGTTATAATAATAATATAAAAACCGGAAGAAAAAAAAACCGGTTGAACCGATTCCCGATATCCGGTTTAACCGGAAAAGTCAACGAGTCAACCCGATTCACTAAATGGTCAACAACCGGCTAGATTTGAATCGGAAATGTTTCCGGAGCCAGTCAGACCAGTCCAGTTCAATCGGTTCTTAAAACATTGTATATTAGAAACCTTGTAATAAAATCATGAAGTCACCCACAAATGTCACAACCCCAAAATCGGTAATCGTGTTTATTAAACACTTAGCGGAAGCATTAGATAATTAGCGGAAGCTTTTGAGTAAACAGCGGGGGTGCTGACGTTAGCAGTATGCATTCATCGTATCAGAGCTTATGATCATTGCAGAACAGTAATTAAGATGCCATTTATATAAAAGTGATTACAAAAAAAAAAAACTACGACTTGTCGAGTCATAGAAGTAATAGTATTGTAGAATACATTTTGTCCCAAAAGTGGCATCCTAATTCATCGTGGGTAACTTACGTCCATTATGCATGCATCAATACCTGAGTCCTAATTTCCTGAAAAACATAGTAAAACGTCAACATTGAATGTTGAGTGAATTCACAGGTTTGTATATACGTAATTAAATCAAGTTTTGTATAAATCATTCATGTACACAAACATAATGTTTATATGTATAGTAGGAATCGCAAGTATTCTAAATTAAAGAAACATTTCCTATTAAATGTAAGAAGGTCATTCTTACTACATTTCAATATCGGAAACACAAGTTTAATCAAAAACATTTCCCAATAAGTAGTTCGCAGGAAATAAAGGTTTAACTAATCAAAGTAAACATTTCCTATCAGTTGTATAGTTCCAAATAAGTAATCTCAGGAAAATGTTATTTCCAAACTAAGTTTGTAGTTTAATAGTCGTTGTTAATACAAGTTAATTGTTTAGAAGGAAAAACAGGTCTATTCAAATATGATAAACATTTCCTAAATACTTTGTAAGAAATACAAGTTTATCCAATTAAGGAAAACATTTCTAAAAATAGTTAAGCGTTAGAAATACTGGTTTATCCAATCAAGGAAAACATTTCTAAATAGTTATGTGTTAGAATACTAGTTTATCCAATCAAGGAAAACATTTATAAAATAGTTATCGTGTAGGAACTCCTATCCTATTAGTTATCACAGGAAATACAGGCTTAACAATCAATTAAACATTTCCATTTATATAGTGTGTAGGAAATACAGGTTTATCATTCAAGTAAACATTTCCATATAAAAAGTTTGTAGGAAATACAGGTTTAACATTTAAGTAAACCTTTCCATTTCAAATAGTTTGTAGGAAATACAGATTTAACATTCAAGTAAACATTTCCTTTTCAAGTAGTTTGTATCACAGGAAGTACCCCTTCCAAATCAAGTATGCACAGGAAATACCCTTTCCGAATCAAGTTATACAGGAAATACCCTTTCCAAATCAAGTTGTTGTTATTTTGTTGTTTAATGGGAAATATAGACTACGATCCCTCTAAGGTGAGCTAAACCTTTAGAGTTAAAGTACGACACCTAGTACTATAACCAAACCACGACTAGTTGTTTTGTTGTTGCCTCAGTAACACGGTAAGTATACACTCCTCGTTACGACTGCCGTCGTGTGGTTGGAATGACCAACGAGTTATATCCTGGGAGGGTTGTCAAATCGATAGTACTATCTGTATACTCAGTGGCTAGAGTCACCTAGCTAATGGTTATAGGTTGTAAGCACTGGGACTTATGTGCACTACAACTACCTCATGTAAACCTAGGTTCGTACCAAGATTTGTTTTGTCTTAATTCCCAAAGTAGTTATGAAAAATCATTTCATATATTCAGTTCAAGTATAACGATATGAAAACATTTCATATATACTGTTGTGTATAATAGTATGAAAGCGTTCATGTTAATCAGCTGTGTATATAAAAGCATGTTAAGCATTTACAAAAGCAGTTGAATATAAAAGCATGTCAAGCAATTATATAAATCAAGTTGCATGTTAGAGCACATAGTTCTATGTTTTCCACCCCTGGTTTTAAAAGCATTTAAAACGAGTAAAAGAGGGGCTGTGAACTCACAGGTAGCAAGTCTTCAGCGAATAACAGCTAATAATACAGTAGTCCAGATGCGTCCCTCAAATACCTAGACGCAAATAAATATACTTTTTATAAGTACACGGACTATTTGTTACAATTAAGTATTTGTACAATTTTAGTTGGTTGGTGATACATGTGTTAAACAATGTACACGTGTGTAAGTATATACCTATATATACTTATAAGTTGAATATATATATTCGTATATATATATATATATATATATTAATTGTCGTTGTCGTATATATATATATATATATATATATATAGTGTTTATCGTTGTTGTTTATGTTTTAAAAACATAAGTACATTTGTTATAAAAATAACTTTGTTTAATGCGATTGTCGTAATCCATTTATATAACTATATATAAATTATAATCGTTGACTATAGACATAATCCATTTGTCGTGTTACTAATCTCATTCGTCTCGTTTAACTCGTCACTTATATATAAACCGGTTTAAGTTTGCATTTTGGAATCACGTGGCCCGTTGGGCTTGGCCCAATTAGTTTGGCCCAATAATGATGCCCAATAGATGTGATCCAATTGATGTGGCCCAATTACATTAACTAAATTATTTTGGCTCGTTAACAAAATACTAATTTTGGTCCATTATATAATCGACCCGTTTGGCCCAAAAAGTTATATCGTTAATTATTTGTGTAAAAATAGTGTCCCGCGGACGTGTACAATTTGTACCAAATTTTTGTATCAAAAGTTTTATAACTTTTAAATAATTCGTTAAGTCGAAATCCCGTGTCGTACATTTATAATCGTTTACGTGTTTGTAAGTTCGTATAATGTATGTACATATATGTAAATGTACTCAATGTAAAATGTATATATAAAAAAAATATAGAGACAAAAAGGTTGGTCTAAAAATTAGATTAAAATTAAAGGAGGCCACGGGGATCGAACCCCTGACCTTTGGTTTCAGAGCTTCGTGCCTTACCCAGTAGGCTATCGGCTCCTTTTGTGTATAGCTTACCAATTTTATCCTTATATTTACTTAAAACCAATTCAGTCAAAATGAATTAAATCAAAAACAGGTCACAAGGTTTGAACCTGTGACCTTCCATTTCAAACACAAACCGTTAACCACTAGGCTACATAAGCCACTTCTATTATTTTTGTGTAACCAATTATATATATACATTACAATAATTAGTAAAATTGGTGTGTTTTTCATCCCTTTAAATCGCGATTCAACACAGTCTCTTTGATCTACTCTCAGGTTCACACGTACAATTTTTGGTATACATCGTTTATATAGTTCACAATTCACACATACGCAACAAATAAATAATATCATAAGTATCTTTCATAGTTATAATAAGTTTTATAAAAGAAATTTGAAGTGGAGAAAGTTCCTCACAATGGTGCAAAGATGATGATGATTCTGTGATAACGATGATGACGATGATTATTATTATTATTATCGTTTTAGTTGTAAATTTTGTTACTGCTATCTGATGCTTCTCCTTGCTACTGATGTTGTCGAATGGATATCACAAAGAGAGACAATAATTGAGTTTGGTAGCTGCTGTATGTGTGTGTACAATGAGAATGGAGAGTATATAATATGAATTTTTGGGTCCAATATTTCAACGGGTGTGTATGGTTTCAGTACCATTTTGTCTGCTAGATATTTTTAGAATGGTAATATAGTAGGTATTTAACCCGTTAATTTCGTGTACGGGTATAATTAGTGGTACCCAGTGTATAAATCAATTATTCGTTAGTTTAATTTATATTTTAAACTTAGTAATTGATATTTATAAAAATGAAATATTTTATTAAAATCATTAATAAAATTGGTTACAGTAGAAGTACTGTACGGTGAAATTGCGTGCCAGATTTCAGTCAAATTTGGAATTTATATTTTGAAGTAATGTTCCAAATACTAAAACAATAACGGAAAAATAAATATTTTTATTATTTTCGACCTTTAGATACGTTTTATAATTGTTTCTGTTCGTGCATAACGCGTCCTAAATAGCAGTCTAAAGGTTTCCGTTTTATTTTTGTTCTAATTTTTTTCTATAATAATTTCAAACAAAAATTATTCAAAAGTATTTTGAAGTTCTTTTTGAAATTTTATGATTCGCGTCTGATACGTTTAATATAAAACGTATAAATTATTATATTATTTCAATAATATAAATATCTAATATTTGTAATTCATAATTTTCGAATTATTAATTATTTCATATCACCAACTATATTTGTCGAGTTTAATATGTTCATTTCGTACGTAATTATATATACATATAACTACAAGTCTAATACGTCACGTATCACATAGTAAGTTTCACAAAACTTTTCACATAAAAATCGTTTTGAATTCACTAATAAGGGAATTAACTCTAGGTAATGCATGTGGTTAAGTGAAAGATTACACCCTAATTGGAGGATTGTCACAACAAATTTTGCGGGTTATAATATAGTTTATTTTTATTTGTTAACAATAATATCAATTTGTTTAGATACTTTGAGATACTGGAAAACTGAATGAATTTAGAGGGGGTAGATGTAAGTAAAGGAACTACACTGAAGCAGCATGGGGTTGTAGCATAGGGTTGTATATAGTTGCTGTTGAATGCACGGGCATAATTTCGGGTACCTCTCCTCATGGGCCATAATAAATGGACGGTAGGGGTGTTATTATTTGATTAAATATTCGAGCTTTGGGTTATTTATGTGGGTTATTCGTATTTTCCGGGTTTTCAAGTTTATTATTTTATCTATAATTTCGTTCAAATAAGGGCGAGTTATTCGGGAATGAGTCGGATTCGGGTAATGTATATAAATTACGAACCAATATTCCCGTGAACTTGAAGGATTATAATTAGTTGTTCAAGAATGTAGATCCACTACTAGAAAAACTTCATTTAATGTCGTTTTTAGCGACACACATCTAGACGTCGTTTAACAGCGACCCGGATAACAACACATTTAACAACGCCGACGTCGTGCATGTCTCAAATATACAATGTTTTAAGAACCGTCGACGTCGTTCATGTCTCTAATATACAACCGTCAACGTCGCAAGATTAACGACATAATCTGCGACATTGGTGTTATGTCGTTAATCTTGCGACGTTCTCCATAAAGTCGCTATATCCATCGCAAAATTAGAGTTGCTCTTCGTGAAGTCGCAAAGCACGTTGCAAAACTTGTGTCATTTTCCATGAAGTCTCCGGTCAATATGTAAGCTTATCTTATAAATAAATAAATATAATATACAATTCACCTTTATGATGTCATCAATTAAATCAAATCTAAATAATCAATTAAGTCCCTCAATTTTAATTGAGTTTGAAAAATTAACCCCTTTTTAAACAAATTAACCCCCGTATGGATTTTTGTGTATATTTTTATATAGATAAGTATCGTTGGAGTATTATATATTTATTATTATTATTTTATTATAGTTGTTTTAATAATTAATAATCTTAAACCTTATTCTTTTTCTTACGTAAGTTTAAGAATAAATAAGGAATTTAAATCACTAGATACTTTATTAAATACTAAACTAGATTTAAGATCCACGATAGCACGGGTAACTAAATTGAAATTTTTATAGATTTAAAGTTTTATTAAATAGCACCCTTCAAATTTCTCAATTTTCTTAAAGGGAATTTACAACATAATTATCAACGAATTCTATAAAATAAATGATTCAAATAACTTTAGTATATAATTTTGAGATAAGTTTAAAATTAATATTTTCAAAATTGACAACTCTTAACTATTAGAACATCCTTATATGCTAATAATTATTAAAGATATATTTTTCTTCGCTTCTTATCTTATTATCAACCTTTTTTCCTATCGGATTTTTTTTTGTCAACTAAACAACCAGATTTATTATTTGAAATCGATGTATGATTACCGATTATATTGCTTAAGATATAGATTTAATCATAAATAATTTAGTTTCAAGCACCATTGAAAATTTGAAGTAAGATAAAATGTTAGAATTTAATCGTATATATTTTTCGTACTTATACAAATTAAATAAAAGTTTAACGGCCCGTGTATATACACGGGTTTAAAATCTAGTAAACATATTATATAGGCGGGTCAAGTGCGAGTTAAAAAGGGTTAGGCTTAAAAGAAGTGAACGTTTTGTACGGTGAAGCAGGTTCGGTTGGATCTAAACTCGCGCAGTCCACTCCTTTGAATGGTGTCTTCAGAAGCAGTACTTTTGATTTAATTATTTGTTTTACAAAACTCGTTCTTTTAAGTCACCCCTCTACTATTATATTATCGGGGACGATAGAGGACAATGGATACTTTTAATTAAAAATGTTTTATTTTGATTGTTCTATTATTATTACTTTAAGTAAATTGAGGGCATGTGTGATTTGTCTACAGGTTCACGGTTCTTGAATTATGCAGTTAATGCTTCAAGGGCTCGTTAATGTGTGGAGGTACATTTTCTGTGACTTTCTCAAGTATCCAACATTAGTTCATTTGTAATATAACCCGATTTATTATGATATTTCTGTTATCGGCAAAAGTTATTAGTAACTCATTACAGGTGCATCACTACAGGAAGCAAGCCAATAAACGTTTGGATCGATAAGTTTTATGTGTTCATCTAGTTTTATATGACTGTTAAGGTAGTTTTTTTACTTAGTAACCTTCATCTGAATTTTTTGGTTTGCTATATCATGTTTAGGTGGTTCCTGATGATTTTAATGCAAAATCCAAACTAGTATATTGATAATGAGCTTACTAGCTAGTAGATCATTTGATAGCAGTGCCTACAAGACCTAAAAACATTGAAAGTTTTGAGTTGACATAGTTTATATTTTTGCAGGTGGGGATAGATCGATGGAAATGCATCATAATTGGGTGATTTCATTGATTTATACTCTGAAAATTTGATCTGTTACACTTAATTGATTGACCCATTTGAGGCTATAAGTTTGTTTACATTTAACAATATTCTAGCTGAGTTGATTAGCTGTTATGTAAGTTTATCTACTACTGCTCACCAGCTTTTGAATATTGCCGTCTTCAAGTTTAACTTCTTCTTTGATAGAAAAGAAATTAAGGATCCATTTTAGAGTTTAACATACCTTCTGTTGATTTTGCCTAATCATGATTATTGACACTGCTTTTTGGTATGATGTCTTGGTAGTTTTTTTGCAGCGGTTGTGTTCTCCAACATAAGCAAATCAAAGATCATTGAAAATTACATATATCGATGATTCTGCTAATCTGAAATTGCTTGCTTATAAATTTGTAATGATTTCAAGACCCCTAGATTGCTCCGAGTGTGAGGGTAAAAATAAAAAACTTCTATACGTGTACTCCTATTATGTTTGTATGCATTACCATTAGCTTTCTTCATCATTGTTGCAAGCTAGCTCTATGATGTCACCTCTCAGCAGCTTGTATTAATTACCATTATACCCTTGTTCTTTCAACAATTTCTATTAATTCTTTGGTGTCAACCAAGCCCAGTTTAGTACTTTCCATCCCAAACTTGTTATCACAGCTACAACAATGGTGATCACAGCTTTACCTGCTGTTGCTATCATCTTATTATTTATTTTTTCAGATGGTATTTTGAATATTACTACATCATTCTTTGATTTACTTGTATAAAATGATCATGAGGATGTCATGTGGTCATTAGTCATTACTGAATTACAAATGTAGTCCCTCATCTATTCAACAACCTGCTACTTTTACTCAACAGTTTTCTTTTGTTGCACTCTTGGTCCAAATATCAAAGCCGAATGCCATTTGTGAAATAACATATCCAACCAAGTTATCGATACAGAGCAACAGTTTCAATTTTCAACCACCCAGTTGTATTAGGATAGAAAATTTGGTCCAAATTAAGAAGATGCATTAAAAAAGACTAAACAAGTCTATCATAATATTCCTATCTAGCTCTTCGTCTTCATCATTTATTCATTTTTACAACTTCAAACTCAGACCAAATATCAAGTTTTCTGTGGTCACTAAGCATGAGAGGGGTAACCCGATGATAAAACAAACACACTTGTAACAAACACCATAATCGTCAACGACAACAGAGAAATGGGCCAATTGTTTTGACATACAATATTATTTGATGTTACGTAAAATCAAGTGAGCACCAAATTGAGGTGGAAGAGTAAACAAAGGGGTCGGAGAATGTTCATATGATGGAGCGAGCTCAAAGGAAAATCGTTGAAGAATTTTAGATATGGCCGCTTTCGCTTCTATCATGGCAAAGTTTTGTCCAATGCAAACGCGTGGACCACCAAAAAATGGCAAAAATGAACTCGATCCGCCTCTGCCCTTTATGGCATTTGCAACCCCTTCAGAAAACCTTTCAGGTTTGAACTCTGTTACATCTTCACCCCATATTTCTTGATCATGATGAATATTCATTATAGGTATTGTTAGGTGCACACCCGATGGCATTTTCATGTTTCCAAGCTTTGTTTCCTTGGTAGTCGCTCGTATAGCCATAACTACAGGTGGGTATAGCCTAAGTACCTCGTTTAGTATCATCGTCACAATCTTTAGATGCTTTAAGCCTTCAAAATGTAATTCTCGGGTACCAAAAACTTGCATAAGCTCTTCTCGAGCTTTAGTTTGCCATTGTTGATTCAAACTTAAACAAACCATAGTCCAAACGATCAAATTTGAAGTTGTTTCGGATCCAGCTATGTAAAATAACTTGCATTCTTCCATCACGTCATCCATATTCATTCCGAATCCTTTTTCTTCGATCTCTTTTGCGTTTGATTTTAACAAAATCCCTAGTAAATCATCATTGTTATCTTCTCCTATCTCCATTGCTTTCTTCCTTTTATTGATTATATCTAACAATGTAGCTCGAAGCTCGTTACCATTTTTCTTAAACCTCTTGCTCGCTTTTGTAGGTATAAACCTACACTTGAAAACAAAGTATCTTATACTAATAGAACTATATGTTCAGTGCACGTCGTTAGGTGATTTGATCGTTGTTTTTACCTTCCTCCCGGAAGACATGTCATCAACAGTTGTTGAAGTGCGAGATCTATTTGTTCCTTTTGCATTCGGAATATTTTTTGTCCTTCTTCATAACAACTACCAAATGCCGTTCGTGAAATAACATCTCCAGCCAAGTTATCGATAAAAGGCCATACATCGACTACCACTGGGCCATTTCCCGTAACGAGCATCTCCCATTTGTTGATCATTTCGCTACAACTCGAACAAATCAAGGGGAACATACTCTATTCAACCACAAGCATTTCTTTAGATCCAAAAAAAATCTAGTAAAGTTTAAAAATGTTACTACTAACCTTGATATTTTCAGCATGAAAAGCCGGGTTGATTATTTGACGATGTTTGACCCATTTGTGACCCTCGGATTTAAGGAGCCCACCGATGACACTATCACTTACAGGCTCGGGGTGTGGCTTTTGAAAGTCATTGGGCCTTGATAATATTTCCTTTATTAGTTCGGGTTCCATGATATAAATCCTTGGAATAGGCCCAAACCAAACAAATGCCTTTTTACCTGTGAAACCAAGAAAAAAAAAGGGCTTAGTGTCTGGGAATGTACCGAACTTGCACCAAATCTCTATTGTGTGTATCGAACTTTCAAAACGCAATAATAATGCACTCAACTTGTAAAAACCCAAAAAGTGATGTACTTTGAGGATGTGTCAATCTCTGGTTGCGCCACGTGGCACGCTATGTTCTCGACACGTCATCAAAGTACATCACTTTTTGGGTTTTTACAAGTTGAGTGCATTATTATTGCGTTTTGAAAGTTCGATACACACAATAGAGATTTGGTGCAAGTTCGGTACATTCCCAGACACTAAGGCCAAAAAAAAATGTATACCTTTTGTAGTTTGGTCTATGGTTTCTATATGAAGCAGTGTTCATTGCCTTTCAATTCAAGAAACATAAGCAGGCCATTGAATATCAATGTCGTAAAATACTATATCAGACACTTGTTTTAGAATTTTGATTCTGAATATCGACTCGACTCACTTATAAAAATCATATACAATATAAACAAAGAGGAATGAGATACCATATTTGTTGATGATATGGTGATCAAAGGGCAGAGCATATGGCATGATATTATGAGAAATTGGCATGGCCTTTGATTTAGCTTCCTTCATCATTGTTGCAAGTTCTTTCAAGTCACCTATTATCGGTTTATACGAATTACCTTTATACCCTTCATCTTTCAACCACTTTTCTAACTTCTTAGGTTTTAACCAAGCCCAATTTAGTAATTTCCACCCCCACCTTCCTATCACAACCATAAAAATGGCAAGTACAACTTTTTCCATTGTTGCCACCATTTTAGTTCCTAAATAAAGAAAAGAGTATCAGAAAAAGGTAGACTTTTTATAACATCAAACATAACATTTGACAACACAAAATTTAAGATAAGAAGTAAATTAACAAAACTTCTGAAAATAAGTCATAGGCTTACCAATCTAGGCAATTATTTTTCTTGTAACTCCTTATTCGGAATCAAAAGGATCGGAAATAGAATGGAAATTATATATGAAGACGATAACGATATCTTCAAAGAAGTCGAATTTAATGAGTTTAAGGTATGTTTGTTGTATGTTCGACTAAATTTTGAGAAAACCTTCTTTCGTTATATTGCTCACAAGAGAGGCTTACATAATAACCAAACGATAGTGACCCTAATAAATCAAACGATAAAGACAATGTAATATCATTGATATGCATTGTTGCTACGTTGATGTTTTCAACTTAACCACAGGAAAAAAGACAATGTAATATCATTGTAGATTACGACATAATTAAAAGATAAAGTTTGTAATAATTTACTCCAGTTAATTACGGAGTACAAATTAACAATATGTCAAATCAAGTTAAAAGTTTTTTAAGAATGTTGATGTGACTCATATGTTTTATATTTGTTGAAATTTGAATCGAGTGTTGCAGTTTTCATTTGTTTAATCTAGTGGGCAAAATGAATGGGTCGGGTCACGCTAGATGGGTTTGGGTCTAAATAGATCCGGGTTTAGATGGGTCATTTAGAAGGATGAGTCTAAATAGGTCCGGGTCAAATGGGTCTCAAGTCGGGTCGACCCATTGGGTTTCCACCAATTTTTTTTTTATTTGAGTGAAACATTTTAAAAATATATGAGGTGTTCAAAAAAAATACCTGTCTAAACCCGTTGATTAATTGTTATACAATTGGAGATTATATTAGAGACTCATTTAGACCCATTTAAAAAAAAGGAGGGAGACCTAACAAACTCATCACCTCATAAATGTTATCCAACTTGACCCATAAATAACCAATGGGTCTAAAATTGTCAAATCTAGTTTAATCTTAACTTGTCAACTTTGCCTACATGCTTACAAATTTTTCATGGAAACCATACATGGACTTCAATTCCTAGGAGGTCACAATTAATACTACGTACTACTCTTGTTCTAGAACTCCACATATAGTTTTCACGTAATTAATATGTTGTTCTTGTGGCCCCAAACTTATTGTGTCAAGAGAAAACATACCTTAGACGCGTGCCAATGGATGTCGGTGGTCGTCTGTTGCAGCAAACGGAACCGACATAATAGGCACGGCCCGTCGGTTGCACCCATCGGTTTGACGACGGAAGAGAGAAGGTGAGAGGTGGGCCCGTTTTTCTTTTTTTTTTGTTTTCTAGTTAACGGTAAAAAAAAAAACAGTCAGATGGCCGTTGTGTAAAAAAAAAAAAATCCAAACCCAAAAACACTATATATACACAATTACATTAACTCAAATAAACACACAACTTTCATACACTATCAAAAATTTCATACACTATCAAAAATTTCATACACTTTCTAAAAACTACTCTAAAATTATAATGTCATCGTCGGATTCCGATAAGGAAGAATTCAATGCCGTCACGACAATTTTCGATCCGATCGCTAGGCTCAATAATCTTGACGCAGAAGATTCGGATTTGGACGATGATACCGAATTTACATTTCGTATTTCTCGAGCAAGAAGACGGTATTTATCTAGAGATCGAGAAGGTGCCGGACAACATTTATATCAAGACGTACTACTTTGCCGAGCACCCGACATTCCTCTAGATTACTTTCGGCGACGTTTTCGAATGAGTCGACCATTGTTTATCCGTATATGTCAAGGTATATTGTTGTACTCTCAGCTTCCATTACCCGCTTACTTTGCTTTTTTTCATCAAGGTCAAGACGTAACCGGTAGACTTGGTTTTAATGTATTCCAAAAAGTCACATCCTCCTTACGCCAATTGGCATACGGTTGTGCCGCCGACGCATTTGATGAATATTTACATATGGGTCAACAAACGTCGTACGATTGTTTGGACAACTTTTGTAAATATATTTTTCCATCTATATTCAAATGAGTATTTAAGAAGACCAACACTCCAAGATGTGCAACGTTTTCATCAAATGTCATGCGAAGTTACATGGTTTTTCGGGTATGCTCGGAAGTATCGATTGCATGCACTGGGCTTGGAGAAATTGCCCAGTGGCATGGCAAGGTCAATACACCTGAGGTGATCATGGCTATCCAACAATCATGCTCGAAGCAGTTGCCTCTTACGATTTGTGGATTTGGCACGCTTACTTTGGCCCTGCGGGATTGAGCAACGACCTCAACGTTCTTAATGAATCTGATTTATTCAAAGACTTACTACAAGATAGAGCTCCTGAAGTTGTGTTCAATATTGCCGGTCAACAATTCAACAAAGGGTATTATCTCGCTGACGGAATATATCCAGAATGGGCGACGCTTGTGAAAAAGTTTAAGCATCCGATATCAGAAAGCGATATGAGGTTCTAGAGATATCAAGAATCTGCTAGAAAAGATGTTGAACGGGCATTCGGAGTGCTTCAAGGCCGTTGGCAAATCATCAAAAACCCTGGTAGACCATATAGCGTCAACAAAATACGTCGAATCATGTATTGTTGTGTGATTTTACACAACATGATAACCGAAGACAATGGACGAAATATGTGTTCACTTGAGGAAGACTATACGGCAAACCCGGATAATATGCCACAACGATCGTGGGAAGAAAGAGTTGCAACGCAAATGCATATGGATAAGGAATTACGCGACCGTAACTTGCATCATCGACTTCGCGAAGCTCTCATCCAACACATTGCGACCCTCCCACCAAATTTCCGATCGCATTAGCTGGTTGTATTTTTTTTCAATAAATGTATTTTTTATTTAGGAATTGTAATGTTTTATTTTTATTTAATGTAATGTTTTTAATTTTAATAAAAATATTTTATTTAAGCTTGTATTTTAAATAAATAAAGAAAGTAGTGTATGGGGTCCAGAAAATGGAGATGTGATGTTCACTGTTGGCAGTGAAATGTCAATTTTGTGTCAGTTTTGAAAACTGCTGATGTGACGCTGATTTGGCAAAAAGTGACGCGTCAGTTTGTGTCATTGTTGAGAGGAGTCTTATAAACTTAATATTTCTCGTATCCACGGCCGATGTGTGATTCACCTTATATATTATAGATCGTGTATTCATGTAATTTGTTTTTAGAAGCAAAATAAATTAAAATTTAATTTAAGATTTTAGTTTTGGTTAATTGCTTAAATCCGGCAAAATATTCATTTTCATTTTGGATTCTGTCTTGTTGGAACCATTATTTTGTCTGTAAGTGTGTCACTTTGTCTGGATTAGGTGATTATTTTAGGTAACTGTTATTAATAATCTATCTACAATAAATTAACTGACATTAATAATCTCTCGTCAATAAATTAATAAAAAATGCTACTAAACATGTTCATCACACGATTTTATAATTACCGACATCTTGTTCAAAACCAATATGTTAAATAATAAAAAATTTCAAAGTTGATTATGATACTTGTTTTAGAAGATTAATTAGCAGCAAACTTACCATTATTTTCTCCTGTCTCCTTCCTTCCTTTTTTTTTTCAACTTCAAACATAAATCGAATATATATCGATCGAATTGTCCAATAGCAAAGAAGCTTTTTAGACAGCCAACGTCGAAGCAAACATCATAATCGTCAAGACCAAGGACGTACGAGCAACAAAAAATAGTTAACCTATAATCAACATGGTAAGAAGTTTGGATAAGAACTTACGATTTCAACAAATTAATAGAACTATATGTTCAATTCACTTCGTTAGGTGATTTTATCGTTGTTTTTACCTTCCTCCCAGAAGATAAGTCATCAATAGTTGTTGAAGCGCGAGATCTATTTGTTCCTTTTGCATTTGGAATATTTTTTGTCCTTCTTCATAACAACTACCAAATGTCGTTCGTGAAATAACATCTCCAGCCAAGTTATCGATAAAAGGCCATACATCGACTACCACTAGGCCATTTCCCGTAACGAGCATCTCCCATTTGTTGATTATTTCGCTACAACTCGAACAAATCAAGGGAAACATACTCTATGCAACCATAAAAATTTCTGTAGATATTTAAAAATAGGAAATTGATAAAAAGAGCCCTAAGCCCCTAAGGGCTTCCTTTAACATGTTAAGACATGCATAAAAATTTGTACATTGAAAATAATATATTCTTTGTCCCCCTGAATTTTAATTAGAGTACAATTGTTTTAAGCATGTCTAAATAGCTTAACCAAAGCCCTTAGGGCTCTTGTTAACAAAACCCTTAAAAAATACGGAGTATATTTATGTAAAGTGTAAAAATGTTACTAACCTTGATGTTTTCAGCATGAAATACCGGGTTGATTATTTGACGATGTTTGACCCATTTGTGACCCTCGGATTTAAGGAGCCCACCAATAACACTCTCGCTTACAGGTTCGGGCTGTGGCTTTTGATAGTCATTGGGCCTTGACAATATTTCGTTTATTAGTTCGGGTTCTGTGTGCAATCCTTGGAATAGGCCCAAACTAAATACTACGTAAAATATCTTTTTTATCCTGCGAAACAAAGAAAAAAAAAGTATTTTACTATTCAATTTTATTCAATATACCTTTTGTAGTTTGGTCTATGATTTTTTTTTTTTATCAAATCTACCACCATTATATTGCTTTTTAGTTGTAAATCAAATATATCAAATTCTGATTTTCTAACTAAACCGAGTTGGAGTTGTTAATATTAAATTCGACCGGGTTTGGTTTTCAGTTTTACGGTTATTTGAAGTGGTGTGCGGTATGCCTTCAATTCAGCAAGCATACGCATGCCACTAAGTATCAGTGTTGTAGAATACTATATCGACGTTTGTTTTGGAATATTGATTCTAAAATATCGACTGGGTTACTTATAAAAATTATATACGATATAAACAAAAGAGGAATGGAATACCATATTTGTTGATGATATGGTGATCAAAGGGCAAGTTAAAGCATATGGCATGATATCATGAGAATTTGGGCCTTTGATAATAAAGCTTCCTTCATTATTGTCGCAAGGAAAATGATTGATAGGTCTAAATTTGTGGGACTAAAAATAGACCTAAAGATTTGATTGGTGGGTTTGAAAAATTGATTGGATGAGATTAGGAGAGAGAAAAAAGTTCAAACCAATCAGAAAATTAAGCATACTTTTAGATCTGTAGGCATATTTAGCATTACTCTTGTTGCAAACATACCAACCCAATGCAAAAATTTGTAAGCTGACGAGTAATACATGAGTTAATGGACGCATAAATGTGCCAGTAGTATAAAAAATCTTTCTTACCCGCTCCAATTAAATGCCGACAATTTGGTTTAATTATTAAAAAAAAATACATACAAATTCTCTAAAATGTTTACCAATTTGCTCAAATGTCGATTATAATAAAATACATATTAATTCGCTCAAAAACTCAACAATTCACTCCAATAATTATTATAAAATATATATGGATACACTCAAATGCCTAACAATTCGCTCAAATAAACAACAATTTTCTCCGATTATTAAAAAATACACATGAATTCGCTCAAATGCCCAACAATTCGCTCCGGAGCAAATTCATGTGTATTTTGTAATAATCGGAGCGAATTGTTGGTCATTTGAGCGAATTAATGTGTAGTTTTTTTGATAATTAGAGCGAATTGTTGGATATTGGAGCGAACTAACAATTTTTTTTAATACCACATATCGCTTCGACTTGATGTGATGGAGCAAGATCACTGATCAAAATTGATAGTGTCATATTTACGTAGCAATACTCAAATCATACTACATAAATAATTCTCTTTAAAACATTAATGTGTCACGTGATATATGCCTAGTATTTCTTATCTTGAGTAATTAATAAGTGAGCACATCAATTTACAGAGTACAGATAAGATTGATTATGGTTAAATATACAGTAGTTAATTAACTACAACAAGATGAAAATTGAAGCTAATGCAACTTATAATTAATACTATTAATAACATTATTTCACATAACATATGGATAGTCCAAGGATAATTTTACAGAGTACAGATAATTTTCACATAACATAAGATTGACATTAACCTACATTTGAAAACAAAGTATCTTATATTAATAGAACTATATGTTCAATGCACGTCGTTAGGTGATTTGATCATTGTTTTTACCTTCCTCCCGGAAGATATGCCATCAATAGTTGTTGAAGTGCGAGATATATTTGTTCCTTTATCATTCGGAATATTTTTTGTCCTTCTTCATAACAACTACCAAATGCCGTTCGTGAAATAACATCTCCAGCAAAGTTATCGATAAAAGGCCATACATCGACTACCACTGGGCCATTTCCCGTAACGAGCATCTCCCATTTGTTGATCATTTCGCTACAACTCGAACAAATCAAGGGAAACGTACTCTATGCAACCACAAACATTTCTTTAGATCTAAAAAAAAATAATCTAGTAAAGTTTAAAAATGTCACTACTAACCTTGATGTTTTCAGCATGAAAAGCCGGGTTGATTATTTGACGATGTTTGACCCATTTGTGACCCTCGGATTTAAGGAGTCCACCGATGACACTATCACTTACAAGGCCGGGGTGTGGCTTTTGAAAGTCATTGGGCCTTGAAAATATTTCCTTTATTAGTTCGGTAGATATCCAACTACTACGTATTTGATTCTAACAAGTCACTGGGCAACTGAAACGCCCCAAAACTCGTAAATATTTTTTTTTTACTCACTTATTTTCTTCACTAAAAACACACTCAATAGGTTCCATAACTTTATTTTATACATATAAACTCGACACATAAGTTAGAACATCATTTTTGAGACATGATGAAGGGACATGGCCATGGCGATTACAGGACATGGTCATGGCATAGTGCTGGTAAGAATGTGAACCTACTGTTAAGGGACATGGCCATGGCGTTTATATGACATGGCCATGGCATGTCTGTTCAGGAACACTTGTAATTTTACGAAATTGAAACACGCATAACTTTTTACTCGTAAACACTTAGACCTTGAAAATTTGCAGGCACCTCCATAATGCCAAAATGAAACTTTCTATTTTTGTACTTTTCCAAAATACACGTTTTATGAGAAAACGGACATATAACCACTTTGCGGCCATTTTAACCACTTTTTGACTACAACTCAAATCACAAACCATGAACACTTGGACTCTAACTTTTTGCACACATGATCAACATACCAAAACAGGTCTAACACCATTGACCAAACCCACATAAGTACATTCTAACCCAATTTAACCATTTTGACCCGTTTTGGTGTCCATTTGGACACTTTTACCATATCTACCATATACAACCACAACTCTACCCAAAACCACACATGTTTGACCATTATAACTCTGTTGACTATATGTCTACTTCACATTTGACCAACCAATCACATTCGACACTAAATAACTTTTCACCACTTTGACCCAAACCAAACCAATCATATGACTTCATACTCTTGACAACCACATACACTAGACGTCATAACTCGGTTTGACTTTCAAAGTCAACTACTACACATTGACCAACATATTTAATTCAAAAACTCTTTGTTTGGGCGATTTACACAATTGAGCATCAAAACAACAATTCAAAAGAAAGAAGCATATTCTAACCACAAGCATGCTCCATATCCATGTCACTAGCTTCTCATAACCCATTTTTTTCCTTTACCTTTACGCTAGTGACTTACTCATTACTTGGCTAACATCAAGCTAATGAGAAAATCACTACTTTTATTACCAAGTAACATTTAATCACATAACAATTGAGAATAACAAGTAATTTAACACAACAACTAAATTAAACAATAAACATAATTAAACAAACATAAACAAATAAATTATTCCTGATTGTGTAAACCTCTAGCCCGCAAGCTATTCGGTACTACGCAATCACATCACCTGTTTAACCCCCGTATCACTCACCACAATCTCTTAGATGATTTCATCAACGAAAGCTCTCCATGTCTCTAACACCTACATAATCATACATATCATCATAAAAATACTTAAGCACTAATCAATCATTCACTTTAATCATATTCAATCACTCCCCCACTTTGATTACACTAGTTAAATCTTTAATTAACCACATTAAACTACCTCTTTAATCACTTTTTAATTTTCACTAATCAAACTCTTACCACATAATATTCATCATCATAATCATACTCTATAAGTATCATTAGTTTCATAATTAAACTCATTAACATCATATTAACAAAATTACATGAATCATCATAAACACTCTTTTAATAATTTATCAATTATCAACTTTACTACCTTAAATTCATGTTTTATCTACATGATTATACTCTATTAGCATCACCCATCATGTATTTAAGCTTATCCCATCATTCCATACAATTTAACATAAACCCTATAATTTCTCATAAACACTAAATCATAAATTCATCAATTTCAACATGTTATATGATTACTAACCATCATAAGAACACTTATTAACATCAATTTCATCTAATTAAAACCCTAATTTCTTATTACAAGCTTCAATTTACCAAAACCCATGAAACCCCAAAAACTATGTCAAGAACAAATGAGAAATCACTTACATAGGATAGAGGAGATTGAAAGGAAGAAGAATTAAGCCCTAGAAACCATGAATCATGAATTAGTTTGAAAGAAATTTGAAGCTAGAATCATCCCTGTATTTTTCTTTTGTGTATGGAGCTTTTTAAGAATAAATGAGATAAATCCCAATTCATACGTACATATCTATCTGAGTCGGTCTAATTAATTTACCCCTTTTTAAACTCTACAGTCTGGAACTGATAAAACCGTTTACGTTTTTCACTATATCTCATTATTTACATAAAAATATTTTGTAATAAAAATATATCCACGTACGATATTAATTTCCTGAAATTCGGGGTGTTACAACTCTCCCCCACTTATTTCATTCGTGTCCTCACGAATGGCGCTTGTACTACTCAGTCTTAACACTATCTCTACTCATGCACAAACACTTAATCATACTCTGAGCACTTCATTTAATTCACTAGTTATACCTAAACGCATACATCATTTAGTTCTACTTAAGCACATTATCAACACTAACTCTACAAGCTCTTAATCATATATCCCTTACATATTGGTTTCACATAATTAGTGAAATACATAACGCTAAACACAAGTCTATTACTTCTACTCTCTCTATTATCTCATCTTATCATAATATCTAACACGTAATTCACATTGTTTAAACACCTCTTCTCTTACACTCTATCCTAACAATCACATTAAATCACTTTGATATTTGATAACTTCAACAATTCCATGTAAAATAGCATAATAAGACTACGGTGATCAAGCGTAGACATATTATGTTACATACACTTCATTCTCAAGTTATCTCATATCATCGATTTCAAATGTAATTCTCACACAAACACATAACACACAACTCAATTAACAGTTAACACAGAATAAATAACAATTTAACAATAAACACATAGTCAAAACTACTTCACTACTTATCCACCTTAATTGCACATACAAACTACAACAATTAACTATTTAGCATAATCATAATCATAGCAATTTAAATAACACATAATGGTTTAAGTTTAAGCAATCATATCATGGATCACCTAACTCTCTTAAACCATTGCTCTGATACCAACTTGAAACGCCCCAAAACTCGTAAATTTTTTTTTTTACTCACTTATTTTCTTCACTAAAAACACACTCAATAGGTCCCATAACTTTATTTTATACATATAAACTCGACACATAAGTTAGAACATCATTTTTGAGACATGATGAAGGGACATGGCCATGGCGATTACAGGACATGGCCATGGCATAGTGCTGGTAAGAATGTGAACCTACTGTTAAGGGACATGGCCATGGCGTTTATATGACATGGCCATGGCATGTCTGCTCAGCAACACTTGTAATTTTACGAAATTGAAAGACGCATAACTTTTTACTCGTACACACTTAGACCCTGAAAATTTGCAGGCACCTCCATAATGCCAAAATGAAACTTTCTATTTTTGTACTTTTCCAAAATACACGTTTTATGAGAAAACGGACATATAACCACTTTTCGGCCATTTTAACCACTTTTTGACTACAACTCAAATCACAAACCATGAACACTTGGACTCTAACTTTTTGCACACATGATCAACATACCAAAACAGGTCTAACACCATTGACCAAACCCACATAAGTACATTCTAACCCGATTTAACCATTTTGACCCGTTTTGGTGTCCATTTGGACACTTTTACCATATCTACCATATACAACCACAACTCTACTTAAAACCACACATGTTTGACCATTATAACTCTGTTGACTATATGTCAACTTCACATTTGACCAACCAATCACATTCGACACTAAATCACTTTTCACCACTTTGACCGAAACCAAACCAATCATATGACTTCATACTCTTGACAACCACATACACTAGACGTCTGTCGCGCTCCTATCGGTCGGTCGGATTTGACTCCGGTCGTTGTTCCAACAGCAATAGAGGCGGCAGACAGTGAGTTTTAAATTTATATGAGCTGTGGCTCAAACTATAAGTACTACCTACCTTGGGAGCAAGCAGTAAGTATAACTCGAGGTCGTTCTTTTATCGGAGCGAATTGAAATGAAGCGAGTCACCAAAGATTATGGTCGCAATTAGGACGGGGGTAGGTAGATAGATTTTGGATTGATTTGGTTTTCTAATTTATCCTAAGTGCAGTAAAGTAAATAACGGAGATAAGAGATAGGGGATAAGCAGACAGGTAGAGATGTGATTGCTGAAACTTGGATAATTAGGGTTTCGGGATGATGTTCATTATAAAATTGATTGGAGATTTACCAGATAAAAAGCAGACATACTTTCGGTGTAAACGCTAGGACCCTACGTTCAGGTAAAACCCTAGAAACATATGTCACTGGAATCCTAGGTTATCATGATTCTGATCAGATCAGGCTGTTTTCAAACCCCCCTGAACTTTTGCTTGAATAAGACAAAGTCACCCTTGATTTATCTAGGGAGTAGGCATAAGGCAACAGACCGCAATTGTATTTACTGACCTTTCTTAACACCTAATCGTCTATTTACTTTTATCATGGCAAATACTGATTGTATCCTATGTATGTTAAACTGTTGGTCTGATTAGGGTTTTGCATGTCTAGGTATTATAATTGACACTACCCTGTGTTGTATCTGTTGAAGCACATACTTAACCATCGTAAATATAGACCCTCCTTTACATTCAGGCGTTCATCCCTAGGAATAATCACGGTGTACAGGGCAATTAGGCATTTCCACAGTGTTCCAAACCCTAGATGTACTAACGGTGTACTGGGCATTTAAGCATTTCCACAGTGTTCCAGATCTTAGGTGTACTGACGGTGTACAGTGCAACAAGCATTTTCACAGCTTCGATTCCTAGACCACAGTTCTAGAAGGGTCACTTCTAGGTAATTCACGATGAAACAATCCATGGCATTTCCTTAGCTTCCACGTATTTGTACTCCACACGAGGTGTTTCCAACGCTATACGAAGTACCGTGTCTTTTAAAGGAAAGTTCATAGTTTCATACTGTAACTGGAGATAACTGCATATTCATAGTATTAGGGTTGATCAGATCCTATCCTAGGGCAACAGTCACGTGAAAGTCTGGAAAGGGTGATGAGAGACTAGATCTATATTCAGAATAAGCTTAACCAGATACATAGCATAACAATTTCCAATCATATAAATGAAATATTAATTAACATCATCCCTACTCCTAATATCTACATTTCAACAATCACAATATTAAACTACTCTATAAGCATGGCAATATGTAGAATACAAACTGAAATAACATAAACCACAAACATTATAACAGTAAGTAAAGTTTAGATATCACCGGGAATACAGCAGCGTAATACTGAGGATTACAAATAGTCTGAACTTGAAAAACTCGTTACAACAAGATTACCAAGCTAAACCTTCCTCTAGACTCGAACCGTAAGCTCAACCCTAACCTTTCTCCTCTAACTCCTAAGAGTAGTGCTAGAGAGAGAAAGTTAGAGAGAGAAAGTGAAAGAAAGAGAGAAATGAGAAAAATGTGAGAATGAGAAAAATGTGTGAAGGTGTGTGGAATGAGGAGAGGTGACCCTCTATTTATAGGCAAAGCTTCAAATCTTCCTTACAACTCGCGAAACAGCACGTACAAGCAAACGAAGCACGATACAGGGTAGCAGGGGCCGTATACGGCCTTGGGGGCCATATAAGGTGTATACAAGGCCGTATACAGTGCTAGTGGGGCCGTATACGGTTCCCTAGGCCGTATACGGTGTCCGTCTGATTTCGTTCGTTGCTTAAAAAGCGCATATCTCCTTCGTTATGCGTCCGTTTGACCTGATTCTTTCGCCTATGTCTTCGTAATTCCGTTACGCTTCTAATGATGCCAACTTAACTGAAATTTGATGTGTATAGCTTAAGCATAGCCGAAATGACTTTATAGGGTCTGATACCGCTCAGTCTTCTCCGTTCTTTATCTGATTTGCATGATTCTTGATTTTCCCATCTCGATTTTACCCGTTTTATCATATGATGAAGTTAGAATGTGATCTTTATAAGGTAAATGAGGCCGAAGGATTTTGTGCACGTTTATTCGCCCTAATTTGCTTGTTATCTGGACGTTTTAGGTGATTTTTGCAACAACGCCTATATTTAGACCACTTTAGTGAATTTTAGTAAATAATGATCATTTTGGAATGTTTTCACTAAAGATATACCTAAAAAGTGTGGAATATTGCCCTTAAAAACATGACTTTTTGAGTCACATCAAGTTATCCCACACTTAGACGTTGCTTGTCCTCAAGCAACACTCAGTTAGAAAAACATTTAAATTTTGGTTTTTAAGGGTGAGTCAAAATAATTTCAAAATGATACCACTTCTAATATGACTAAGACTGTTTAAGAATAAGGGAAAGGATAAGATGATCCTTTCAGAAACAAGAAGCAATTATCATCAAGCATACTACCAATCCTCGTGATCTTGGAGTACACATGACTAGGCGATCTCACTAAAGGTGGTCACTCAATTCACTCAAAGTGTATCGGGTTTCCTAACAATCTAGAACAAATGAAATCGCTCAAATAAGCCAGTCATGCAGCACTCATCGTCATAAGCTTGGTCGAGAATCGGATCTCCACCACTTAGGTGAGGACGGTGCTAACTATCCCAAGACATTCAACGGGTGGTAGTGTTTGGTGAGGTTTAAGGGTATGGATAGTGGTATATGTTTGGTTGTAAGGGTTTGACTTATCTTAAAACTCAAAGATAGTGAAAAACTTTATTTCAGAACGGAACGGAGGATTCTGTAGCTGCTCGTCTTCTATCAAATTTTTCTTGAGAAGTTGATACTTGAAGTACTCAGCTTTATTTGATGGAACTATTTCTTTTTCTTTTCTTGATTTTCTATTTTTTATTTTTCTTTTCTTCTTCAGAACTTCTTTGCCAGAGAATTTCTAAGGATATTATAAGTTGATTCCTTCAGAAATCCTTTTCAAAATTATGATCTTTGATCTTGAACTTCAATTTCCTTTATCGTGCCAATTTTTCGCACTTTTGACTTTTAGAGTATACAGAAGAGGAAGACTTTGGAGCATATTTGAAGAGGATGTTCTAAAAGATGTTTTTCACGACCTTAGAAATTCTAAGATTAGGATTTGGGAATTTTGGGTGAGTAGGGGTTTAGTACGAGGGTTTTTTTTTTTTTTTATGAAATGAAAGGTTTAGGCTCAACAGGGTTTACTAAGCGGATCATCGATACTGAAAATAAGTATCGGAAGGGTTTTGGGCTTGAAGAGATATGTAAGAATTGGGTTTAAATCCTAAGGAATGTCAAGGTTATCTAGCTGCACCTGTACCGCGTACGGTACAAACCAATGTGGCCTCGAAACGTATGTCTGGAGCAAGTTCTAATTCTGAGATGCAAGCATCGGCACACACAAGAAATGAAAGTGAAGCATTAAGGATGAATGCTTTTAGGCTCAAGATACCTCACTACAAAATAGGGTTATATGTGCCTAGCCATGCTCCTTTTAGATTATTGTTTCTTGCTCGAGAAATTTCTACCTTATTTTCCCTATATTCCAAAATACCTTACTCATATTTTGAGAATGATTCTTTTCGAAAGTATTTAACTCAAAAACCTAGAGTTAGTTTCACAATTTAACTCATAATTTTAATTTTTTGAAAAATTTTTGAAAAAATTTATTTGAAAAAGTTCGTTTTTGGGGAAACATTTTCTGAGTAATGCTATTTTGGACATAAAAATCGTCTAAAATTACCCAAGGTATTTTATACCTAGCTATCCCACACTTAAAGGAACATTGTCCCTAATGTTCTCTTGAGTTGAGTTTTTACTGGAGGTAAAATCCCACACTTAGAGTTTGAACATGTAAGAAAATGTTTCTTAAGTGTTAAATTTGGGTTTGAATCCCACACTTAGTTATAAGCTCAGGATAGGGTATAGATTATAACAAGCTAATAAGACAGAATATATGTGATCATGAAATGGATAGAGGGTTAAGAAACTCCCCAGATAACGTTTGAACTTTTTGAAGCTTATGAAATTTTGCAGGAAAGAGAGAGTCGAAGCGAGCTTTCTTCTACATTCTTCTTGAAGATCAGTAAGCTTCAATTGGGTCATCCGGTGTCATGTATCCAATTTTATCATAAATCAAATCCAACTCTTTAAGTAGGGATGCTTATGGTGTAGAATCCCATACTTTAGGTTTTGAAGAAGCTGTAGTGATTTCAATAAGTATTTTTTGTGTGGGAAGTGATCCCACACTTAGTTCTTTGAAGTGCTTGGATACAAGGAAGTTTTGAGAAGAACGAGATCCCTCCATGAGATGTTGAATGTTTCGCAGTCTGCAAATATTGAAAGCTAGTTCGGGTTGCCTTTTTACTTCACGGATTTTCTTCTTGAAAGTGCGCCATCTCGCTTATTTTCAAGTTCATTCATCACAACATTTCTACTTATTTGACAGAAAGAAAATAAAACATAATAAGTAATAGCATAATGTAAATAAGGATAGAGTGATCAACCAACTAGTGGCTGATATAAATAAGTTCCAAAAGTAAGGTCCAATAGTAGCCAAACAAACACAAGATAATAATAATAATAATGTCTGAAACCAAAGTCAAGTGATGCAAATGGGGCAGGTCTATGAAGCTGGGGATCCCTGATCAGGTATGTCATCATGCTGAGTAGGGGCTGGTGCTGTGGATGATCCTACGACTGACTGATGGCCACTCGACACTCTCTGTCCTTCTTCAGCAGTGATAATGTAACATCCTCGATTTGGGCCTAGTAGAAATACGGTATTTTCCCCTATTTTATTTGTATTTGAATTGTATTTAGAAATAATTTGATATTATTGGGAATTGGGAAATTATAAGTCAAGTAGTCAAAAGACATATTGTGATAAATAAATTATTAATTGTTTACATTAATTTAGTTGATGGTTTAATAAAACTTATTTTCTCGCAAATTGGTTTTAGGTTCCAGACTGTAGATTTAGAACGGATATAGGTTTGACACTGTAATATGTGGAGGTGGAGGTTAGGCCGACCTAACCTCCCACCTTTCCCTTTCCACTTGATTTTTGGTTCCTTTCTCAAAGCAAAAACACACACACACATTAACTTAAAACTAGAGAAATCAAAGGAAGTGAAGCAAGCCTTGTGTTTTGGATTCAAGCTAGTCATCATCATCACCATCTTATTCCCTTTGTGAATTGTAAGTTGAATTGCCCACCTCCCATTAATGTATTGAGTTTTTGTTTGAAATTAGGTTAGGTTAGATTAATGATGCATGTATGGAATTAGGACTTGGATGATGTTTGTTTGTGGTTATACTATAACATGTGATGATACTTGAGGTCAATTTCGTGTTAAAATCATGTATTACAACTGAGTTTAGTGATTTAGGGTTTTTGGTTCGTGCTGGTGTTCTTGCTGATCTGGGTTTTGTTGCTGAAAAAGTGACGAACGCGATCCAACTTCATACACCCGGATCGCGTTAGTCAGTGTTAATTGGGGTTGGATTGGTTTTATTCTTTGAAACGCAATCCTGAGACGCTTTGCCGGATCGCGTTAGCTAGTGTTGTTTTGGGTCGGGCACATTTGTTCTTACGAACGCGATCCAGACCATGTACCCGGATCGCGTTTGCAAGTGAAAAATGGTAACAGAACGTTTTTAACTGAGAAACGCGATCCAGCTCACTTCAACCCGGATCGCGTTTGCATGTTTTAAATTGTCGAATTTGATAACTTGTGACTTAATTGCTTGTGATATTTAAATAGTATTGGATGTATTTTATGTTCACTTATTGATTATTATATTTGTATAGAACATGACAAATCATGATTTATAGACTGATTCGTTTTGTTATGTTCTCAGATAAAACGAAGACTCAGAAGGATTAGATCTCTGAGTGGAGACTGTAATAGTAAGGGTGAGTGGATCATAGACCTCCAGTTTAAAGTGGTTGTAACGATATGGTTACAACGGGTAAACTTGGTTTATTTGATGTATTGTTTATCTTGATATATATTGCCATGATGCGTATGGATTATATGAATTGTTCATAGGTCGATTGCGATTGGGTTTGGGTATTATTACTTAGATAACATTAGGGCTTTGTACATGTGTTGTCCATTGACTTAATGTTGGAAGCGGTAATAGTACTAAACTATTGGTTAGATCACTGATTTGGCCGTCAGTGATTGTAAGCGTTGCTTGGGGGCCTCCGCGGCGTTAGGGTGCCTCAAGGACCACCAATCCTCTTTGAAGCTAGTTGTTGACTGCTTAGTTGTAGGCAATTGTTAAGCTAAATTAGATTGTTCGTTATTGATCTGTTCACTTAGCTTTATGCTAATCCCCCTCATTACTCTTGCATGATATTTTGGTTTTGTGGGTGAGCAAGATGATGGGAATGAGATGTTTGATACTGCTCGCTCTGTTTTGGTCTAACTAATTAATGATTTATCATCATATGTGAATTGAATTACACTAAGGCGTACCATTCCAAGTTGTATTGAATTATGATGGAATGATACCTTGTGGATTGCATTTTGGTTGTTATATGCAATCTATGTGGTATCATTTAAATGTAACCTTGGCAATGATATTTATATTTGTAATCTAAATTGTATATGTCTAATACGCTTCCGAATAAAAAAAATATATATAGCCTTGGTGAATTTTGAGTGTGTTATAGATAAGCTTGAGCTGAATCAAAATATCTCTTAGTGTAGCTGCCGGCAGCTTCATCGGATCTGTAATACCCCACTGTAGCAGAACATCTGATGTGACCTTGGCATCCTCAAGTAGTTTCATATAGGCCTGACGAAGCATGGTCTCGGTGGGCACATCTGAAGAAGAGATCGGTCCAAGGTTCAGTAACATCCTGGAAGTGTCAAAAGATAGAGCATCCGTGCCCAAATAGACTGTGTCAGCACGGTAAGATCCACTGGCGACTGGCTGGGTAGGATGAGAAATCACAGGTGCATAAATCACTGGCTGAACTACCGGTATCTCGGTCTCAACTGACTGGACCTGCTCTGGTACTGGTGTGGTCCGGATAGCGGGTGATGGTGTATGGATGGTATGTGATGGGATGGATGTATGTGGTGGTGTTATGGCTGGTGGTGGTGGACCGCATCGGTACATGTAAGGCTCCGGGTCAGGAATACCAAGTCTCCTGGAAATCAACAGCTGATGGGAACGGCTAACCTGAAGAGCATGCAAAAGATAATACTGTGTCAGCGAGGTCACTGGATCTGTTGTGACACCCCCAAATTTAATGATGAGCGGAAGCTTGATTTGGGTGCCACTAATCAATATACAAAGCACAAAGATAATAATGAACGACCACTATATGCGTCGTTTTAAACTTGTATTAATAAAGTTAACGTTTACATCAAAAATAATATTGCACTAGCTCGGTTCCTGAAATTGAGAGATTACATGGCATAATTACTTTTACAAAATATAATAATGCAGTCCAATCTCTAATTGTATGTATGCTGACTCGAGCTAGAAATCCCTGCTTGTGCAGTCAACCTACTGCTGGGTACCTGTGATATATACTAAAATGGGTCAGCGAAAACGCTGGTGAGCTCACAGGTTTGTATGTCAATGTATAATTGTCAGAACCGCAAGATTTATAATGAATTTAAAATGCACTTAAGCAAAATAAAAGTTATACTGTCCATGAGCACATAGTCTGAGCTTAACTGATTTGTCAGGCCCAATTAAGGAAACCTAACATGATTTGCCTCCTACGAGTGCCTAATCAACACTCGTCTTCCCAAATGCTAATACATCCGTTTGACCGATTAGTGCGTGCTAACCCGGATGAGGATTGTCAATCCCATATGATATCATATACTAACATTCACGCTATAAAATACTAGAGACTATGCTTATGGAGGACTTTAAATTGATTAGCTTGAAACTCATGTAGTATTTGAAGTTTGTCACTTGCGTTCTACTTGTAAAACAAAATGATGCAGTAATATCACACCCCTGGTAAAAGTAGTGAAAATGGGGCTATGAAACTCACCTGATTCCTGATGTGTTTAACTTAATAAACTTGAAGTAATTAGCAGTGTGTTGGTGTCCAAAGACTTGAAACCTGAATGTGTCCACGACACTTGAATTGTTATTAATTGTATTGGTATCTCGAAAGACTACCATTTAAACTGTTTGTCTAACTTAATGTCCAAATTTCCCCGATTTGGTTGATTGTATTGTTACAAGTTACTACGACTTGTTTGATTGAATTGACACAAGTTACAACGACTTGTTTGAGTGTTGAAGTATGTTTTGAAAACGCGTACGGCCCGTTGGTGAATTGTTGAAATAAAAGTGTTGTTGTTATCGTCTTGTTTTTGAAGTGTTACTCTTGAAATATAAGTCCCATCATGTTCTAAAAGTCGTATGGAATAAGTATTTGAAGTTGAAAAATCTCGACACTTGGTGTAAAAATAGTTGGACAATCTGCTGTTTTATGCGTCACTATAGGCGTCACTAAAGGTGTTCATGCGACACTAAGGAAGTGTCGTGTGAAGTGTCAGATTCAAGGGTATAGCGTCACTGATCTAGTGTCGCGTGAAATTGTATGCGTCACTTCAGGAGTGACGGGTTCAGCATAACGGCGGCACTTATGGAGTGTCGTATAAAATGATTATTTCTGACATTTGGGAGTCACTTAAGAAGTGACGTGTATCATAGCGGCACTAACGAAGTGTCGGGTAAAATAGTAGGGCGTCACTGGTGGAGTGACGGGTATAGATCAAAATGGGATTATGGGCGACACTTATGAAGTGTCGGTACGGAATATAGGGCGTCACTTATCTAGTGACGGTATGTAGTGTCGGCTAATAGGATATGGCGGCACTTAACAAGTGTCGCTAGGTATGTATAGGCGTCACTTAGGTAGTGACGGTCAGAGGTCAACATTTGAGCTTATGCGACACTTAAGGAGTGTCGGTATCGGAGGTATAGCGGCACTAGAGGAGTGACGCTAGTAGTGACGCATGTCTGGGTTCATCCATGCGACACTATCACCTGTTTGACGGATTTCGAGCCAAAAACGTGTTTTCGGGTTTCCGTTTGGTCTGATTCTTTTACCCAACCCTCATAGGGACATATTAAGCTTATCCAAACAATAATATATGAAAAGTAAGTAAAAACGAGAGATGTCGGGTTTTGTCGGAAACTTACAAATCGTCGGATCAAAAATCCGAAAAGGTAGGATGATAGATCGAGATGAGGTGAGTGTTTTCTTCCAAACGAGTATGCCGATTTGAAGTCGTTTAAGGTGTTTATTTTTGGGATTTATGAGTTTGTTTGTGTTTGGTTAGTTGAGAGGAAAATAGGGAGAAAAGAGAGAGAAAGAAAAAGATAATGAAAGAAGAAAAGTGGTGGGGAGGTGGTGAAGGGATCACCTCCCATTTTCAGTCCGCGCACTGCGCTCCGTGCGGTGCTCGTTTTCTCCGTCGTTTACACGTTAAATATTTATTTTCTATGTTTTAATATACATTTTAAAATACGAATAATTATTCAGTATTTTTGTTGAAGTATTTTACTAGACATTTAATAATTACATTAAAAAGGTGAATTGTCACGTTTTGTTTGCGAAGTTGCATTTGATTCGTGTTTATGTTAATCGTTTGATAAAACTTGGATACGAAATACTATTGACATAATATTTTAAGTGCGATGACTTTATTTAAAATCATTGTATTACTTAAATCGATTGTTCACCAACGTCCGTATTTATTGTATTGAAATTCATTCGGTTTGAGACTTGTACGATTTAAACAAATCGCATAATTGTAGATATATATTCAACAATATATATATAATAATTGATACATTAATTAGCCTAACACAGAACTAATTACATGTATTAAAACCTGATTAGGAACTAAATTCTAGTCCTAAATTGACGGTTGTCACATCTGTGTAGTGAACAATAGCCTGAGCTGGTGGCTCGGCTGTCTCAGCTCCTCTATGCGGGACACTAGCATGAGTAGTAGGTGCTCGAGCTCTATCAGATGGGCCATCCTCAGTATCTGCAACAGGTGAGGATCCTCTAACACGCTTCCCAGGGAGATGACATCCTGGAATGATCTGTTTGGTGTTCTTCCATAGGCACTGCCTCTGCTCATCTACCTCAACAAGATGGATCAACTTGCAGTATTCCAAGTTGAATGGCAAAGAACGAGAACAAACAGTAAACTCCTCAGTGTGGGCCTTAGTCAACAATCCTATACCATACAGCAATCTAGTAATAATCGACCCCATGAACATGTGCCTATCCAAGTCTGTCTCATCCCAAAGTCTCTCAGCGATCAAGAAAGCAACATTCAGATTCTTTCCTCCTATGATTGCTTCCATGAACTTCAACTCTTCGGCACTCACAGCTCCACCTTCCTTCTTTCCAAATATAGAACATGCTAGCAACTTGTGAAGGATGTGATGAACCGGCTTGATGAAAGTGGATGACTTAACACAGCTCCTAAAGTTTGATCCTGCTAAATCCATCCAAATATCCTTGTGGTTCCTGTTTGGTAGGCTGGAGATGTCTTTGTAACACCCACCAAATTAGGACTAGTAATTAGTGCCTAATCGTATGTTAATACATGTAATTAGTTCTGTGTTATGCTAATTAATGTATCGAATTATATATATTGTTGAATATATACGAAAATGCGATTTGATTAAATCGTACACAATTTAAATAGAAGGTATTTCGGTTCCATAAAATACGGACGTTGGTGACCAATTTTACTAAGTAACACTGTTATGTTAAAAGTATTGTTTTAATAGTGCTCGAATTTCAATTCGTATCGTATAAACAAAACTTACACAATTTAAAATATTAAAACGCGCAAACTAAATAAACAAACTTACATTATATAACTCAAATATAAATGGATTTGTAAAATATTTAAATAAAATATCGCGTAATAATTTGTATTTTAAAACGTACCAATTAATAGGTAAAATAATTATTTAACGTTTGAACGACGGAGAAAACGAACACCACACGGAGCGGGAACGCGGGGCAAAAAATGGGAGTTAACCTCCCATTCCCACCCTTTTCTCTTTCATTTATTTCTTTCTTTCTCTCTCTCTTCCTTCTTTTTCTCTCAAAGTTTCATCACCACCAACCTCACTAAATCGCAAAATACTACTATCAAACGGCCTTGGATTTCACTACTCCTTTGGAATAAAAGACTCACCGCATCACGATCTACCTTCCTATCTTTTCGGATTTCTCCGGCGCGAACTTTGTAAGTTTCCGACAAATCCCGAAACGTCTCGATTTCGTTCATTTTTACATACAAGTTATTCCTATATGTTTAAAATGTCCATAAAAGGGTTGGGTAAAAATATTGGACCGATCGGAAACTCGAAAACACGATTTTTACTCGAAATCTGTCGAACAGTTGGAAGTGTCGCTAGTGTGCCAAAAACAGTACTAGCGACACTAGTTAAGTGTCGCTATCTCTTAGTGTCGCCCCTATAGCGACACTACTTAAGTGTCGCTGAAATACTTAACCAGATCTATCCTAGCGACACTCCCTTAGTGACGCCAAAATTATAAGTGTCGCCCATAGCGACACTAATCAAGTGTCGCCCCTAAATTGAAAATCAGAAATCTAGCGACACTCACCAAGTGTCGCCTAACCAGTGTCGTCTGTAGCGACACTCACCTAGTGTCGCCTAACTAGTGTCGCCTATAGCGACACTAGCAAAGTGTCGCCAAAAACAGAACCCAGAAAACACAGATTTTACTAAGTGTCGAGACCTAAAATTTTAACACCTGATTTTACCCAAATTCGGATCCAGATGCGTTTTTCGTCAAAGCAATATAGTAGAAATAAAAATTTTTCAAGCTGACCTGGCAGCTCGACCCCAGCCAGGGGCTCTGCCCCTTGGACCCCGCTAGGGGCGCTGCCCCCGGACCCCCGTACTTAGATTTCGTAGACATGTTTCACACCAAACAACAAACTTGTATAACACTTTGAAACTAACAAAATAACGTCAAGATCATTATTACCAATAATCACCAACGGGCCGTACGCGTTTTCAAACACTTAAACTATCCACCGAAATGGGGAACATTTGGACATTATAGTTGGACGAACAACTACAAGGTAGTCTTATTAGATACCTTTGCATATTATAACCATCGCGTGTCGTGGACACCCTCAGGTTACAAGTCTTTGGACTTCGATTCTCGGCTAATCATTCTCAGTTTATTTTCATAAACTCAACGACTCAGGTGAGTCTCATAGCCCCTCTTTTTACTATTTTACTCAGGGGTGTGATATATATTGCTCATTTTTAACATGTGAACGCAAGTACAAACATTTCATATACTACATGAGTTTTTCACAACTAATCATTTAAAGTCCTCCGTCAGCATAGTTGTTAATACGTTGTAGCGTGAATATTAGTATATGGTACCATATAGGATTGACCCTCCTCGTTCGGGTTAGCAAGCACTAACCGGGTAAACGGACGTACTAATATTTGGGAAGACGAATGTTGATTAGGCATTCGTGGAGGCACCTCGCCCGGAATTCTCTATAGGGGACCCGGCCCTCGAGTTAAGCTCAACTATGTGCTCATGGCTGTATACATATACATTATCAATTGCTGGATGCAATTCAATTATTTAAATCTTGCGGTTCATACTATATTACTTGATTTCAAACCTGTGAGCTCACCAGCTTTAGCTGACCCATTTAGCATGTATCGCAGGTACCAAGCAGTAGATTGCTTCGGCTTCAGGACTTTTAGCTCGAGTCAGCATACAGACGATTGAGATTTTCTTGCATTAGTATATATTTTGTACAAGTACTTATGTACTGAAATCTCCTTTTATTTAAACTCGAGCTATGTAAAGCTATAAATGTTGTAAACATTTCAATATTAATATATTTTGTTAAAACGACGCATATAGAGTCGTTTACTATATATCTTTGTGCTTTGTTATTGATTAGTAACACCCAAATCGTGCTTCCGCAATTCATTAAATTTGGGGGTGTTACAGATTGGTATCAGAGCCTAAGGTTATAGTGAACTAGGTTGCATTTAGTGGGCCTAGACTATGACCATTAGGCAGTATTCCTTATTAGGTATAACTGGTTCAGTGATTACGTCATACGAGTTTAATTTAACATAGCCTGATCAACTATGTACAATTAAGCATAGATGATGTAAGATCTGAAAGTAGTTATGGCTGAACATGGTACAATAGAAGACTCTGACCTAGAGAGAACCGAGACTTAAACATGTTTATGCTAGACACTCAATAGGCTATATTATATAGGAACTATATGAATGAAGGCCTCAATCTTACTAACGCTCTGTCTCAGAAATGGCAAACATCCCATCCAATTCATCGCGCTCTCAATCCGGGTCGCAGAACCCAAGGGTAGCTAGGAGGAACGCTAGGTTGCCTCGAGCTGGCCCGTACCCCACTCACCTCACCTTGTCGGCCATAGCTGCTAGGGTGAACCAACACGAGCAGCAACTTCACACCATGGATGTCGTGCTGCAGGAAACCAACGAAAACTGGCGACTTACATCTCTTGAACGCATCGCACAAGTCACCGAGGATCACGAAACCACCGTTAATAATGTAGACGTCCTTTTCAACAAAGTGGTGGAGATAAGCGTGGAAACCGCTCTTTTGAAACACAGACTTGATGAGTGTGAACAACGCGCACGGGTATCAGATGAATACATTGGCAGTTTGGTTCAACGACTGGCCTTGGCTGAAGACAATGCCCGACAGGCCAGCAGACTTGCAAATACAGTGGATCATCTCATTGAAATGATGGAGCAGATTAATCTACGTTAAGACTAGTGTTAGTCTTTGTCTTGTAAACTATCTCGTAATCTAATGACTATCTAGCGCTACTCTATAAATTAGTCGGATGTAACAATTCCCGACACCTTTTGTAATACCTCCGTCGGATGTAACCTTTAAACTTGTACTATTTATCAAATGTTCCTTGCTGTATCAACTCATATTAATTGCCATTTTTCTGTTTCATATTGATGTTATGTATTACCGCCTTTATACATGTACATCTGAGATAAATACAACCTTCTTACAAAATCTCATGTATCTTCATTTCTTTTATTGAAGAATCATGCCGCCAAAGTCAAGACCATACACCGATGCCCAGCTTACGTCACTCATAACCCAGGCTGTGACTGAAGCCTTGGCTCGGAATACTCCACAGAATTCCGCAAGAAACAGCGATGCCGCTGAAACCCCTGCTGCTAAACCTTGTTCTTACAAGGACTTTCAGAGCTGCAAACCCTCGAGCTTCAAGGGTACTGAAGGAGCCATCGGACTGATCAGATGGTTCGAGAAGATGGAAATTGTTTTCCGTGTCAGCAAATGCACGGAGAACGACAAAGTAAACTTCGTCACCTGCTCTCTCGAAGATGATGCCCACTCTTGGTGGAACTCATATTCCCAATCCGTGGGTGCTGACACTGCCTACCAAATAACTTGGGAGGATTTGAAAGCAAAACTCATCGCCAAATACTGCTCAATCGACAAACTCCAAAAGCTGGACGAGGAGTTCTGGAACCTAAAGATTCAGGGTGGTGATATCGATGGTTATACCACCAGGTTCCAACAACTCGCTGCCCTCCGCCCAGCCATGGTAAGCGCTGAACCTGATAAAATCAGGAAGTACATCCTTGGTCTTCCTGAGCCTGTTCGGGGGCACGTCGCCTCTTCAAACCAAATCACCATTGACGGTGCAATCCTACTGGCCCAAGACCTGATGTCAATGAGCCAAAATTCTTAACCACCCACTTCATCCTCCCACAACAACAAAAGAAAGTGGTCCGACTACCACAACAACCATCCAAACCAACAAAACTAGAAATCCGACACCATCAAAGCCTACAACACCACCACCGACACCCAACGGGGCTACACTGGGAGCAAACCCTATTGTTCCAAGTGCAGCCGTCACCATGAAGGTTCCTGTGGTCCCTTTTGCAACAATTGCAAGAGGTACGGCCACCTCACCAAAGATTGCCGCTCTCCTACCAACAACAACCCCAACAACACCAGGCCACCCAAAGTCTGCTTTGAGTGTGGGAACCCCGGGCACTTCAGGGATACATGCCCGAAGCTGAAGAACAACAACAACAACAACAACAACAACCGCAACAACAACAACAACAACACCCGAAACAGAGCCTTCGTCATCAAATCCGGGGACGCCCGCCAAGACCCGAATGTGGTCTCGGGTATGTTCCTCCTCAACAACTTAACTGCTTCTGTTCTATTTGATACTGGTGCTGATAGAAGCTTTATCTCCGATGACTTTTGCCCATTACTTGACATCACTGCTGTTGCCTTAGATGTTAAGTATACTGTAGAGCTAGCAAATGGGGAACTTATAGAAACCGATAGTGTGATACCTAATTGCACTTTAAACCTAGCTGACAAAACCTTTTCAATCGATCTTGTACCCATTGAAGTTGGAAGTTTCGACATCATCATTGGAATGGACTGGTTGTCCAAACACCGAGCTGAAATCGTTTGTTACGATAAGATCGTCCGCATTCCACTCGCTGTCGGTAGAACCTTGATCATACAGGGGGAGACCGGCGGGACGCGATTCAATATCATCTCTTGCTTAAAAACCCGAAAATTTCTGAGAAAGGGTTACCCTGCAATACTCGCGCACATCACAGAGAAGAAGTCGGAGGAGAAGCGACTTGAGGATGTGCCAATTGTTAGAGACTTCCCCGAAGTCTTTCCGGAAGAACTACCTGGTCTACCTCCACCCAGACAGGTTGAGTTCTCAATCGATCTCGTGCCAGGTGCCGCACCGGTGGCCCGCGCACCGTACCGTTTAGCCCCATCCGAACTTCAGGAGTTGTCCGCCCAATTACAGGAACTTCTGGATAGAGGATTCATTAGACCGAGTTCTTCACCTTGGGGAGCTCCGGTCTTATTTGTTAAAAAGAAGGATGGTTCATTCAGAATGTGTATCGACTACCGAGAGTTGAACAAATTGACCGTCAAAAACTGATACCCACTTCCTCGCATTGATGATCTATTCGACCAACTTCAGGGTTCAAGTTTCTACTCAAAAATCGACCTGCGATCAGGCTATCATCAGTTACGAGTTCGCGACACCGATATTCCAAAAACTACTTTCAGAACTCGTTACGGGCACTACGAATTCCAAGTGATGCCCTTTGGTCTAACCAACGCACCGGCTGTATTCATGGACCTTATGAATCGGGTGTGCAAACCTTACCTCGACAAGTTTGTCATTGTTTTTATCGATGACATTCTCATTTACTCGCGCAACGAGCAAGAACATGCACAACACCTCCGAACTATTCTTGAACTACTCAGATATGAGGAGCTTTATGCCAAATTCTCTAAGTGTGGGTTCTGGATACAAACCGTTCAATTCCTTGGTCACGTGATCTACAGTCAGGGAATCCACGTTGACCCATAAAAAATCGAGGCTATCAAATACTGGCAAGCACCCACCTCTGCAACTGAAGTACGACAATTCTTGGGTCTTGCTGGGTACTATCGGCGATTTATCGAAAATTTCTCCAAAATAGCTCAACCACTCACGGTACTGACTCAGAAGGACAAAAGGTTCGATTGGACCGATAAACAAGAGTCAGGGTTCCAACTTCTGAAACAAAAGCTTTGCAGTGCTCCAATTCTATCACTACCCGAAGGCACCGATGACTTCGTGGTATACTGCGATGCTTCTCACCAAGGTCTCGGTTGCGTGCTGATGCAACGAGATAAAGTCATTGCCTATGCCTCACGACAGCTGAAAATTCACGAAAAGAACTACACCACTCATGATCTCGAACTTGGAGCTTTCGTTTTTGCTTTCAAAATCTGGAGACATTATCTCTACGGCACTAAGTGCACAATCTTTACCGATCATAAAAGTCTCCAACATATATTCGATCAGAAGGATCTCAATATGAGGCAACGTCGATGGGTCGAGTTACTTACCGATTACGATTGCGAGATCAAATACCATCCAGGGAAGGCTAATGTTGTGGCCGATGCCCTCAGTCGAAAGGAACGACCAAAACCACTTCGAGTCCGAGCCCTCAGTATGACCATTCATAACGATCTTACCATTCAGATTCATACCGCTCAGATCGAAGCCCTGAAACCTGAAAATATCAAAAATGAAGCCTTACGGGGTATTGACAAACAATTCGAAATCAAGTCTAACGGGATTAGGCATTTCTCAAACCGAATCTGGTTGCCTAGTTTCGGGAACCTACGAGACTTGGTGATGGATGAAGCTCAGAAGTCTAAATATTTTATCCATCCAGGATCCGATAAGATGTACCACGGCATCAAGGAATTTTATTGGTGGCCGAACATGAAAGCCGAAATCGCTACTTACGTCAGCAAGTGCCTTACTTGCTCAAAAGTCAAAACCGAACATCAAAAGCCTTCTGGCTTACTTCAACAACCCGATATCCCTGAATGGAAATGGGAACAAATTGCCATGGATTTCATAACCAAACTACCCAAGTTGTCGAACGGTTGCGATACCATTTGGGTGATCGTTGACCGCCTCACCAAATCTGCTCATTTCCTGGCAATCAAGGAAAACGATAAAATGGAACGCCTTGCACAAATCTACATCAAGGAAATCGTTTCTCAACACGGTGTTCCAATCTCGATCATCTCTGACAGAGATGCCCGCTTCACTTCACACTTTTGGCAGTCACTTCAAAAAGCATTGGGTACTCGCCTCGATATGAGCACCGCGTACCATCCTCAAACCGATGGCCAAAGTGAACGAACCATTCAGACACTGGAAGATATGCTACGCGCCTGCGTAGTTGATTTCGGTACAAACTGGGAAAGACATCTACCGTTACGTGAATTTTCCTACAATAACAGCTATCATGCCAGCATTAAGGCTGCACCTTTTGAGGCACTGTACGGTCGTAAGTGCCGATCACCGATTTATTGGACTGAAGTGGGAGATAGTCAACTCACTGGTCCTGAACTCATTCACGCCACCACTGAGAAAATTATGGAAATCCAAAATCGGCTCAAAGCCGCTCGTGATCGTCAGAAAAGTTATGCTGACGTGAGACGCAAACCACTCGAGTTCCAAGTTGGGGATCGAGTACTCTTAAAAGTATCGCCTTGGAAAGGCGTCATCCGTTTTGGCAAACGCGGGAAGTTAAATCCCAGGTACATCGGGCCTTTTGAGATCCTCGAACGGATTGGCCCCGTAGCTTATCGATTGCAGCTGCCATCCGAACTCAGCAGCGTGCAACCTACTTTTCATATTTCAAATTTGAAGAAATGTCTGTCTGATGAGACACTTATTATCCCACTCGATGAAATTCGTGTTGACGATAAACTTCACTTCGTTGAGGAACCCGCTGAAATTATGGACCGTAAGGTCAAACAACTAAAACAAAGTCGTATTCCCATTGTCAAGGTCATATGGAATTCGCGACGCGGTCCGGAATTCACCTGGGAACGGGAAGACCAAATGCGACTCAAATATCCTCAACTATTCACTGATTCTACATCAAACACGACTTCGAACTAAATTTCGGGACGAAATTCTTCTAACAGGGGGAGAATGTAACACCCACCAAATTAGGACTAGTAATTAGTGCCTAATCGTATGTTAATACATTTAATTAGTTCTGTGTTAGGCTAATTAATGTATCGAATTATATATATTGTTGAATATATACGAAAATGCGATTTGATTAAATCGTACGCAATTTAAATCGAAGGTATTTCGGTTCCATAAAATACGGACGTTGGTGACCAATTTTACTAAGTAACACTGTTATGTTAAAAGTATTGTTTTAATAGTGCTCGAATTTCAATTCGTATCGTATAAACAAAACTTACACAATTTAAAATATTAAAACGCGCAAACTAAATAAACAAACTTACATTATATAACTCAAATATAAATGGATTTGTAAAATATTTCTATAAAATATCGCGTAATAATTTGTATTTTAAAACGTACCAATTAATAGGTAAAATAATTATTTAACGTTTGAACGACGGAGAAAACGAACACCACACGGAGCGGGAACGCGGGGCGAAAAATGGAAGTTAACCTCCCATTCCCACCCTTTTCTCTTTCATTTATTTCTTTCTTTCTCTCTCTCTTCCATCTTTTTCTCTCAAAGTTTCATCACCACCAACCTCACTAAATCGCAAAATACTACTATCAAACGGCCTTGGATTTCACTACTCCTTTGGAATAAAAGACTCACCGCATCACGATCTACCTTCCTATCTTTTCGGATTTCTCCGGCGCGAACTTTGTAAGTTTCCGACAAATCCCGAAACGTCTCGATTTCGTTCATTTTTACATACAAGTTATTCCTATATGTTTAAAATGTCCATAAAAGGGTTGGGTAAAAATATTGGACCGATCGGAAACTCGAAAACACGATTTTTACTCGAAATCTGTCGAACAGTTGGAAGTGTCGCTAGTGTGCCAAAAACAGTACTAGCGACACTAGTTAAGTGTCGCTATCTCTAAGTGTCGCCCCTATAGCGACACTACTTAAGTGTCGCTGAAATACTTAACCAGATCTATCCTAGCGACACTCCCTTAGTGACGCCAAAATTATAAGTGTCGCCCATAGCGACACTAATCAAGTGTCGCCCCTAAATTGAAAATCAGAAATCTAGCGACACTCACCAAGTGTCGCCTAACCCGTGCCGTCTGTAGCGACACTCACCTAGTGTCGCCTAACTAGTGTCGCCTATAGCGACACTAGCAAAGTGTCGCCAAAAACAGAACCCAAAAAACACAGATTTTACTAAGTGTCGAGACCTAAAATTTTAACACCTGATTTTACCCAAATTCGGATCCAGATGCGTTTTTCGTCAAAGCAATATAGTAGAAATAAAAATTTTCCAAGCTGACCTGGCAGCTCGACCCCAGCCAGGGGCTCTGCCCCTTGGACCCCGCCAGGGGCACTGCCCCCGGACCCCCGTACTTAGATTTCGTAGACATGTTTCACACCAAACAGCAAACTTATATAACACTATGAAACTAACAAAATAACGTCAAGATCATTATTACCAATAATCACCAACGGGCCGTACGCGTTTTCAAACACTTAAACTATCCACCGAAATGGGGAACATTTGGACATTATAGTTGGACGAACAACTACAAGGTAGTCTTATTAGATACCTTCGCATATTATAACCATCGCGTGTCGTGGACACCCTCAGGTTACAAGTCTTTGGACTTCGATTCTCGGCTAATCATTCTCAGTTTATTTTCATAAACTCAACGACTCAGGTGAGTCTCATAGCCCCTCTTTTTACTATTTTACTCAGGGGTGTGATATATATTGCTCATTTTTAACATGTGAACGCAAGTACAAACATTTCATATACTACATGAGTTTTTCACAACTAATCATTTAAAGTCCTCCGTCAGCATAGTTGTTAATACGTTGTAGCGTGAATATTAGTATATGGTACCATATAGGATTGACCCTCCTCGTTCGGGTTAGCAAGCACTAACCGGGTAAACGGACGTACTAATATTTGGGAAGACGAATGTTGATTAGGCATTCGTGGAGGCACCTCGCCCGGATTTCTCTATAGGGGACCCGGCCCTCGAGTTAAGCTCAACTATGTGCTCATGGCTGTATACATATACATTATCAATTGCTGGATGCAATTCAATTATTTAAATCTTGCGGTTCATACTATATTACTTGATTTCAAACCTGTGAGCTCACCAGCTTTAGCTGACCCATTTAGCATGTATCGCAGGTACCAAGCAGTAGATTGCTTCGGCTTCAGGACTTTTAGCTCGAGTCAACATACAGACGATTGAGATTTTCTTGCATTAGTATATATTTTGTACAAGTACTTATGTACTGAAATCTCCTTTTATTTAAACTCGGGCTATGTAAAGCTATAAATGTTGTAAACATTTCAATATTAATATATTTTGTTAAAACGACGCATATAGAGTCGTTTACTATATATCTTTGTGCTTTGTTATTGATTAGTAACACCCAAATCGTGCTTCCGCAATTCATTAAATTTGGGGGTGTTACAGATTAGTATCAGAGCCTAAGGTTATAGTGAACTAGGTTGCATTTAGTGGGCCTAGACTATGACCATTAGGCAGTATTCCTTATTAGGTATAACTGGTTCAGTGATTACGTCATACGAGTTTAATTTAACATAGCCTGATCAACTATGTACAATTAAGCATAGATGATGTAAGATCTGAAAGTAGTTATGGCTGAACAGGGTACAATAGAAGACTCTGACCTCGAGAGAACCGAGACTTAAACATGTTTATGCTAGACACTCAATAGGCTATATTATATAGGAACTATATGAATGTAGGCCTCAATCTTACTAACGCTTTGTCTCAGAAATGGCAAACATCCCATCCAATTCATCGCGCTCTCAATCCGGGTCGCAGAACCCAAGGGTAGCTAGGAGGAACGCCAGGTTGCCTCGAGCTGCCCCGTACCCCACTCACCTCACCTTGCCGGCCATAGCTGCTAGGGTGAACCAACACGAGCAGCGACTTTGCACCATGGATGTCGTGCTGCAGGAAACCAACGAAAACTGGCGACTTACATCTCTTGAACGCATCGCACAAGTCACCGAGGATCACGAAACCACCGTTAATAATGTAGACGTCCTTTTCAACAAAGTGGTGGAGATAAGCGTGGAAACCGCTCTTTTGAAACACAGACTTGATGAGTGTGAACAACGCGCACGGGTATCAGATGAATACATTGGCAGTTTGGTTCAACGACTGGCCTTGGCTGAAGACAATGCCCGACAGGCCAGCAGACTTGCAAATACAGTGGATCATCTCATTGAAATGATGGAGCAGATTAATCTACGTTAAGACTAGTGTAGTCTTTGTCTTGTAAACTATCTCGTAATCTAATGACTATCTAGCGCTACTCTATAAATTAGTCGGATGTAACAATTCCCGACACTTTTTGTAATACCTCCGTCGGATGTAACCTTTGAACTTGTACTATCTATCAAATGTTCCTTGCTGTATCAACTCATATTAATTGCCATTTTTCTGTTTCATATTGATGTTATGTATTACCGCCTTTATACATGTACATCTGAGATAAATACAACCTTCTTACAAAATCTCATGTATCTTCATTTCTTTTATTGAAGAATCATGCCGCCAAAGTCAAGACCATACACCGATGCCCAGCTTACGTCACTCATAACCCAGGCTGTGACTGAAGCCTTGGCTCGGAATACTCCACAGAATTCCGCAAGAAACAGCGATGCCGCTGAAACCCCTGCTGCTAAACCTTGTTCTTACAAGGACTTTCAGAGCTGCAAACCCTCGAGCTTCAAGGGTACTGAAGGAGCCATCGGACTGATCAGATGGTTCAAGAAGATGGAAACTGTTTTCCGTGTCAGCAAATGCACGGAGAACGACAAAGTAAACTTCGTCACCTGCTCTCTCGAAGATGATGCCCACTCTTGGTGGAACTCATATTCCCAATCCGTGGGTGCTGACACTGCCTACCAAATAACTTGGGAGGATTTGAAAGCAAAACTCACCGCCAAATACTGCTCAATCGACAAACTCCAAAAGCTGGACGAGGAGTTCTGGAACCTAAAGGTTCAGGGTGGTGATATCGATGGTTATACCACCAGGTTCCAACAACTCGCTGCCTTCCGCCCAGCCATGGTAAGCGCTGAACCTGATAAAATCAGGAAGTACATCCTTGGTCTTCCTGAGCCTGTTCGGGGGCACGTCGCCTCTTCAAACACAATCACCATTGACGGTGCAATCCTACTGGCCCAAGACCTGATGTCAATGAGCCAAAATTCTGAACCACCCACTTCATCCTCCCACAACAACAAAAGAAAGTGGTCCGACTACCACAACAACCACCCAAACCAACAAAACAAGAAATCCGACACCATCAAAGCCTACAACACCACCACCGACACCCAACGGGGCTACACTGGGAGCAAACCCTATTGTTCCAAGTGCAGCCGTCACCATGAAGGTTCCTGTGGTCCCTTTTGTAACAATTGCAAGAGGTACGGCCACCTCACCAAAGATTGCCGCTCTCCTACCAACAACAACCCCAACAACACCAGGCCACCCAAAGTCTGCTTTGAGTGTGGGAACCCCGGGCACTTCAGGGATACATGCCCGAAGCTGAAGAACAACAACAACAACAACAACCGCAACAACAACAACAACACCCGAAACAGAGCCTTCGTCATCATAGCCCCTCTTTTTACTATTTTACTCAGGGGTGTGATATATTGCTCATTTTTAACATGTGAACGCAAGTACAAACATTTCATATACTACATGAGTTTTTCACAACTAATCATTTAAAGTCCTCCGTTAGCATAGTTGTTAATACGTTGTTGCGTGAAAATTAGTATATGGTACCATATAGGATTGACCCTCCTCGTTCGGGTTAGGAAGCACTAACCGGGTAAACGGACGTACTAATATTTTTGAAGACGAATGTTGATTAGGCATTCGTGGAGGCACCTCGCCCGGAATTCTCTATAGGGGACCCGGCCCTCGAGTTAAGCTCAACTATGTGCTCATGGCTGTATACATATACATTATCAATTGCTGGATGCAATTCAATTATTTAAATCTTGCGGTTCATACTATATTACTTGATTTCAAACCTGTGAGCTCACCAGCTTTAGCTGACCCATTTAGCATGTATCGCAGGTACCAAGCAGTAGATTGCTTCGGCTTCAGGACTTTTAGCTCGAGTCAGCATACAGACGATTGAGATTTTCTTGCATTAGTATATATTTTGTACAAGTACTTATGTACTGAAATCTCCTTTTATTTAAACTCGAGCTATGTAAAGCTATAAATGTTGTAAACATTTCAATATTAATATATTTTGTTAAAACGACGCATATAGAGTCGTTTACTATATATCTTTGTGCTTTGTTATTGATTAGTAACACCCAAATCGTGCTTCCGCAATTCATTAAATTTGGGGGTGTTACAGTCTTGAACACTGTTTCTGAACCATGCAGAGTTGACCTGAGACTCTGTATATAAACCAAGATACACTCCCAAGTCGGCAACTGAGATATGATGAATCTGTTCCCGAAACCTGAATGAAATCTTTCTTTTGTCGGATACGCTCATTTTTGGATTCAGCTGGTAAGTCATCATGAACTCTGTCACTACTTCTCGGTATGCATACTCATCTATATCGAAGAGACGGAGAAGGGCATTGTTCACTTGACCCTCGGTCTCATACATCAACAAACTTTTCAACTCATCCCTGATTCCAAGCTTAATCATATCTTTCCATATCACATAACGATTACTGCCGACCGGTCGCTGCAACCACTAGCGAATGAGTGACCTATTCTTTGAAGATTTGGCCAAGTAGCTGAGTGAAGGCGGGCAAGTATCCATCTGGGACAAAAGAAAAGAAAAGATTAAATCGTAATAATGGTATATTAATGGATATGCTAAAGTGTTTCCAGATTTTTAGAAAAAAATTGGAAATGTAGGCTTTAGAAATGGGCATATCCAGAAATTTTAAAAATCTAAACCTAACCGCAACCAATCACAAATCAACAATTTCTTATTAGCTTATGTCTAAATGAGGGAAAGTGGCACCAAGTTTCAAGTTTCTAGCATAATTAAAGTAAGTATATAGGCACCTAATTCAATTATCCCAAGGACTAAAAACTTAAACACTTTATGTTTATGGTTAATCAATTCAAATGAGCCTAATACTTTGAATAAATCCAAGGTCATATAATTACCTCAAGTGAATCAATTAATGACATATTACCAAGTTAATATGCAATCCAACTTTCCGCAATTTCCAAAAGACATGAAGCTCAATTACATGGTTCCGAGCAAAGAATGGAAGTAAACTTATTTGACAAAATGGTAGTTTTTAGAAAATGGCGTTTTTGTTGATTCCATTTCAAAGTGTCATACACTTTATTAATTAAAGTGATGAACTTTAGGAATGATTATGAACCGAAGCTTGTTTTGACAATTTTGTAAACTTTTAAGTTTAGAAAAGTCATAAACATGGTTTAAAAATAAAAGTTTTAAGTAAAAAATGATGTTTATGATGGTTTTATCAAAAATGAGCTTACTTTAATTACCAAAAACTAGCTTAATCATTTTCTAATTGCAAACGATTAATCAAAGCATGTTAACCTATCATATTTAAGCATAATTCAATCAACAAATGTCAACATAAGCAATTAATCAACAAAAAGTCAAACTAGCCATAGTTCATCCAAAAAGTCAACACTTTAATCTTCAAACTTGCAATTAAGCTTACAAATCACTAGATTATGTTTGTAATCATGTTAAGCATTAAGATAAGCATGGAATAACACTAAAGATTGTAACTTTTAACCATGAAATCTATGAAAATGAGTTACAAACCCTAATTTTTAAAGTTTCATGAAAATCACAAAATTAGGTCAAGGATTACCTTAAACTTGATGTAGTGATGTTGTGGATGCAAGAAAGATCATAAAATGATGAATTTTGAGCTTGGAATCATGCAAAATAGTGAAGAGATGAAGATTTGGTGATGGTGGTGGGTTGGGCCGACGGTGAAGAGAGGGAAAGGGGGAAGAAGATGAAGTTTTTATGATTTTGTCTTATGTGGTGGCTAAAAAGTCCCTTTTATATCCTTTCAAGCGCGTGCGATTTAAAATTCGTGAAAGATACGAAACATACAAGTAAAATTTTAAAGTTTAAAAACTTTTAATAAAATAATTTTAAAAAGTATGTTCGTAATTTTCTGAATCTTTACGCGCAGTCTGAAAAGATATTGCGAATCGTATGCGAAATCGTATACGTTTTTATTTAAAACAAGACAATCTTTTTGTGTTCTTTAAAATTCAAGACAAATTCAAAATTAATTTTTCAAAATTTTAAAAATAAACTTTTTTGAACTTTCTGAAAATGTCTGAAATTCGTTACTGTGTTGCGCGAATTTGAATTTTAAAAGAACTTTTTCTTGTGTTTTTAAATGAAAGATTTTAAATTTAATAATTAACCACTAATATTACTTAGTCTAAATACTTAAAGTAAAACTAAATTAACTAAAGTTTGGGTTGCCTCCCAAAAAGCGCTTGGTTAAAGTCGGTAGCTCGACTTTTGGACAAATTTATTGAGTATTGCTCAAGAGCAATTGTTTAAGTGAAACTGGTGCTCTTGGCTGAGGGAAAGTGTAGCGAGGAATAAAGTCACAAGTGAGAATCTTAATGACAGAATCAACTAGGTCTGCGGGATGTAATGAGAATCGTTCGTGCTCAGTGAGAAACATACGTTCCTTTTTGCCTAAATCTAGAAGATTGTCAATAAACTTGTTAAATTCCTTTCTAACTTTCTTAGGGTTTGAAATTCCGTTTCGTGATCCGTCATCTATATTGTTCAATTCATGACGAAGCATTCCTACGGTTTGTTGAAATTCCCATTCTTCTCTCGAATCGGGATCTCCGGTGGTAATGTGAACTGACTCCGTGATTTTTTCGATTAAAGATGTTTGTGAAACAGTGAAAGGAAATTTTGACTGAGCAAATAACAAAGTGAGTGAGATGTTAATATCCTTCCTTCCAGCAAAGAAAGCAGCTTCCATGTTATCGTCAGTGGCTCCAGGGAATATCTCTAACAACTTGTCGATCATGTAAGTAGCAGGGTCAACGAAAAATGGAATTTTATCAGAAATGACGAGAGATATAGCGGGATCTTTGCTGATCCAGAACTCAAGCTCATAAATCATAGCCGTAACATAACGATTAATTAGGGTTTGGGAAACCGGTTGATAATCGGTGCAGGCGAATAGGTCCATTAGTAGGTCTATTTCTGATTTAAGCTTTAGTTCTTGCTCTCGATAATGTGTGAAGATACCTTCCTCCTTTCGATTTGGAAGACGGTGGAGAATACCAACCTGTTTCTTTATCCTATGAGCGACTTCTCTTTGTTCAACCGAAAAAGGAAAGTCAGACGTTTTGAGTTGTCTAGCAAATGCCCGACAAACATCCAATCTCCTATCAGGATCAAAAGAGTTACCTACGTAGCGGATATTTTCTTCAGGTTTGATTGGTAGAGTCCTATCAACAACACGATAGATGGTGTACTCAGGTTCTGGTACAAGGTTCAAAAAGATAGGTGATTTTGGAGGGTATTCGTAAACTTCTTCATCCCATGGTGGAAGACATTCTTCAATGGGTGGAAAACGAAAGGGTTGAAGATGTTCAGAGTTACTCTCGACAAAACCAGATGAAATAGGGAATTGAAAGAAGTTTTCTAAGGAATATGAAATCTCAGGAGCAGGTATAACCTGATAGCTTAGAATGCTAGATGCAGAAGTTGAGATCTTCTGATGAGAATCATGGGTTCCTAAGTTAAGATCTAAGAATTGCCCTATGGTTCTAGATTCATCGTCTGAATTAACGGAGATATCTTCGGAAGAGGATGAAGAGTAGACGTCAGATTCCAACTCTCGTTCTAAGCAGGCGAAGAACTCAGCGTCATCCATGGCCATCATTTCTTCGGACGTCTTGAGGGCGAGTGGAGAAATGGGGCTAGACGGAAATGAATCATAGAAAGATGTTTTTGTATTTTTCATTTTTAATTTAACTAAATTATTCTTAAGAAAGCAAATAACTACCAACTAAGTTTGAGAAAACCTAATTGGAAAGGATCTCCTAAAAGCTAGAATATCTAAGGCGGCTTCAAATCGTAACGCTCTACGATCCCCGGCAGCGGCACCAAAAACTTGTCGCGCTCCTATCGGTCGGTCGGATTTGACTCCGGTCGTTGTTCCAACAGCAATAGAGGCGGCAGACAGTGAGTTTTAAATTTATATGAGCTGTGGCTCAAACTATAAGTACTACCTACCTTGGGAGCAAGCAGTAAGTATAACTCGAGGTCGTTCTTTTATCGGAGCGAATTGAAATGAAGCGAGTCACCAAAGATTATGGTCGCAATTAGGACGGGGGTAGGTAGATAGATTTTGGATTGATTTGGTTTTCTAATTTATCCTAAGTGCAGTAAAGTAAATAACGGAGATAAGAGATAGGGGATAAGCAGACAGGTAGAGATGTGATTGCTGAAACTTGGATAATTAGGGTTTCGGGATGATGTTCATTATAAAATTGATTGGAGATTTACCAGATAAAAAGCAGACATACTTTCGGTGTAAACGCTAGGACCCTACGTTCAGGTAAAACCCTAGAAACATATGTCACTGGAATCCTAGGTTATCATGATTCTGATCAGATCAGGCTGTTTTCAAACCCCCCTGAACTTTTGCTTGAATAAGACAAAGTCACCCTTGATTTATCTAGGGAGTAGGCATAAGGCAACAGACCGCAATTGTATTTACTGACCTTTCTTAACACCTAATCGTCTATTTACTTTTATCATGGCAAATACTGATTGTATCCTATGTATGTTAAACTGTTGGTCTGATTAGGGTTTTGCATGTCTAGGTATTATAATTGACACTACCCTGTGTTGTATCTGTTGAAGCACATACTTAACCATCGTAAATATAGACCCTCCTTTACATTCAGGCGTTCATCCCTAGGAATAATCACGGTGTACAGGGCAATTAGGCATTTCCACAGTGTTCCAAACCCTAGATGTACTAACGGTGTACTGGGCATTTAAGCATTTCCACAGTGTTCCAGATCTTAGGTGTACTGATGGTGTACAGTGCAACAAGCATTTCCACAGCTTAGATTCCTAGACCACAGTTCTAGAAGGGTCACTTCTATGTAATTCACGATGAAACAATCCATGGCATTTCCTTAGCTTCCACGTATTTGTACTCCACACGAGGTGTTTCCAACGCTATACGAAGTACCGTGCCTTTTAAAGGAAAGTTCATAGTTTCATACTGTAACTGGAGATAACTGCATATTCATAGTATTAGGGTTGATCAGATCCTATCCTAGGGCAACAGTCACGTGAAAGTCTGGAAAGGGTGATGAGAGACTAGATCTATATTCATGATAAGCTTAACCAGATACATAGCATAACAATTTCCAATCGTATAAATGAAATATTAATTTAACATCATCCCTACTCCTAATATCTACATTTCAACAATCACAATATTAAACTACTCTATAAGCATGGTAATATGTAGAATACAAACTGAAATAACATAAACCACAAGCATTATAACAGTAAGTAAAGTTTAGATGTCACCGGGAATACAGCAGCGTAATACTGAGGATTACAAATAGTCTGAACTTGAAAAACTCGTTACAACAAGATTACCAAGCTAAACCTTCCTCTAGACTCGAACCGTAAGCTCAACCCTAACCTTTCTCCTCTAACTCCTAAGATTAGTGCTAGAGAGAGAAAGTTAGAGAGAGAAAGTGAAAGAAAGAGAGAAATGAGAAAAATGTGAGAATGAGAAAAATGTGTGAAGGTGTGTGGAATGAGGAGAGGTGACCCTCTATTTATAGGCAAAGCTTCAAATCTTCCGTACAACTCGCGAAACAGCACGTACAAGCAAACGAAGCACGATACAGGGTAGCAGGGGCCGTATAAGGCCTTGGGGGCGCCGTATACGGTGTATACTAGGCCGTATACGGTGCTAGTGGGGCCGTATACGGTTCCCTAGGCCGTATACGGTGTCCATCTGATTTCGTTCGTTGCTTAAAACGCGCATATCTCCTTCGTTATGCGTCCGTTTGACCTGATTCTTTCGCCTGTGTCTTCGTAATTCCGTTACGCTTCTAATGATGCCAACTTCACTGAAATTGGATGTGTATAGCTTAAGCATAGCTGAAATGACTTTATAGGGTCTGATACCGCTCAGTCTTCTCTGTTCTTTATCCGATTTGCATGATTCTTGATTTTCCCGTCTCGATTTTACCTGTTTTATCATATGATGAAGTTAGAATGTGATCTTTATAAGGTAAATGAGGCCGGAGGATTTTGTGCACGTTTATTCGCCCTAATTTGCTTGTTATCTGGACGTTTTAGGTGATTTTTGTAACAACGCCTATATTTAGACCACTTTAGTGAACTTTAGTAAATAATGATCATTTTGGAATGTTTTCACTAAAGATATACCCAAAAAGTGTGAAATATTGCCCTTAAAAACATGACTTTTTGAGTCACATCAACGTCATAACTCGGTTTGACTTTCAAAGTCAACTACTACACATTGACCAACATATTTAATTCAAAAACTCTTTGTTTGGGAGATTTACACAATTGAGCATCAAAACAACAATTCAAAAGAAAGAAGCATATTCTAACCACAAGCATGCTCCATATTCATGTCACTAGCTTCTCATAACCCTTCTATCCACATGTCGCTAGTATAACATCAACCTACAACATAAACACTGAAACGGGTAAGCACAACTGCTTAGTGAGTACACAGGCAATCAAACAAGCAATACACACATAACACTTAGCACATATCAACACAATACATAAGCAAAAATTCACTGGGCTCTGAACACTGAACACTAAACACTGAACACTGTGTTAACCGCAGTTAACTCTCTGATCACCACTGAATCATTACACATAATCATTAACCAACAACAATCAAGTCACTAATCAACAACACCTTTTACCATAATCTTAAACACACACACATAAGAAACAAAACATATAACAAGCAACTCTCACTTGATTGTATGATCCTCTAGCTCGGAAGCTATCCGGAAATACATATAACCAATTCATACACGGTTCACCACATAATCACTATTTAATCCACATATATCAACAAGTCATCTTCCACCCGATTGTGTAGCCTCTTACTCGAAAGCAATCCGGATCCAACACAATCGAATCATACACTATTCATCACCAATTTTTTTTCCTTTACCTTTACGCTAGTGACTTACTCATTACTTGGCTAACATCAAGCTAATGAGAAAATCACTACTTTTATTACCAAGTAACATTTAATCACATAACAATTGAGAATAACAAGGAATTTAACACAACAACTAAATTAAACAATAAACATAATTAAACAAACATAAACAAATAAATTATTCCTGATTGTGTAAACCTCTAGCCCGCAAGCTATTCGGTACTACGCAATCACATCACCTGTTTAACCCCCGTATCACTCACCACAATCTCTTAGATGATTTCACCAACGAAAGCTCTCCATGTCTCTAACACCTACATAATCATACATATCATCATAAAAATACTTAAGCACTAATCAATCATTCACTTTAATCATATTCAATCACTCCCCCACTTTGATTACACTAGTTAAATCTTTAATTAACCACATTAAACTACCTCTTTAATCACTTTTTAATTTTCACTAATCAAACTCTTACCACATAATATTCATCATCATAATCATACTCTATAAGTATCATTAGTTTCATAATTAAACTCATTAACATCATATTAACAAAATTAATTGAATCATCATAAACACTCTTTTAATAATTTATCACTTATCAACTTTACTACCTTAAATTCATGTTTTATCTACTTGATTATACTCTATTAGCATCACCCATCATGTATTTAAGCTTATTTACAAGAAAAAAGGCCTATTGCAACGACAAATGTCGTCTCAAAAGGGCCAAATGTCGTTGCAATATACCTTTTGCAACGACATGTCGTTGCAATAGGGTCGTGTCAAAGTCCTCGTCCTTCAAAACCTTTTGGGACGACACTTTGCAACGACAAGCCGGGCTCACTCTTTAATTTCCGTACATCTTAAGTAATTCAAAAATAAATACCTTTAGGAACGACATTTGTCGTCTCAAAAAGTATTATTTACAAAATAATAAAACGAAAATTAATTACTTGTAGCAACGACATTTGTCGTCCCAAAAGGTTTATGTCGTTGCAGAAACTCCCTGTAATGTGGACAGGTTTTTGCGGTATTTTGATTTTTCCCAGGTACGCGCCTGTTTCATTTCTGCTCATTTCCTGCACTCTTACAACATATATTTTGCAGTTTTCGCATCCAAAACACACCAATCAAGCAATTTAAACATCCGATAAATCATAAATTGTTCAAACAAACATACAAGAAGTTCTAACGTTCAACAAGTTTAAAAGTAAATAATTTAAACACTTCAAGGAGTTTTAACAAACATTGTTTCGAGAACTGAACAAACAACTAACACTTGAAAAGCGAATTTACTCGTCATCCAAATACTCACCCAAATTCTCACCCTCATCATCGCCTTCTTTTTCCTCATCCTCATCCTCACATTCTTCTTGCTCATTCTCGCCTTCTTCCTCATCCTCATTCTCGTCTTCTTCAATAGTGGTTTGGTATGACTCTCCCCCAAGACTTTCTTCAATATAGCCTTTACACTCGTTGGAGTGGAACTCCCCTTTTTTTTTCTTCTTGAATGCCTACCATTTTTCCCTACAAGTTACAGAACAAAAACTATTAGTAGTGACCAACTTAACCCATTTCACTCGTGTGACCCATACGACCCATGACATATAGAACCCACGACTTTTTTGACCCATATGAACCATGTGACCCAACAAACCCATGACCCATTTAACTCATTCTACTCATGTTCCATTTGTAACATTTGATTCAGATGACCCCTCACCATTTTAATCATGTCCCATTTAACCCATGACCCATTTTATCCATGATCACCCTTTTAATACGTCTCATGACTCATTTGACTTAAAATTAAGAATTGTATACTTACATGATCTGTCTTGGCCGCATTTTTGACATATCCTTGCACCTTTCTTATGCATTTTGAAGAAATCGTCAACTAGACTGGGATATTCACCCGTTTCCTTGTTTCGTTATAAACATAAAGTATGAACATATATTAACAATCAATAAAATTGATGACGGCAATAGAAAAATATTATTAAAAGTAATAATTAGAAAGCAACTTACTTCATCATGTCGTCGGGCGGCATACGATTTGGTTCCATGTCGTCGGACTTTCCGAAATTAATTTCGGACGGGCTTCCTACGGGATTGAATAATTTTGGTCCTACGGTATAATACTTGAAATTTCCAAAATTAATCACTAAATCTGAAACGCCCTGAAAATCTGAACATTTTTTTTTTTTACACCTTTATGTAACTGTTACTAACTTATAACGGTCCCAATACTCTAATTATTATCTACTATAGCATTGTCAAACAAATAAGCTCAAACAAAAATTTTGACTTTCCTGAAAAACTGGGAATACGATCGTATTCTGGGGAATACGATCGTATTCCTCCACCCCTTCTGCACAATTTCGGGACAGAACCAATTTAAGGGAATACGGTCTCGGAATAGGCCGTATTCCCATGACCTGCAGACAAAACATGAACCTGCTCTATTTCATACCAAAAATCAAACTTTGAAGCGCATATCTTACAAATGACATTGAATTAAAACATGAAACTTTGCAGGCACTTTACTATGGTCAAAATGAAACTTTCTATTTTCGCACTTTCTCAAAATTCTCAATATTCCGGGATTTGGAGTCATGGGTTAATTTCGGCTAAAATAATCACTTTTTGCTAGTACACTAAATCTCAAACCATAGAGACTAGGGAACTGAACTTTTCAATACACATTTCTATCATCAAAACAAAGTTGTGAGGCTTATCACTATGCTTTAAATATTTATCTAACTCAATTTGGTTCATAGGTGTCCTTAAGACCCGTTTTGACCCATTTTGACCCGCTGATCCAAAAGAGCTAATTTAACCCATTCAATGGCTAAACGCCCTTCAAAATTGACTAATACCACATTTGACTTTCTTTAAAACTTTCAATATGTACATAACCAAAATATCACTTCTACTACAACTTTCAACTTTACACAATCTAAAACTACATCTACTAGTCATTCACAAATTTTACACTATTACAACATAGTCTATCTAACTATTACTTTTATAACCAAAACATGTCAAAACATTGTTTGGGCGATCTTTCAAGGTTTCAAAACGATAATTTAAAGAGAAGCTTGTGTGACTTACAACAAGCTAGCAACTCCACTTCTAGCTTTTTGTAGTATCTTTCCCTTTTCCGCTTTCGCTTGAACATACAACATAGCTAGACTAATTAAGCAATTTGCTTAGTGAGAATATGAAAACTACTCATTACAATGCATTACTAAATGAAACAATTAATAAGCAAAGTAAGGAACTACTTCCGTTTTCTTGGAACTCCACTTTCACAATTCTAATCATATGTGCACATAGCTAATCAATATTTGGCTAACATAAGTTAACCACTAATCAAACAAAGCTAACCTTGGTTAGCTATTCTAATCAAAATATGGCTAATAACTATTAACCATTCTAATCACAAGCTTTCATCATAATCATGGTATAATCATAAACTAATCACAACAAGTTACATGATCATAATCTATTCAATTCATAAACTCACCTTGTATGGTTGAGTAATTTGAAACAAGATGATCAAATGATGACAATTCCTCTTTAGCACCTATTACATATACACATGGCACATAATCAACAACTAAACCACACTTTCAATTACTAATCATCTATTTCTTTCTCTCCCACTTGAGATTTACTAATTTCACTTTAACTAACTACTAATTTACTTATCATGCTCAAAATCACAGCTTTAATATGAATTTAATTACTTTCTAATCACTACTTGATTCTACTAACATATCAAAATCATGTTATAAGCTAAAACATATGATTCATGAGAAATCTCATAAACCCTAATCATAACCTATCACTTGTAATATGAAATTAAAATTCTAATCCTTATTTATAGGCTAGACTAACACTAACTAATCAATTTCAAATCCTAATTTCGGATTAATTCATATCAATTAACTAAAACCCCATAAAACCCAAGTTTTAGGGTTCTAGGAGAAATTAAATCACTTACAAAGATTAGATAGTGATAGAGGAAATGATTTCACTGAATTGAAGCTTGAATTGAAGTTTGAAGATTGGTTCTTGATTCTCTTTTTGATTCCTGCGATTTTTCTGTTCTTAAATTTTTGGTTCTGGATGAAATAAGAAAGTACTGGAGGATAAGCACGTACAATTACCTAAATTCTTTTAATTTCTATACTACACAGTCTGAAACTGAACAACTAGTTTGCGTTTTCTATTTCAACTCGTTATTTAAAGATCTATAATTAAAAAGATGTATATATTATTGTACACTAAAATAATACGTTAAAACTGAGCTATTAAAACTTATCTTTATTTACTAAAGTAATACCTTGAAAACTGGGGTGTTACAACTCTCCCCCACTTATTCTGTTCGTGTCCTCATGAACCATTCTTGGTATACCGCAGGGTAGTATATCATCATCCACTCCTCCGGTTCCCAAGTAAATTCTGAACCCTTCCTATGTTGCCACTGAACTTTAACTATCGAAACTGATTTATTTCTGAGCTGCTTTACTTTCTGATCAAGAATTTTAACTGGCTCTTCTATATAACTTAACTTATCATTTATTTCTATTTCTGTCAGTGGTATATAAGAAGCCTCATCAACTAAACTCTTTCTGAGCTGAGACACATGAAATGTATCATGTATACTACCAAGTTCTTCTGGTAATTGCAATCGATATGCAACTTTCCCAACTCTATCAATAATTTCAAAAGGTCCAATATACCTTGGACTCAACTTTCCCCGCTTTCTAAAACGTATAATCCCTTTCCAAGGTGAAACCTTAAGCATCACCTTATCACTTACTTGAAATTCAATAGGCCTTCTCCGCTTGTCTGCATATGACTTTTGTCGATCTTGTGCCATCTTTAATCTTTCTCTAATCTGATCGATCTTCTCAGTAGTCAACTCCACTATATCTGTACTTCTAAGTTCTCTTTGACCAACTTCACCCCAACAAATTGGAGTTCGACATTTTCTACCATATAACATTTCGTAAGGTGGCATTTTAATTGAAGAATGATAACTATTATTATAAGAAAACTCTACCAATGGGAGGTGAGTATCCCAACTACCACCAAAGTCAATGGCGCAAGCTCTAAGCATATCCTCAAGAGTCTGAATGGTACGTTCACTCTGACCATCAGTCTGAGGATGAAAAGCTGTACTAATATGCAATCGAGTCCCCAAATCTTCTTGAAATTTATTCCAGAATCGAGAAGTAAAACGAGTATCACGATCTGAAACTATAGAAAGTGGAACTCCATGCCTAGCAACAACTTCTTTAACATAAAGACCAGCTAACTTTTCTGAAGAAGAAGCTTCTTGAATAGGAAGAAAAATAGCACTTTTTGTCAATCGGTCCACAATCACCCAAATAGTGTCATGTTGCCTAGGGGTCTTTGGCAACTTGGTAACAAAATCCATGGTGATGTGTTCCCATTTCCATACTGGTATATCCAAAGGTTGGAGTTTACCGTATGGTTGCTGGTGCTCTGTTTTAACTTGCAGACAAGTGAGACAATTCTGAACATGTTTAACTATGTCACGCTTCATACCTGGCCACCAATAGTCACGTTTCAGATCACGGTACATCTTGGTAGCACCAGGATGAATTGAATACTTGGATTTATGCGCCTGATCTAATAACACTTTCTTTACTTCACTCGTTCTTGGTATCCAAATTCTACCATAACGAGTCTTTAAACCTCTGGAATCATCTACTAATTCAGAAAGTTGACCCGCTAAACGTTGATTTTTCAGGTCATTAGAGGCTAGAACTTCAATATGAGCAGCTTTAAAAGAATCAAATAGCTGGGGAAACACAGTCATTTGAAGAGATTTCACTGAAAGAACGGAATGACTAACTTTTCTGCTAAGAGCATCAGCTACAACATTAGCTTTACCAGGATGGTAAAGTATGTCGCAGTCATAATCTTTGACTAAATCTAGCCATCTTCTTTGACGATTGTTCAAATCACGATGATCAAAGAAATATTTAAGACTTTTGTGGTCGGTATAGATAGTGAATTTAACACCATAGAGGTAATGGCGCCAAATTTTAAGAGCAAAGACCACTGCTGCTAACTCAAGATCATGAGTGGGATAGTTTTGCTCATGTGATTTTAACTGACGTGAAGCATAAGCAATAACCTTCCCACGCTGCATAAGAACACAGCCTAATCCGAGTTTTGAAGCATCACAATAAACTACCATATCCTCGTTGCCCTCGGGTAAAACAAGAATAGGAGCTTGACTAAGTTTTTCTTTCAACATCTGGAATGCTTTGAATTGCTCCTCTCCCCACTTCCACTGAACACTCTTTCTAGTCAACTGAGTCAAAGGAGTAGCAATCTTTGAAAAATCTTGAATAAAACGACGATAATAGCCAGCTAGGCCCATAAAACTCCTGATTTCAGTAGGACTCGTAGGAGGGTCCCACTTCATTACTGCTGCTATCTTGGAAGGATCAACTTGAATGCCGTGAATATTGATCACGTGTCCAAGAAATTGGACTTCTCGTAACCAGAATTCACATTTAGAAAATTTGGCAAATAACTTTTCACAACGAAGTGTTTCAAGAACTTGCCTGAGATGTGCTGCATGCTCAGTGTCACTTTTAGAATAGATAAGAATATCATCAATGAAAACTATAACAAAGATATCAAGCATGGGCCGACAAACTCTGTTCATCAAGTCCATGAATGCAGCTGGATCATTAGTTAAACCGAATGGCATAACTGTAAACTCGAAGTGACCATAACGAGTACGAAAGGCAGTCTTTGAAATATCTTCTTCCCTTACCTTTAACTGATGGTAGCCAGAACGAAGATCAATCTTTGAAAAGAAACTGGCACCCTGTAGCTGATCAAATAAGTCATCTATTCGAGGCAAGGGATATCTGTTCTTAATGGTCACTTTATTTAGTTCCCGGTAATCTATACACATTCTTAAGGAACCATCTTTCTTCTTGACAAACAACACTGGAGCTCCCCAAGGCGAACTACTAGGACGGATGAAACCTTTATCTAAAAGTTCTTGCAACTGTTTCATCATTTCTTGCATTTCAGTTGGAGCTAACTTATACGGAGTTTTAGCAATTGGAATAGCTCCAGGAATAAGATCAATTCGAAATTCCACTTGTCTATCGGGTGGAATACCTGGAAGTTCGTCAGGGAATACTTCAGGAAATTCTTTCACAACTGGAATACTGGAAAGTTCTGGTACAACTTTAGAATTATCAACCACGTGCGCCAAAAAGGCTTGACACCCGTGTGACATGAATCTTTTAGCTCGAGCAAAAGTACAAACAGGAATGGATCTACTAGAACGTTCACCATAAACAACAATCTCCCTTCCGCTAGGTGCTTTCAGGAGAACTATCTTTTCATGACAATTTATCATACCCTTATTCTTTCCCATCCAATTCATTCCTATAACTACATGAAATTCCCCCATTTGCATGGGAATCAAATCTATTTTAAACACTTCACCTCCTATTTCAATAGTACACCCTCTATAAATATCACTAACAATAACTAATTTGCTATCGGCAATTTCAACTTCTAAAGGGTGTTCTAATTTAACAATAGGAGTTTTCAACTTTTCACAAAATGATAATGATACAAAAGACTTGGTGGCTCCAGAGTCAAATAAAACATGGGCAGGTATAGTGTTAATTATGAAGGTACCTGTCACCACGTCATGTGACTCCTTTGCCTCATCTGCAGTAATCTGAAAAGAATGACCTTTAGCTTTCTGTCCGCCCACTTCTCTCTTCTTTTCAGCTTCTTTCTTCTGTTCATTTCTTTTCATATCTTCTAGTTTAGCAGGACAGTTAGCTTGTAAGTGGTCATCCTTATAGCAATAAAAGCACATTCTATATGGATTAGGGCAATTAGCAGCGATATGCCCCTGTTGACGACATTTGTAACAAGCTGTACTCCCTAACTGACATTCTCCTGGATGCTTTCTACCGCAATTATTACACTTAGGAAATTCCCGAGCTGGGGCTTGAGATTGACGGTTTGATTGTTGAGATTGTGACTTCTGTTGTTGTGGTTGCGATGACTGCTGCTTTCCAAAATTTTTAAATTTCTTAGATTGCTGTGATTGAGAAGGGGACTGTTCTGCTTTTCTCTTATTAGCGCGATCCTCAGCTTTCGCTTGCAACTCCTTCTCTCGAGTCAACCCTTTATTCATCATCTTAGGAATAGAATCATAAATAGTCGGGTCAACTGCTTCTTTAACATCAATGTTCAAATGTCGGTAATAATGATCTTTCATTAACCCTGGATTCGAGGTATATTCGGGACAAAACTGAGATTTATCATAAAACATGTTAGTATACTCAGTTACCGACATTTTCCCTTGATTGATGGCTAAGAACTCTCCTTTCAATCTCTCTACTTCTGCCATTGGAGCGAATTCTGCTATAAACTTTTCTTTAAACATACTCCAAGAAAACTTTGCAGCTTCCGCAGCATCATGGGTTTTAACTTGAGTACCCCACCAATCCTGAGCACTATTTTTCAACTGATGAGCAGCAAACAACACACGTAGCCTTTCTGGACAGTCACAGAGTAGAAAAGTTTCTTCTATCTTACTAATCCACCTATGACTAATAATCGGGTCTCTTTCACCATGGAATTCTGGGGGACTACAATTGGCAAAGTTTTTATATTCAAAACGTTCTTTTTCTTTGTTTATTTGTTGCTGAGCACTTAACATTTCACTATTCATCTGAGGGTTAGCTAAGACAGGATGCTTCTGTTCAAATTCTACTAATCGTGCATTAACAATTTGCTCCATTCGGGTATATACCTTAGGAGCGAATTCTTGTAGGGCTTGCCCAATTACATCTTTTAATAGCATCCGGTCCTCAGGATCTAAACTTCTTTCTGAAACATTCTCCACTTGAGTGGGAGAACGTATATATGAACCCTCAGCTTCTTTATTTGGTGTGGATTCCATTTACTAAACAATATAAGGACACAATTAATAATATAAAAATCTCTACTTCAACTATTAATGATGATTGCCTTTATCTTCACATATTTAACAACCTTGAATCTCCCACATGCTTTAGCAAAATATAACCTCGTTGGCCAGACGTAGTTATATTAAACTAAATACATGTTTCTATTCAAAATTCTTAAATATATTCCAATCCCAAGCAATCATTCTTACTCTAATCATAATCTACTAATCATATGCAAAACATTGCGAAAACATAACTGTAATTAACTACTGCACATTTATAAGTGGTTTAAGTTTAGGCAATCCTACTGTGGATTGCTTAAATCTCTTAAACCATCGCTCTGATACCAACTTGAAACGCCCTGAAAATCTGAACATTTTTTTTTTACACCTTTATGTAACTGTTACTAACTTATAACGGTCCCAATACTCTAATTATTATCTACTATAGCATTGTCAAACAAATAATCTCAAACAAAAATTTTGACTTTCCTGAAAAACTGCGAATACGATCGTATTCTGGGGAATACGATCGTATTCCTCCACCCCTTCTGCACAATTTCGGGACAGAACCAATTTAAGGGAATACGGTCTCGGAATACGCCGTATTCCTGGGAATCCGATCGTATTCATGGGAATACGATCGTATTCCCATGACCTGCAGACAAAACCTGAACCTGCTCTATTTCATACCAAAAATCGAACTTTGAACGCGCATATCTTACAAACGACACTGAATTAAAACATGAAACTTTGCAGGCACTTTACTATGGTCAAAATGAAACTTTCTATTTTCGCACTTTCTCAAAATTCTCAATATTCCGGGATTTGGACTCATGGGTTAATTTCGGCTAAAATAATCACTTTTTGCTAGTACACTAAATCTCAAACCATAGAGACTAGGGAACTGAACTTTTCAATACACATTTCTATCATCAAAACAAAGTTGTGAGGCTTATCACTATGCTTCAAATCTTTATCTAACTCAATTTGGTTCATAGGTGTCCTTAAGACCCGTTTTGACCCATTTTGACCCGCTGATCCAAAAGAGCTAATTTAACCCATTCAATGGCTAAACGCCCTTCAAAATTGACTAATACCACATTTGACTTTCTTTAAAACTTTCAATATGTACATAACCAAAATATCACTTCTACTACAACTTTCAACTTTACACAATCTAAAACTACATCTACTAGTCATTCACAAATTTTACACTATTACAACATAGTCTATCTAACTATTACTTTTATAACCAAAACATGTCAAAACATTGTTTGGTTGATCTTTCAAGGTTTCAAAACGATAATTTAAAGAGAAGCTTGTGTGACTTACAACAAGCTAGCAACTCCACTTCTAGCTTTTTGTAGTATCTTTCCCTTTTCCGCTTTCGCTTGTACCTACAACATAGCTAGACTAATTAAGCAATTTGCTTAGTGAGAATATGAAAACTACTCATTACAATGCATTACTAAATGAAACAATTAATAAGCAAAGTAAGGAACTACTTCCGTTTTCTTGGAACTCCACTTTCACAATTCTAATCATATGTGCACATAGCTAATCAATATTTGGCTAACATAAGTTAACCACTAATCAAACAAAGCTAACCTTGGTTAGCTATTCTAATCAAAATATGGCTAATAACTATTAACCATTCTAATCACAAGCTTTCATCATAATCATGGTATAATCATAAACTAATCACAACAAGTTACATGATCATAATCTATTCAATTCATAAACTCACCTTGTATGGTTGAGTAATTTGAAACAAGATGATCAAATGATGACAATTCCTCTTTAGCACCTATTACATATACACATGGCACATAATCAACAACTAAACCACACTTTCAATTACTAATCATCTATTTCTTTCTCCCCCACTTGAGATTTACTAATTTCACTTTAACTAAACTACTACTTTACTTATCATGCTCAAAAAATCACAGCTTTAATATGAATTTAATTACTTTCTAATCACTACTTGATTCTACTAACATATCAAAATCATGCTATAAGCTAAAACATATGATTTATGAGAAATCTCATAAACCCTAATCATAACCTATCACTTGTAATATGAAATTAAAATTCTAATCATTATTTATAGGCTAGACTAACACTAACTAATCAATTTCAAATCCTAATTTCGGATTAATTCATATCAATTAACTAAAACCCCATAAAACCCAAGTTCTAGGGTTCTAGGAGAAATTAAATCACTTACAAAGATTAGATAGTGATAGAGGAAATGATTTCACTGAATTGAAGCTTGAATTGAAGTTTGAAGATTGGTTCTTGATTCTCTTTTTGATTCCTGCGATTTTTCTGTTCTTAAATTTTTGGTTCTGGATGAAATAAGAAAGTACTGGAGGATAAGCACGTACAATTACCTAAATTCTTTTAATTTCTATACTACACAGTCTGAAACTGAACAACTAGTTTGCGTTTTCTATTTCAACTCGTTATTTAAAGATCTATAATTAAAAAGATGTATATATTATTGTACACTAAAATAATACGTTAAAACTGAGCTATTAAAACTTATCTTTATTTACTAAAGTAATACCTTGAAAACTGGGGTGTTACAAAATCACCTAAAATTTAATTAACAAAATCAAATGTTCCATACATACATTCAATTAAATAAACTAACAATAAAAATCCATACAATACAATATACTTTAATTCTAACAATACAAATCTATACAATACAATATATACAATTCAAAACTTTAACTAATATAGTTATTTCATTTCGTAGTATTTCATATACATACAATTCTAACAATACAAATAATAGATCCAAATTAAAATTAGACTGCACAATTTAAACTCTTAAAGAGTATTCCTAAAAATGTAATTTAAAAAAAAAAACTTATAAATTACAATGGCAAATATATATAGATTTTGTAGGTATTTTATATAGGATGAAGTTACTACAGAAGTGAGGATTCGAGATGCCAACAACAATAAAGTCAACAAAAATTTGTTAGTCAAAAACTTCAAGCTAGATACGTTATACCGAGTTTATAAGCAATAAATAAAATGACAAAAACCAAAAGAATAATGTGAGTATTTCTCATTATCGGGCCAGAATTTAGAAATAGAAGTCTTAAACGGACATTGTACCTGCGGTGGAGAGGGATATTTCGGCGGTGCGGTGGCGGCGAACCATGGCCAGATCTGTACAGCAGCAACGATCGCGGATCTGTGCAGCAGTGGCAGGGGGTGGCTAGTGGTGTTGGGTGTGGTGATGGGGAGGTGTGGTGGTTTGGTGTGTGGCTAGATAAAGAGAAGTAAGGTCATGGCCATGTGTGGTGTGGTGTGGTGGCTGAGAAAAGATGGAGAAGGGTTTTGGTGGTGTCTGGAGATATAATGAAAAGCAGATCCACTTTTTGTTCTTTTTGTTTGTTTGTTTTATTATCTTTTGCAACGACATTAATAAAATGTCGTTGCTAAAAGTCGTAGCTGAAAGTCAGCAGGAAATGAATTATTTTAGAGGGAATTTTTGATTTTTTCGTGAAATTTTTTCGAGACGACAAAGTTGTAGCTAAAGGTCCTAATGTCGTCCCTGAAAGTCATTTTCTTTTATTTAAAACATAAATCAACAAAAATATAAAGTATTATACATAATAACGAAATTATAAGGTAATATAAACCTTATAAAACTCGTTTGTATTTAATTAATTCATAAAAGTTATAAGTTTAAATTATAAAGTTATTTTGAGTGTGACGATAATGTGAAAAAAAACTATGGTTGATAAACCGATATACGTTACGATAATGAAAAGCATCGAGTAAACCATGTTTGATCCACATCTAACCTAGACTGTTACGTTACTTAACGTTCTTTTTCCACTATCAAATAAGTACTCGATATGTGATTAACTTATGTATCCTCTGTAAACTCAATGATATACTTGCAATCACACTTGCCAACACACAGTCATCACTTTTTGTTTCTTCGCCTTGTCAATTATGTATAGCAACACTCGCCAATTAAAATTTATACTTTCTTCGGTAGTAACCAAGTTCGTTTTACAACTATTGAATATACTCGCCAATTAACATACTCGCAAACACATTTGCCGACACATATAAAGCGTTTGACATTAGTGTAAACGTCTTAATGTTTCATGAACTTAAAAGGGTTTTGAGGTCGACATGTATAGCACCAAGGTGATAAACGTCATAGGATTTCATGATACCTCTGATTGAATAGAAAGACGCATGTTTCAGATGACTCATTTGTTCGGATGTGATAAACGTTACGATGATATAGCACCAAGTAAGCCATGTTTGATCAAGATCTTACCATCGCCGTTTATTTTTCCAATATCAACGAATTATTCGATGTGACCCGTTCTATTTTCAAATTCTAATATGTGTTACATTTGTTTTATTTTCGTGATCAAAAATCACATTCTCATAATAAAGGTTCATTAAAGAAAGCAATTTATTTTACGATAATGCAAATCATCGAGTATACCTATTTCAACTTCTATATCTTACAGAAGTTCGTCAATATACTTGCAAACACCTTCGCCAGAATTATAAAGTCATTAGTTTTTAAAGATGGCGTATTGGTAACTAAGTCGTTTCGCAACTAACACAAATCGTATAACATGTAACATATTAGAGTTAACTTTTACGATCTAAATAAAATGTTTATTAAACTTAACTTTAATTTATACTTTAACTTATATTTATTTCATAAACTAATTAATATTTAATATTTTATAATTCATTTAAAATTAATATTCTATAATTTATTTGTAAATAAGTATATTTTTAAAATAATATAATATAGATAAACCACTTTTAGGGATGACATTTGTTGTCCCTAAAAGTGGGGTGGGAAATTTTTCCAGTTTTGGAGCCAAAACGAAAAATCAAAAATTAAGAAAAAACTTTTAGCAATGACAAGTGTCGTCCCAAAAGGTAGCCCGGGAAATATTTTCATGTTGGAGCCAAAACAAAAAAATTAAAATAAAAAATAAAACTTTTAGCAACGACAATGTCGTTGCAAAAGGTAGCCTGTGAAATATATTTTTTTGGAAGCCAAACAAAAAAAGCAAAAAGAAAATAAAAGTATCTTTAGGGACGACATGTGTCGTTGCTGAAAGTAAAGTCAACAAATAATGCGAGTCAAAGTCAAAAAGGGAAAAAAATTTGTCATTTAGCGACTTTCAAGGACGACATCGTGTCGTTGCTAAAAGGCTTTGTTGCAATAAGCCTTTTTTCTTGTAGTGATTCCATACAATTTAACATAAACCCTAGAATTTCTCATAAACACTAAATCATAAATTCATCAATTTCAACATGTTATATGATTACTAACCATCATAAGAACACTTATTAACATCAATTTCATCTAATTAAAACCCTAATTTCTTATTACAAGCTTCAATTTACCAAAACCCATGAAACCCCAAAAACTATGTCAAGAACAAATGAGAAATCACTTACATAGGATAGAAGAGATTGAAAGGAAGAAGAATTAAGCCCTAGAAACCATGAATCATGAATTAGTTTGAAAGAAATTTGAAGCTAGAATCATCCCTGTGTTTTTCTTTTGTGTATGGAGTTTTTTAAGAATAAATGAGATAAATCCCAATTCATTCGTACATATCTATCTGAGTCGGTCTAATTAATTTACCCCTTTTTAAACTCTACAGTCTGGAACTGATAAAACCATTTATGTTTTTCACTATATCTCATTATTTACATAAAAATATTTCGTAATAAAAATATATCCACGTACGATATTAATTATAGCACCCCTCCTCTTATAGTTATTTAAATACAATATATCGGAAGCGTCTGTCCAAATTAAAACATTTATAATTCACATTTACTTAGTAAACATAAAAATCCAACTACTTTAAACCATAATTTAACAAACTGGGTGTTATATGAAAACAATAATAACACTAATTTATAAAATCAGATATCAGAGTAACACTTGGTAGTCAAACATTCTTCAGTCCAGTCCAAATCATCTCAAACCTGCAAGGGGTAAATAGTGGGATTAGCATGAAGCTAAGTGAGTCAACTTATCACTATCAGTACAATTTAGCATAACAATACTGATTATCACAAATATCACTTAGACACTGACACAACATCACCAAGAGGATCGGTGGTCCTTGTAAAGCCCTCTGACCGCGGATGGCCCACCAAGCAACACTTACAATCACTGCAGGCCAATACAGTGATTTTACCGATAACTATTTGCTACCTTTAGTCAATATGTATTCCATTCACAACACATGTTCACAAATCTCATATTGACTAACCTGTAGCAACCCAGTCCAACAATCGTTGACCTCCGAATCACCAAATGCCCGAAGGCGACACATCACTTATTACACGTGTATTTCACCAGTTCACAGTCAACAATCAATATCACAATATCACTGTAATCACTTGTTGTAATCAAATATGTTACAACCAAATCACACTGAAGGTACGAGTCCACTCACCGATACCTCAGCTGCCCTCCCAGAGATCTAATGTTACTGAGCCTTTTCTCAATCTGAAATCACCACAAAACATCACAAGTCAGTAACTTGTCTCAATAACAAACTCATGTTATAATTATATAACATATCACATCATCTCAATATATCAACGAATCATATCATTTTATCTCGACACATTATGTATATCAATACATTTATCACCAATATCACAAACTCTAGCATTAAATCCATCTCATTATGTCCCTACAGGGATGTTAATCATGTTAGATCACAATACTCGTTTAGATTAAATTGATTCATGACTAACATCATTATTTCAATCTATTATTACTACCTTAAATTTCACAAAGTGTATATATCTATATCATCATGTACTACCAGAGCAATAACCAAACTGTTCTGACCCAGACCCAAATCGCGTCGCGATCATCAAGGATCGCGTCGCTATTGACACACAATCGCGTCGCAATAGTCATCAATCGCGTCGCTATTTAAACTTATAATCGCGTCTCAATTACATATAATCACGTCGCGACACACAATCAATCGTGTCGCGATATCAATATGTCGCGTCGCGACCTGATCAGTTCCAGCAGTTTACGAACCTGTTCTTGCAGCTCCCAAATCCGAACCCCAATTCACAATTTCAACTAGTTCCACTTTCTAATCGATTAAACACAGCAAGTTAACACTTTCTACTGCTAACTAACATCATATATCATCACATAAATCATCAATTTCCATAATCAAAGCTCAAACCCTAACAATTAGTTTATACATACATGAAGAACACTTACAATTTTTGATGATGAAACAAGATGAGAATGATAAGCTAATGATGAAGATGATTCAAACACAAAAACACTTGAGATCCTTTTTCCTCTCTTTTCAATTTAATTATGTATGTGTTTTTTTTAGTCTCATCAGGAAGAAATGAAGTGAGACAAGGAAAGGAAATAAAAAACTAAGTCGGCTCCTTAACCGACCTTCAATTATACGGGTATAATTTAATACCCCTTCTCAACCTATTGTTTGGAACCCGAAAACACTTTGCGAGTCCAAACATTTTATTGTTCCGTCAACTATATTAATTTAAAACACTTAATATTTCACTAACCACAATAAGTTCTGACACTTATTTTCTAGTTATTTTCAAATAACTCAAACAATATTAATCCCAAACACTTTAAATGATATTAAACAACTAGGTCCGATTTACGGATGTTACATTAATTTCCTGAAATTCGGGGTGTTACAGCAACGCCCGGGTAGAATACTAGTTTAGCTAATTAATTAACAAATATTAAACATATTATTATGCTAATTAATATTTTATTTAGCATTATCTCTAGCTTTCTTAAACTGCTAAACAAATAAAAAGGATAAAATATATCATATCATAACATCAATACATAATCAATATATAATTCCTAGCATAAAATTACTTGATTTTATTAGAATACAGATATAAAGTTGTGGTTACATGCAATTAGCAATCATCGTGCATATATATATTATAGTATATAAATACAAGGAGAATTGCCATAATTCTCATGAACCGGACACGTACGTACAGAAAACAAACATGCATGCAAATGAAAGTGTAAAGGAAAAGGTACGTAGTTGTGATCGAATCAATCAAGCAATGGGTAGCAGTTCAATTCGGATGTCAGAGACGGTGACCCTTTCACAACCATCGCCCGGCACCAGAGACACCAGCACATACTGATCACCTTCAGCTCCAAGTTTCTCCAATAACCCAGTGATCCCGAACTTTGTCCCGGTGCTCATATTCATAACCCCCCCGAGTCCATGCGGCAACTGCTCAAAACTACCAGCAAACTCGGTGTTAATCGCGGTGACGTTAACTCCATCACCACCCCTATCGTTGACATGCACATCGAAGCTGAAACTTGTGTTATCATCCGATTCTATTCGATTTATGTATAGAATCTCTCTTTCTGCATCCTTCTGTTCCTTAGTCCTGTTTATAGCAGGTCTCCTTACAAGAAGATTAATTCTCTCGTTTAGTAGGACCGGGAGTCTCAAGTCCTCAGCCTTCTGCTTTCCTTCCATAAACGCATCGTCAACGACTAACCTCTGGGGATATGCATTGACCTTCTCCAAATTTTTCCACGGGCTTATATCGGAATCAGCGTATGTGTATCCCATCTCTTCAGTGCTCACACATTGTTTGTTGTAGACACGTACAAGGTTTTTGTGCTCGTCGTAAAACACGTATGACGCATTTTCCCAGTCACGCGCTTTCTCGCAAGCCTCAACATTTCTTCGCCCGTTGATGTCACAACCTTTGGTGGATGGATTGTTTCTGTTATTCGTTATAGTGCTCCAGATGGCCCACATGCGATCCACGTTGGCATGATGACAGTAAAAAAGAGGGTCGTAACCAGCCGAGTAGAAGTTCCCCATGTCCTCACTGTAAGGCATCCTTGGGTTACCGGCCCACATGTGACCCCTTGTGTGAACCCCATTCTCTATGGTCCCAGCCTTTGGAGCTTTAGCTTGAGGCCCAGCTGACAACATGTCACCGAGGAACTCTTCGGTATCAGTAACGATCATCTGTGCTCTTACCGTAGCAAGATTCCGATTTTTCAATTCGTCATCGGTATCTCCTTTAACAACAGCTTGTAAATTAATGGTAGCATTCGCATTCGTAGGGTTTCTGTAAGGGTCATATAGAGGGTTATATCTGGTGTGTTTTACCTTCGGGTCGTTGGGTGAGGACATGGGGGTTTCAAACATTGTTGGGTACCCCGTCATTCCATCTGGATGGTCCCAGTTCCAGTAGGGTAAAGCGAAAGTTGGATCTTTAATCAAACTTCCCAATATTCTTTCGTAGAAATACAGATACCACCGATGGAACGGAAAGAAGAGCGCTGAGTTGTGAACCTGGATAATTTCATTACGGAAATTATTACCACTCTTCACTTGAGTGTAACCCGCGTTGCAGTAGGCGGTATGGATCTTAGCTTGGTTCTTCCAACTGTGTGGGTCGCTGTCAGGAAGAGCCTTCATTAGTGCAATTGCTTTGGCATACTTTGCGACATACTCTGAGTCGGCGGATGCCAAATGTGCTGGACGTCGAACACGAGGAGGAAGCTCACCCGCAGGGCGTTCAGGAAGAACGTAATCTTGTGCTACTGGTTTCGGAGCGCTACAATTGCCCTCCCTGATAGGGTTGGTAAATTCATTGCCACGTGTTGTCGGCGTTTTGCAATTCCAGATATCATCTGGAGCTTGAATGGGTGCGGCAAAGGCTGATGGGATGGAGGTCAAGTTGGCAGCACCGCACATGCCGCCAAGCCCCAGTAACACATTTCTCCTGTCAACGATGTTATTGTTCTGCTGATTCATTTCAAGTGATTGTGAGGTTTCTTGTTTTTTGTTATCATCGTTACCAGAAGTAGCATTAGCATTACATGAGACTTTGAAGCGATTATGTGATGATGAAGTTTTGGAAAACAAGGACGAACGCGAGAGGGAAGTTTTGGTGTTCTTGGTAGTAGTAGTTGGAAGAGTAGATAAGCTAAAAGAAGATATCATGTTTTGATGGTGTGATCTATTCGCTATTTGAAAACAATTGTTTAATGTGAACATTAACATATACTTAAGTTTTACTTTTGCATATGTTATGTGAAATAATGTTATTAATAGTATTCATTATAAGTTGCATTAGCTTTAATTATCGAAAAATACACATGAATTCGTTCAAATGATCAACAATTCGCTCCGATTATTACAAAATACACATGAATTTGCTCCGGAGTGAATTGTTGGGCATTTGAACGAATTCATGTGTATTTTTTAATAATCGGAGAAAATTGTTGTTCATTTGAGCGTATCCATAATAATTTTATAATAATTATTGGAGTGAATTGTTGAGTATTTGAGCGAATTAATATGTATTTTATTATAATCGCCATTTGAGCAAATTGGTAAACATTTTATGGAGAATTTGTATGTATTTTTTTTTAATAATTAAACCAAATTGTCGGCATTTAATTGGAGCGGGTAAGAAAGATTAATTTTTTATACTACTTGCACATTTATGCGTCCATTAACTCATGTATTGATTGATTTTGTTGATTATAATAATCATTTTTTAACTCATGTATTGATTGATTTTGTTGATTATAATAATCATTTTCGGTTCCATATTACCTGGAAGTTTCACTATATAAGGAATTTTTGTCAAAAATAATACGTTTTCAGTTTAGATTATGAGAAATAATGCGTTTTGCAAACCATTTTCAATAGTAGTAGAATCGGGGTTGGCAAGCCCGATTTTACACTTGTGTTTATTTGAAAGTCGGGGTTCCCAAACCCGACTTTAATTTTTTGTCAGATTGAATGAAAGAATAGGGGTTGATAACCCCGATTCCACTTTATTCCCCTTGTGTTATTTCCTTGAAATGGACTCAAAAGAAAATCATAAATTATGAGACAAGTGGAATCAAAGAAAATCATAACTTATTTCCTTGATGCAATATCTTAAGCAAGGGAATCGGGGTTAGCAACCCCTATTCTTTCATTCAATCCGACACAAAAGTAAAGTCGGATTTGGGAACCCCGACTTTCAAATAAACACAAGTGTAAAATCGGGCTTGGCAACCCCGATTCTACTACTTTTGAAAATGATTTGCAAAACGTATTATTTCTCATAATCTAAACTCAAAATGTATTATTTTTGAAAAAAATTCTGATCTTTAGTATGTATAGTACAAGGATCGGGTGAGAATTAAATTAGTGTTAAGAACTATGTCATGCATTTAATTCCAAGAATCCATCTCACATTCTACATCTAATGATAGCACATAATTTAGAAGTATAAATTGGTTCTCACAGTTCTCACCGATAATTGGCTGGGGAAGGTTCAAATGAGAACCACTTTAAAGTTGAGAACTGTGAGAACCACAACGAGTACGTGTTTGTTCACATGTGATTAACTTCAATAATATGTGAACATTGATGTACGTTTAATTGAAAAAGGAAAAAGTAAAAAAAATCTTAAAATCATATCTAAAAACGCAAAAAACAAATACATGTTCACATGTGAACGATAATGTGAACAAATCGGTTAAAATGTGTTTTAAGACGTAAATTTATGATTTTTTTTAACTTTTTCCTTTTTCAATTAAACGTACATCAATGTTCACATATGATTGAAGTTAATCACATGTGAACAAACACGTATTCGTTGTGATTCTCACAGTTCTCAACTTTAAAGTGGTTCTCATTTGAACCTCCCACTATATATATATATATATATACACACGAGTGATCTCGTGAAAAAAACTTATTTAGTTACTTGGGGGGGGGGGGGGGGGGGGGGGGGGGGGGGGGGGGATGTTGACAATCTTCACAACCAATTTTAATTCACCAATACAAATGTTAATAAATAGACAAATACTTTACAATGTTTTACGAAAATGTTCATGTGGACTACCATACTTATAAAATATGCAATTGAGGTACTCTACTTCTTAACTGGGTATGTCCCGACTATAATCGATGAAGTTGAATTCCATGTCACCAGCTTATCCACCTCAATAGTCCACATCATCAAAGTTCGGTAACAAAATTGAACATTTTCGTAATATACAATAACTGATATGTGTACTTTTTGTATTACGTGGCATGATGTAGATGAGTGAGGCACTGAGGTGGACAAAATAATGACGTGGACATGAACAACCAGTTGTCAAAGGGTAACCAGTTGCCTGGATTCTCTAATTGCATGTGATTAGAAACTTAAGTAACAATTTAAATAACTATTTAGATTTAAAGTATCTCAATGACATAATTTAAAGTATGGTAACCCATGTGAACATTTTAGTAAAGTATAGTAACGAATTTGTTTGTTAAACCTAATAAAAAATGAAATTTAATAAACTATATCAAAATAGATACTATGAATATTAACATTCTTTGATAAATTTTTTATGTAACTTATAACATCAATCGATGAATATTTGATCTAAAATCGTTAATATTCATCGCGATGAATGTTAGTTAACATTCGTGATGATGAATGATAAAATTAAAAATATTTATCAACTAATGTTATCATTTAACATTCATATTCATTAATGTTAGTTAATGATTTATTAAATAAATATTCATCAACTAATATTATAACTTAAAGAAGAAATTCATTCGTGAATATATATTCTTTATAGCATCAATTTTGATTATTATTTATCGATAAAAATTATTTTTTGCTTACACTTTTATTCGTTAATTTAAAATGATTCGTGAAGAATATTAATCATTGCCCCCTTCAATAAAAAAAACACGACTCCCCTCTAGATAATGTCCGAAATAACTAAGAAAAGCATGTTACTTTCAAAATTGACACATATCACGCACTCACTTTAATTATTAAGACAAATATTATTTTTTTATAAAAGCAAAAAGAATCTTAATTAGTCATTGTAGATCCCTTTTTAACATTCTAACAACTTAATCTTTTTACTTTAAAGATAGTGACACTGAGAAATATTGGTTTAAAGTGGTATTGTATTACCACATATTGAAAACAATTTATTAAAGGCTTAATACACAAATATGTTACTATACATTGCGAAAATGTTCAAGTAAGTTACTAGACTATTAAATTGTTCAATTGAATTACTAAACTATTTTCAAATTAAGCTTTTTAACATTGTAATATTTATAAGTTAAGTAACCTAATTAAATTCATATGTTAAGTTATGAAACGCCCCGAAAACAGAATTTTTTTTTTATACTAATATACTCTTCTTTTTGTCCCAACTATCAATTTAAATACGATATAAGATCATATAAGCAAGACTACATGAGTTAAATGTTCATTATACAAAACTGCCCATTTTCAAAACTACCCATTATGGTCAAAACTGCCTTTTTTAAACACGCGTAACTTTTTACTCGTTAGCAGTTAGACCACCAAATTTTGCAGGCACCTTTACTACCACAAAATGAACATTTTTCGTTTTTACGCTTTCCCTTCAAAACTGCCTCTTTGCCCTCAAAACTGCCCTCAAAACTGCCCCGTCGCCCACATCACTGATCTCAAAACTGCCTTCTTTTATCAAAACTACCGACGTTCAAACACATATAACTTTTGACTCGTACATCCGTTTGACCTGAAATTTTGCGTGCACCTTCACCTTGACCATTTAAACATTTCTCAATTTTCACTTTTTCAAATTTCACAATGACACGGGATTTTGGCATGTGACTCGTTTTGACACTAAAACGACCATTTTGGTAAACATACTAATACACAAACTATAAAGACTGAGATTTTAAACTTTTAACCACATTTCATACATATCAAAACAAAGTCAAAGGACTCAACCACAACCTCTTAATCTTTCTCTAATCCATTTCAGACCGTATATGCATTTAACGACCCAAATGGACCCTTTTTGACCCGTTAACCCCCAAAGTCTGTTTTGACCCATTGACTAGCCAATCACAACCCATAATTGACTAAAGAAAGGTTTGACTACATGTCAATACTCCATATCCAATAAAAACACATTTTTGACTACTTTCAACCATGAACACATTTTATAAACATTAATATATTCAAACACAACTTTAAAACTACAAGACCATAATTTACATCATTTACAATAGTCGTTGACTTTCAAAATCAACCTATTCCAAAAATGCATATGTCATGGCTCACCATGACTCACTTTTTAAGACATGTCTAAAGGGCGATTTACACAAGCTAGATTAAACGATACTTTAAAGAGAACTTGCCATATTACACCCTCGATAATCCACGCTAATTATCCTTAACCGCTTTCCCCCTTCCTTGCCCACTTCCACCTAAAACATGAAACACTTAAACAATAAGCACTTTTGCTTAGTGAGCATATAAGCAATTTAATCAAATAATACATAATATGGCTACATAAACACTATGCTAGTAAAACTAGCAATTCTATATCATAACTTCATAAGCTTCATATCACTAACTTATGATTGTACCCACCTCTAGCTCGGAAGCTATCCGGTAACATGTACAATCACAATTCATATCACTATGATCATATACAAATAACACACTAAATCTCCACTTGATTGTACCCACCTCTAGCTCGGAAGCTATCCGGTAACATGTACAATCAATTCATATCATAACACTTTCACAAGTAACAATTTAAACAAATAAAACATAATTAACTTCACATGGTTGTATGATCCTCTTACTCGGAAGTAATCCGGAAACACATACAACCAATTACTTGATTAAATCCTTACACTACTCACCTTAGTCTTGAAATGATGATTCACAATATGTAACACCCGGTCAAAAAGGCCAATTTTCGCGCCTATTTTAAACTTTAAACAATCGTATTGAGTACGTATTACTTTTAAATAATGTGTGATTATTTATATAAACATTATTTACGCGGGAAATATTAAACTACTTTAGAACATAAACCGTTTTGTTTAAAACGTATTTTAGTTGAACGAAACTTAAATACTTTCGTATCATTTAAAAATGATATATATAAAAACTAAAATAACTCGAACAACTTAAATTTAAACATTTTATTTTATAAAATGTTCCAACTCGAAACCATTATTAATTATACGAGTAAATATTTCAAAATTAAAAACATTATTTATTCTACGAACGGATACCAAAACACGGGTATTTTACACTGCGGTTGGAGGCCACAGACTACGAAGTGGGGAACTGGAAATGGATAAAACCATTCCCACCTCCCATTTTCTCTCATTTTCTTTCATTTTACACACACACATATCACATAAACTCTCTCAAAACTCTCCTCTCATCTCACCACCACCTACCACCGCCGGACCACCACCGCCGGACCACCGCCACCGTCGCCACCAGCAAGAACAACAACATCTCAAGCATCAACATCATCATCTTCATCGCGAATCATCATCATCTTCTCCATTTTCGGATTCCATTTCATTTGGTAAGAAAACTTCCGATCTACACTTAAATACATGTTTATATCACTCTATTCATCATATATTATCATTATACAAGTTTATTATTGTCGATTTTGGGATTTATAGCTTCGATCCGTGGTTTTGGGTGAAAATCCGTCGGACAGACGGGAGTGTCGCCCACAGACCAAAAACAGTATCAGCGTCACTTAGTGTCGCTATACCACTCTGCCGCCTTATAGCGTCACTACTTAAGTGACGCTATCACACACACACCGTCACTTCCTAAGTGACGCTATGTCTATCAGTCGCCCTTTTAGCGACACTACCCGAGTGCCGCTAAAACAAGTATACCGTCACTTCTATAGTGACGCACTCACACAACTTTCGGTAGAAACGAACTGCGTCACTATGCCCTCTGCGTCACTTCCTAAGTGACGCTATATGCGTCACTAACCCGATAGCGACACTTCTGAAGTGTCGCTAAAATGCTAAATTTTCATAACTCTTGAGTCACTTGCCTAGTGACGCTATAAATCAATCAGTGACGCATGAAGTGTCGCTATTATCAGTTTTTGAACTAAAAACTCACTTTTAAAATGTCCAACTTATCCGGAAACATATACGCAATTATATACGAACCGAAACGCGTTTAAACGAGGTTATTTATACGAGAAACACTATAATTATATTTTCAAAATATAATTCCAATACGTTGCGAACGAACCGAACTTTCTTACAAACTTTGAAACGTAAACGCATGTCAAACACATTGAGTACGATTTAATCGATTAAACAAACGAATTGGATAATCTATGTCTATGTACTTATACGAAACCTCACGTGTTTAGGACACTAGGAGGTCACTTTGGACGATACGCGTAATTAGGAACGCTTGCACTCTCAGGTGAGTTCATAACCCCACTCTTTTACTGTTTTCAACTGATTTCGGGGTGGGAATGCATACTCCTGTTTTACTACTTTCCACTGTATAAATCTTTACAAACGTTTTACAATAGTTTATGGTAACGGTGTTAGATTACGACAGCTACGAACCGCTTGAACTTACTTAGAGATATTAAGTACGACCGTTTCAGAAACACCTAGAATTATATTACATATGATATCTAGGGAGTAACCGCCTCACTACATCAGTGACTTGCTAAGTACTAGTAACGACTAGTGGACTTATGAACACCAACTAGAGGCACCGACATGCTAGTTTAGCGTTGACTACCCTTAAGAACTAGCGGATGACTTTGACTAAGTACTGTAAGTACTTCCCGACAATTAAGTGACGTATTAACGTACTTTGACTTTACACATTACTTTGGACAAACTAGGTGACGTAGACACGTACCTAACAGATGATTATGACTTACCCCTATGCCTAGATGACATCCTTACTTTCTGGTATAATTGTGACGACTCTGGCTTGGAGTTACTGGGCCAGGGATGGTCCCCCGGCAGCAGGGAGTTACCCAAAAACCGGGGGGTGTCACATAACAACTTGCGGTGCTGTTGAGTACCTGTAACACTTTTCTAGCCTTGGGCTAAACTTTCATGCGGGTATGTTGCGAACGTACCAAACCAACGCATCGTCGCCTTCGGGGGACCACGGACGCTGTCACTATATGTGAAGCAACGATACCACGGTGGGTGGTACAACTGACTTACGAGCTGGATGCTCACGATACCACGGTGGGTGGTACAACCGACTTACGAGCTGTGGGCTCACGATACCACGGTGGGTGGTACAACTTACTTACGAGCTGAATGCTCACACTCAGCAACGGACCGACGAACTATTACAGTCGGGGTCGTTGGCTCGGCATATGAACTTATACTCTATCGTAGTTCTACGGAACTGCACGGTTACTCATACTCAGCATATAGCTATATGCTTTACTTACTCTTAGCACGGACCTACGCACTTTTACGGTAGGGGTCGTTGACTCGATAACTGATATATTTATTTAAACGTGGTCCTGCGGGACGTAACTTGACGGATCCTTTGGGGGATACCCATTACCATCACTGTAGGTGATTACTAGATAACTTACGAGTCGGAGACTCAGGAAATTACGAGCTTTTGCTCGCTTGACTGTTATTACCAACCGTACCGATATGACACGATCACAAAACAGATAACTTGATCACGTTGCCGGGGTGCAACCTTTCATGCCAGGTGGCATCGTGACCTATTAGTAACCGTAGAACTAATACTTGAAACCGTATAAACTATCTGTACCGTATTGCCGGGGAGCAATACCGACCGTCTAAGGACTTTCTTGTTTGATCTCTTTCGACCAGTAGCATGACAGTTAGTCATCTTACGCTACACCCGTATACATATTGCCAGGTGGCAATAACTTACCTGATAACACACCCACTGGGAATTGGTTCCCTTTACTTGACTAGAAACCTATTGATTAGGTTCACCTGCTTACCATAAATTACTTATAACTGCCTCGAGGGGCAACTGTTGTTATTTAAACTGCTAAACTTGATTTACATTTCTGAATGAAATACATATTTCTTGAACTAATTGTTATTACAAATTACTTGTGAACTCACCAGCTTTCCAGCTGACCCTTTTAGTGTGCATTCTCAGGTACACTGCAATAGTAGGATTGGCCTACAGGATTTCTAGCTCGAGTCGCACGTTTTGACAATTGGATGTCTCTGCATAATTTTCGTATTATCAGTTATGTATTGAAAGTATTTTGCGAACTCGCAACTTGTATACATTTTATTTTGGGAAATGTAATAACTATTTTTCAAACGTCTCATTTAGAGTCGTTCATTATACATCTTATGCTGTGATATTTGATTTGGTAACACCCGACCCGATCGCTTCCGCAACCCGAAATATGAGGGTGTTACATATTGGTATCAGAGCCTAAGGTTGTAGTGAACTAGGTTGCATTTAGTGGGCCTAGACTATGACCATTAGGCAGTATTCCTTATTAGGTATAACTAGTTCAGGGATTTCATCATACGAACTTAATTTAACATAGCGTAGCTAACTATGTACAATTAAGCAAGGATGATGTAAGATCTGAAAGGGGTTATACTGAAACAGGAATGCAGTAGTTGACTCTGATTGTTATTTGTTACTTGCTAGACACCCTAGGCTATTATATGTACTGTAGGTATATATGAATAGGCCTTACGTGTATACTGTTTCTGCATATCTATATACATGTATGTATGATTATACCTGACGTGATTCCGCTGTACTACTGATACATACACTCGGAGTGGCATATCGCCAACTTCCCAACCTTTACGACTTGATTTCAAATTTTGACCAGGTTGGTCACGACTGACGGGTATTGCGAGAGATACTCGTAATGACAAAGCCCACGAATTACTTTCGAACTTACTATCGGCCTGAGGGCTACTCTTGAACAACACCCAGCACGTGGTGCTGCAATTACTCAGTATGTTAATACTACAACTGGCACGTTGGTGCTACGCTCACAGTACTCGGGTACTGCAATTTCGGTGCTTTGGGCACTACGAACATGTGGCACGTGGTGCCGCATCGTGCTTGGGGCACAATACTACTTCAGCACGTGGTGCTGTAACTTATGATAACCAAGTACTACTTTTACTATACAATAGGAAATTACATTACAGTGCTGATGGCACTACATTACATTACAGGGTTACTGTGTTTTAGTACTTAGGGTACTACGCACCAACTGATAGACTTACAACTACCGTACACTAGTATCACACAATAGTCAGTTAGACTAGATACCATACCATGGCCTTGGTAGATTACTTTAAGGTATACGTGAACAACTAATATACATACAACGAAACTAAAAGTCTGAGAACTTTCGAACACATGCTATTTTTACATACCAATGAAATAGACATAATTCTCGAATAAAGAACTTACCATTAACGTTTCATTCTTGTTTAAGAATCATGCCGCCTAAACGACAAACCTACACACAAGCAGAACGTGACCAATACGCTGAGCAAAGAGTAGCTGAAGCTCTAGCTGCACAAAGCCTAACGCGTCCCTGCACCTATAAAGAATTTCTGAACTGCGACCCGCCAATCTTTGTTGGTACTGAAGGGGCTGTCGGACTGATCCAATGGATCGAAAGGATGGAAGCTGTTTTCCGCATTTGCAACTGCCCCGATGGATACAAAGTCAAATACTCCACCTACACCCTTCGAGATAATGCTCTAACCTGGTGGAATGCTCACGCCCAAACCGTAGGGGTTGACACCGCCTATGAACTTTCTTGGGAGGAACTGAAACAACTGATGAGGGACGAATATTGTCCTAGCGAGGAACTACACCAACTTGAGAATGAACTCTGGCATCTTACCGTGAAAAACAACGACATCATGACCTATACCAATCGTTTTCACCGACTGGCACTCCTTTGCCCTTCTCTAGTGAACCCAAAAAGCAAACGAATCGAACAATACATCGAAGGACTTCCGGCACAAATCGCGGACATGGTTATCTCCTCTAAACCCAACACTATTCGCGACGCCGTTCGCATGGCCCACAACCTCATGGCACGGGTGGTTCAACGCGGAACCCCCACAACTGAGAACCATACACAAAAATGGAATGGCGATTCCAGCACTAGTCATAATCCAATAAATCAACCCGAACCCTTGAAATCTTACCCTCCTGAATACAAAGTAAAGCGGGGTTATGCGGGGGATAAGCCCTTTTGTCACAACTGTAAACGTCATCACTCTGGCCCTTGTGGCCTACCTTGCGAGAGGTGTCAACGATTCGGACACCAAATTCAGGACTGTAGAGTTCCTGCAAATCCCGATGGACAACCAACGTGTTTCAAATGTAACACTCCCGGACATTTCAAGAAAGACTGCCCAAATCAGAAACGAAAAATCCTCATGATCAACTCCGGAGGGACCGGCCGAAACCGCGGCAATATCACGGGTATGTCCCTATTCGATACTAAACCTTCAAAATAAACACAACGTTTCGATCAACGGGAAGGTCAATACCAAAAATGATACCGAATACATGAATTAATACCGACTACATGAATTAAGTCAAACATAAAAGCTAGAATTTGCTTTCAGCAGATTAACCGACTGAACGTACACAAATCACTCGGTCCTAATAGGACTACTCGCAGAACGGTCACGTTGTGACAACTATCTAGTCCCGAATGGACTACAATGTAAACGGTTCCTTAGCAACCACAACTTAAACATATAAATAGCGTAGTCAGAGTGTGACTACAACGATAAACCGCGACACAGTCATGAATTGACTGCTTTCCAACTCCGTCTCAGACATGATATGTCTACGATCTATTCAACGAACCTCTCGCCCGTACATTGCTCCCCAGACCCCACGCGACCACGACACTACTTTAAATTTCGGGACGAAATTTTCATAACAGGGGGAGAATGTAACACCCGGTCAAAAAGGCCAATTTTCGCGCCTATTTTAAACTTTAAACAATCGTATTGAGTACGTATTACTTTTAAATAATGTGTGATTATTTATATAAACATTATTTACGCGGGAAATATTAAACTACTTTAGAACATAAACCGTTTTGTTTAAAACGTATTTTAGTTGAACGAAACTTAAATACTTTCGTATCATTTAAAAATGATATATATAAAAACTAAAATAACTCGAACAACTTAAATTTAAACATTTTATTTTATAAAATGTTCCAACTCGAAACCATTATTAATTATACGAGTAAATATTTCAAAATTAAAAACATTATTTATTCTACGAACGGATACCAAAACACGGGTATTTTACACTGCGGTTGGAGGCCACAGACTACGAAGTGGGGAACTGGAAATGGATAAAACCATTCCCACCTCCCATTTTCTCTCATTTTCTTTCATTTTACACACACACATATCACATAAACTCTCTCAAAACTCTCCTCTCATCTCACCACCACCTACCACCGCCGGACCACCACCACCGGACCACCGCCACCGTCGCCACCAGCAAGAACAACAACATCTCAAGCATCAACATCATCATCTTCATCGCGAATCATCATCATCTTCTCCATTTTCGGATTCCATTTCATTTGGTAAGAAAACTTCCGATCTACACTTAAATACATGTTTATATCACTCTATTCATCATATATTATCATTATACAAGTTTATTATTGTCGATTTTGGGATTTATAGCTTCGATCCGTGGTTTTGGGTGAAAATCCGTCGGACAGACGGGAGTGTCGCCCACAGACCAAAAACAGTATCAGCGTCACTTAGTGTCGCTATACCACTCTGCCGCCTTATAGCGTCACTACTTAAGTGACGCTATCACACACACACCGTCACTTCCTAAGTGACGCTATGTCTATCAGTCGCCCTTTTAGCGACACTACCCGAGTGCCGCTAAAACAAGTATACCGTCACTTCTATAGTGACGCACTCTCACAACTTTCGGTAGAAACGAACTGCGTCACTATGCCCTCTGCGTCACTTCCTAAGTGACGCTATATGCGTCACTAACCCGATAGCGACACTTCTGAAGTGTCGCTAAAATGCTAAATTTTCATAACTCTTGAGTCACTTGCCTAGTGACGCTATAAATCAATCAGTGACGCATGAAGTGTCGCTATTATCAGTTTTTGAACTAAAAACTCACTTTTAAAATGTCCAACTTATCCGGAAACATATACGCAATTATATACGAACCGAAACGCGTTTAAACGAGGTTATTTATACGAGAAACACTATAATTATATTTTCAAAATATAATTCCAATACGTTGCGAACGAACCGAACTTTCTTACAAACTTTGAAACGTAAACGCATGTCAAACACATTGAGTACGATTTAATCGATTAAACAAACGAATTGGATAATCTATGTCTATGTACTTATACGAAACCTCACGTGTTTAGGACACTAGGAGGTCACTTTGGACGATACGCGTAATTAGGAACGCTTGCACTCTCAGGTGAGTTCATAACCCCACTCTTTTACTGTTTTCAACTGATTTCGGGGTGGGAATGCATACTCCTGTTTTACTACTTTCCACTGTATAAATCTTTACAAACGTTTTACAATAGTTTATGGTAACGGTGTTAGATTACGACAGCTACGAACCGCTTGAACTTACTTAGAGATATTAAGTACGACCGTTTCAGAAACACCTAGAATTATATTACATATGATATCTAGGGAGTAACCGCCTCACTACATCAGTGACTTGCTAAGTACTAGTAACGACTAGTGGACTTATGAACACCAACTAGAGGCACCGACATGCTAGTTTAGCGTTGACTACCCTTAAGAACTAGCGGATGACTTTGACTAAGTACTGTAAGTACTTCCCGACAATTAAGTGACGTATTAACGTACTTTGACTTTACACATTACTTTGGACAAACTAGGTGACGTAGACACGTACCTAACAGATGATTATGACTTACCCCTATGCCTAGATGACATCCTTACTTTCTGGTATAATTGTGACGACTCTGGCTTGGAGTTACTGGGCCAGGGATGGTCCCCCGGCAGCAGGGAGTTACCCAAAAACCGGGGGGTGTCACATAATAACTTGCGGTGCTGTTGAGTACCTGTAACACTTTTCTAGCCTTGGGCTAAACTTTCATGCGGGTATGTTGCGAACGTACCAAACCAACGCATCGTCGCCTTCGGGGGACCACGGACGCTGTCACTATATGTGAAGCAACGATACCACGGTGGGTGGTACAACTGACTTACGAGCTGGATGCTCACGATACCACGGTGGGTGGTACAACCGACTTACGAGCTGTGGGCTCACGATACCACGGTGGGTGGTACAACTTACTTACGAGCTGAATGCTCACACTCAGCAACGGACCGACGAACTATTACAGTCGGGGTCGTTGGCTCGGCATATGAACTTATACTCTATCGTAGTTCTACGGAACTGCACGGTTACTCATACTCAGCATATAGCTATATGCTTTACTTACTCTTAGCACGGACCTACGCACTTTTACGGTAGGGGTCGTTGACTCGATAACTGATATATTTATTTAAACGTGGTCCTGCGGGACGTAACTTAACGGATCCTTTGGGGGATACCCATTACCATCACTGTAGGTGATTACTAGATAACTTACGAGTCGGAGACTCAGGAAATTACGAGCTTTTGCTCGCTTGACTGTTATTACCAACCGTACCGATATGACACGATCACAAAACAGATAACTTGATCACGTTGCCGGGGTGCAACCTTTCATGCCAGGTGGCATCGTGACCTATTAGTAACCGTAGAACTAATACTTGAAACCGTATAAACTATCTGTACCGTATTGCCGGGGAGCAATACCGACCGTCTAAGGACTTTCTTGTTTGATCTCTTTCGACCAGTAGCATGACAGTTAGTCATCTTACGCTACACCCGTATACATATTGCCAGGTGGCAATAACTTACCTGATAACACACCCACTGGGAATTGGTTCCCTTTACTTGACTAGAAACCTATTGATTAGGTTCACCTGCTTACCATAAATTACTTATAACTGCCTCGAGGGGCAACTGTTGTTATTTAAACTGCTAAACTTGATTTACATTTCTGAATGAAATACATATTTCTTGAACTAATTGTTATTACAAATTACTTGTGAACTCACCAGCTTTCCAGCTGACCCTTTTAGTGTGCATTCTCAGGTACACTGCAATAGTAGGATTGGCCTACAGGATTTCTAGCTCGAGTCGCACGTTTTGACAATTGGATGTCTCTGCATAATTTTCGTATTATCAGTTATGTATTGAAAGTATTTTGCGAACTCGCAACTTGTATACATTTTATTTTGGGAAATGTAATAACTATTTTTCAAACGTCTCATTTAGAGTCGTTCATTATACATCTTATGCTGTGATATTTGATTTGGTAACACCCGACCCGATCGCTTCCGCAACCCGAAATATGAGGGTGTTACACAATACACAACCAAAGGTAACACTTCCAACTTCTTATTACCTATATACATATTACATAACAACATATTCAATCTCAAAGAAAATCATAATTGTAAACCATTAATCACTTTTAAACCCTCCCCCACTTTGGTTAACCTAATCAATTCATTAACACTCCCACTTAAATCATGTTCCAATATAGTTCTCATACTCTAATTGCATCATAGATCACACTTTTAACTAATTAACACTAATTCATACATATTTAACCAAAACCCCATTTTTGCACAAGAACACCTATCACCAATTAATCATATTCAAGGTGTAATTTCTTTATAAACTAGCTCAAAACAATCATAAACAACAATTCTAACAATTCCTAACCCTAATTTCGTATTAATTTCACTAATAAATCAAAACCCCATGAAAACCCACTAAAAACCCCATAAACTAGGTTAAACTTGAAGAAAGATCACTTACAAGGATTAAAGGATGGAAGAAGGTGATGATTCAACACTAATCTCTTGAATTTACACTAGGATTGAAGATTTGATGAAGGTGAAATAGTTTCTGCGATTTTTCTTAACTTCTGAGAATGTTACTGGAATGTTTTGGAAATGAAGAAAATAAACACAGGAAGCCCACGTATCTATCTACATATTTATTTTATTTCCCTTAATTTTACAGTCTGGAACTGAGAAACTATCTTACGTTTTTCACTATATCTTAATATTTACACAATATTACTTCATTATAAAATTATATCCGTGTACGAAATTAAATTCCTGATAAAATTAGGGTGTTACAAGTTAAGTGATCTTAGTGTTAATATTTATAAGTTAAGTAACCTACGTATAAAGATATTTTAAATTTAGTAATTCAACCGACATATTAACAGTTCAGTAACTTAGTTAAACATTTTAACAAATTACAGTAACATATGTGTTTATTAACCCTTTATTAAAAGAGCTAAGATGTTAGTTTCTTGGGATAAAGTTAGAGGGTGTTAAAAACATTTATAATTGAATTAACATATATAAAAAGAGGTACTTTCAATTAAAAGAAAAAGACATCTACGATTGTTTTTACGGGGTAGATCTTTGTTGTTGTTAAAGAAAAATACATCTTCAATTGACATTAACCTTTTGAGAAATACAAAAGTCACACAAATTTTACAAATAAAAACTCAGAAAATGATGTGGACATGGAGATAAACCAATCAAAATTGTTAGTTTTTTCACTCTCTTGCTTATCTCTTCAAATGATTGATCAATGTCATTCTATGAATATTTTTTTGTAAAATTTTTGTGAGTGTAACATTTCTCCAACCTTTTTAAGAATGGACCGTGACTCCCTGAGTCGTACGGCCTAAAATTTTACTAGTATACAAATAATCGAAATTACTTTTCACACCAATTTACCTACATAATTATAGTCGGTCGTATTTGTTCTATAATGCCAATAAACAAACTTATTCAAAATTTAAACTTTTGATATTATACAAATATCTCATTGAAAATCAATGAATTTATTGGTACTTTCATACTTAAATGCCATTTTATATGAGTAAGAACAATTAAAAAAGAGTAATGCTATATCAACATAATTACATAGACCTAAATACAGACCTAATTATTTTATTGGTTGATTTTTTTCTCTCTCCTAATCTCATCCAATCAATTTTTCAAAGCAACCAATCACATCCTTAGGTTTTTTTTTAAGCTTACATAATTAGTCATACAAATTATTTTCCTAATATTTAATTTGATAGACCATGGATGGATCCCAATATTTATTTTTTATTTTTTAATACATAATATCAATTTGTTTTAGATATTTTGAGATACTGGAAAAACTGAATGAATTTTGAGGGGGGTTAGATGTAAATAAAGGAACTACCGTGAATTTAAGCAGCATGGGGTTGTACTTAATGTAGCATGGGGTTGTATGTCGTCGTTGAATGCACGGGCATCATTTCGGGTACCTCTCCTCATGGGCCATAATAAATGGACGGTAGGGGTGTTATGATTCGATTAAATATTCGATCGAGCTTATTTACGTGGGTTATTCGGGTTTGCGGGTTTTCAAGTTTATTATTTTATCTATATATAATTTGATTCCAATAAGAGGGGGTGAGTCGGATTCGAATAATGTATTTAAATTACGAACCAATATTCCCGTGAACTTGAATGGATTTTTTAATTAGTTTTTCAACAATGTAGATCCACTACCAGAAAAACTTCTTTTAACGACGTTTTTAGTGACACACATCTAGAGGTCGTTTAATAGTGACACAGATAACGACACATTTAACGACGTCGACGTCGTTCATGTCTCAAATGACGTCGTATTGTTATATACAATAACACCAAAGTCGCAGATTATGTCGTTAATCTTGCGAAGTTCTCCATAAAGTCGCTATATACATTGCAAAATTTGTGTCGTACTTCGTGAAGTCGCCAAGCATGTCGCAAAACTTGTGTCGTTTTCCGTGAACTCTCCAGTACGTCAAGATGTAAGCTTATAAACATATTATATATATATATATAGGCGAGTCAAATGCGAGTTAAAAAAAGGGTTTAGTGCGCGCAAATGTAACAAACTATAGTATGACATTCGTATATTTAAAGCTATTGTATCTGATGAACTTGTAATTTATTTACATTGTATGTATTTTCGTCAGATTAACGGTTTTAAGGGAGGTCACTGGCAGCGTATAAAGTCGACACGTGGAAAAAGTACCAAAAAATTACATACAATGTAAATAAATTACAAGTTCGTTACATACACTGGAAGCCCGAGTAGTTCGTTACATACACTGGAAGCCCGAGTAGTTCGTTACATACTATGAATGTCAGACTATAATTTGTTACATTTGCGCACACTAAACCCTTAAAAAAGGTTAGGCTTAAAACAGTGAACGTTTTGTACGGTGAAGCAGGTTCGGTTGGATCTAAACTCGCGTAGTCCACTCCTTTGAATGGTGTCTTCAGAAGCAGTACTTTAGATTTATTGGTTTTACAAAACTCGTTGTTTTAAGTCACCCTTAATTCTACTAGTATTATATCATCGGTGACGATAGAGGACAATGGGTAAATTTAATTAAAATGTTTTAATTTGATTGTTCTATTATTATTGTTTTAAGTAAATTGAAGGCATGTGTGATTTGTCTACAGGTTCACGGTTCTTGAATTAAGTGTTGCAAGTCCAGCACTATTATGCAGTTAATGCTTCAAGGGCTCGTTATTCGTTAATGTGTGGAGGTAGATTTTCAGCGACTTTCTCAAGTATCCAACATTAGTTTCATTACAAGTATAACCCGATTTATTATGATATTTATATTTATATTATCTACAAAAGTTATTAGTAACTCACTACAAGTGCATCACTACAGGAAGCAAGCCAATAAACGCTTGGATCGATAAGTTTTATGTGTTCATCTAGTTTTATATGACTGTTTAGGTAGTTCTTTTGCTTAGTAACCTTCATCTGAATATTTTGGTTTGATCGATATATCATGTTTAGGTAGTTCCTAATCGATGATTTTAATGCAAATTAAATTCCAAACGAGTGTACGTATTGATAATGAGCTTACTAGTAGATCATTCCTAACTTGTCCAATACTATCATCATTTGATAGCACTGTACACAAGACCTAAAAACATTGAAATTTTGGAGTTGACATAGTTTATAGTTTTGCAGGTGGGGATAGATGGAAATGCATCATAATTGGGTGAACTCATTAATTTATACTTTTAACATTTGATCTGTTGTTACACTTGATTGACCCATTTGAGGCTTTAAGTTGTTTACGTTTAACAATATTTTAGCTGAGTTGATTAGCTGTTATGTAAGTTTATCTACTACTACTCACCAGGTTTTCAAGTTTAACTTCTTCTTTGTTAGAAAAAAAAAAAAAAAAAAGGGTTAATAATGGTTTAATACCTAAAGTTTCACTTTTTTTTCGTTTTAACCACTCAACTTTTTTTTGAATGTTTTAACCACTCAACTTAGGGTCAATATTGGTTTAATCCATGAACTTTCAATTTGTTTTCGTTTTAACCACTCAACTTTGTTTTAAACGTTTTAGCCACTCAACTTATGAGTTGACCATACTTTAACCACTAAAGTTCATTTAACCATTAAAAAAAACCCTTTCGTTAACTTATAATGAAAGTTTAGATCGGGATATATAAACTTTGAACTGATTTTTTTATCGACTAAGGTTGTCAAGAGAGAGATCTTACCTAGAATCGTTTTTGTATTCACAAGATCGAAATCGTAAGATCAAATCGGGATCGACATCGTAAGATCTTACGATCCTAGATCACTTAACTAATTTATATTTTCTTAACTTATATTCATGTTAAGTAAGATCGGATCGAATCGACATCGTAAGATCCTATGCTTAAATCGAAATCGTAAGATCTTACGATCCCGATTTTATCTTATGATTTCGATCTTGTGAAGACAAAAACGATCCTAGGTAAGATCTCTCTCTTAACAACCTTGGTCGATAATAAATCAGTTCAAAGTTTATATATCACGATCTAAACTTTCATTATAAGTTAACGAAAGGGTTTTTTTTTAATGGTTAAATGAACTTTAGTGGTTAAAGTATGGTCAACTCATAAGTTGAGTGGTTAAAACGTTTAAAACAAAGTTGAGTGGTTAAAACGAAAATAAATTGAAAGTTCAGGGATTAAACCATTATTGACCCTAAGTTGAATGGTTAAAACATTAAAAAAAAAAGTTTAGTGGTTAAAACGAAAAAAAAGTGAAACTTTAGGGATTAAACCATTATTAACCTAAAAAAAAATTAAGTTATTGATACAGAGCAACAGTTTCAATTTTCAACCACCCAATTGTTTTAGGATAGAAAATTTGGCCCAAATTAAGAAGATGCATTAAAAAAGACTAAACAAGTCTACCATAATATTCTTATCTAGCTCTTCGTCTTCATCATTTATTCATTTTTACAACTTCAAACTCAGACCAAATATCAAGTTTTCTGTGGTCAAGTTTTCTGTGGTCATGAGAGGGGTAACCCGATGATAAAACAAACACACTTGTAAGTGTCAAACACCATAATCGTCAACGACAACAGAGAAATGGGCCAATTGTTTTGACATACAATAATATTTATTTGATGTTACGTAAAATCAAGTGAGCACCAAATTGAGGTGGAAGAGTAAACAAAGGGGTCGGAGAATGTTCATATGATGGAGCGAGCTCAAAGGAAAATCGTTGAAGAATTTTAGATATGGCCGCTTTCGCTTCTATCATTGCAAAGTTTTGTCCAATGCAAACGCGTGGACCACCAAAAAATGGCAAAAATGAACTCGATCCGCCTCTTCCCTTTATGGCATTTGCAACCCCTTCAGAAAACCTTTCAGGTTTGAACTCTGTTACATCTTCACCCCATATTTCTTGATCATGATGAATATTCATTATAGGTATTGTTAGGTGCACACCCGATGGCATTTTCATGTTTCCAAGCTTTGTTTCCTTGGTAGTCGCTCGTATAGCCATAACTACAGGTGGGTATAGCCTAAGTACCTCGTTTAGTATCATCGTCACAATCTTTAGATCCTTTAAGCCTTCAAAATGTAATTCTCGGGTACCAAAAACTTGCATAAGCTCTTCGCGAGCTTTAGTTTGCCATTGTTGATTCAAACTTAAACAAACCATAGTCCAAACGATCAAACTTGAAGTTGTTTCGGATCCAGCAAAGTAAAATAACTTGCATTCTTCCATCACGTCATCCATATTCATTCCGAATCCTTTTTCTTCGATCTCTTTTGCGTTTGATTTTAACAAAATCCCGAGTAAATCATCATTGTTATCTTCTCCTATCTCCATTGCTTTCTTCCTTTTATTGATTATATCTAACAACGTAGCTCGAAGCTCGTTATAATTTTTCTTAAACTTCTTGCTCGCTTTTGTAGGTATAAACCTACATTTGAAAACAAAGTATCTTATATTAATAGAACTATATGTTCAATGCACGTCGTTAGGTGATTTGATCGTTGTTTTTACCTTCCTCCCGGAAGATATGCCATCAACAGTTGTTGAAGTGCGAGATATATTTGTTCCTTTATCATTCGGAATATTTTTTGTCCTTCTTCATAACAACTACCAAATGCCGTTCGTGAAATAACATCTCCAGCCAAGTTATCGATAAAAGGCCATACATCGACTACCACTGGCACTGGGCCATTTCCCGTAACGAGCATCTCCCATTTGTTGATCATTTCGCTACAACTCGAACAAATCAAGGGGAACATACTCTATGCAACCACAAACATTTCTTTAGATCTAAAAAAAAATAATCTAGTAAAATTTAAAAATGTTACTACTAACCTTGATGTTTTCAGCATGAAAAGCCGGGTTGATTATTTGACGATGTTTGACCCATTTGTGACCCTCGGATTTAAGGAGTCCACCGATGACACTATCACTTACAGGGTCCGGGTGTGGCTTTTGAAAGTCATTGGGCCTTGAAAATATTTCCTTTATTAGTTCGGGTTCCATGATATAAATCCTTGGAATAGGCCCAAACCAAACAAATGATTTTTTTCCTGTGAAACCAAGAAAAAAAAAGGTATTTTTATTATTTAATTTTATCCCACATACCTTTTGTAGTTTGGTCTATGGTTTTTTTTAACAGATCCACCCACAATTATATTGCTATTTGGTTGTAAATCAAATACATCAAATTCTGATTTTCAAACTAAACCGAGTTGGAGTTGTAAATATTGAATTAGATTGGGTCTGGTTTTCAGTTTTACGGTTATCTTTCTATATGAAGCAGTGTTCATTGCCTTTCAATTCAAGAAACATAAGCAGGCCATTGAATATCAATGTCGTAAAATACTACATCAGACACTTGTTTTGGAATTTTGATTCTGAATATCGACTCGGCTTACCTATAAAAATCATATACATTCTATATATATACATCGGTGGCCATGATAATAGTTATAATAATTTCTTTACTTTGAAGGCTATTACTCCTTTTATGTGAATAATAAAGCTTATGTTATGTTGGTAGATTACCCCAGCAAAGCGGGGCAAATAACCTTGTTATAAACAAAGAGGAATGGAATACCATATTTGTTGATGATATGGTGATCAAAGGGCAGAGCATATGGCATGATATTATGAGAAATTGGCATGGACTTTGATTTAGCTTCCTTCATCATTGTTAAAAGTTCTTTCAAGTCACCTATTACTGGTTTATACGAATTACCTTTATACCCTTCATCTTTCAACCACTTTTCTAACTTCTTAGGCTTTAACCATGCCCAATTTAGTAATTTCCACCCCCACCTTCCTATCACAACCATAAAAATGGCAAGCACAACTTTTTCCACTGTTGCCACCATTTTACTTCCTAAATAAAGAAAAGAGTATCAGAAAAAGGTAGACCTTTTATAACATCTAACATTACATGTGACAACACATAATTTAAGATAAGAAGTAAATTTACAAAACTTCTGAAAATAAGTCATAGGCTTACCAATCTAGGCAATTCTTTTTCTTGTAACTCCTTATTCGAAATCAAAAGGATCGGAAAATAGAACCGAAATTATATATGAAGACGATAACGATATCTTCAAAGAAGTCAAATTTAATGAGGTTAAGTTATGTATGTTGTATGTTCGATTGAATTTTGAGAAAACCTTCTTTCGTCATACTGCTCACAAGAGAGGTTTACATAATAACCAAACGATAGTGACCCTAATAAATCCAACGATAAAGAGTTCGCGAATATTGTCATTCGACTATTCCTTGATATGCATTGTTACTACGTTGATGTTTTCCTAGGAACAACATAACCACAGGAAAAAAGACAATGTCATATCATTGTAGATTACGACATAATTAAAAGATAAAGTTTGTAATAATTTACTCCAGTTAATTACAAATTAACAATATGTCAAATCAAGTTAAAAGTTTTTTAAGAATGTTGATGTGTCTCATATGTTTTATATTTGTTGAAATTTGAATCGAGTGTTGCAGTTTTCATTTGTAAAATCTTAACTTGTCCACTTTGCCTGTAGGCGTACGTACAAATTTTTCATGGAAACCACACAGGGACTTCCTAAGAGGTCACAATTGATACTACGTACTACTCTTGTTCGAGAACGCTTCACTCCATATATAGTTCACGTGATCAATATGTTGTTCTTGTGGCCCAAAATTTATTGGGTGAGAAGAAAATATACCTTATAAACTCAATATCTCTGGTATCCACGGCCGATATGTGATTCACCTTAATTATTAGATATTATATATCGTGTATTCATGTAATTTGTTTTTAGAAGCAAAATAAATTACTATTTAATTTAAGATTTAGTTTTGGTTAATTGCTTAAGCCGGCAAAATATTCATTCTCATTTTGAAATCAATTGTTGGAACCATTATTTTGTCTCTAAGTGTGTCACTTTGTCTGGAACAGGTGATTATTTTAGGTTATATATATGTAGGTAACTGTCATTAATTATCGCTCTTCAATAAATTAATAAAAAATGCTACTATACATGTTCATCACACGATTTTATAATTAGACCATCCGTAACCGTAACACCAGAACGCCACTTTTTCAGCTGCCACATCAGCGCCACATCAGCGTCAAACTATAACACCAGAACGTCCCTAATCATAACACCAGAACGCCACTTTTTTTCTCCATTCTGGGACCCACCACTAACTAACTAAATTTAATTTTCTTTTATTTAAAATACAATACAAAACATTTTAATTAAAAATACAATACACCACAATAATTAAAATAAAAACCATACATTAATTCAAATAAAAATGAACTACATTACTTTTTAAAAATAAAATACATCACAATAATTTTAAAATACAATACGATCCTAAAAATTAAAACGTTACATTCCTAAAAATCTAAACGTTACAATCCTAAAAAATAAAACGTTACAATCATAAAAATCCTAAAAAATAAAACGTTACAATCCTAAGAAATTAAACGTTACAATCATAAAAATCTAAACACACTAAAAACTACTCGTCGTCATCCTCGTTGTCCTCGTCGGCATCGTAGAACTCCGCAAACTCATTTCGAAACTGTTTCTTCATCTTCGCGAACGCTGCACGGTCAGCTGGATCCGGGATCTCTTCGGGGTTGAATTTGAGAAACTGTAGACCTTGAAACGCAGTTCTCAATCGTTCCTGACGGGTGATCTCCTCAATCGATGCTTTTTGGGCGGCTAACAATTCGGCCTTGTGTTTCGCCATAGCCTGTATCGCGTCATCAACCTTTTCGGTCGGGGTTCCTGTCCGGGAAGATGTCGCCGCATCGGAAGAACCAGAGCTTCGGGCCGCTTTTCGGGCTCTGTTTCGGCCCATGGGCCGTGGAATCGGGTCGGGCCCAAATAACTCGTTCTCTCGGTCGGCAGAGAGATCAACGGACTGATCAAAAAAATCTTCGTCCTCGTCGCGCAATCCGGTTCCACCTACCGGATTTGGTGCCTTCCATTTCGGATGATCTTTGAGGAACCACCAAGCCTCCCTTGAGGTGAATGTCTTCGTGTAGGTATCGTAGTATTCGGCTACGGCTTGATCGTAAATCATCCCGTTGTCTCGGCCGCTACCCCAAGCTCGATTTACCGACTCATAACACCCGTTGAAGTTTTTGCAGATTCGGTCAAGTGTACGCCACTTGGATGATAATTGGTCGGCGCCGCGAACCCAACCATAATTGTTGGCGTTGAACTTTTCTTCAATAGTACCCCACAAAGTACCCCGTTTTTGTGAGTTACCGACTTCAGAGTCTTCGGATGCGTCGCAATAACAAGTTGCTAACCACGCCTCTTCAGTTGGCGACCATGCCCGTTTGTTGCATGTTTTTTTCGACCCGTCTGTTTTTTTGGCATGGCTTCTTTTATTGGATTGAGGCGTGACTTGTTTTCCGGATCTTTGGGTTGGTGCTTCATCCGTCTGTTCGGGTTGCATAGCCGGTTGTTGCGGGAAAGTTGGTTGCCGGAACGGTTGTTGCGGGTAAGGTTGCGGGAACGGTAGTTGTTGAAAATTCGGGTTAGGATAATACCCGTATGGTGGTTGGGTTGGATCATAGTGTTGTTGAAAATTCGGGTTAGGATAATACCCGTATGGTGGTTGGGTTGGACGTACGTTTGGGTTAGACCCGCTCGAACCGGGTGTGTTTCCGGTTCCGAATAACATAAGGTTTGTGTACGACATATTTTCCGGGTTGTTGGTTTGATTGTAGTCGGAATTTGGGTTGGACATGGTGTTGAAAGTATTGAAAATAGATGGAGAAATGGTGTTGAAAGGAAAGAAGTGGGTTAAAAAATGAGTTAGAATGTGTTAGTTTATATAGAGAAATGGGTTAGGTGGTTTGAAAAAAAAAAAAAAAAAAAATTAATTTTTTTTGAAAAAGAACCGTTACCCACGCTCCCCTAATTTTTTTTTATTTTTTTTTTTGTTTTTTTCGAAACTTTTTGAATTTAAAAAAAAAAAACCGTTTTTTTTTTTTTTTCGGTATTTATCGCGAAAGAAAAAGAGAAAAGAAAATTAAATATGCTGTGGGTCCCACCAAAACGCGGAAAACGGAGGCGTTAATCGAGTGAGAACGCCGAGCTGAACGCCGTCCAGAACGCCGTTAGCGGCGTTCTGGCGTTCTGGAGCTGACAACGCGGGCCACATCAGCGCGTTACGGATGGTCTTACCGACATCTTGTTCAAAACCAATATGTTAAATAATAAATATTTTCTAAGTTGATTATGATACTTGTTAGAAGATTAATTAGCAGCAAACTTACCATTATTTTCTCCTGTCTCCTTCCTTCCTTTTTTTTTTTCAAATTCAAACATAAATCGAATATATATCGATCGAATTGTCCAATAGCAAAGAAGCTTTTTAGACAGCCAACGTCGAAGCAAACATCATAATCGTCAAGACTCAAGGCCAAGGACGTACGAGCAACAAAGAATAGTTAACCTATAATCAACATGGTAAGAAGTTTGGATAAGAACTTACGATTTCAACAAAAATAAAATATTAGGCACCATTATTAGTGATTGTGACTTTAGAGCTACCAGATCAAATGACAAAACGACAAGACACCTATAATCTTTTAGTTTACGAATATGCTCCTAGATTTTGGTATACTATACTCCATTTGCTTGTTAAAATCCCAACAAGAAAACATATTATTTGCTCTGTATTTGTTTTGCATCCTGTACTTAATTATAAGTAGTGAATTGAATCTTGTACTTAAATATTTTATTTATATTCGTGCAGTAGCTGATGATGAATTATGTGTTAGTAGGCATGACAATCATCATCCGATCGATCCACTAAATATTCACTCGATCCATCCAGTACGATATGGACTCACTTTATAGGCGGGGAGTTCTACTTTCTACAATCGAGCATAAGCCCTCTTCTACTTGCTTTTCTCCTGTAGTAGTTTCACTGTGACGAATAAAGAATATGGATATAAATGTTTAACTAATCGAATATGAATGATGAGTTATCATTACTGAATTCATCCATTAATCCGGAAATACATTACCGGGCCGGTGCGGCCGGTTACCGGGAACCTTTTGGTTCCCGGGAAACTACGTTTTATACTATTAACAACGGATATGGACGTGAATATTGGTATATTCAATCTATATCTAATCCATTAACATCTCATGTACGAGAGGGTGAGAGGTAGACAACAAGAGTGGTGTTGGTGCATCAAATGGTCGGTGAACCATTCTGAGTTTCTGACCATGTATTTTTTTTATAAAAATGGACGGACTCCAAACCTACTAAAAAATGGACACTTAACCAACCAATATAGCACTTTTAAAATGTGGTGTTTTATTAATGTAGTTAGTTTCAAGGTGGAGATAAGAAAAAAAAAAAAAAATTGGGACATGCCCTGTCATGTGCGGTAGAGAAAAATTCAACCGGGGGCAAACTTTCAAGGTATATGTAACAAGGGTGGTGATATTTCCACCAAGGATTTTTATAAATCCACCAAAACTGTGCATCTCTTGCTTGTACAGTACAAGTGTTTAATGCACAAGTATGGTATATTTATCAAAAAGCTTGTTGGAAATATCACCACCCATGTAACAATGGGCTTTGGATTCCTTAGATTGAGATATTTCCTTTGTAGTACTGTGGTAAAATAATCCGTTAATATGAACCGCACTCAAAACTAATTCACTTTTGCTTGGTTTTCAACAAAAATAGTATTGGGATTTATAGCTCTATCTAAAAAGTTTAATACTGGTTCATAATTCGTCAGTGTGAAACTAATCGACTTTGTGATTTTTTTTGTATTAGTTTTTCAAAAATTAATATCTAAATATGATGCTTGATGGTTGCATGGGTGTTTATAGAGTTTTTTACAAATCGTAAGTTATAAAGATAAAAAAGAAAAGAACTATTATTCTCACCATCTAAGGTACAAAGTTTAGCAAATACATTTGTAATGGTAGACTTTATAATTAGGCAAAGAGTAAAAAGAAAAAGGGGGAGAAACTACTGTATAAACAAAAAGTCAGCAACATGTATCGAACACATGACCTTTTGTTTAGATGAGAGAAGGAAATACCACCAGGCTATGAGGCAGGAATTTTATGATGAGAACTTTTTATATACTTATCCTAGGCGCTAAGGGTGTTTGTTTGGATGGATTGGATCAAATCCGATCCATTTATATGAATCAATTTGGATTTTGGTTTTCAATATGTGAATCCAATCCATCCAAATAAATATCGGATCCGAACTGAACCAAACCAATTTATTATATGGATGGATCGGTTTTAACCGTTTGATTTTTTCGTAAACTGCATGAGTGTATCGTTTTGACTCGTGAAAGGGTAATGTCATGAGCGATATCAATGGTTACCTAGTGTCATGTTGCGTTAAGGGTTTATAAAAATGTGGAGTTAGTGTTTTATATCCAAACTTAAGATTTAAGTTATATTCAATGATATATATTAACAATACCAATAATATAATAAGGTTTCATGTATAAAAGTTATCCAAGCAAATATTTAACATTCACTTTGATAGATAAACAAGAGTATTATATATGAGCATTACATATACAGTTATTACTATTTTGTTTATTTGGATAATCAGGTTCTAATAATAGTAACCAAAACCAATCCAAAAACCGAATTACTAATTTGGTTTTTGTCTGATACTATCCAAAAAACCAAACGGATCAATCCGAACGGTTCAATCCAATTAAACCATTCGAATAATTCAGTTATATCCGAACTGTGAACACCCCTAATCCTAGCTACCAAAGCTCTAGTGTGTGACCACCAACCCACATGACCGCCGCTCAGCTGTGTAATTATGTCAAACTAGAGACATATGTCATTTTACAAATTAGGGAGCCAACAAATGTAAGTTACACATATTTTTTTGTATATATAATTAAAAAATACTCCATCATAATATCATTGTGGATCGGAGTTATATAATTAAAAATAATTATAATTAGAATTATACTTATAATTGCACGTTGGATTATTCACGTAAACGTTGATTGCAATAATGGGCACGTGTTGCTAGCGTGTTTCTAAATTTGTTTTTAATTTCGATTAAAAAATATGCTAGTAATAATGATAATAATAGTAAAAAACTGATCATGTGGCTATGTGTTTCCGTTTGTGTCGTACAGGGTCGACAAAGTAGAACGCTTATTTTATTCATTAATTAAAGCACTTACATCTACGTACATTAGCACCTACAATTAAATTACTTAATTTGTAGGTTAGACTCCTCCCAACCCAAAAACCAACCGAATGAAACTGACGAAGCCACGTCAGCGTCACGTCAGATTTTTCAAGAAACTGACTGAAACTGACTGACTACTCCCATCCTGTAACACCCGGTCAAAAATGACCCAAATTCCAGTCCAAATTTAAACTTTTATTACAAAGCATTATACAATCCGAAACGATTACTTAATAATCGCAAGTACACAAATCTGGTAGAACGCAGAAACCCAAAATGAAAGTGGCGAAAAACATTTTTAAATAAAGTATTATTATTGAGGATAATAATGATATACTCTGAAAATTATTTTAATACATTTCAGATACAGAAAACTATCCGTACATTTTAAGTAAAACAAAGTTACAATTTTAAAACTCCGTAAAAACATTTTTATAAAATATTTCAATTAAAAACTTATACGAATCTATTTTTAGAAATTTATCATTTCAAAAGATTATACTACTTTGCGATCGGGTACGCGAACACAGGGCGAAAAATACCCACTTACCTCAAATATTGGAGGCCGGTTATATCAACCGACCCCCAATAATGCAACACACACACACATACTCGATCTCTTCTCTACTCTCTCTTCTCCTCTCGATTTCCAATTCAAACAACAACAACAATTAACAATAACAAGATCAAGCAACAGCAACTAGCAATCATCATCATCTTCTTCATCTTGGATCATCATCATCATCCTCGCCACCATCTCCATCTCTCGGTTCCAAATTTTACTACGTAAGAACATTTACTAAATTACTTTAGTTTTGTGAATATTACACTTATAATAGCTTATAATAACGTTGTACATGCGAAAAATTGGTTAAAACTAAGTTAGAACTCGTTTTGTGAGATTTTTGCTCGAACAGACCTGGAAAACAGACCAGGATCCGGCGGATCACCTATGATCCGGCGGATCACCCACGGATCCGGCGGATCACCCACGAATCACCTACGATCCGGCGGATCACCCACGGATCCGGCGGATCACCCACGGATCAGCTACAATCCGGCGGATCACCCACGGATTCCCCACGGATCACCTACGGATCCGGTTCAAAAATTCAGTTTTATATAAAATACGTATCAAATTCATTCGTCACGAATATATATTTATACAATACAGATATAAACAAAGTATATTTATACAAAACAGACAAAATTATATTTTTTGAAATATAATTTTAACCCGACACTCAAGGACCGTGCGTTTTAATAAGAACTTCAAACATAATACGAATCGAATACTTTAGACTTAATTAATCAAACGAACAAATATACGAATGGTTAATTAAAACAGCCACTTACGATTATATAATCTCGCGTGTTTAGGATACTAGGAGATTACACTTGGTGCACGCGCACACTTTAGGATTGCTTGCTCTACAGGTGAGTCTCACGGCCCCTTTTTACTGTTTTACTGTTTTGGGGGAGATGCATTACTTGTTTTACTCGAACATATGTACTTACTTACTTGATTTACTTACTGATTTACTGGTATATCGATTGCATGGGTTTTACTTAATCCAATGAAGTCCCTTTAATCATAGTTGTTAGTTATGGACTTAAGCGCGAGTTTTAGTATATGGATCCATATGGGACTGACAATCCCCACCTGGGGTGGTAGCGCCACCACGAACAGTACTCGTATAAACAGGTGTTTTCTACTCGTTTCATATGAATGTTTTTGGATTAGCATTCACGAGGGCAAATTACCTACTTACTGTTAAGCTTCAACTATGGTGCTCATGGCAATGTATACGGAAACTATTGCAACTGTGCAATATTTACTTACTTTTACAAATTGATGTGTTCAAAACTGTTACTTACTATAAACCTGTGAGATTCACCAACCGTTTGGTTGACCTTTTTAGTAATGCATTATCAGGTACACAGCAACAGTAGGGTTGCTCAGTAAGGATGGCCGCAGGATATGCTAAGCTAGACGAGTCGCATGCATACACCCTTACGAAGATTTTACTTGCATTGTCTTTTGCACTTTGGTTATGTATTTAAAATCTTCATAATCATTTTGCGAACTCGCTAATGATGTATACTTATGACTTAAAACCTTCTACTACTTTTGGTAATGTAATGTATTTTTATAAAACGTCGCATTTAGAGTCGTTTGCTTTAATCATGGTGTTTGATATTTGATTAGTGGCACCCAAAACTCGCTTCCGCAAAGCATTAAATTTGGAGGTGTCACACATCCCTACTCCGTCACTTCATTTTTGGGACCCGCATTTTCCAATTTTCCTTTAATATTATACACAAAAAAAAAAAAACAATAAATTGGGCCCACTCGACCAACCGAGCACTTCGGAAAACCGAAGCTCTAAACCGACGATGGCAACCGATGGGGTGGTGCCATCCCTGTCGGTTCGTCGCTTTGGAGCCGACGAGAGCCGACGACTCCCGTTGGGAGGAGTCTTAGACATTGTGTTTTAAAATCCTGTATGTATATTATTTATTTTTCCATTTGAATTTAACTAGTGTAATTTCAACTTGATCATTAAAAGTAGTCCATATTCTTCTTAGACCACCCGCAACGCGTACGTTAACGGGCGTTTTAGGCCTCGAGAACGCCCAGAACGTCGGTGTGGGGCGTTCTGGGACGGTGTTCAAGCGCTGTTCGTTGCCGGAGAACGAGACGAGAACGGAGGTTTCGGTGGGGCCCACTTCCTTTTTCATTCCTTTTTTCGTTTTTCCTTCGATATAAATTCAAAAAAAATAATTTTTTTTTAATAAAAGGGTAACATTAAAAAAAATTAAAAAGAATATAGCCGTTAGCTCCAACGGCAGGAAGTGAAAAAAAAATTAATTTTAACTTTACACTATATATACACACATATACTACCATTTTTTCTCAAATCAAACCCCAAAAAACACTTTCACATCTCCAACCCAAAAAATCACCAACCCATTTTTTACTCTATATATATCTCATTCATACATACTCTTTCACACAAAAAAAAATATCCACTAAAATTTCATACATTCAAATACACATTCAAAAAAACCAAAAAATAGATGCGATTAATCTTATTTGTGAATCGTCTTCGGAAGATGAAGCTGTTATCGAGCTTCTGCAAGCTTACCGTGTACAAAAAAATATTGAGGCCGGACAGAGCTCTAGAGCACCACGAAGTCGAGGCTACATTGAGAGAGATCGTGAAGGTGCCCAACAACGCTTGTGGGACGACTACTTTTCGGAGAACCCAAAGTATCCCCAAACTTGTTCAAACGACGTTTTCGTATGCGTCGACAATTATTTGTTCGAATAGTACAAGGTATCTCCGATTACTCTGTTGAACCTATTCCCGAACACTTTGCTTATTTCAAACAAAAACCAGATGCACTTGGTCGACTTGGTTTTACCGCACTACAAAAGTGCACATCTGCCTGATGTGACTCAAATAGTCATGTTTTTAAAGGCAATATTCTGCACTTTTTGGACGTATCTTTAGTGAAAACATTCCAAAATAATCATTATTTACTAAAATTCACTAAAGTGGTCTAAATATAGACGTTGCTGCAAAAATCACCTAAAACGTCCAAATAACAAGCAAATCATGGCGAATAAAAATGCACAAAATCCTTCGGCCTCACTTACCTAATATAGATCACATTCTAACTTCATCATATGATAAAACAGGTAAAATCGAGACGGGAAAATCAAGAATCATGCAAATCGGATAAAGAACGGAGAAGACTGAGCAGTATCAGACCCTATAAATTCATTTCGGCTATGCTTGAGCTATACACATCCAATTTCAGTTAAGTTGGTATCATTAGAAGCGTAACGGAATTACGAAGACACAGGCGAAAGAATCAGGTCAAACGGACGCATAACGAAGGAGATACGCCCGTTTTAAGCAACGAACGAAATCAGACAGACACCGTATACGGCCCTGGGAACCGTATACGGCCCCACAGAGACCGTATACGGCCATGTACACACCATATACGGCCCTACCAAGGCCGTATACGGGCCCCCTGCCCCCGTATCGTGCTTCATTTGCTTGTACGTGCTGTTTCTCGAGTTGTACGGCTGATTTTTGAGCTTTGCCTATAAATAGGGGATCACCCCTCCTCATTCTACACACCTTAACACATTCACACACTCTCACATTTCTCTCATTTTCATTTCTCTCATTTTCTTTCACTTTCTCTCTCTAACTTTCTCTCTCTAACTTTCTCTCTCTAGCACTACTCTTAGGAGTTAGAGGAGAAAGGTTAGGGTTGAGCTTACGGTTCGAGTCTATAGGAAGTTTTAGCTTGGTAAACTTGTTGTAACGAGCTTTTCAAGTTCAGACTATTTGTAATCCTCAGTATTACGCTGCTGTATTCCCAGTGATATCTAAACTTTACTTACTGTTATAATGCTTGTGTTTTATGTTATTTCAGTTTGTATTCTGCATATTGCCATGTTTATAGAGTAGTTTAATATTGTGATTGTTGAAATTTAGATATTAGGAGTAGGGATGATGTTAAATTAATGTTTCATTTATACGATTGGAAATTGTTATGCTGTGTATCTGGTTAAGCTTATCCTGAATATAGATCTAGTCTCTCATCACCCTTTCCAGACTTTCACGTGACTGTTGCCCTAGGATAGGATCTGATCAACCCTAATACTATGAATACAGTTATCTCCAGTTACAGTATGAAACTATGAACTTTCCTTTAAAAGGCACGGTACTTCGTATAGCGTTGGAAACACCTCGTGTGAAGTACAAATACGTGGAAGCTAAGGAAATGACATGGATTGTTTCATCGTGAATTACCTAGAAGTGATCCTTCTAGAACTGTGGTCTAGGAATCAAAGCTGTGGAAATGCTTGTTGCACTGTACACCGTTAGTACATCTAAGGTTTGGAACACTGTGGAAATGCCTAATTGCCCTGTACACCGTGATTATTCCTAGGGATGAACGCCTGTATGTAAAGGAGGGTCTATATTTACGATGGTTAAGAATGTGCTTCAATAGAAACAATATAGGGTAGTGTCAATCATATACCTAGACATGCAAAACCCTAATCACACCAATAGTTTAACATACACAGGATACAATCAGTATTTGCTATAATAAAAGTAAATAGACGATTAGGTGTTAAGAAATGTCAGTAAATACAATTGCGGTCTGTTGCCTTATGCCTGATCCCTAGAACATTTAGGGTGACTTTGTCTTAGTTAAGCAAAGGCTCAGGAGGGTTTGAAAACAGCCTGATCTGATCAGAATCATGATAACCTAGGATTCCAGTGACATATGTTTCTAGGGTTTCACCTGAACATAGGGTCCTAGTGTTTACACCGAAAGTATGTCTACTCTTTATCTGGTAAATCTCCAATCAATTTTATAATGAACATCATCCCGAAACCCTAATTATCCAAGTTTCAGCAATCACATCTCTACCTGTCTGCTTAAACCCTAATTTCATTTCTCGTTATTTACTTTTCTACATTTAGGATAATTATAAAACAAAACCTTCCAAACAAAAATCTATCTACCTACCCCCATCCTAATTGCAACCATAATCTTTGGTGACCCGCTTTATTTCAATTCGCTCCGATTTAAGAACGACCTCGAGTTATACTTACTGCTTGCTCCCAAGGTAGGTAGTACTTATAGTTTGAGCCCCAGCTCATATAAATTTAAAACTCACTGTCCGCCGCTTCTGTTGCTGTTGGAACAACGACCGGAGTCAAATCCGACCGACCGATAGGAGCGGCGACAAGTTTTTGGCGCCGCTGCCGGGGATCGTAGAGCGTTACGATTTGAAGCCGCCTTAGATATTCTAGCTTTTAGGAGATCCTTTCCAATTAGGTTTTCTCAAACTTAGTTGGTAGTTATTTGCTTTCTTTAGAATAATTTAGATAGTTTTGTTAAAAATGAAAAATACAAAAACCTCTTTCTATGATTCATTTTCGTCTAGCCCCATTTCTCCACTCGCCCTCAAGACGTCCGAAGAAATGATGGCCATGAATGACGCTGAGTTCTTCGCCTGCTTAGAACAAGAGTTGGAATCTGACGTCTACTCTTCATCTTTATCCTCTTCCGAAGTTATCTCCGCTAATTCAGACGATGAATCTAGAACCATAGGGCAATTCTTAGACCTTGACTTAGGAAACCATGATTCTCATCAGAAGATCTCAACTTCTGCATCTAGCATTCTAAGCTATCAGGTTATACCTGCCCCTGAGATTTCATATTCCTTAGAAAACTTCTTTCAATTCCCTACTTCATCTGGTTTTGTCGAGAGTAACTCTGAACATCTTCAACCCTTTCGTTTTCCACCCGTTGAAGAACGTCTTCCACCCTGGGACGAAGAAGTTTACGAATACCCTCCAAAATCACCTATCTTTTTGAACCTCGTACCCGAACCTGAGTACACCATCTATCGTGTTGTTGATAGGACTTTACCAATCAAACCTAAAGAAAATATCCGCTACGTAGGTAACTCTTTTGATCCTGATAGGAGATTGGATGTTTGTCGGGCATTTGCTAGACAACTCAAAACGTCTGACTTTCCTTTTTCAGTTGAACAAAGAGAAGTCGCTCGTAGGATAAAGAAACAGGTTGGTATTCTCCACCATCTTCCAAATCAAAAGGAGGAAGGTATCTTCACACATTATCGAGAGCAAGAACTAAAGCTTAAATCAGAAATAGACCTACTAATGGACCTATTCGCCTGCACTGATTATCAACCGGTTTCCCAAACCCTAATTAATCGTCATGTTGCGGCTATGATTTATGAGCTTGAGTTCTGGATCAGCAAAGATCCCGCTATATCTCTCATCATTTCTGATAAAATTCCATTTTTCGTTGACCCCGCTACTTATATGATCAACAAGTTGTTAGAGATATTCCCTGGAGCCACTGACGATAACATGGAAGCTGCTTTCTTTGCTGGAAGGAAGGATATTAACGTCTCACTCACTTTGTTATTTGCTCACTCAAAATTTCCTTTCACTGTTTCACAAACATCTTTAATCGAAGAAATCACGGAGTCAGTTCACACTACCACCGGAGATCCCGATTCAAGAGAAGAATGGAAATTTCAACAAACCCTAGGAATGCTTCTTCATGACTTAAACCATATAGATGACGGGTCACGAAACGGAATTTCAAACCCCAAGAAAGTTAGAAAGGAATTTAACAAGTTTATTGACAATCTTCTAGATTTAGGCAAAAAGGAACGTATGTTTCTCACTGAACACGAACGATTCTCGTTACATCCCGCAGACCTAGTTGATTCTGTCATTAAGATTCTCACTTGTGACTTTATTCCTCGCTACACTTTCCCTCAACCAAGAGCACCAAATTCACTTAAACAATTGCTCTTGGGCAATATTCAATAAATTTGTCCAAAAGTCGAGCTACCGACTTTAACCAAGCGCTTTTTGGGAGGCAACCTAAACTTTAGTTAATTTAGTTTTATTTTAAATATTTAGGATAAGTAATATTAGTGGTTAATTATTAAATTTAAAAGCTTACATTTAAAAACACAAGAAAACGTTCTTTTAAAATTCAAATTCGCGCGACACAGTAACGAATTTCAGACATTTTCAGAAAATTCAAAAAAGTTTATTTTTAAATTTTGAAAAATTAATTTTGAATTTGTCTTGGATTTTAAAGAACACAAAAAGATTGTCTTGTTTTAAATAAAAACGTATACGATTTCGCATACGATTCGCAATATCTTTTTCAGACTGCGCGTAAAGATTCAGAAAATTACGAACATACTTTTTAAAATTATTTTATTTAAAATTTTAAACTTTGAAATTTTACTTGTATGTTTCATATCTTTCGCGAATTTTAAATCGCGTACGTTTAAAAGGGTATAAAAGGGATTTTGGCCACACACATAAGACAAAATCATTCAAAACTTCATCTTCTTCCTCTCCCCCTTACCCCCACCGTCGGCCTACATCACCACACCACCAAATCTCAATTACTCAACCATTTTGCATGATTCCAAGCTCAAAATTCATCATTTTATGATCTTTCTTGCATCCACAACATCACTACATCAAGTTTAAGGTAATTCTTAACCTAATTTTGTGATTTTCATGAAACTTTATTAATTAGGGCTTGCAACTCATTTTCATAGATTTCATGGTTGAAAGTTGCAATCTTTAGTGTTGCCTCATGCTTATCTTGATGCTTAACATGATTACAAGCTTAATCTAGTGATTTGTTGGCTTGATTGCAAGTTTGAAAATTAAAGTGTTGACTTTTTGGATGAACTATGGCTAGTTTGACTTTTTTGGTTGATTAATTGCTTATGTTGACTTTTGTTGATTGAGTTATGCTTAAATATGATAGGTTAACATGTTTTGATTGATCATTTGCAATTAGAAAATGATTAAGCTAGTTTTTGGTAATTAAAGTAAGCTCATTTTTGATAAAATCATCATAAACATCATTTTTACTTAAAACTTTTATTTTTAAACCATGTTTATGACTTTTCTAAACTTAAAAGCTTACAAAATTGTCAAAACAAGCTTCGGTTCATTTAATCATTTTTAAAGTTTATCACTTTAATTAATAAAGTGTATAACTTTGAAATGAAACCAACAAAAACGCCATTTTCTAAAAACTACAATCTTGTCAAATAAGTTTACTTCCATTCTTTGCTTGAAATCATGTAAATAAAGCTTTATGTCTTTTGGAAATTGCGGAATATTGGATTGCATATTTAATTGGTAATATGCCCTTTTTTGATTAATTGATTTACTTGAGGTAATTATATTACCTTGGATTTATCCAAAGTAAGAAGCTCATTTAAATTGATTAACCATGAACATGAAGTATTTAAGTTTCTAGTGCTTGGGATAATTAAGTTAGGTACCTTGTTGACTTGCTTTGATTATGCTAGGAACTTGAAGCTTTGTGCCACTTACCCTTATTTAGACATAAGTTGATAAAAGATTTTGGATTTGTGATTGGTTGCGGTTAGGTTTAGCAATTTCAGAATTTCTGGATATGCCCATTTCTAAAGCCTACATTTCCAATTTTTTCTGAAAATTTGGAAGTACTTTAGCATATCCATTAATACACCACTATTATGGCCTAATCCTTTCTTGTCTTTTGTCACAGATGGATAATTGCCCACCTTCACTCAGCTACTTGGCCAAATCTTCAAAGAATAGGTCACTCATTCACCAGTGGTTGCAGCGACCGATAGGCATAATCGGTATGTGGTATGGAAAGACATGATTAAGCTAGGGATCAGGGATGAGTTGAAGAGTTTGTTGATGTATGAGACCGATGGTCAAGTGAACAATGCCCTTCTCCGTCTCTTCGATATAGATGAATATGCATACCGAGAAGTAGTGACAGAGTTCATGATGACTTACCAGCTGAATCCAAAAATGAGCGTATCCGACAAAAGAAAGATTTCATTCAAGTTTCAGGAACAGATTCATCATATCTCAGTTGCTGACTTGGGAGTGTATCTTGGTTTATATACAGAGTCTCAGGTCAACTCTGCATGGTTCAGAAACAGTGTTCAAGACATCTCCAGCCTACCAAACAGGAACCATAAGGATATTTGGATGGATTTAGCAGGATCAAACTTTAGGAGTTGTGTTAAGTCATCCACTTTCATCAAGCCGGTTCATCACATCCTTCACAAGTTGTTAGCATGTTCTATATTTGGAAAGAAAGAAGGTGGAGCTGTGAGTGCCGAAGAATTGAAGTTCATGGAAGCAATCATAGGAGGAAAGAATCTGAATGTTGCTTTCTTGATCGCTGAGAGACTTGGGGATGAGACAGACTTAGATAGGCACATGTTCATGGGGTCGATTATTACTAGATTGCTGTATAGTATGGGATTGTTGACTGAGGCCCACACTGAGGAGTTTACTGTTTGTTCTCGTTCTTTGCCATTCAACTTGGACTACTGCAAGTTGATCCATCTTGTTGAGGTAGATGAGCAGAGACAGTGCCTATGGAAGAACACCAAACAGATCATTCCAGGATGTCGTCTCCCTGGGAAGCGTGTTAGAGGATCCTCACCTGTTGCAGATACTGAGGATGGCCCATCTGATAGAGCCCGAGCACCTACTACTCATGCTAGTGTCCCGCATAGAGGAGCTGAGACAGCCGAGCCACCAGCTCAGGCTACTGTTCACTACACAGATCCAGTGACCTCGCTGATACAGTATTATCTTTTGCATGCTCTTCAGGTTAGCCGTTCCCATCAGCTGTTGATTTCCAGGAAACTTGGTATTCCTGACCCAGAGCCTTACATGTACCGATGCGGTCCACCACCACCAGCCATAGCACCACCACATACATCCATCCCATCACATACCACCCATACACCATCACCCGCTATCCGGACCACACCAGTACCAGAGCAGGTCCAGTCAGTTGAGACCGAGATACCGGTAGTTCAGCCAGTGATTTCTGCACCTGTGATTTCTCATCCTGCCCAGCCAGTCGCCAGTGGATCTTACCGTGCTGACACAGTCTACTTGGGCACGGATGCTGTATCTTTTGACACTTTCGGGATGCTATTAAACTTGGGACCGATCTCTTCCTCAGCTGTACCGACAGAGAGCATGCTACGTCAGGCTTACATGACCTTACTAGAGCAAGCAGGGGTTACTTCGGCTATTTTGCTAGAGTGGGGCTACACTGATCCGATGAGACTGCCAGCAGCTACCCTCAGAGACATATTGATTCAGCTCAAACTGATCAATGCTGAAGAACAGGGACAGAGAGTATCTAGTAGCCAGCAGTCGGTCGTAGGACCATCTACAGCACCAGCTCCTACTCAGCATACTGATGCACCTGACCAGGGATCCCCAGCCTCATAGTTTTACCCCATTTGCATCATTTGACTTTGGTTTCAGACATTATTACTATTATCTTGTGTTTGTTTGGCTACTGTTGAACCTTACTTTTGGAACTTATTTGTATCAGCCACTAGTTGGTTGATCACTCTATCCTTATCTATATTATGCTTTTACTTATTATGTTTTATTTTCTTTCTGTCAAATAAGTAGAAATGTTGTGATGTATGAACGTGGAAAAAGGCGAGATGACGCACTTTCAAGAAGAAAATCCTTGAAGTAAAAAGGCAACCCGAACCAGTTTTCAATATTTGCAGACTGCGGAACATTCAACATCTCATGGAAGGGCCTCGTTCTTCTCAAAACTTCCTTGTATCTTAGCACTTCAAAGAACTAAGTGTGGGATCACTCCCCACACTACAAACACTTATCGAAATCACTCCAACTTCTTCAAAACCTAAAGTTTGGGATTCTACAAAATAGGATTCCCTACTTAAAAGAATTGAAGTTGATTTCTGATAACGTTGGATACATGACACCGGATAACCCCGTATGAAGCTTGCTATCCTTCAAGAAGAACGCCGAAGAAAGCTCGCTTCGACTCTCTCTCTCCTGCAAAAATTTCACATGCTTCAAAACGTTATCTGGGGAGTTTTTTTTTAACCTTCTGTCCATTTCATGATCACATATATTCTGTCTTGTTAGCTTGTTATATTCTATACCCTATCCTGAGCTTATCACTAAGTGTGGGATTCAAACCCAAATTTAACACTTAAGAAACATTTTATTACATGTTCAAACTCTAAGTGTGGGATTTTACCTCTAGTAAAAACTCAACTCAAGAGAACATTAGGGACAATGTTCCTCTAAGTGTGGGATAGCAAGGTATAGAATACCTTGGATAATTTTAGGCGATTTTTATGTCCAAAATAGCATTACTCAGAAAATGTTTTCCCAAAACAAACTTTTTCAAATAAAATTTTTCAAAAATTTTTTCAAAAATTTAAAATTATGAGTTAAATACTTTCGAAAAGAATCATTCTCGAAATATGAGTAAGGTATTTTGGAATATAGGGAAAATAAGATAGGAATTTCTCGAGCAAGAAACAATAATCTGAAAGGAGCATGGCTAGGCACATACAACCCTATTTTGTAGTGAGGTATCTTGAGCCTAAAAGCATTCATCTTTAATGCTTCACTTTCATTTCTTGTGTGTGCCGATGCTTGCATCTCTGAATTAGAACTTGCTCAAGACATACGTTTCAAGACCACATTGGTGTGTACCGTACGCGGTATAGGTGCAGCTAGATGACCTTGACATTCCTTAGGATTTAAACCCAATTCTTACATATCTCTTCAAGCCCAAAACCCTTCCGATACTTATTTTCAGTATCGATGATCCGCCTTGGTAAACCCTGTTGAGCCTAAACCTTTCATTTCGTAAAAACCCTCGTACTAAACCCCCACTCAACCAAAATTCCCAAAACCTTATCTTAGAATTTCTAAGGTCGTGAAAAACATCTTTTGGAACATCCTCTTCAAATATTCTCTAAAGTCTTCCTCTTCTGTGTACTTTCACGTGACTGTTGCCCTAGGATAGGATCTGATCAACCCTAATACTATGAATATACAGTTATCTCCAGTTACAGTATGAAATTATGAACTTTCCTTTAAAAGGCACGGTACTTCGTATAGCGTTGGAAACACCTCGTGTGAAGTACAAATACGTGGAAGCTAAGGAAATGACATGGATTGTTTCATCGTGAATTACCTAGAAGTGATCCTTCTAGAACTGTGGTCTAGGAATCAAAGCTGTGGAAATGCTTGTTGCACTGTACACCGTTAGTACATCTAAGGTTTGGAACACTGTGGAAATGCCTAATTGCCCTGTACACCGTGATTATTCCTAGGGATGAACGCCTGTATGTAAAGGAGGGTCTATATTTACGATGGTTAAGAATGTGCTTCAATAGAAACAATATAGGGTAGTGTCAATCATATACCTAGACATGCAAAACCCTAATCACACCAATAGTTTAACATACACAGGATACAATCAGTATTTGCTATAATAAAAGTAAATAGACGATTAGGTGTTAAGAAAGGTCAGTAAATACAATTGCGGTCTGTTGCCTTATGCCTTATGCCTGATCCCTAGAACATTTAGGGTGACTTTGTCTTAGTTAAGCAAAGGCTAAGGAGGGTTTGAAAACAGCCTGATCTGATCAGAATCATGATAACCTAGGATTCCAGTGACATATGTTTCTAGGGTTTCACCTGAACGTAGGGTCCTAGTGTTTACACCGAAAGTATGTCTACTCTTTATCTGGTAAATCTCCAATCAATTTTATAATGAACATCATCCCGAAACCCTAATTATCCAAGTTTCAGCAATCACATCTCTACCTGTCTGCTTAAACCCTAATTTCATTTCTCGTTATTTACTTTTCTACATTTAGGATAATTATAAAACAAAACCTTCCAAACAAAAATCTATCTACCTACCCCCATCATAATTGCAACCATAATCTTTGGTGACCCGCTTTATTTCAATTCGCTCCGATTTAAGAACGACCTCGAGTTATACTTACTGCTTGCTCCCAAGGTAGGTAGTACTTATAGTTTGAGCCCCAGCTCATATAAATTTAAAACTCACTGTCCGCCGCTTCTGTTGCTGTTGGAACAACGACCGGAGTCAAATCCGACCGACCGATAGGAGCGGCGACAAGTTTTTGGCGCCGCTGCCGGGGATCGTAGAGCGTTACGATTTGAAGCCGCCTTAGATATTCTAGCTTTTAGGAGATCCTTTCCAATTAGGTTTTCTCAAACTTAGTTGGTAGTTATTTGCTTTCTTTAGAATAATTTAGATAGTTTTGTTAAAAATGAAAAATACAAAAACCTCTTTCTATGATTCATTTTCGTCTAGCCCCATTTCTCCACTCGCCCTCAAGACGTCCGAAGAAATGATGGCCATGAATGACGCTGAGTTCTTCGCCTGCTTAGAACAAGAGTTGGAATCTGACGTCTACTCTTCATCTTTATCCTCTTCCGAAGTTATCTCCGCTAATTCAGACGATGAATCTAGAACCATAGGGCAATTCTTAGACCTTGACTTAGGAAACCATGATTCTCATCAGAAGATCTCAACTTCTGCATCTAGCATTCTAAGCTATCAGGTTATACCTGCCCCTGAGATTTCATATTCCTTAGAAAACTTCTTTCAATTCCCTACTTCATCTGGTTTTGTCGAGAGTAACTCTGAACATCTTCAACCCTTTCGTTTTCCACCCGTTGAAGAACGTCTTCCACCCTGGGACGAAGAAGTTTACGAATACCCTCCAAAATCACCTATCTTTTTGAACCTCGTACCCGAACCTGAGTACACCATCTATCGTGTTGTTGATAGGACTTTACCAATCAAACCTAAAGAAAATATCCGCTACGTAGATAACTCTTTTGATCCTGATAGGAGATTGGATGTTTGTCGGGCATTTGCTAGACAACTCAAAACGTCTGACTTTCCTTTTTCATTTGAACAAAGAGAAGTCGCTCGTAGGATAAAGAAACAGGTTGGTATTCTCCACCATCTTCCAAATCAAAAGGAGGAAGGTATCTTCACACATTATCGAGAGCAAGAACTAAAGCTTAAATCAGAAATAGACCTACTAATGGACCTATTCGCCTGCACTGATTATCAACCGGTTTCCCAAACCCTAATTAATCGTCATGTTGCGGCTATGATTTATGAGCTTGAGTTCTGGATCAGCAAAGATCCCGCTATATCTCTCATCATTTCTGATAAAATTCCATTTTTCGTTGACCCCGCTACTTATATGATCAACAAGTTGTTAGAGATATTCCCTGGAGCCACTGACGATAACATGGAAGCTGCTTTCTTTGCTGGAAGGAAGGATATTAACGTCTCACTCACTTTGTTATTTGCTCACTCAAAATTTCCTTTCACTGTTTCACAAACATCTTTAATCGAAGAAATCACGGAGTCAGTTCACACTACCACCGGAGATCCCGATTCAAGAGAAGAATGGAAATTTCAACAAACCCTAGGAATGCTTCTTCATGACTTAAACCATATAGATGACGGGTCACGAAACGGAATTTCAAAACCTAAGAAAGTTAGAAAGGAATTTAACAAGTTTATTGACAATCTTCTAGATTTAGGCAAAAAGGAACGTATGTTTCTCACTGAACACGAACGATTCTCGTTACATCCCGCAGACCTAGTTGATTCTGTCATTAAGATTCTCACTTGTGACTTTATTCCTCGCTACACTTTCCCTCAACCAAGAGCACCAAATTCACTTAAACAATTGCTCTTGGGCAATATTCAATAAATTTGTCCAAAAGTCGAGCTACCGACTTTAACCAAGCGCTTTTTGGGAGGCAACCTAAACTTTAGTTAATTTAGTTTTATTTTAAATATTTAGGATAAGTAATATTAGTGGTTAATTATTAAATTTAAAAGCTTACATTTAAAAACACAAGAAAACGTTCTTTTAAAATTCAAATTCGCGCGACACAGTAACGAATTTCAGACATTTTCAGAAAATTCGAAAAAGTTTATTTTTAAATTTTGAAAAATTAATTTTGAATTTGTCTTGGATTTTAAAGAACACAAAAAGATTGTCTTGTTTTAAATAAAAACGTATACGATTTCGCATACGATTCGCAATATCTTTTCCAGACTGTGCGTAAAGATTCAGAAAATTACGAACATAGTTCTTGATCAAGATGTAAGTGTTCATATGGTTTATATTTGAAATTTGATTGAAATCTTAGGGTTTGTGATTATATGTGTAATTGATGATTGAAGTGATGATATGTGATGTTAGTTGTTGTTAGAAATTGTTATTTGTCATGTATAATCGATTAGATAGCTGAAATAATTGATTTGGGAATGATTTTATTCGGATTCTGGTTTGAACCGATCGCAGGTTTTCTGGTCTAGGCTTGGAATCCGGCGGATTCGAATGAATCCGGCGGATTGGGGCAAAATAATGGGAATCCGACGGATTCGAATGAATCCGGCGGATTGGGGGAAAAATGGTGAGTATCCGGCGGGTACTAGCACATTTCAACCTGTATTTATTTTGAGTCCAGTTGTATGGGCCTTTGGGTCCGGTTCTTTGACCGGACTCTATACTATGTTTTTGGGTCCGATTGTTTAACCGAACTCTAATTGTATATGACCAGACTCTATTTCTCAAAAGGGACCGGGTCATTTGTATACGACCGGACACTATGTAATTTTGGTTTCAATACACACCGGACTCTATGTGGTTATGGACTCTATACTAATTATAGCCGGACTCTATTGACTTAATTATATATTATTCGATTGTAATTACAATGTTGATATGGTATATTGTATAATGGAATAGTAAGAATTTGTATATGTTATATAATTGTAACATATGTACATTGTATTAATAAGCTAATTGACTTATTAAAGTATGAGTTTGATGTTATGTTTAATATAAGTTAAACGTATTATGAATAAGTTACTGACTCATTGTATTCTGTTTTATTCTCAGATACGGAGACAGCTCAGTAACATTAGATCTCTGAGCTTGCAGCTGAGGTATCGGTGAGTGGACCTGTACTCTCAGTATAATTTAGTTATAACATGTTTGGTTACAATGGGTAACCGTAGTTGTTATTGCAAATTGATTATTAATCTGATTATGGATTATTGTGCTATATGGCCTTTGGGCATATATGTTATAATAAAGAGGTCAACGTGTGTTGGGCATTGGTTACTATTGTTTGGACGACGGAGGATTCCTTGTACACATCGTTACTAGGAATCTTAGTCGTATGAGATAATAGTAACAGGCTATCGGTAAACCGATGTATTGGCCTGCAGCTCAGTGGGGTTTATAAGTGTTGCTTGAGGGCCACCGCGGCTTGAGGGTTCCTCAAGGACCACCGGTCCTCTTTGATATTTGTGTGTTTGCGATGCTTTATGCTGTAAACATGGTTGTTGTAGTTTGTGATTATTTATTGTAAACTGATTTGTTATATCTGAGTTAGATTGTCGGTTATAGTTCTATCTCACTTAGCTTAAAGCTAACCCTCCACATTAACACTTCTTGCAGATTATGATTATATTTTTGGATGGGGCAAGAAGCTGTTGGACTGGAATGGAATGTTTGACGACCTTGCGTATTACTCTGATATTGATTTTATTAAATCAATGCTGTTTGGATTTTCTATAACACCCAACGGTTGTATTTTTGGATTATATGTTTATAACATTTGCGTATATATTTGAAATAAGATGAACTTTTATGTATATAAAATGAAGAGCTAGTGTTGGGACTATCGCTTCCGGTCTAAAACCATTATTATAAAGTTGTAGAAAAGCAGGGTGTTATACGTATGGAAACGCTGCTGATATGTTCGATGAATACTTACAAATGGTTGAAAGAACGTCTATCGACTGTCTTAACAACTTTTGTAAATGCGTCTTCGATTTATACTCAACGGAGTATTTGAGAAAGCCCACGGCTACATATATTGTTCGGCTATATGCAACACACGAGCAGAAACACGGGTTTAAAGGAATGCTTGGGAGCATTGATTGTATGCATTGGCAATGGAAAAATTGCCTGAATGCATGGAAAGGGCAGTACACTAGGGGTGATCACGGACACCCGACCATTATGCTCGAAGTTGTTGCTTCATACGACATGTGGATATGGCATGCTTATTTTGGTATGGCGGGTTCGAACAACGACATTAATGTTTTAAGCGCATCTCCGTTGTTCGATTCCATCAAAAATGACACTGGTCCACCCACAGCATTTGAAGTCAATGGACATCACTACACAAAAGGGTATTATCTTGCCGATGGTATTTATCCGGATTGGTGCACACTTGTCAAAGCCTTTCACTCCCCTACTGATGAGAGACGAGCCAAGTTCAATAAATTTCAAGAAAGTGCACGAAAAGATGTTGAACGCACTTTTGGTGTACTTCAAGGAAGGTTTGCAATTTTAAAGATTGCTGCGAGATCTATGATTGTTAACAAGATGCGAAGACAGTTATACACTTGTGTCATATAACATGATACAAGAGGATAACGTTTTCGCAATATCTTCTATCGAGCAGGAGATGATCGATGACCCTTCTAACCGGCCTCGACGAGATTTTAGGACTCGTGTAGAAGACAGACAATCAAAAATTAATGAAATGCGTGATAAACGGGTGCACGACCAACTGCAAGACGATCTCACAGAACACATTTGGAGGCTTCCACCAAACTTTCGCAGACTGAATCGGGAGAACAATGAAGCCGAATAATTATTTTTAGTGTATTGTATTTTAATAATTGTAGTGTATTTTATTTTAATTATTATTAGGATTGTAACGTTTTTTATTTTAGGATTGTAACGTTTTTATTTTTAGGACGTAATCGCAAATTTAAATTTCGTACTCTTTATAATTTAATAATATTTTGTATTTTAATTATTGAAATGTACTATGTTTTAATTATTTAAATGTATTGTGTTTAATTTAATTTTATTTGTATTGTTAAATAAATGAATATTAGGTGGAAAAAGGTGGGGTCCGGGGGGGAAAAGGGGCGTTCTGGTGTTATGATTTTGTGTGATGAAATGGTGTTGTGGTGTTATGCTGATGTGGCGACTGAATAATGGGCGTTGTGATGTTACAATTGCGGATGGTCTTATTAAGTAATGACGTACACACTATTATCATGAATATATACATTTATCAACAAATCTATTTTTTATGACAAAATCTAAACTATTTTTCTTATTGATTTGGATGTCATTTGAAAAAAAGTAATAACTCAAATATTGAGGAAAAGGACAAAGAGTAAAATGTTAATCATGCAATTATAGGAGTTTATATATTACAAGAACATTCCATAAACTTTATTTAAAATTATATGGTTGCCAACATGCCAAGTGATTGATATCTTAAATAAAACTTTGTATTAAATTGGAGGTCCATGTATCACCATAATGCTTCCATTTTAAGTGACGTATTGTTATACCTTCAACATTAAAAATTACCCATGAGTAGGTGCATTGTACAATCTTTGGTTCACACGAGTATTCAATTAAATTAAATTAGATTAACATTTCAAATTTTCAACTACGAAAAATCGTTCATTTTTAACATGTTAATTGCCGTAAAGAACTATCTTTGACTTTTAAAGCCTTATTTTTTACATATTTGTTGTGAACTCATGATCAAAATAATAACACATGTAATTTGTTGTAATTATGTTGATGTTTAAGTGACAAAATGATCCCTTGTATTATAACTTTTGTGTATATATTTCATCTAGCTAACCTTTCAAATCATAAACTATGACAAACCACATCTGACCTTGATGTGCGATTAACCCACTTCACTCGTGAGTCATTTCAACCGTAACCTGTTTTGAGCTATAAACCACCACAAACTGATTGTCACCTAGAATTTTAGTGATAAAACAATCCCAATGTATTACAATTTTAGTCTTTGTATACAGGGTAAAAGCTATAAATTGGTAATATGCTATCATTTTTGTCTCAAAATGGGTAACATACTCATTTTATTACCAATGTTGAATATTAAATCTTATTTTGTGTTCCAATGTGAGTAACCTGGTATGTTTTGTTTGCACTTTATGATGACTTAGTGCTGACTTGTTTACTTATTTAATAATGTGACATTCTACGTTGGATATGATTACATATATACATATATATAACATATTACTCGGACAATAAGTTATATATATGATTACATATTGTAACACCCCAAAATTTAAAATGTTATTATGAATAATATATTAGCAAATGTTTTAAGTTTTTACGGTTATCGGTAGAATAAAATAGTAATTTATCGTGAATGGTTTTTAAGTTCCAGATCATAGGGTTTAAAGGGGTATTAAATTAGATAGATATGTTGTACGATCTATGGTTTATCTCTTTTATTTCTACAAACCTCCAGTGAGATTAAGAAAGAGCTCGTGAGAAATAGAAAACACAGGGACGATTCTAGTGATCAAATCCAAACTTCCAATCTTCATTCTTATGATTCTACTTGCTTAATTTCTTCCTCTTAATCTTCAAGAACACCATGTAAGTGAATTCCTTATATGTTTTAACCTAGGGTTTGAGTTTTATGTGGGTTTCAAAGAGTTAATGGTTTAAATACGAAATTAGGGTTTGAATTTGTTTAAATTATTGTTGTTTAGTGTTTTGATTATGATTATGAACCATGTTTCAAGTTAAAAGTGAGTAATTTGAAGTATTTAGTTAGTAATCAAAGTGGGGTTTTGATGGAATTTCATGAATTAGTGATTATGATATGAATTTGTGTTTAATATGTTAAATGGATGTAAGTAAAGCTTAATAGTGAATGAATTAGTGTTAAAATGAGTAAAAGATTAAGAAGTTAGTGATATGTTCATAAGAGTTATGTTAAATACTTGTAGAAATAGAGTTAAATCATGAACTAGTGTTAATGAAGTATGATTATGATAATAGAACATGAAATTTAGTAGTAAAGTTGATGATTGTTAGTGTCTAAGTGTTGTTATGATGATATATATGATTATGTAGGTGTTAGAGACATGGAGAGCTTTCGTTGGTGAAATCACCGTCTAAGAGATTGTGGTGAGTGATACGGGGGTTAAACAGGTGATGTGAGAGTGTAGTACCGAATAGCTTGCGGGCTAAGGGTTTACACAATCAAAGAATAAGTTATCTGTTATGTTTGTTTAATTATGTTTATTGCTTAATTTAATTGTTGTGTTAAATTACTTGTTTATGTTTAATTGTTATGTGATTAAATTCTACTTGGTAAGAAAAGTAGTGATTTCTCATTAGCTTGAGGTTAGCCAAGTAATGAGTAAGTCACTAGCTTAAAGGTAAAGGAAAAGAATTGGGTGCGAAAGGTGATGAATAGTATATGATTCGATTGTGTTGGATTCCGGATTGCTTCCGAGCAAGAGGCTACACAATCGGGTGGAAGATGATTTGTTGACATATGTAGATTAAATAGTGATGATTTGGTGAACAGTATATGAATTGGTTGTATGTGTTTCCGGATAGCTTCCGGGCTAGAGGATCATACAATCACGTGGAAGTTGCTTGTTATATGTTTTGTTTCTTATGTGTGTGTTTTAGATTATGTTAAAAGGTATTGTTGATTAGTGAATTGATTGTTGTTGGTTAATGATTATGTGTAAAGATTCAGTGGTGATTAGAGAGTTAACTGCGGTTAACATAGTGTTCAGTGTACAGAGCCCAGTGATTTTGTGCTTATGTAATTGTGTTGATATGTGTTAAGTGTTATGTGGATTACTTGTTTGATTTCCTGTGTACTCACTAAGCAGTTGTGCTTACCCGTTTCAGTGTTTATGTTGTAGGTTGATGTTTTGCTACCGACATGTGGATAGAAGGTTTATGTAAAGTTAGTAACGTGGATATGGAGCATGCTTGTGGTTAGAACATGCTTTCTTCTTTTGAATTGTTGTTTTGATATTCAATTGTGTAAATCGCCCAAACAAAGAGTTTTCGAATTAAATATGTTGGTCAATGTATAGTAGTTGACTTTGAAAGTCAAACTGAGTTATGGTGTCTAGTGTATGTGGTTGTCAAATGTATGAAGTCATATGATTGGTTTGGTTTGGGTCAAAGTGTTGAATTGTAGAAATAGGTCGAAAGTGATTGGTTGGTCAAATGTGAAGTTGACATATAGTCAACAATGTTGTAAGAGTCAAACATGTGTGGTATTGGGTAATGTGGTGGTGTTATGTAGTAGATTTGGTAAAAGTGTCCAAATGGGCACTAAACGGGTCAAAGGAGTTCAATCGGGTTAGAATGTAGTTATGTGGGTTTGACCAAGGGTGTTAGACTTGTTTTGAGATGTTGAAAATGTGTGAAAAAGGGCAGAGGCTAAAACCAAGTGGTTTGGGATATAGAGTGTTCACCAAAATGGGTTAAAATGGTCAAAAAGTGGTTATACATCTGTTTTCTCGTAAATGTGTATTTTGGAAAAGTGCAAAAATATAAAGTTTCATTTTGGCATTATGGAGGTGCCTGCAAATTTTCAGGGTCTAAGTGTTTACGAGTAAAAAGTTATGCGTGTTTCAATTTCGTAAAATTACAAGTGTTGCTGAGCAGACATGCCATGGCCATGTCATATAAACGCCATGGCCATGTCCCTTAACAGTAGGCTTACTTTCTATCAGCACGATGCCATGACCATGTCATATAAACGTCATAGCCATGTCCCTTCACCATGTCTCAAAAATGATGTTCTAACTTATGTGTCGAGTTTATATGTATAAAATAAATTTATGGGACGCTATAAAGAGTATATATATAAAAAAAAAATTCTTGAGTTTTGGGGCGTTTCACATTTATACATACATTGATACATATAACAAAATTGTATGAAGAACTTGACCTTTTGAGGAAGAGAGAAATAATAGTTTCGATTAGTGTTCCAAAATATATACATATATGTAATCATATCCAAAGTGGAATGTCACGTCATCAAATAAGTAAACATGTCAGCACCACGTAATCACAAATGCAAATAAAACATACCAGGTTACTCACATTGGAACAAAAAAATCATAGTTTGTATTCAACATTAGTAATAAAATGAGTAGATTAATTACCCACTTTGAGACAAAAATGAAAGTATATTATCAATTTGTAGGTTTTACCTTGTATATATATTTCATCTAGATAACCTTTGAACGTATAAACTAGGATTCATAGTATCTCACCTAACAATATATATGCAATTAATATAAGTATTAAATTGTGAGTTCAAATATGACAATTTTGAAGTTACAAATTTAGGTCACATGAAAATTATTTATTTAAGTTACATCTATAACAACCAGATAGATAGAATAGGTAATAAAATTTGTCATCGTAAATTGTAGTTAGACCAGTGCGGGTCTTGTCGGTTTAAAATTGATGTGTGTCGGTCGATCGATACCATTGGCAGTGACTCGTCGGTTGACCTCGTTGGTAGTTTTCATCGGTATAGCCAAGAAGCAAACCCTTGGTTGCCTTCGCTGTCCGTGAATCCCCCCCTTTTTTTCTATTCCAGTAGTCTTATGCGGTCTGGTATGTCCATTAGTTGCTTAACTCATAGTAGTTAGGAGGTTGTTGTCCTAATGAGTCTAAGATGCTTAATAGCTCCAACAAGCATGAAAGCTGTAGCTTCTTGCTTTCGAGCCCAAGCCTATGTTTGCTTAGTAAGGTTGCTTCTTTTTATATCTCCTCAAAAAAATAAAGGTGAAAGGTTGCTTGCTTTACTTTGAATAATAAGTAGAAAGAAGGTATTATATAAAAAAGTAAAGGCACGTGTCGGTTTTTCTTTTTTGTTTAGTGTGTACAAATAAATGTATATTGATAAATGTGAGACTTAAAAGTTAAAGTGACACGGTAGGTGTTAATATCATTATGTTAGTATTGTGTCAGTTTAAGAAGTGTTGAGGTGGCACAACTAACTCGGAAATAGCACAACAACATTGAGAGTCATCTCCTTTGTGAGTACACTTCTCTCTTTTGAAAGATTTGTGACTTTTCTTTCTTGTAAATCGAAGGAAAAGATTAGTTACAAGTTCCAGATTTGGGATCCTGGAATCATTCATATGAGGTACATCTATAAGTTCTTCCTATGTATCTCAAGGGTCTCTTGCAACCAGATATGGATCTTCAAGAAGAAAAGGATTTGGTTTGTTTATTATCATCTTCAAACCCTATTTCACAACGGAGTTCAACGGTTGCACGATTCACTTATGCAAATTCCCCCGCATTTTTAATATGATATATTGGTGCGTGGTTGTTAATCTTTTGGTAGAGTCATGCCACATCTACGCAAGAGTCTCTTCTCCTCGGATTTTTTTAGATTTGATTTCAACTTTTCGACCGCAATTTGAATTAATTTTAACATTTAGTATGTTATCTTTTTATTGCGAATCTGGAGTTGTTACTATTATCGTAATCCGTTGATTCATATATTTGAAATTACCTCAATTTTGAAGAGTGATTACGATTATTAATAAAATTTCACGCTTCGACCTTTTAAAAAAAAATAATAATAATAATAATAATAATCTTACAACCTAACCCAACTTTAAATCATAAAGTATTCTAGGCCTAAAACAAAGAAAGAAACAAGTAGTAATCGAATTCCATCCACTACTATTGACCCACCGATACTTGTCCATCTATTTAATCAAACTCCCCTTCACTTCTCTCATTTTCTTTTCTCTGTCTCTCTCTCTCTCTCCTTCTTTTCTCACTTTCTCTCTCTAACGTCAGCCACCACCACCACCACCACCGACCCACCGCCAGATCTTCAATTTTAAACGCATCTCATCCACCCATTCCTCACCTCTACTTGTAACAATCTTCAAATTCCAGTCTTGTGTGAGGTGCTGTTCATATATACATACATACACACACATCTATTATATTGTTTTGTATATATGCTTCCAATTTCACGGTGGGCCGGTGACGGTATTCTAATAATTCTAGGGTTTGAATGAGTAAGGTGGTGGTGGCGTTTTTATTAAGAGAGATTTGTGATTGTGTTAGGAGAGATTTCGGTTTTGTGATTTTTAGTCGTGGGAGTAGGTGGGATAAATGTGGTTGATTTGATTCAATTTTAAATAAAAGTTTTCAATTTCTTTCCCCTTTTTGTGTTTCTTGTTGGGGTTTCTTGGTCTGATTACAGTTCTTAATTGTGTTAAGATTAATTAATGATGCAACAAGATCCGCGCAGAAAGGTACTAACTTTATCGTATTCTACCCTCATTTTTGTAATTTTGAACATTATACTATATATACTTTGTATGGTACTGTGATTGTTAGTTTATTGCAAATTTTTTTGTTATTGTTTGTAATTTGATAATGTGAATGTTTTAATTGTGGATCAAACCGCTGCCTTAACAGTTGAATTAATGCTTTAAGAGCTTAAAACATTTGGATGATAAGAACTATGGTTAATCTCAATGTTATAATTTGTGAAGTGGTTAATTATATAAAAAGGGTTCTGTTAATTAGTATCGGTTTCGTGCATACAGAAAACTTATGTGAAAAGAATGATCTTTCCTTTATAGCATTCCAGGTTGTTGGTTTATATTACTATTCATAAAGCTTGATTCAGTTTCTAATTTAATCGCCATATGTTGTTCATAGTGAGATAAGAGGTAGTGTAGTCTCTGATTGGCTTTTATACTGATGTTGCAATAATGTTATTACAGAATCCAAAAGAGGTTGAATTTTTCACTGAATATGGTGAATCAAACCGATATAAAATCTTGGAGATGATAGGGAAGGGAAGTTATGGAGTGGTTTGTTCAGCTGTTGATACACACACCGGTGAAAAGGTTGCAATCAAGAAAATAACAGACATTTTCGAACATGCGTCTGATGCTATACGTATATTGCGTGAAATCAAGTTGTTAAGACTTTTAAGGCATCCTGATATAGTTGAAATTAAACGGATCATGTTGCCACCCTCTAGACGGGCGTTTAAAGATATTTATGTAGTATTTGAACTTATGGAATCCGATCTTCATCAAGTTATAAAAGCCAATGATGATTTGACGCATGAACACCACCGTTTCTTCCTCTATCAAATGCTACGAGCTTTGAAGTATATGCATACAGCCAGTGTGTACCATCGAGATCTCAAACCAAAGAATATATTAGCAAATGCCAACTGCAAGCTTAAGATATGTGATTTTGGACTAGCAAGAGTTGCTTTCAATGATGCCCCAACAGCAGTTCTTTGGACAGTAAGTTACTTATGTACATTGTCATTACTAAGTATCATGTGTACAAAAGATTTTCCCAAAGATGTTCATTGAAACATGATTTTTCTTTTTGTTGTATTACATTGCAGGATTATGTAGCAACACGATGGTACAGGGCTCCGGAACTATGCGGATCTTTTTCTTCAAAGGTAAATCGCTCGTGAATCTGCATTGGATGTAACACTAGGATGCTTGTATGGTACATGAAGCTGATAATAGTTAGCACATAGATCCTTATGTCAAACATATTTGTTTTTTTCAGAGATGTATGCAGCTGCATGGCTAAAGAATGGTTCTTGAGAATTGAGTATGATTATCTGGGCATACGACATATTTTATATGATATTTATATTATGTGTTCTTTGAGTCGATTTTTAACACTCTTATTATAACTGCATCCCATATAAGAATCTTTAGATGCTGCCATGTTTACTTATTTTCGTTTTGTCTTTCTTCCATTCCAAGTTGTTTGTTAGTTATGTTTTCTAAATAGTTGGAGTTTTGAAATTGCAGTATACTCCTGCTATTGATATTTGGAGCATCGGTTGTATCTTTGCTGAAGTATTGACTGGAAAACCGCTATTCCCTGGTAAAAGTGTCGTTCATCAGTTGGAACTTATCACGGACCTTCTTGGGACACCATCATCGGACACCATTTCTGGAGTACGTTACATCACTTTATTTATCGTTATTTTTATTTTTTTTCACATGTAGTTAATTTTAAGCTGATCGAGACTTCTTGAATAATGCAGGTTCGTAATGATAAGGCAAGAAAATACTTAATGGATATGCGTAAAAAGCAACCCGTGCCATTTTCACATAAATTTGTCAACGTTGACCCGTTAGCACTAAGGCTATTGCAGAGGATGTTAGCATTTGATCCAAAGGATCGACCAACTGCAGAAGATGTGTGGTTTATAAATTTATTTCACATATTATTTTTGATTTTAATATCTCTTAAAGACTGCCTTAACTTTTGGTTATATTTGTATTCTTATATTAGGCCTTAGCTGATCCCTACTTCAAGGGTTTGGCTAAACTAGAGAGGGAGCCTTCTTGTCAATCGATTTCAAAGATGGAATTTGAGTTCGAGAGGCGAAGGGTGACAAAAGAGGACATTCGGGAACTCATATTTCGGGAAATTCTAGAGTACCATCCACAACTTCTAAAAGATTATATGGCGGGGAACGAAAACACCAACTTTTTATATCCTAGGTTGGTATTACCACTATCTTTGCCCTTTATCTTGTCTTCCTTTAAAATAAAACCTAACATATGTTTGTGTGCAGTGCTATCGGTCAATTCCGTAGGCAGTTTGCATATTTAGAAGAAAATACTGGGAAAAACGAGCCTGTTGTACCTCCAGAACGGAAGCACGTTTCCCTCCCAAGGTAAGATTTTTTTGGTTCATGATTCGATCCAGTTTGTTTGTAAGATCAGTGCTTCAGTTTGCCCGAGTATTAATTATGCTGTTTCTCAATAGGTCCTCGGTCAATTCAGGTATGATTGCTTCTAGACCGCAGCAAACCGTTGTTACATTTGACAATAGGCGAGTGATGGATAATGCAATTGGTACATCTGGAAACATTTACAATGCTGCTGCTACTCGGCCACCCCCTAGGATGCCTACAGGTACATGATCCTTCTTCTTTACTAGCCCATCATATTGGCAATTCGTACAAACACCAACAACTTTTTATGCCCATGTGAAGCTAAACAAGTAAGAGGTACAGGGCCGGTTATTCCTTATGAAGAGGCGTATGATCAACGGGTAGTGGTGAAAAATACAGTAGCACCGCCAGTAGCTCTTCCTCCACAATATGTATATATGACGACCAACAGTGGAGATCAGGTGGCAGTCAGGGATTCCGGTTCGATGGTTAAACATCCGCACCCACACCCGCACCCGCACCAGCAAATGGGTGCGGCTAAGTTGGCTGGGGGAGTAGTGATTGACCTTAACAGTAATCCGTTTTACACGCAACCACATGGACATGTACATCCACATGGTATGTCGAGCCAACAGCCTAATGAGCGGATAGCAATTGATGCAAAGCTTATGCAGGCACAAACTCAGTTTGGTCATGTAGCTAGTGCAGCACATACAGTTGTTCAAATTGGACTATCTTAAAAGCCTGTTATATATACTAGCCCATAATGTTTTTATATTTGGGTAAAAAAGTGTTGTTTAATTGCTAGTTCTTGTCATGTAAATTACGAACTCTGTTTTAGGGTTGAAATGAAAATAATTAAAGAGTGGTTTTGTTTCTTTTCTTTGTGTTACTTTGTCGTTAACTCGTGACCTAGTTGTAGAAAAAGAGGACCATGAGTGGTACACTGATGTTCTTTGATCTATTGGACCATGTGTAGCTTAGATAGAAACAACGTATTAAGTTTAAATTCTAAAAATGAATTATCAGTTCAACTTGGTATGGGCTACATTCCGCGTAATCTAGTCACTTCGTTCTATGAGGGTTTTGCTATCGACGACGTTTCTTCTCCTGGCAAATTTTGTGATCTACTTGAAGTGTCCTCTCATCAAAGGTGGTGGTTCAAATTAATGTCTGTGGAAACTGGATACCTATAATTCTATTTCACGTATTATGTACAATAACTTTATATTATATAACGTTGTCTCATGTGTGATCGTGAAATCCCTTTGGTTTCATATTGATATATGATATCTCTAAATACTGTAGATAATAAGATAAATAATAATTACCGGTTTAAGAGATGCCAATAAACATGAATCATATACGAGTAAACTGTTTATACTTTGCAATTGATGATGTATATAATTCAATTCTATTGACAGTCTTAAGAGCTTTCGTTAAAGAAACTTGGTCTTATAATAAACGATAAGTTTTGATTGTTTGTTGTAGGGAGATTATATAAAGTATATAAAAGCTATTCGTTATCTAGTGGGATATCTAGGCAGGCAGTTGATGGAAAGCAGTGGTTTGGAAAGAAATCTTTTCGACGGATGGCATTGCCAAATGAGAATGAACAAATATAACTATAATCATGAAAGCGTAGGGTCAAAAGGCTCCGAAGAGCACACCGACCCTTCGATTTTAACTATTTTACAGGACGATGAAGACGTTAATGGTTTGCAAGTGGTTGACAAGGTCTCCGGCGAGTTTGTTCCACTTGATCCTGTTCCTAACACACTAGCTGTCAACGTTGGAGATCTTCAGTGGCGGTTTTACGCTGTGGGCACTGTGGGCGGTGGCCCACACAAAGATTTTTGTAAGATCGTTTATATATATGTTTAGTGAATGAGAATTACAAAATGCCCACTCAACCTAGTGGTTATGCCCTTCCAATTGTAAGTGCAGAGTTGCTGGTTTGAGTCTGACTCCTGCCTTCTATTCTATTTTTCCTTTTAGCTTTCCCTTTCCTTTACATTTTACTATTTTTTTGGTCTTCTAGTCTTTAAATAGCTAGAAAATGCTATCATCTATTAATAAACTCTATATTAATTGGTGATAGCTTTTGTTCGTCTTATATATAAGTCACAAATAAATGCATTATATTTCATACATAGAGAAAAGTTCCAAAATTTTAAGTGCAACGAACTTGTGAGCAAAAGCAGAAGTAACCATAAGACTTGTTCAAATAGCTTGATTAATGAACCTCCGATAAGATTTTTCGCGTTGTCAATCAATATAAATCGGAACTTTATTCGTTTGAGTTGGGTTCATGCTAACATAAATTTGGTTTTCTTTAGTTTAACGCATTACTTGAAAAAGAGAAATTTCAATTCAAAACTTAAAACGTAATATCACAAACACCTTACAATTCGCCCCCATTAACAAAAATTTCTGGTACCGCCCCTGGAGATCTTGGCAAGGTAACACCAATTCAATCGAGTTGATAAAACAACTTTCCAATCTTAAAATAAGGGGAGTGATTGTATAACACTAATTTTTTTATATGTACACCATTAAATGTATTTTATGACGTTGTACGCTACTACATTGTGCTGATTCTTAGTGGTGAATGAATGAAAATTAATATTGTACGAATACCAAGTATTCTAACTATTGTGATGATTCTTATAAGATGCTTTGTCCTTTTTGGCCAATGTCATTTGAGTAGTCCTGTTAAAATAAATATTTCGTTAGTTACTATATTTCTTTCGATTTTGATTGTAGGGTTAATTGTTTGGTTATGTATTTAACTTTGCACTTTTTACTATTGTGTGTAACAAACTTTCAAAGCATCTATTGTATGTAATAAACTTGTAAAAAATAATATTGTATGTAACAAACTTTCAAAACATCTATTGTATGCAATAAACTTGTAAAAAATCGCTATCATATGGTGCGGTAGTCAATGATCTGCTCAAGTTTGCTCGTGCCGCCACAAACCAATGTTAAAGAGCCACTTTGAGTTTGGCATGTACACATGGTAACCCGCTACATACAATATAGATTTTTTACAAGTTCATTGCATACAATAGATGTTTTGAAAGTTTGTTACATACAATAGCATTTTTTACAAGTTTATTACATACAATAGATGTTTTGAAAGTTTGTTACATACAATAGTAAAAAATGCAAAGTTAGATACATAATCAAATAATTAACCCTTGATTGTACTAGTAATTAAGATGATTAGTGAAGTAGGTTTGGAGCAACGGGAGATATTGCAACGTGAATCATAGGGTATGGTGTTTTGAACCCAAAACACGTTATTCCATTGCCTTCTTCGTCTTGGGACCGACTCAAAACAAAGTCGAAGCGCCATCAAAATTTGTTGACTTGGAACACCCTCGGCTTTACGCTCCCATTGATCCCGAGGATTACAGACGAGTTCAAACTTCTATGCGTACTATGCAAGCACGCACTGGTGGTGCCGTTGCATTATTTTCCGCTACGACATAAACAAAAGAGCGCTAAGATACTCTGTGTCACGAAATATGTATACTCCCTTCGTCCCAAATTAAATGTCACGGTTTGACTTTTTGAGTCTTTCCTTTTCAACTTTGACCTTAAATATTTTTATTTGTGTTATATGATGCAAAATATATGTATGGGTTGGATTTTAAATATATTTTCATTGGTATAATTTTCATAAAGGAATATATAACACAAACAAAAATATTTAAGGTCGGAGTTGAAAAAGAAAGACTTCCAAATCTGATACATGACACTTAATTTGGGACGGAGGGAGTACGTTTTTAGTCATGACTCATTTTAATTTTTATTTGTTTTATCATCGTGTATTCATCTTACAGTTTTACATGTTTAATTTAATATTTATGTTTTACTAAAATAATTTATGACTTGTTTATAATCATAAAGTGAAGGTTCAAGTAGGAACACTTCTTTTGGACGGAATGGTAAAAACGAATATTATTAATTTTAACTTTAAGATTAAATAATTTTTTTGTTAAAAAATTTATGTAAAAATTATTAAAATTTTATGTTATTTAGTATGAGATAAATATTTTAAAAAATCACATCATAAAAAAGTTAGTGTGTGTCACAGTATCACACATAGGGTGTGTTTGGCACACTAGATTTTAAGGGATTACAGGGGATTGAGATTCTAGTTTTAAGAATCTCCAGACCTTATTGATTAGAAGCCCTGTTTGTTAACATGAAAAAAGGGGATTGTTGAAAAAATAATCCTCTAGAATCCCTTTCTCTATAAGCTACTTCAAGTGGCTTCTAAAAGAATCCCTAGCCACTAGAATCCCCAGCCACAATCTCCAGCTCCAGCCACAAACTCCAGCTCCAACTACTTTGTTGCCAAACACACCCATAATAGTTGTAATACACAACTTTAATTTGTGTATCATATATTTTTTATTTTTTCTAAATCGATATAATATTAAAGAGGAAATTTTTTAATAATTTTGGCATTACTTCTTCTTCTTTTTTTTTTTTTTTTTTTTTTTTTTGCAAAAAGTGCACCTATGTTGAAATTATAAGTGAAAAAAATCGTTCTTACGGTTGCTAACACAAGAAATGATTCTACAATAAACCGCTTCTTTGAAGTAGGGTTCCAGACCACATATATTACTTTAATTAAAAAAAACATGCTACTAGTACAATATTGTGACATTTTTTAAAAAACAACAATGTTAAACAGTTATTGTATTTATTTTACCAAAGGACCTGTGGTTTAGCGGTATGTGATGAACTTATCAACTTAGTAGTTAGAGGGTTCAAACCTAATGGGAGATTGTAAATATTTGTGATTGTTGTATATACAACTTGTGAAATAGGTAGTGTAGTTAAGAGTTATTGTATTTATGATAATTTGTATTTTATAAAATTAATATTAATGTTAATGTTAAATTAAGATTAAGAAATTACTAATAGATAATGAATTTTATATAATCATGGCAAAGAAGCATGGGTTTCCTAAATCAAACATTAAAAGCATAAATAACAGGGGTAAATAAATCCCCCTTTTCAGGGTTCTAATTCATATGGAGTAAAGTGGAAGTCACCACTTCTATTTTATTGTAGATCTCAATTCACCTTGGTTTTTGATACTTATCACTCAACAATTTTTAGTTATCAAAAAACAAAAAATAAAATAAAATAAAATAATAAATAATAATAATAATAATAATAATAATAATAATAATAATAATAATAATAATAATAATAATAATAATAAAGGGTAAATGTATAACAAAACAACATACTTTCATGTATATGAAAGAAATAAAATTAAAAATAGGTAAGTAGTAAACGAAATTCAAAGTCTTTGAAAAGTATTACTCGTATGATGTAACGATATGAACTTTTACCAAATAAACTTTATGGGTTCCTTTTTTTAATCACTATTATTGCAAATAACGTAACGTCTTCATCTTCCATTTTCAATAGAGCCGTTATATCTTCCCTTCCTCATTCCTCTTTAAAAACCACCCACAACTTCAACACAAAATCGAATTATATTCATAATTATCATCTTATAACATGGCTACTAAAGTGTTTGCATACCTTTTTCTACTTCTTTCAGGTACATATATGTATACTACATTTCTCTATTTCGGTTCGAAAATGCATCATTATATTGTAAATGAACACTTTAATTTATACATGTATTATTGATCAATTTTTATTTTCTTCGTTTATGTTTGGCAGTTGGGACTTTTATGGCAGTTGAGGGTAATCAGGTATAGAATAATGTCTCTTGTATGAAAAACTCTAGCAAAATAAATTTCTTCGGCCGAATTTGTTATTTTTTTCGTTCCAAAGTTCATGCAGGCTTTTTGTTGTTGTTGTGTAGAAAACATGGTGTGTGGCGAAGCCGTCATCGAGCCCATCGATGTTATTAGAAAATGTGAATTTTGCGTGCTCGCAAGTTGATTGTGGGATCTTGGAGAAAGGTGGTGCATGTAATTTGCCTGATAATTTGATAAACCATGCCTCAATTGCCATGAATATTTACTATCAGTGCAAAGGAAGAAACCCATGGAATTGTCATTTTGGTAACTCTGGTCTTATAACTCTAACTGACCCAAGTAAGTGATCAAATTTCTTAATAATCTTAAAAAAAGTTAACCCATTAAATATTTAAACCATATCTTTAATCAATCCATTAAATATAAATTAATACTAAAGTTCAGTTTTTTAAAAGAAGTTGAACCAACTTAAATTGAAGTTTTTACTAATTTGCAGGTTATGGAGGTTGCCCTTATGTGTAAATGATTGGGATGAAGAAGTTTATGGCTTTATACTTTGGCCAACATTTTTTCGATTTACAATTAAGTTACAACTATAGTTGTTGTTGCTACATTGATCAAGCATCATTTTAGTTATTTTTATGATCTTAATTAATCTAAGGGTCTTTGCTTATTTTAGATTTGTATTTAGACTGTATTCTGATTTATTATTGGAAATTTAGTGGATATTTTTGGGATGGTTATTCTTTGTTTATTTATTAATATTGAAAAGAAACCCATAAGCTAGATTAGTTACTTTACTTGGCATCATGGATCAAACTTGGAAAAATAAGTATGTAGCCTGGTGTTACATGCTTTTGTGACAAGCCCATTAATTAGCTAGATATTTGGACAAATCAATTATGTTGTTGATGACATCTTTAAATATGAAAGAAAATATACTACATTTTTAGCCCTGTAACTTCTCATATATATCACATTGCACGGTCCTTTTTAACCACCAACACAATATATTTTTTCAAGTTATAAAATAGAAAAATCTAGACTTACAAAAATTTTATAGTACAAAAATGAGTTCATATGTGGACCAATCACATAAATTTTTTTATTCGCTCACTTCTTTCTCTAAAACAACTATGAAAACTACAATTGAAAGGTAATTCCTCTTCTTACATAATTTAATGAGTAAATTGCATGAATGGTCCATGTGATTTACACACATTCTCACCGTTAATCCTTATACTTTGTTTGTTGTATAGACAGTCCAAAAATTCAAAAGTTGTTGCATGATTAGTCAATCTTCTACCTAAAATGACCAAAATACCTTCCTCAAACCAAGCAAAATATATAGCTTCATCAAGGGTATTTTGGTCATTTTAAGTAGAGGAGGGACTAAACATGCAATAACTTTTGAACATTGGGACTGTCCAACAAACAAAGTATAGAGACTAACGGTGAGAATGTCTGTAAACCACAGGGACCATTCATGCAATTTACTCTAATTTAATTAACAATAATTTTATAGTACAAAAATGAGTTCAGATTTTTTATTAACAATAATAATTCTGTCAAAGATGAAATGCATAAAGTCACTCGCTACATACATTGTATAATGAGTTAACCATAAATGCTACATTAAATTATGTTGATTGTCTTTCAATTTAATTAATATAGGTTACAAGAAAACTTAGCTATTCTATTAATTGCTATAATTAATTTGTTAATAACAAAAATCACACATGCAGTTTACAATCTATATAAATCTCTCATTTCATCTGTAATTACGTTCGATCAACAGCATTTATGAATCGAAATTAAGAATTTGGTGTGAAAATTCTTCCAATCAAGACATCAAATCTTTAGTAAGTTTTGTCTTTAACAAAATTTAGTGCAACAAGCTAATGAGAAACATTACACGACTAAATGCTTAATTAATCAAATATATCGTCGTGAATTGTAACTGGCCCACTTTCAATTCCTAATCGGGCTAAGAAAGCCCATTGGAACTTTGGAAGATCTTTAAGTGGGCTTTCAGAAAGATGATCCAATAAGATAAATGTCAACATACGAATTTATCAGATTTTATTCCAATGGAACCATTTTCTAGCCTAATTAAAATACGTTTATACCTTATTTAATAACTACAATTGCATAATTCACAAAAACTATAAATGCAAGTCAGTATAAATTCATCTTTCATTCATAATATTTCTAAAATATATTAAGGGTAGGTTTGTGAGAGGTAGCTACATTTTGAGGGAAATGAATGACAGGCAATCTCAGTCATAAATTATTGTGATCAACGGTCCAGATTCGTTACATCTTAACGACACTATTTTTTATGTAAAACGCAGTGTTGCGAAATTGCACTGTGATCATGAAATTTAGCCGTTGATCAACTAAAATGCAGTGTTGAAAAGTGTGTACTAAGTGAGTCTCCTGATGGCTCTCTTTTTTTCTCTCATTTTTTTAGGATAATTTAACCGTAAAGAAATGTATATTGTTCTTTAACCTTAAAAAGAACTCGTATTAATGTAATCAGTTTTTTTTTTTTTTTTTTTTTTTTTTTTTTTAAGGTATAGAAATAGAAATATCAGAGGTGGGTAGTTCCACGTATTTAAGAAAGCAATTAATATTGGTGGAATATAATGGTGGAGACATGGTGGGAAGAAGATCCAACACATGAATTATTATTGTTTTGTACGAATTGATGCATGTGATACTCATAATACGTGTAACTTTTTAACTTATTTAATTCAATTTATTGTACTTCAAGTTAACTAACGTTTTGATGTAAGTAACGTGTTAATTATTGATTATGTTTCAAACAAATATATCTTTATTCAATTAAATAGATATAAGCCATCTAATCAATTACATTCAAAATCGTGTCTTACTTGATCCATGGGTGTATGCCAATGAATTTGTAAAATGATAACGTACGATCTAAATTATATGTGTAGAGAGGATTATCGATATTATAAAATTACGAAACACCATAACATACTTATATAGGTAAGGTTCGGAGGGGCAGTTGCATTTTGAGGGAAAGAAGGAGCAGATGAACTCAGTCGTTGAGTTTTATGATGCACAGTTTAGATTCGTTGATCTTCACATTATTACATTTTATGTAAAATGCAGTGTGCCGGTAAAATGGTTGTCAAGTTTGGATTGTTGATCATATAAATTAACAATTGAAATCGTGTGACTACATTTCACTCCAAATGTAGCTTACCCTTCCTTTGTTTTACCGTGTTTAGTTTGATTTTGTTTTTAACTACTAGATAAGAACTTTTGACTAGGTCATCATTCTTGATAATTATATTAATAAAAAACTAAGTATCAAAATCAAAATGAAATTGAACCAAACAACAAACTTCTTACTCACAGTAATCACTTTAAAAAGTAAAAAAGACAAAGCCCCCATTAGGTCCGAAACGTTAAGAACTTGTTTATCAAATACAACAAAACAAATATCTATCATCTTTAATCATCATAATCATATTCGAACAATCTACTAATACATGTTCAATTTTTCCAAATATATGTAATAAAGGTATCTTTTATTTATCATATAAGACTATAAGAGCATTTACAATATAAGTTTTTCGTAAAAAGTCTGTCTTCTAACGAAGAAAAGCTTCTAAGCACTCAAATTATATGATAAAACTAATGCAAAAATGTGAGTTACAGTATACCTATAAGGCTGTAACTTTATATTTTTACCAAGTGGTCGTAACTCAAGTGGTACTGCCACCGCAAACATCCACACCTAACATGTGTGACCTACAGGTCAGGGTTCAAATCCGTTTTTAAGCACATGTAAGTGATTTCTAGGCAGATTTGCCCAACGTTAATGCTTCTTGCGAGTGGGACAGACGCGTACCATTGAAATATGATACGGGGATCAGAGCTACCCTCCAAATTACCCTTATAATTTTATATTTTTTTAACTCTACTAAGATATCTACAGAGTTTGAAAAGCATTTCAAAAACTTTCTTTAAAACCATTCTTAGAAGGTAAATAGTTTTAGATAAAGCTTATCTTCCGCAAGCTATCGAATATCACAAAATAAATCATTCGGGTTGACTTGAGAAAGGATAAAAAAGATGATAGGAATCCTTAATTAAACACCACACATATGAGAAAAAAAAAATAGTCGCCCTCAAAGATTAATCTAAGAAAGTCTTATCACTTACAATATGTGCTAAAATTAAAGAGTCATTGACTTAGCAGTATCGAGGTGGCCCTCCAACTGAGTGGTTGAGAGTTCAAATTCAGGGGTGGACAATTTGTATATATTTTAGTGGAAAAAATGTAAATATTCGTAATGAGGTGTGTAAATTATCGCCATTCTATATTAGAAAAATAAAAAGATGTGATAAAAATATGTTTTAATGCTAAATTACTTGCAATGCGAATTATGTGATAGCCCCGTGGTTAAATCTTGTAATCTTGTAACTTAAAACAAATAGAAATGTGAAAATATCAAAATATAGAAATCATCATAAATATCAATCATGTTGTGTGATGTACCATATATACACACATACACAGACATACACACATGTATATATATGTGCGTGTATATATCGATCCAGACGTCGGTTGCCATTCCTTGAGTCTCGCGTAAAATTTCGTAAATTTTCCTTCTTTCATCACCTTTCTGGTCTGTCTCTCTCTTTCGATCTGATCTGATAAAAATTCATGTAAGTTCACATTTCTCTATGCTTATTTATTTCCATTTCTAGCTAAAACCTTCACGATATATTGTTGCTTATATACACATGTATACATACATAATTCATCTATTTACTTTGATCTTTATTGAACGATTTCCAGTTTTTGCTTATTGAATGATGATTATACCATTTGATTGTATTATAATTAGATCTGATTTAGCGCTTGATGTGCTGGATCGCACTTTTATAAACCTTAATTTGATTACGGAAATGCGTAATTTGATCTGGATCTGGTTAATTTGATTTGTGTGCTTAAGGTTTTTTATTGTGCGATTTCATGTATAGGTTATTTGTTGTTAAGTCCAACATTTGATTTTATTATGCTTAGATCTGGTGAAGTGTTTGATGTGCTGAATTTGAACAGTAAAGCTCAGTTTGATGCCAGGAGATGTGTAAATTGATCTAGATCTGGTTATTTTTTATGCATGTTTTAGGTTTTGATGTGACTATTGCGTCTCTTAAAATGTCATTTTGGTTGAGCTCAGTATGTGATTTTAGATGCAGATTATACTGATCGCGATCTCATTTTCTGTCGCAAATAAAATAACTTGCTGTTTAGTGATCAGTTAGCTTTTTCTCTTAATATTGAGCTTACATTCGTGTAGAACACTGTTTCAATTTGGTAAACATGCAATGCTGTTTGCTATCTGTAGTGTGTGTATGAAACTTTGAGAGGTTTTTAGCATGTTGTTAATGAGTTAGACTTGTGATTTGTTTACTGTTGGACAGATCTAGTATGGCTAATTACACGCCAAAGAACATTCTTATCACCGGGGCGGCTGGCTTCATTGCCTCTCATGTTGCTAATCGGCTAGTCAGAAGCTACCCTGATTACAAAATTGTGGTGCTTGACAAGCTTGATTATTGTTCAAATCTTAAGAACCTCAACCCTTCCAGATCGTCTCCCAATTTTAAGTTTGTTAAGGGGGATATTGGGAGTGCTGATCTAGTCAACTACCTCCTAATCACTGAATCTATAGATACAATAATGCACTTTGCTGCACAGACTCATGTTGATAACTCATTTGGCAACAGTTTTGAGTTTACAAAGAATAACATCTATGGCACCCATGTGCTTCTAGAGGCTTGCAAAGTTACTGGCCAGATTAGAAGGTTCATCCATGTGAGCACGGATGAGGTCTATGGTGAAACAGAGGAGGATGCTGTTGTAGGTAACCATGAAGCTTCACAACTTCTTCCTACAAACCCATATTCAGCCACAAAAGCTGGGGCAGAAATGCTTGTTATGGCTTATGGTAGGTCATATGGGTTGCCAGTGATTACCACTCGAGGAAACAATGTTTATGGCCCAAACCAATTCCCAGAAAAACTAATCCCGAAGTTCATTCTCTTGGCTATGAGAGGACAGCCACTTCCAATTCACGGTGACGGTTCTAATGTAAGAAGTTATCTCTACTGTGAAGATGTTGCTGAGGCTTTTGAAGTAATTCTTCACAAGGGAGAAGTTGGTCATGTTTACAACATAGGGACGAAGAAGGAAAGGAGAGTCATTGATGTTGCGAAAGACATGTGCAAACTTTTCAGTTTGGATCCTGATGCTAGCATCAAGTTTGTGGAGAACAGACCATTTAATGATCAGAGGTATTTCTTGGATGATGAGAAACTGAAGTGCTTGGGTTGGTCTGAAAGGACCTTATGGGAAGAGGGTCTCAAAAAGACCATCGAGTGGTATACCAGCAATCCTAATTGGTGGGGGGATGTCTCTGGAGCACTTCTTCCTCATCCAAGAATGTTGATGATGCCCGGTGGAGTTGATAGACTTGTTGATGGGCCTGACAATGGTGAATTTGATTCATCAGATGTGGCGATTAATACTTCTCAGATTGGAGTGCAGGTTCCTTCGAAAACCAGTATCAACTCTCCTAGGAAACCAGCCTTGAAGTTCCTCATCTACGGTAAAACAGGGTGGATCGGTGGTTTACTTGGGAAATTATGTGAGAAACAAGGAATTCAGTACGAGTATGGAAGAGGTCGTTTGGAGGACCGCTCACAACTTTTAGCTGATCTTCAAACTATCAAACCTACTCATGTTTTCAATGCTGCCGGTGTCACTGGCAGACCTAATGTTGATTGGTGTGAATCTCACAAAACCGAAACTATTCGTACTAATGTCTCTGGCACACTTAACCTAGCAGATGTGTGCAGAGAAAATGGGCTCTTGATGATCAATTTTGCTACTGGATGCATTTTTGAGTATGATGCTGAACACCCAGAAGGTTCTGGCATTGGTTTTAAGGAAGAAGACACACCCAATTTCATCGGGTCCTTTTATTCCAAGACCAAGGCTATGGTAATTACTATTACTCCATTCTTCTCTTTTTATTTTCTCAATATTTTGTTCATGTTAGATTAAACAGTAAGTAGAGCAATGCTAAATCAGAAACTCTATGATATGAATTTAACATTGATCACTTGTTAACAGGTTGAGGAGCTACTAAAAGAATATGACAATGTTTGCACCCTCAGAGTCCGCATGCCGATATCATCAGACCTTAACAACCCACGGAACTTCATCACTAAAATTGCTCGGTACGATAAGGTTGTGAACATACCCAACAGCATGAGTATTTTGGATGAACTTTTACCAATTTCAATTGAGATGGCCAAGAGAAACCTGAGGGGCATCTGGAACTTCACAAATCCAGGGGTGGTAAGCCACAACGAGATTCTTGAAATGTACAAAAAGTACATAAACCCAGAATTTAAGTGGGTTAACTTCACACTGGAAGAACAAGCCCTAGTGATAGTGGCCCCACGAAGCAATAACGAATTGGATGCGTCGAAGTTGAAGAAAGAATTCCCAGAATTATTGTCAATCAAGGAGTCCTTGATCAAGTACGTATTCGAACCCAACAAAAAACAGTAAGATTGATTCTTTTCAGAATTTTGTAAACTCCAGATTCGCTTGTTTCCCATTACTTGCTAGTTTGGATTATACACCTGTAATGTTTGAGTCAACATTTACTCTAGTGTATGTTTCGTAGCATGATCACACGGAGATTATAGGGAGGCTATATCTCTGGGTATTTTATATTCATCCTCTTCTGTCTCAACCAGAGTTAGTTTATTTTACTGTTATAAGTATTTTCCCTTTAATTTTGTTAAAAAAACCGCACGCAGGGTTGTACTATTGGATTCTATATGAGATTTGTTATATTGTTATATATATCTTGGCGACAATTTGCTTTATGTGAAATTTTGTTGTCTGTGTATATATATATCTAGATTCCTTTATATTCTGTTTGATTATTTTGTAACAAGCTTTTCCTCCTTCGATTCTTTCATGGTTCATGATCTGTGACCCGGACGAGAGCTTAAAGTCTTTGCCAATAGTCCCTAGCCGGTTATCCCTTTGTCATTCAAATTGGTTACGAGAATTTGACCAGAGCTTAATTTTTTCCTAGCTAGTCCTTGTAAAACACGAGGATACTTTCAAAAAGTCTTGCAACGTCGTTGAACAAATACGTTTTAGGCTAAATTTTATGAATTAATATCCAAGCCACCGCACCATTGATACATTTTACTACGACGCTAGGAAAATGATGCTAAATATGCATGTAGAAAGTGATCAATGTGTGATATTGAATCGCTCTCATAAAACCAAATACCGACCTTTTTTAGTACAGCAGAACTTGTACTATGTTATCCCAACGTAGGATGAACTTTTGCCATCAGATCTACAATTGACACGAACCCAAAAACAGACATTAATTATCATCACCCACTTCTCCCCTATTATGCCTTTATCATACACCCATCACCAGTCACCACCATTGATCTTTCACATGCTATAACACCATAGCTGTCATTTTATTCATTCACATGTACACAGTACATATACACCACACAAAACAAATAAATCGTCAAGGATGTACTAATATCCTCCCTTTTATAGAAACACAAAAGTCGATAAGGACTTAAAAACTCGATCTTAATAAAGTAACAAATGCAATTGAAGCTAAGGACCAAGATCACGCCCCGAATATATTGGTTTATATAACTAAATTTAACAATCAGAGTGTTGCGAACTAGGTTCCTAAACACCGAAATAAACTTCTACGTATCTTCCTAACTAATATTCAAGAAGCTTGGGTAAGATCTCTCAGAAACGAAACCACATCATCCGATGTCGGTAGAAGGTATCGAGCATTTGTACGTGTCCGTCCTACGGCACACGAGAAATAGTTATCTGCTTTCAGATCTAGCACGTTCCACGACACTTTGTCTGGTGATGCGGATGATCTTTTTCCACCGTTTTCAGAAGCATGATTCCTATTATTGTTAGCTGTTCGCTTGTTATCCGGACTTTGTGGAGGTCGTTGGTAACTCTGTTTTTGAAATGATTTCGACCCCCCTTTACCAGGCTTTCTGTCTCCAGTAAGCTTTGTAGAGTCATTTAGCTTGGGTCTCGGAATTCCCATGCCATTATAAGGAAGTTCTGGCTCAAAAAAGGTATAAATATCTTCGTCCTGTAAGAAAACGACAGGTTATTATAAATCATATGCATCAATGCATGTGTATCAACATATGTAATATGCCTCAATTGAGTACATACCTTCCCGAGAAAATGGCCAATACATAGGACGTAATCAATTGGGGATGAAATAGATTTGCTATGAACTATTTCTCCTAATATACGGACGATTGTGATACCCTGTAAAAGATTGTTTAAATGGATTAGAATATCTAATTACCCATAAGAGGCAATTTCAAATTTCCAACCTATCTACTTGGTACTTACGAAAGGGTATTATCAGATTAAGTGTTTATTAGCGGGTTAATCAGATAAAAACACAAAATTAGCATAAAAGGACAAGAGTCAAACTGGATGGGTTGAAACTTTCCCAACGTGTATATTCAATGCACAAACCCCTCCAAGGCTCCAAAATCATTTTTCTTATTTTACCTTTTGGCAATAAGATCATATTAGTCTTATAAATTAGATAATTACTGCAATAGTATAGCTTCTGTAGACAAATTGTACGACTTCATTTATTTTTTCTGTAAGCTTAATTAATTTTTCAGATGTGTTTCAGGTAACCCAAACCTGACCTGTACCGAGACTTGCATGTTTTGACTGTTACCCAACCTGTCCTTTCCGCCCATTTTGCCACATCTGGCGTGTGGCAAAAACTTAATTTTTTGCTCAATGTGGTTTTAAACGGTACTATTATAAAAATAAATAAATAGTCACATTGTCATAAGTCTTAACAAATTTAAAGAGTCACCTTAGTTACACCAGCTGCTCGAACCTCAACCGAGCGGCTACCTTGTACGACATCTACAGAGGCATTAGATATCGGGCCTGTCCATAGATGCTGCAGCATGTCTCTGGCTTGAAGCCTCCCAAATTCAACATCTATGTTTTCATTTCCATAACAATTAGCAAGCGAAAGAAAACATTATACTATTGATGGATCACATGAACAAACATTATACTATTGATGGATCACATGAACCTGGACAAGGAAAGTTGTGCATTACCTGCGTACTTGTAATTCCATACGAGTGACGTTTCACGAAGCTCAAAATGCGATCGAGGTGTTCTTTCAGTGAAATACTCAAAGACATGCTGTCAATTGTCATATATTATATACAGGTAGGACGATCAAAAAATTAGGTCTCCCTTTCAGAAATCAGAAGTACAAGTAAAAAGTACCTTTACACTGTCGACCCATTCCATATTTGAATGCTCAGGCATAGTCGTCATCCAGGTTCCTCTAGTGGAACGTAAAAACATTCCATTCTCAGCCGCCAACCACATGTTGTACTCACCGAAGTTCTGGATATCAAAGAATACCTCAGTCCTCAGAGAAGAATCAAAAAGATAATAATATGTGATTAAAAACTTGAGCAAAATTGGTTTTGGAGTTAAAGCGTACCTCATCCAATACAGTTCGGTCACTTCCACTGAGAACCACAACGGTTGTCTGTGGATCATTGCACAGCTTTATCAGTGATTCTTTTAATTCAGGGTGCAATTTAAGATCCATTTCTCTTATTTGATCACCTCCACGCCTATCAGGAGTATCGACTGGTTCCGTCAATGTGGCACTGAATCCCTGTGGTTTTTGATGATGTGAAACATGAGAAAAAATTAAGATCTAATAAGAAAACGTATTGATTTGTATTTTTCACAAAGATATAGAAGCATTACCAGTATGATTAATCGGTTACTTGACTGCAAATAACGCTCGATAGCCTCTTCAACTGGCAGCGGTGGTGGAACTTGTCTTATCCTCTGTTGGGCTTCAACTACTGTATCGTTCAATTCACTACAATATTGAAGTTGGAATAGGTCAAACATTAGCCAAAGTCAGAGGTCAAACAGTTTGATACGGGTTATGGTCTATCCCTAACGTGTAAACAAAAGTAGACAGAGAAAATGCATCAAATGTGTTTAAAGTCACCCAAGTCCCAATTGGATTAGCATTGTAATAACATAGACTTTTTGATCAAATTTAATGCACAAAGTGAACAATTATAATGTCAACCCAACCTATACTTATAACAACCTGTTTCAACCCAAGCCTGTATTGACCTGTTACATGACCCACCCGACCTGCCCACTGATGACACCTCCATTCACAAGTATATTACTTAAGGAGGGATAGAAAGAATGGTAATAACATCTACCTTACAAACGTTTCTGCCCATTCTTGAGCAGTATGGGTTGTGACATGCAAAAAGTTGTGGCGGTGACGTTTTTCTCTTTCTTCAGCACTCATATTCAAAGCTTGGCCTATTGAAGCAGCCACTTCCGTTATGTTCCATGGGTTAACAAGTATAGCCCCAGCACCAAGGGATTGTGCAGCACCTGCAAACTACAGGTACACAGGAAGGATTATATACACATCAATAATAGTAGATGTGTATGTATATATAGCTGATGATAAAATCTCTATATTTTATTGTAATTAAATGATAAATAACAGAAATATACAATGGTTGGCCAACTTTCAAGAGGTTAACCATGTGTCCTGATGCCGTGGAAAATCCAAGTTATTATCATGTTTTCTGTCTACTAAAGAATTTGATTAAACCCCTGGATATAGAGAATAATTCATTTCCATATTATTAAGTTCTAACTTTTGCACAATGCCACAATTGACAATGAAACAATAAATTCTATTGCTCTCTTAGCATATGACAATGAAAATAAGGTGTTATGTAATTATAGTTACCTCACTTAAAATCAGAACCCCTCTCTTAGCATCTTGGCATGCCACAAACTCGTAACTGACAAGATTCATTCCGTCCCGCAAAGATGTGACAATTGCTATATCTGTCGATGTCAAACCAAAAAACACATCATCAGATCGTTACCTACTTTAACAAACTCACTTGAGAATTCAACTATATTCTACTGCCGCACATATGCGATTAAACTTGCACTCTAATTTTGAATTCATAATAGTGTAGTGTGCATATAAGGCAAAATCGTGTCGTCCTAACTTTTGTTACATGGAGTATAAGAATCAGCAGAGCTATGGATCAGTACCAGTAACAGCATATAGTGCACATAAAGCCTGAAAATCTAGAGAACGGTCCTGCATACATAATAGAATATTCTTTAGAACGTGAAATACGTCATATATGACTGTGTAAACTTAAAAGTGGAGGGCTAACCAGATGATGAATTGGAACAGTTGTCAATGTCCCAAATCTTCCATTTATCCGGCCAACAATTTCATGAACCTGACTTGTGAGTTTCTGATCTGCAAAATCACATTATCAGAAACCAGGGATATATCAGATATATGATACTAATATTTTAGAAACTTACACTCAGGAACATCTGTTCTTGTTGGTACTGCAATCTGTAACAAAACCACTTTATCACGCCAATATTGATTCTCTTCTAGAAACTTCTCAAATGCAAGTATCTTTTGGGGAATTCCTTTGATCATATCTAGTCGGTCAACGCCTAACATCACCTTTCTACCAGAAAATCTCTCTTTCAATTCTTTCATATGCTCTTGCACTTGTGGATTCTCAAGTGCACGAATGAATCGATCTGAATCTATACCAATTGGAAACTGTATTCAGACCAGTATAAGAACAAATGTCAGAAAACACTTAGTGTGGGATTACCTACATAACGCAAGATAAATGGTAGACATTACAAAAGTCAACTTAATATTACCGCAGCAACTCGAGTCAATCTCCCTTGATCTTCTACCCCTTCAGGAGTACCTTCGAGTCCAAGGATACGAGTACACGCACTAACAAAGTGTCTTGCATAATCATATGTATGGAAACTGGAAGCACGTCATGTAAATTGACATATGTTCTAACATATAAAAGAAAAAGGCTTCTTTAATCAAGTAAAATCAAAAAATTACCCAACCAAATCTGCTGCTAGAACCGCACGTAGAAGCTCAGAACGAGAAGGCAATGTCCTATGAATTTCTGAAGACGGGAAGGGTGTATGAAGGAACCAACCAACCTTCATGTTGCTGTTGTGATCCTTTAAGCATTTTGGAAGGAACATAAGATGGTAATCATGGCACCAAACAACATCACCTTCTTCATAATGTTCATTCACCACATCGGCAAACATCTGATTTGCTTTCTTGTATGCTGCAAACTGAGATTGAAAGCTTCTGGTTGTAGCTAAACGGTCTTCTTGTGGAAGACCAAGATAATGAAAAAGAGGCCATAATATGTTGTTACAATAGCCATTATAATACTGATGCACAACTTCTTCATCAAGAAACACCGGTATACACCGCTGCAACAATAATACTCATCATAACCAATACCGTTGGTTTAAATCTTCTGTTCTATCATGAAGTAAAAAAGAAAAAAGAAAAAAAAAAAAAAGAGGGAAAACCTTCTCAGCCAACGCTTTCGTCAGTGCCCTCTGTCCAGGCTCGTCAGGCACATTTACACCTGCCCACCCGATCCATTTTGCCTCAACCTCCTTAACGCCTTCAGTACATTCAAATGAAATAGATTAACCTTCATTGTATAAGCTCAAAAACAGAAATTTTTAAGAACTTACCAAGGAGTGCGCTGACAAGGCCGCCTGCACTAACCTCCAGGGACCAACTCTCTTCACCTCTTCTGACAGCGGAAACGGGAAGTCTGTTAGCAACAACCAATAGCCGTTGTGTAAATAGTCCGCCATCTGGCTTTTCCCATCCCTCACGTGCAGCAGAAGCACCTTCTAGATACTGTTCCACAAAATTATCACCCCGTGGTTCATACTCACAGCCATCATTGGTTGTAAATTCATTAGAATAAGAAGCCTTGCTGTTCTTTCTTAGCTCTCGTTCTCTTAAAAGTCTCTCGATACGACTTGTTGGAACAGATGAGTTGCCGTTGTACTTATTCCCAGGCATAATAAATGATTTCTACAACCAGACCTCCCACACCAACCTTAGAAGGAGTGGACAGTGCTGAACCCAAAGCAGTCGTTGTTCTACATTATTATGTTTGAAAAGAATAAGCAAAACCATTAAGCCCTAAGCACTTATAAATACGAGTAATAATGATCATAACAGAATATTCCAATTTAGTCATTTAGTTAGGGGAGTAAACAGGAAGTTTTCACCATCCTCAATAAACACACATACAGTAAATTAACCAAAAATAATAAAAGAAAGAGATAACAAATGGGATCCACAAAATTTTATCATACTACAAATGGGGTCCTACCAATACCATATCAATTTCAGTCCATGATTTCAAAACCCCACGTTTACAATTCATCTAAACTTATATTAATCCCACTTAAAATCCATATATATAATATAAATTCAAACAAAAGACAAACAGGAAAACACACCAGGCCCAGGCCAAGATCATGAAAAAAAATGTAAAAATTAAAAAAAGACTCGAATTAGCTTCAAGATTCCAGACATTGCATGTGAACTAACACTATAAACTGAATAAAGGAGCAAACTTTACAGAAATTCAGTTGATATTATTGATTCAAGAAACATAAAATCAAACACGGACTCACCAAAATTGGGCCATTTTGTTGTTGAATCAGCCGTTAGATCAAGAAACCCAATCACAGCCGTAGAATATAGAAGAAGGGTTTAAGAGAGATAGATGAGAAACAAAGGAGGCGTTTGGGTGGCAGAAAATAGACATAGTGGGGAGAAACAAGAGGGATCCTCGTGTAAACTTTACAAGGTCTCTCTCTCACAGCCATGCAGGCAGGTTACAACACCAATCATTGGACTCATAACAGGCTTTGTTTGGGATTTACTTCTTAAAACAGATTTTCCAATTTAAGGGTGTGTATACTATATTTTAAGGGATGCGGTTTCATAATCTCAATCCACTAATCCCCGTTTGGCAGCAAAATTATAGCATGGATTATTGAAAAAAGAATCCTCTATAATTTCTTTTTTTGAGAAAGTTTTTCTAGTAGCTTGAAAAAGAATTCACAGCTCCATTTTTAGCCACAATGTCAAGCTCCAGCTACTTGTTACCAAAAGCACCCTAAATCTAGGTAAGTACTACTGTATTTTATGAAATATATTCGTGTCTTGAGGTCGTTTGACAAAGCTAACTACTAGTTGTAGCCGGAGTTTATATTTTAAACTAGAAGTTTGAGTTATTTTTTATGAATTTTTTGTAAAACTAGTTAGAGTTTAAAGATGTAAATTGATATAAAAGGATAAAAGATATATGATAGATAATGATATAATGGGTATTTATGTAACAACTTATTTCATAAGCTTAAAACTGAGCTTTATTATTTTAATAAGCAACTCAAGTTTTGCCTACCAAACAAGACTAGAAGTTTGAGCTTATAAACAAAAAGAGTTTAATCTCCAATAAGCTTGTATGCCAAACACAATCTTATTGACGTAATAAAAGGTTAGATAAATACCATAGTTAATACTAAGACTATATCCATTGGTGACCATATACCTTGGTTGGTCACCAAGTTTAGTAAAGGTAATAATATAAAAATCAAAACCTCACCAAACAAAGCTTTGATCGGTCGGATTTAGTACCAATGTTCGGACAAAACCTCACCAAGTTTACTACTGTTTGGACAATATTATAATATATTGGGTGGATTTTGAGTTGTACTTTGTGTAATAAACCTTATACTATGGTTGAAATTATTTAATAAAAAAAAGGTTTAAGGTGGGTTGGTAATGGGAGTGTAAAGTTAAGTTTGGTTTGGTTGGATAAGTGGAAGAGAGAGAAATTAATTTTTTAATGGATAGTTGGGTTGGTTTTAGTCATGAATGGGGATAGTCTAAAAGTTCAATACACACAGATGATCAACATACATCAAAAAATCATGTCATAGTAGATTTATAACGCACATTAACTATGAATATAAACATTTAGACCACACTTAATCAGTGACTGAAACTGAATGGTGAGTTTGTGACACTGCAGTGCCACATCAACATTTCTCTAAACTGACTAACAACTCACCAGACACTAACAATTTCTAGACCCCACACATTATTTATTTAATTTCTACTTTTAAAGCACAAATTTAAATAAAGCAATTTTATTAAAATAATAAACATCACATTAATTAATTTTTTTTACAATTAACTAAAAACACATTAATTAAAAATAAAGAGAAATTAATTTGTCTTAACATAGTTTCACAACTTTAATTAAGCTCAATCCTAAACCATTAAATCCATTAAAATTACCCAAAACCCTAAAATCACATCATCTTCTTAACAAAAAAAATACAAACAGAGATACACCTTTTATCTTAAATCTACAATTGAAAACAAAAGAATAGAAGAAAAAAAGAAATGTTTTTTGTTGCTGTTGAGCCCCAACATTTCATCACTCAACCCGTAGCTTATCCAACGCTCCCAACCGACAGTGGCGTGCCAACAACATTTACTATGTATTTATGAATATTATGGTTAGGAGTGGTCTAGTAGGAGTGGTCTAGTAACTCACATTTACTATGAATATTATGGTTAACCTTATCATACTCAGCTTAATTCTAAATTTTTTAACTCACTTAAAAAAGAAAGTCAATACGAATTACAAAGTATTAAAAGAAAATATATGCTTCGTAACTAATTCAACTGAGTTTTAGAAATTTTAATATAGAGTTCTTCACTTAAACTTTCTACTGTAATTATGTATTTATGGATGCTTACATAAATAGAAATGCACATTACCTAAATTTAGCTACTCTAATACGAAGTAGTATTATTTTTCTAGAAGTGGATAAGAATCCTGCCTCCAAAATTTCCCAGCATTCTTGGACTTAGAAATTGTCAAATCTTTACCTAATATTTGTTTGTTCCTCTATTCAATTCAATATCTTGTTTTGTTGTTTTGTATAGCAAATACTTTCTAAAGGGCTGCATGATCAAGAAGGAAAAGTAATCAACTTTACTTTTTGGATGCAGATTTTATTATTATATGCTGCTTTTTATAGTATGACAACCACTTTTTTTTGTTAGTAAATCACTGGGGAAAAAAACTGAAATACGGATTATGGAGTAGTAAAGAAAGAAGAGTACGAAATATACTTTTTTTTTTTTTTTTTTTTTTTTTAAATGTGAAAAAGAAAATTAACTTATTTTATGTTTTCCTATTATTTTCTCTTCTATATAAAAATAGGTTCGAGAGCTTGGCCTGAACGGAATCTTTTCTATTAATAAGGTTTTACCGATTTAATAAAAGAAAAAAAACCATGCAACTTAAAATAACTATCCTCGTACCAAATGGTCATTGGCCTAGGAGTATCGAGGAGGTTGAGGATTCAAATCCATGAGATCGGCAATTGTATATATTCATGAAAAAATATAAATATTCGCAAGTAGTACGTGTGTATGTTATTGTTGTTCTAAAAAAAATAACTAGTAACCGACCTCAGAACTTGGTATACTGATAAGATTAAACTTTATCGTGATAATGGTGTTGAATCTTGGTCCAATTAAGAAACACAAAGACACCTCATAGAAACAACACAAAAGCACATGGGTCCAAATCGTTGGATTATAAAAGAATTAGTATTTGCTCATGACATCACTAACTTTCAGAAAAGCAAAATTATTGTTTATATGATTGACAAAGGTTGTTGATTGTTGATGTTCTTTCGTCAAGGGTTTAGCTTTGAATAAAAACACACAAAAGGCACCGTATATAGTGCTAGTTAGTAGTTACTATTTCAGAGCTTATACATATGTATTTAACCAATTTACAGCTATCATTAAAAATAATAGAGTATCCTGTAGGATTGATTCGAATAAACTGTCAAGTGTTAATTACATATGACTTATTTTTAAGAAACATATATATACTATCTACTTAAAGCAGCAGGGTTGGATTAGTGGCTGAGTCCCTTGCCTTTGAACAAGATGTTAGGGGTTCGAATCACATCCCTTGCAAAAGGCCCGGAGGTCCTTTCTACCTTTAGGTGGAACTAGAAGCAGCCTCTCTACCTTAGGGTGGTATGAGACGTTTCTTTCTTTCTACTCAGAACTTAACATGAAAAACAACAAATGGAAAACGGGAAGTGAGATTTCTTAAAGAAGAAGTAAATAAAAATGGTATTATTCTCTCCGTCGCAAAATAAATGTCCACAGTACTATTTATATATGTCTCAAAATAATTGTCGAATTGCAAAAAATAAATACTAAAAATCATTAAACTCTTTATTTTACCTTCATTTATTAGAGTAAATCATTATTTTTTAACTATAATTTAATCAAATTTGTCTTGAATATAAGGGTAATACCGACATTTATCTAACATATTTTAATTTCCACAAAAATTGTTGGAAGTACAATATTTGTGGGACGGAGGGAGTATCTTACAAACTTTGAAGTTTGAACACCCGAGATGAGATGCCTAAACATAATGTAAATTTCAACAGCTGATCGAATCCAATTCACGCAGCTATAGAAATTACTTTTTTTTCTTAAGCTAATTAATCACGTTTCAGTCATTAACATCTCCAATTATTTATCCAAATCACACACAGTTAATGTATAGCAAGTTAGTAGCATAATAACTCATATATTCCGTTTCTAAATGTACATATATGAAGAAAAAGAAAAAACGAAACCTAACCTGATCGTCGATTACTATCGATCCGGTCAACCGCAGAGATGTCCAGTCAAGTTTCCTTCAATTGAGAACGAATGTGTAGTAACTAATTATGAAGAAATGGAAATTAGGTTTCTGCAGGTGTAGAAAGTGTGCGAGATTGAATGCATATATAATAAAAGAAGAAGCATATACGTGGTAAATTACGAATCATGAAAGCAAAATTCGACAGATGAGCTAGTAGTACGTATAGACGGTAGGTTCAGGTTCTGTTTAAATTCAATTTGTTGATGCATACATATAGATATAGATACATATGTATGTATGTAATATTTTGGTGGGAGAGAAAGAATGGGATCAACTTTTTTTGAAAAAGCTATTTTTGGTGGTTTGAGATGCCCTATCATTTGAAGGGAATTTGTTCTTTCACCTTTTGTTTTCTTGTTTTTAAATAACTTTTAAATTTATAAAAGCTAAGTGTACACACATATGTCACCATGTTGGTACTTTCAATTTTTGAGGAATATATGATAGATAGCTCGACGTACAATTTATAATGATACGTAGCACTTGTATCTCAATTTTGTGAACATGTAACATAAAAAAAATGTAATTTTTCAGAAGAAATATACCCATATCAACTGCTACTTCTAGAAATAGACCCATATCAACTGCTACTTCTACTATCCAAATGGCTCTGCCACTGCTTGAAGGCCGAAGGTGTGGATTTGATACGTTAGATAACATCTTGAGATGCGTAGATTAAGTATGTGTTTATTTGATAGAGTTCTGATCAACTTCTGCTCGTGCATATAATGAGCCAAGTTAGTAAATCTTACGTGGGGCATTGCCGATTAAACGAAACAAGTAGAGTTTAAACTTGAGCTCTCTAAATTTAAACGAGTCAAACTCGTACTACGTTCAACTCATTTAAAGCGCTACTCATGTATTTTAGAAGAAATTTAGCTCAAACCAAAACTAGTTATTACATAAGTAAAAGGGTACATACACTACTAGAAAACTTCCTTTTAGAGACGTGTTTAGCGACATCCAAACGGACGTCGCTAAACTGCGATTCATGTAGCGATACTTTTAGCGAGATACATGTCTCTTATGTCACAAATGACGTCGCAAAAATGGGCGACTTCACAAACTTTGTTGTAAAATGCAACGCTGATTTTGCGACTTTTTGATATTCATCGTTATATTCGACGCTAAATTTGAGACATTTACAAACACATCTCTAAGTGTGTCGACAACATTGGAGACATTGCTTTACACGCCTCTACGTATGCCGCTAATCTTGCGACTTGGCAAAAAACATCTCTAAATGTGTCGCAAATTTGAGACTTTCAAGCTCGATCTTAAAGTGTAATTTGGCTTTCACTTTACACTTCCTTTTCTTTATAAGATCAGGAACTTAACTCAATTTTTTTAAATTTTAATTTTTCATGTAAAGTATTTATAATCGTTCACGACTTGACGTTAATAATTAAATTATTATAGTAATAATAGATTTTGGTTCACGTGATAAGCACAAGGATTTACACTTAAATTTAAATCACCAAAAATTTATTCTAACTAGGGTTTACACTCTACACACAACCTCTGCACCTCACCGGCACCGCCACCACATCACCTCACCGGCACCGCCACCGCAGCACCTCGCCGGCATCGACACCACCATCGTCGCATCGCCGCGCCACCAATTGCACCGCGCGCGTCACCTCACCATCGCCGCCACCGCGCGCGTCACCTCACCACTGCAACCACCGCGCTCGTAACCTCGCCGCCGCCATCACCACCGCACCTTCTCAATTTATGGTTATTTTCGAACGTAAACTCAATTTCATCCTCATTATTACTAATTTCGTGTTTTATACATCAAATATGTTCAGATTTGTTTAATTCGTAACCTGGTTCGTGCTTCAATTTTGTACTATTTTCTTTAAAGCACTCAAATGTTGAAACCGAGGTATTGTATATCTATACTGTTAATATATTTTGTTCAATTAGCAAACATTCATGTGTATTAACGAAGCCGATCGGTCAGAATATTGGAACTAGTATAATTATTTTGAATTAGCTTTTGTTCGGCTCAAAATGATGATTAGGTTAAAGCATTTGTGCAAGACAATTACCTTGCAAAATGGATTCAGATTTGTCTTTATTAAGGTTTAGTAGCAAGTTGATTGTGAGTTTAGTAATTAAAATATTAACATATATATAGTCTTTCTGCATATAGTAGATGATTGCTGCTTTATTAGGACGTACATTATAATGACACACATTGTTACTTTTGCAGTTTACTTACAGCAATAGTGCGTCGGCGACATGTTCTCTTCGTCTAATATAAATGCGGGGTCATTCTAACAATAAGGAACTGCACAGTTTTGGAAGTTTTTGTGCTTGTCAAGGTGAGAACAAGGTAAACCAATTTTAAGATTAAATGTAATTTTATTTATCAAATTTTGTTTCAGTTTCTAATAAGGATAAATTACCTGACTGCTAGTCGATTATAGTTGACTGCTAGTCGATTATAGTTTAATTTGCTGCTACTTTTCTTGTTATCATCTCAAAATATACATTGTTATTATTTGAATTAGACCAATGGCAAGAGGACTTTAGGCAAAAATGGATACATTAGGTTGACTAATACGTGTGAATTGATGGTACTGGTGAAGGCATTGAAGGTAGGCTTCAATGAACTGTCACAACTGAAGGATCAACTATACCAAGTTTTTTATTACATTATTGTGAGTATGCTTTTTGATTATTCATTGATCCTATTTATCTTCATGTTAGTGTAGTCTCATCAAGTGGTTTCGAAGGGCTAAACTATATTATATATTCTGCTATAATGCCTCTCAAATTATTTGCATCTGAAGGTAAAACATTGACTCTTTTGTTCGATGATATCTCTTTTTATGCCATTAAAAAAATCTATTTTCAATTACCTATGTATTTGTGATTAATTTGGACCTCAAAACAACTATTTCCTTTATAGCTTGCAGTATATCAAGTTCCAATCTTCCAGCACCAGGTGAAGTTGCTAATCATTGAAACCAATATAGGTAATATAATTAAAGATCTCAGTGATGCTAGTTTCATGTATATATAGATAAGAATGCTATGAATGTTAGAATCTATGATCGTTTGAAGTGTTTGTAATTGTCATGCTTTACAAGGAGTTCGGTGTTTTGGCAATTGCTTTCCATCCAACTCGTGGCATGGGTTGGTGCTTCTTATACTGGTGAATTCGAGGTAAGATAGCTAGTTGTATCTTCTCAATTTTTATAATGTATGTTTTTGTACAACAATTATGATTTTGTTGGTTTAGGTTAGCAATCATGATGTTTAGCAGAATGACAAATTGATTCAGAAGACTAGATGAGCATGTCATGATGTTCGTTTGTACATGGTTGTCTTAATTGAAAGAATACATGCTCATAAATGTTAACTAATGCAATACTAGTTTTATTCATTATACAAATGCAGGAAGAAACTTAAGACGCCATGACAGCTGCTACATTTTTCCCTGATCAGACCAGTTTTACACAAAAGGTCAGTTTATGGGCCTATCTTTTAGGTATTTACGTAGGTTAACTAAATCAAATGCCATACTTAACTTTATAAATAAGTGTATTGTATGCTTTGAACGTTACTTTTGACTTGAAAGGGTGAGTTAACTCTACCTTGAGGTATTATTTTACTGATATCTCATTATGTGTGTGTTTTAATGATGGGGATATATATTTGGCATTCATCATGGTTGTGACTGGGTTTTATTACATATGGTTGGCATATGAGAGATGTAACTTTCTTTAATCAATTCTTATCAATGTCTTAGCACAAATGACCCTATCATTTGTATGAGTTAACTTTCAAGAACCTGATTAATTTAATGTTTTTACATTCCAGCTTCAAGCTATCAGTTAGTTCAATACAGGATATTACGAATCGTATCTGATAGTGTATTTCTCTAAATAGTGTAGGTATGATTGAAAACTTGGGATGAAGAATGTAAAAGTATTAATGAATTCCTAATATTTTTAGAGTGACTATTTTCAGGCACAAATTAAAATGATAATGCAAGCTGGCTAGGAAGTTAGGACAACATTGCTATGACTGTTAAATTGCTGCATTTGTAAGTCTTACCTCCAAAACATATTTCTATACTTGGGCATGAGGGTAAAGACTCAGTTAAAGTTATTAGTGGTACTGTGATAAACATAAAATAAGTATTATATACCATCCTTCTTATCTTTTACTAGGTGACTTCATTTATTTATACTATATATCAACTTTTGACCGTTACACTGGATTGATTCGTTCGAGCTGTTCTCGTTTTAGATCAGCTGTATAATTTTACGTGGCTGAAGTGCTGAACCATTGGAAATTAAAAGAAAGACCACACCGACCCAACTTCAAGTACAATTGTGTGATTAGATTAACTTGCATTAAAATATATGAATAATACCCCTTTGAAGATGCTAATTTGGTCATTGAATGTGGTTATTCCAACCCATTGCTAATTTGATTATGTTAACTCTGTATCCTTGAGTTATGGTTTAATTTCCACTTAGTATGGTGATAAGTTGATAACCATTTCTTTTTAACGTGTTGGCAGTTTGCTGCCGTTTTTGGAGATATTACTGATAATCCACAAGACAATCAACAAGACGCACTATTTCAGGAAGTTCGAAATGTTGTCCACATGAACAAGATAAGAGAAATGTGTAGTTGTTTGGTTTCGTATTGAATATGTTTAGCTATGATTAGGACTACTTTTGTATGTAAATTGTTGATGTTTGGGTTGATATAATATAGAAGATTGTTGATTTGTTGTATATCTTATTTGTATTTTTTTTTATCTAGAAAATGAAATATATAAATAATACTCCGTAGTATAATGTTACTGGCTGAAAAAGTAACATCGTTAAGAGATGGCTAGCGACACATATAACGGCGCAAATAATGACCTACCCAAGATTAGCGACATCTGTAGAGACTTAATCATGGACGTCTCAAAAAATCAGCGAGATAGTTAGCGACGCAGTTAGTGACGAACTTGAAACACAGCGACTCATATAGCGTCAAAACTGAGTAAGTCTCTGGAAAATAGCTACGCATTGTAACACGTCGCAAACAATGTCGTTATCTGTAGCGACGTATGGTTGGATGACGCTAAAATCTGCGACTTTTTTACATCGACATCCCATTCGACGTCTCTAAGCATGTCGCTAGCCTAAAAAATGACGCTAAACGAGTCGCTAAACACGTCTCTAAACTACTTTTTTCTAGTAGTGATAGCTGCTATAAATCGGCTATATACGCTTCATATGGTCCTAAGGTGATACTTAATGATTAAATACTAAAAAAATCTTTATTTATTAAGTCAACTAGGGTCATTTGTTATTTTTTACTATTTAGACGTTCAACACATAAAACAAACAATAATTTATTATATATGACTCTTTGGAAAACCCTACTAAAACAAACAATAATTTATTACATGACTCTTTGAAAAACCTTACTAGACGCTTTAATTTGCAGTGACTAGAATTCCAACTAACATAGTAACATTGGTAACTTTTTTACCTCGAGACAAAATGAAAATTAGATGAGTGATAAATAGCTTTTAGTTACCGTGCAATTGATCACAAGCGTTAATTTAATTTGACAATGTAGTGTCGTATAGTAAACTCCAAGCTAGCCAAGAAGAAATTTTCATATCTTTTAATTAAACTTATAATAAAGGGAAAATTAATGGTGTTGAGGTTAGGTAAAATGTTACGTAGTAGTTTAGAAAGAAGGGTTGAACTTGTATACATATAAATCATGAGGGTATAAAGTGTAATATATGTTGAATATGATTGGTCAAGGGCATGTAAGTCTAGTGGTAATTGGACCACTTTCAATGGTGGCTGAAACTCACTGAAATCAACTGTACCACCTTATCGTCACGTCAGTTTTTTTTAAAACTGACTGACCCCTACCATTAGTGACACGGTCACTTTAATTTTGGGTTTCACATTTACCAATTTATCTTTAGTTATATACTCACAAAAAGAAAAGAAAAAAAATTGATGATACGTTGGATTTCCGACGCACCAAACTGACGGGTCGTATCATCGACCTCGGCTTCATCGGTTGGAACTAACGAGAAAGAGACGACACCGCTAGGACTGGTCTCAGTACCCATGTATGTTATCCCCAGTATATCCATACTTCCATATTACTAAGAGCATCGAATGGGCCATTAACTATATTTGCAAACCTTTTCATTAAGGTTTTTTTAAAAAAAAAAAAAATTAGAAAAAGTCATTGTTTCAACGAAGAAAAGTTATTCACAATTTATTAAATATGATATATTATTCAAGAAATAGAGTATAAAGACTTGAGATTCTCAATCTTTGCAATCTATCTCATTGAAATTATATTGTTTTATAATGGTGAAAAGTTTTTTTTCAATGGATCAAAAGCTTTTTGTAAAACTTTTTAAAAAAATCTTTGAAGAAAAACACTACAATAGAATGATAAGATGTTCACATTTATTAAGCCATTAGTACACGCTTAGAAGTGCATGAAATAGTAAAGTTCACGGTTGAATGATGTGTGAGGAAATTAGGCGTAACAAAAATTTGTCAAATCTTCACACTTTTAAGTGTGAGATTTTTTAGAGACTTGTTCACACTCTTAAATGTGAGGATTTTGATCAAGCTTTTAAGTGTGAGATTTTTGAGTGACTTGTTCACACTCTTAAGTGTGAGGATTGTAATCACACTCTTAAGTGTGAGGATCCTGAAATAATTAGAATTAAAGTTCACACTTTTAAGTGTGATATACTATTTGACATCAAGACTTTTTGACTACATAAATAAATATTATTATATATAATAATATATTTTATTATTATTACTAATTATAATTAATATTTTTATGATACGTTAACATTAACAATATCAACAATAATAAGACAAATTTTCAAAAGAAGACATACGAGATGCTTATATATGATACTTACGGTACACAGTAAAACATATACCACATTCAAAACACAAAACTAAAGTTGCACATATATGCATGTAACACCCCCAAATTTACTGTTTGGCGGAAGCATACTTTGGGTGTTACTAATCAATAATCAAAGCACATAGATGTATCGTAAACGACTCTATATGCGTCGTTTTAACAAAATATATTTAATATAAGAAATGTTTACAACATTTAAAGCTGTACATAGCTCGCGTTCGATTTAAATAAGAGATTTCAGTACATGAGTACTTGTACAAAATATACTAATGCAAGAAAATCTCTAATGTCTGCATGCTGACTCGAGCTATAGTATCCCTGATGGCAGTCCAACCTACTGCTGGGTACCTGTGAAACATGCTAAAATGGGTCAGCTAAAGCTGGTGAGCTCACAGGTTTGAAATCAGATAATATCGTATGAAACGCAAGATTTAAGTAGTGATTTGCAATCAGCAAATAAATAGTAACGTATACAGCCATGAGCACATAGTCTGAGCTTAACTCGAGGGTCGGGTCCCCTATAGAGAATTCCGAGCGAGGTGCCTCCACGAGTGCCTAATCCACACTCGTCTGAACAATTATTAGTACGTCCGTTTACCCAGTTAGTGCATGCTAACCCGGACGAGGAGGGTCAATCCTATATGGTACCATATACTAATAATCACGCTACAATGTATTACCAAACTATGCTGACGGAGGACTTTGAAATGATTAGTGGAAAACAACTCATGTAGTATATTGTAAAGTTTGTACTTGCGTTCACATGTCAAAATAAGCATTGAATCACAACCCTGAGTAAAAGCGGTAAAAAGAGGGGCTATGAGACTCACCTGAATCTTGAAGCGTTTAGTCAATAACGTACGGTGCTTAATCAAGCAATAAGATGTCCGCAGACAGATAACCTGAGGGTGTCCACGACACGCGATGGTTATTAATATGAATAGGTAGTTACAAAGACTACCTCTGTAGTTGTTCGTTCAACTATAATGTCCAAATTACTACGATTTGGTTGTTTGGTTAACTTTTGTTTTGAAACGTGTACGGCCCGTTGGTGATTAGTTGTAATAATAATCTTCAACATTATTATTTTGATTTCGAATAGTTATAATTAAAAGTATTTATAACTTTAGGTGACGGGGGTCCGGGGGCAGCGCCCCTGGTAAGGGGGGTTCCAGGGGTGGCAACCCCTGGCGGTGTCCAAGGGGCTGGCCCCTGGCTGGGGTCGAGATGCCAGGTCAGCTCGAAAATTTTTTATTTCTACTAAGTTGCTTTGGTGAAAAACGCATCTGGACTTGAATTTAGGTGAAATCAAGTGATAAAATTTTAGGTCTCGACACTTAGTAAAATCTGTGTTTTCTGGGTTCTGTTTTTGGCGACACTTTGCTAGTGTCGCTATAGGCGACACTAGTTGGGCGACACTAGGGGAGTGTCGCTATAGATGGTACTGGTTAGGCGACACTTAGTGAGTGTCGCTATATTTCTGATTTTTAATAAAGCGGCGACACTTGATTAGTGTCGCTATGGGCGACACTTATGAATTTTGGCGTCACTAAGGGAGTGTCGCTAATCTAAATCCGGTTAAGTATTTCAGCGACACTTAAGTAGTGTCGCTATAGGGGCGACACTTAGGCATAGCGACACTTAGCTAGTGTAGCTAGCACTGTTTTTGGCACACTATCGACACTTCAAACTGTTCGCCGGAAATTGAGCCGAAAACGAGTTTTCCGGCCACCGTTCGACTCAATACTTTTACCCAACCCATATTTGGACATTTTGAACATATAGGAACAACTTGTATGTAAAAATGAACGAATTCGAGACGTTTCGGGATTTGTCAGAAACTTACGCGGTGGCGAATCAAAAATCCGAAAAGATGGAGTTGTAGATCGTGATGCCGTGGTTCTTTTGTTCCAAACGAGCGTAATGATTTGAGGTCGTTTAAGGGTGTTATTTGTTGATTTTAGGTGATGGTGGTGGATGGTAATTTAGAGAGAAAAGGAAGAAGAGAGAGAGAGAAAGAATGAAGAAATGAGGAAAAATGAGGGAAGGAAGGGTTTTGATGAAAGCCCCATATTTTCAGTGCACGCAATGGTGCTATTTTATCCGTTAAAATATACGTTTTTAAAATACGAATAATTAAATCAACATTTTCGTTGAAGTATTTTATTAAGTACTTTATATTTGGGTTATATGGTTATAACTTTAGTTTGTTACGTTTTGTTTGCGTGTTAAATCTTTAAATCGAGTAAATGGTTAATTGTATCATACGAAATGAATAATGAAATATTATCAAAATAATATTTGGTTATAATAACGTTATTAAATAATAGTATATCATTTAATAAAATCGTTCACCAACGTCCGTGTTTAATTGAATCGAATTACATTCGATTTAAATTGCGTACGATTTAATCAAATCACATAATCGTATATATTCATCAATATATATTTTGATACATTTATTAGCCTAACACAGAACTAATTACATGCATTTCAACGGATTAGGCCCTAACTAAGGGTCCTAATTTGACGGGTGTCACATTCTCCCCCTGTTAGAAGAATTTCGTCCCGAAATTTAGTTCGATGTCGTGTTTGATGTAGAGTCGGTGAAGAGTTGAGGATATTTGAGTCGCATTTGGTCCTCCCGTTCCTAGGTGAATTCCGGACCACGCCGCGAATTCCACCTGACTTTAACGATGGGAATACGACTTTGTTTGAGTTGTTTGACCTCACGGTCCATGATTTCAGCGGGTTCCTCAACGAAGTGAAGTTTGTCGTCAACACGGATTTCATCGAGTGGGATAATAAGTGACTCATCAGATAGACATTTCTTCAAATTAGAAATGTGAAAAGTAGGGTGCACGCTGCTGAGTTCGGATGGCAGCTGCAATCGATATGCCACTGGACCAATCCTCTCGAGGATCTCGAATGGTCCAATGTACCTGGGATTTAACTTCCCGCGTTTGCCGAATCGGATTACACCTTTCCAAGGCGATACTTTGAGTAGCACTCGATCCCCAACCTGGAACTCGAGTGGTTTGCGTCTCACGTCAGCGTAACTTTTCTGACGATCACGTGCGGCTTTTAGTTTGTTTTGGATACCAACGATTTTCTCTGTGGTTTCATGAATGATTTTCGGACCTGTGAGTTGGCTATCTCCCACTTTGGTCCAACAGATAGGTGAGCGGCACTTACGACCGTACAGTGCCTCGAAAGGTGTAGCTCCAATACTGGTATGGTAGCTGTTGTTGTACGAAAACTCGCACAACGGTAGATGTTGTTCCCAGTTCACACCGAAGTCAACTACGCAAGCTCGCAGCATGTCTTCCAGTGTTTGAATAGTTCGTTCACTTTGGCCATCGGTTTGAGGGTGGTATGCGGTACTCATGTCGAGACGGGTACCCAACGATTTTTGAAGTGATTGCCAAAAGTGAGATGTGAAGCGACTATCCCTATCGGAGATAATCGAGATTGGAACACCGTGTCGAGAGACGACTTCCTTGATGTAGATTCGTGTAAGGCGTTCCATTTTATCAGTTTCCTTAATCGCCAGGAAATGAGCAGATTTCGTGAGACGATCGACGATCACCCAAATGGTAACGCAACCGCTCGATGACTTAGGTAGTTTGGTTATGAAATCCATGGCGATTTGTTCCCATTTCCATTCAAGAATGTCGGGTTGTTGAAGTAAGCCAGAAGGTTTCTGGTATTCGGCTTTGACTTTCGAGCAACTAAGGCACTTGCTGACGTATGTGGCGATTTCAGCTTTCATGTTCGGCCACCAATAAAACTCCTTGATACCGTGGTACATTTTATCGGATCCCGGGTGGATGGAATATTTTGACTTGTGAGCTTCATCCATCACCAAGTCTCGTAGGTTCCCAAAACTAGGCAACCAGATCCGGTTAGAGAAACACCTAACTCCGTTAGGTTTGATTTCGAATTGCTTATCCATACCCCGTGTCGTGCCCCAGCGGTCGGTCGGATTTTACTCCGGTTGTTGGTCCGGCCACCGAGACACACGGCAGGGTAGTTTTTTTATTTATAATAGTCAGGGGGAGCCTAATCCTCTGTACTACCTACTGGAACTGGTATGAATACCTGATACGAGTAAGCGGTAAGAATGATCCAGGGTCGTTCCTCACGACGGCAGAATTGAAACAAAGCTAGTTCCGATTAATCAGTAATTAAGCTAGGGTTTTAATAAGTTGGAAGGGTTTTTTTGTTTTGGTTTTTATATTTAATTAAACTAAACTACTGAAACTAAAAAGGCATAAAACTAAAGGGAGACTAGCATATATAACACTTAAGGATGATGAAAACGTGGTTCACCATGACTTAGAATAGCTGAGATGATGTTTTAGTTTGAAAACGTCTTTTAAATATGTGTGTCTTGCGTTCACGCAGATACCTTGTGGTGTAAACACTAGTACCCTACTGATCGGGTTAACCGATCAATATGTCACTGAGTACTAGGCTGTCAAGATTCTGATCAGATCGGACTGTCTTGAAACCCCCCTCACCGTCTCTTATGATGAGACCAAGTGACCCTCCAGATGGGGTGCAGGAATAAGGCGACAGTCCGCAATTTGTCCACTGATCTTTCTTTAACACAGACAAAGATATCTGAGCTAGGCAAGGCATTTAAGATTTAAGACAGGTGGTGACTGCTAACTTTATACATTAATGGTCGTGATTGAGTTTAGCGTTATTCGGCTGTGATACAGTCTTCAACTTACAGGTTTTCCACGGTTACATTGTGTATTCACCCGTTTTACAGTCTTTCCTGGATCACAGACTCAGCCAGGATGTAATACAGTGTTCAGCCTACGGCCTTTCCACGGCTTACCGGATACTCGGACGTTTTAGGGCTTTATCCTGGATTACATACTTTACGGCTATCTAAACTCAATATATCTAAGCTTGTATTACAGTAAAACCATCTATGATAGCTAAACAACCCGTTCACTTTATAAATCCCAGCCCAATAAATCCCTGATTAATTCACGGTGTACTATACGATAAGTTAGGCAGTATTTCCACAGCTTCAGAACCAGACCATGTTTATTTCGGAAAACATAGATAGGTAGTGACCGTTTGATCAATGGTTAGCTACTCATTGCCATAAAGGTTCTAACCACGTTTATTGGAGGAAAGGTGATAGTTTAGTTTAAAATCATAAATGTATAGTTAAACAGCACCACAAGTTTTCAAACCTATCTGTATTACATTTATCATGTTTATGAAAACATAATCATTAAGGCAGCAACAGTGTTATTGTATGTTTAGTATGCAGTACCTAAGCAACAATCAAACAAGAACATGCAACAGGACGGAATACCAGCATCACAGTATTGACCTAAGGATTACATCATGGGTACCCTGGAAGTTGTCCCAAAGATACACAACAGATAAGCATGAACCTAATCTATCTCTAATCCTATGCTTCGTGTCCCTCATAGATATATTTCAATCAAGGGAACAACGACCATGTTGAGTTCATTGATCATCAAACACAGAATAGTTGGCAATCCTACTTCTAGCAATTGGTCAGGTTCTAGGGAGGAGGATACAAACCACAGCATAAGTTGGACAGATAAACGGGCAGAGGTTCAGCTTATAAGTTCATAAACAATTGTAAAATATAATAATTGGGAACATTATTCCACAACGAATTGTGCCCACGACTTTCATAGCTTCCACGTTCCGTACTACACACATTCGTGATGATTCCGGCGCTATACAAATGAAAGCCGTATAACGTTACCTCCGTTGTTTCATAATGGTGTCATCCCAATCACAACAAACTACTCATTAATCATGGCAAACATACAAGCACACTACTCACAATGCATAGCAATAAACATTTCTAATATCAATAAACCACATACATCAAACAAGAACAATATGACCAATTAATAATAGAAAGGATAGAAAATACCGATAAGAATTGCGAGCAGAATAACACTTGTATTTCTTCATTAATATCCAAGCATTACATAAGCTAGCCTCTACTAATTAACTACATAATTAATCTAATCCTAATCTTCTCTCTAGTTCTCCTCTAACTCCTAAGAGTAGTGCTAGAGAGAGAAACTAGAGAGAAGAACTAACTACAAGAATGCTTCTCCTCTAACTCCTAAGAGTAGTGCTAGAGAGAGAAACTAGAGAGAGAGAGAGAGAGAGAGATGTAAGAATGAGAGGTGTAAGGTGTATGAGGTGTGTTGAAAATGAAAGAGGATGCCCTCTATTTATAGGGAAAGAGTAGGAAGCTTGGTACAAGTCACAAAGCATGAAGAACAAGCATCAAAGCGCATACGGGGGGTATCGGACCAAGGGGGTCAAACGGCACTTTCCAAGGCATAAGGTCCCGTATACGGCACCCTAAGGGCCGTATACGGTACCTAAGGGGCCGTATACGGTACCCTTGTGCCCGGGGGGGGGGGGGGGGGGGGGGTTGGTGCTTGGTTTGGCCTCCGCTTGTTTCTCGGTTGCTTGGTTCGTCCGTATCTTCTTCGTTTGGGCTCCGATTTGCTTGATTCTTGCGCCGTTGGATTCGTTTTTCCGTTACGCTTCTAATGACACTAAGTTTGCCAAATTTGGAAGTGGTTGACTTTTACGCGTTCCGGTTGACGATCGGCGAGCTTCCGAGCTTCATATCTTCCTCGTTCTTCATCCGTTTCTTCTGATTCTTTCACCTCCGGTCTTGTATTTTCCTATGGAATCATAAAATATGAATTAAGATCTAATTACATAAGAAAATCAAGAAGGGAATATTTAAGGTGATAGTTTTTCCTCGGTTTGCGTGTTATTTGGACGTTTTAACCGATTTTTGCAGCAACGTCTATATTTAGACTACCTTGGTGATTTTTAGCAAATAATGATGGTTTAGAAATGTTTTCACCAAAGAATAGTCCAAAAAGTGCGGAAATATGTACTTAAAAACATGACTTTTTAGGTCACATCACCCCGTAGGGCTTCGTTTTTGATATTATCGGGTTTTAAAGCTTCGAGTTGAGCAGTGAGAATCTGGGTGTTCAGATCATTGTGAATGGTCATACTGAGGGCTCGGACTCGAAGTGGTTTCGATCGTTCTTTTCGACTGAGGGCATCGGCAACAACATTTGCCTTCCCTGGATGGTATTTGATTTCGCAGTCGTAATCGGTAAGCAACTTGACCCATCGACGTTGCCTCATGTTGAGATCTTTCTGATCGAATATATGTTGGAGACTTTTATGGTCGATAAAGATTGTGCACTTAGTGCCATAGAGGTAATGTCTCCAGATTTTGAGAGCGAACACAACAGCTCCAAGTTCGAGGTCATGAGTGGTGTAATTCCTTTCGTGGATTTTGAGTTGTCGTGAGGCGTAAGCAATGACCTTGTCCCGTTGCATCAGCACGCAACCGAGACCTTGGTGAGAAGCATCGCAATATACCACGAAGTCATCGGTGCCTTCGGGTAGTGATAGAATAGGAGCACTGCAAAGCTTTTGTTTCAGAAGTTGAAATGCTGACTCTTGTTTATCAGTCCAATCGAACTTTTTGTCCTTCTGAGGCAGTACCGTGAGTGGTTGAGCTATTTTTGAGAAATTTTTGATGAATCGCCGATAGTACCCGGCAAGTCCTAGAAACTGCCGTACTTCGGTCGTGGTGGTAGGTGCTTGCCAGCGCTTGATAGCTTCTATTTTCGATGGATCAACATGGATTCCCTGACTATCGATAACATGTCCAAGGAATTGAACGGTTTGTATCCAGAACTCACACTTGGAGAATTTGGAGTAAAGCTCCTCGTGTTTAAGTAGTTCTAGAATGGTTTTGAGATGTTGCGCGTGTTCCTGTTCGTTGCGCGAATAGATGAGGATGTCATCGATAAAAACAATGACAAACTTGTCGAGATAAGGTTTGCACACCCGATTCATAAGATCCATGAATACAGCCGGTGCGTTGGTTAATCCAAAGGGCATCACTTGGAATTCGTAATGCCCGTAACGGGTTCTGAAAGCAGTTTTCGGAATGTCGGTGTCGCGAACACGTAGTTGATGATAACCTGACCGAAGATCGATCTTTGAATAAAAACTCGACCCTTGAAGTTGGTCAAAAAGGTCATCAATTCGAGGGAGTGGGTAACGGTTCTTGACGGTTAACTTGTTCAACTCTCGGTAGTCGATACACAATCTGAATGAACCGTCCTTCTTTTTGACAAACAAGACCGGAGCTCCCCAAGGTGAAGAACTCGGTCTGATGAATCCTCTATCCAGAAGTTCCTGTAACTGGGTGGACAACTCCTGAAGTTCGGATGGGGCTAAGCGGTATGGTGCTCGGGCCACGGGTGCAGCACCTGGCACGAGATCGATTGAGAACTCAACCTGCCTTGGTGGTGGTAGACCAGGTAGTTCTTCAGGAAAGACTTTTGGAAAGTCTCGTACGATTGGCACATCCTCAAGTCGCTTCTCCTCCGACTTTTTCTCCAAGATGTGCGCGAGGATGGTTGGATAACCCTTTCTCAGAAATTTTCGGGTTTTCAAGCAAGAAATGATATTCAGTCTCGTCCCACCGGTCTCCCCCTGTATGATCAAGGTTCTACCGATGACGAGAGGGATGCGAACAATCTTATCATGACAGACAATTTCGGCCCGATGCTTGGACAACCAGTCCATACCCACGATGACGTCAAAACTTCCGATTCTAACGGGCATGAGGTCAATTGAAAAGGTTTCGTCCGCTAGGTTTAAAGTGCAATTAGGTATCACACTATCGGTTTCTATGAGTTTACCGGCTGCTAGTTCTACGGTGTACTTAACATCTAAGGCCACGGGGGTGATGTCAAGTAGTGGGCAAAACTCATCAGATATAAAGCTCCTATCGGCACCAGTATCAAACAGAATAGATGCAGTTAAGTTGTTGAGGAGGAACATACCCGTGACCACATTCGGGTCTTGACGGGCGTCCCCAGAGTTGAGTACAAAGGCTCTACTTTTGGCGTTGTTGTTGTTGCTGCCCTTGTTCTTCAGTTTTGGGCACTCGTTCCTGTAGTGCCCAGGGTTTCCGCATTCGTAGCAGGCTTTGGACAGCCTGGCGTTGCGGTTGGAGTTGTTGTTGGAGTTGTTGGGGGACCTGCAGTCTTTGGTGAGGTGTCCGTACCTCTTACAGTTGTTGCAGGGGGTTTCGCAAGGACCTTCGTGATGACGGTTGCACTTGGAACAGTAGGGTTTGCTCCCAGTGTAACCTCGTTTGGGTTCGGTGGAGGAGTTGTAGGCTTTGATGGTGTCGGGTTTCTTGTTTGGGTGGTTGTGGTAGTTGTTGTGGTTGTCGGACCACTTTCTTTTGTTGCTGTTGGAGGATGGAGTGGGTGGTTCTGGGTCCTCGTTCATGGCCATGAGTTCATGAGCCAATCGAATAGCTCCATCAATGGTGGTTTGGTTTGAGGAGGCGACGTTCCCCCGAACAGGTTCCGGGAGACCGCGGATATACCTTCTGATCTTATCAGGCTCGGTGCTTACCATTGCTGGTCGAAGGATGGCGAGCTGGTTAAACCTCGTGGTGTATTTATCAATGTCAGTCCCCTGCTCCTTTAGGTTCCAGAATTCTTCCTCCAGCTTTTGGAGTTGTTCGATCGGGCAATACTTAGCGGTGAGCATCTTTTTCAAATCCCCCCAAGGTAGTAAGAAAGCAGTGTCGATACCCACAGACTGGGCATACGAGTTCCACCAAGAGAGGGCATCATCCTCGAGGGTACAGGTGGAAAATTTGACCTTGTCGTCCTCCGCACATTTGCTGATGCGGAAAACAGTTTCCATTTTCTCGAACCATCTGATCAGTCCGATGGCCCCTTCAGTACCCTTGAAGCTTGAGGGTTTGCAGTTCTGAAAATCCTTGTAAGAACAAGGCTTGGCGGCGGTAGTGGTTTCAGCGGAATCGCTGTTTCTCACGGAGTACGGTGTAGAATTCCGAGCTAGGGCTTCAGTCACAGCCTGTGTTATGAGTGATGTAAGCTGGGCATCGGTGTATGGTCTTGTCTTCGGTGGCATGATTCTTCAATAAAAGAAATGAAGATACATGAGATTTTGTAGGAAAATTTTATTTGTCACAGACGCTCCCGTATAAAAGCGGTAATACATAACATCAATATGAAAGATGACAATTAATATGAGTTGAAACAACAAGGAATATTTGATAGATAATACGAGTTCAAAGGTTACATCCCATGGATGTATTACAAAAGGTGTCGGGAATTGTTACATCCGACCGAATTATAAAGTAGCGCTTAAGTAGTTATTCGACTACAAGATAGATTACAAGACAAAGACTACTCTAGTCACGATGCAGATTAATCTGCTCCATCATCTCAATGAGACGATCCACAGTAATTGCAAGTCTGCTGGCCTGTCGGGCATTGTCTTCAGCCAATGCTAGTCGCTGTACCAATCCACGGGCATATTCTTCCGTTTCCCGTGAGCGTTGCTCACACTCTTCTAGTCTGTGTTTCAAGAGGGCGGTTTCCACGCTTATCTCTACTACTTTGTTGAAAAGAATCTCTACGTTGTGAACGGTGGTTTCGTGATCCTCGGAGACTTGTTCGATGCATTCGAGGGATGTAAGTCTCCAGTTTTCGTTCGTTTCCTGCAATACGACATCCATGGTGCGAAGTCGCTGCTCGTGTTGGTTCACCCTAGCGGCTAAGGCCGGCAAGGTGAAGTGAGTGGGGTACGGGCCAGCTCGAGGCAACCTGGTGTTCCTCCTAGCTATCCGTGGGTTCTGCGACCCGGATTGAGAGCGCGATGAATTGGACGGTGTGTTTGCCATTTCTGAGACAAAGCGTTAGTAAGAGTGAGGCCTATATTCATATAGTTCCTATATAATATAGCCTATTGAGTGTCTAGCACAAACATGTTTAAGTCTCGGTTCTCTCGAGGTCAGAGTCTTCTAGTGTACCCTGTTCAGCCATAACTACTTTCAGATCTTACATCATCTTTGCTTAATTGTACATAGTTGATCAGACTATGTTAAATTAAACTCGTATGACGTAATCACTGAACCAGTTATACCTAATAAGGAATACTGCCTAATGGTCATAGTCTAGGCCCACTAAATGCAACCTAGTTCACTATAACCTTAGGCTCTAATACCAATCTGTAACACCCCCAAATTTACTGTTTGGCGGAAGCATACTTTGGGTGTTACTAATCAATAATCAAAGCACATAGATGTATAGCAAACGACTCTATATGCGTCGTTTTAACAAAATATATTTAATATAAGAAATGTTTACAACATTTAAAGCTGTACATAGCTCGCGTTCGATTTAAATAAGAGATTTCAGTACATGAGTACTTGTACAAAAAATACTAATGCAAGAAAATCTCTAATGTCTGCATACTGACTCGAGCTATAGTATCCCTGATGGCAGTCCAACCTACTGCTGGGTACCTGTGAAACATGCTAAAATGGGTCAGCTAAAGCTGGTGAGCTCATAGGTTTGAAATCAGATAATATCGAATGAAACGCAAGATTTAAGTAGTGATTTGCAATCAGCAAATAAATAGTAACGTATACAGCCATGAGCACATAGTCTGAGCTTAACTAGAGGGTCGGGTCCCCTATAGAGAATTCCGAGTGAGGTGCCTCCACGAGTGCCTAATCCACACTCGTCTGAACAATTATTAGTACGTCCGTTTACCCAGTTAGTGCATGCTAACCCAGACGAGGAGGGTCAATCCTATATGGTACCATATACTAATAATCACGCTACAATGTATTACCAAACTATGCTGACGGAGGACTTTGAAATGATTAGTGGAAAACAACTCATGTAGTATATTGTAAAGTTTGTACTTGCGTTCACATGTCAAAATAAGCATTGAATCACACCCCTGAGTAAAAGCGGTAAAAAGAGGGGCTATGAGACTCACCTGAATCTTGAAGCGTTTAGTCAATAACGTACGGTGCTTAATCAAGCAATAAGATGTCCGCAGACAGATAACCTGAGGGTGTCCACGACACGCGATGGTTATTAATATGAATAGGTAGTTACAAAGACTACCTCTGTAGTTGTTCGTTCAACTATAATGTCCAAATTACTACGATTTGGTTGTTTGGTTAACTTTTGTTTTGAAACGTGTACGGCCCGTTGGTGATTAGTTGTAATAATAATCTTCAACATTATTATTTTGATTTCGAATAGTTATAATTAAAAGTATTTATAACTTTAGGTGACGGGGGTCCGGCGGCAGCGCCCCTGGTAAGCGGGGTTCCAGGGGTGGCAACCCCTGGCGGGGTCCAAGGGGCTGGCCCCTGTAGGGGTGTCATTGGGTCGGGTTATTCGAGTTTCGGGTTATTTGAGTCGGGTTGTTCGGGTTTTGGCTTTTAAAACATACCTGAAAACCGAACTGAATAAGAATTCGGGTTTCGGGTTTCGCTTATTCAGTTATGATTCGGGTTCGGGTTTAACTGAATAACCTGAACTGACTAATTGGACTTTTACTTGCTGGGCCCAACAAGTAAACTTTGGGCTGTTGTATTACACGCATTTAAGGCCTTCCACCAAAAATGATACAGAGAGCCAACAACTTGAACGATAATATCACAGTAACAAATAATAACTGCAGCATTCATTTCATGCAAGATCCATGCAAAATCCAGTTGTTTTTTTACACAATACTACTGCCACCTTCATAAAAGAAAAAGTTAAAAACTAGAGTCTAGAGATTTAGCTAAATAATATATAAAGTCCATTACATTTCCAAAACAAAATAATTCTTGATTCTTCAAAACTCCCACATTCTTCCTTTTTTCAATATGCATTTTTTCTCCATTCTGCAAAAACTAAAGAACAGTAACATTTTTCAATGTATGAATTTACATTAAAAAAAAAAAAGTTTAATAATAATAGTAGCATTTAACCAATCTAAACTTATACCTCAGTGGGTTACTTGGCAACTTATAGCTTCATATATAATCTCCATGTCTATTAGAACTACTAGCTTCTCCCATCCTCAATTCTACAAAAACAAATGAAAATTTCTATTAACTGATAAAAAGTATACAGAAATATTTATACACAACGATAAATGAATGTACCCTTTTCAATTTGTAGAATTTTATCCCAATCTTCCTCAACTTCTGGGTTAGCACTTGAACGAAACCAATCTTGTGCGCAAATAATGCTTTCGGCAATCATAGGAGACAAAGAACTCCTAAATGCATCCATCACCCTCCCACTCGTGCTAAACACTGACTCGGAAGCCACCGTTGAGACAGGAATTGCTAACAAGTCTCTCGCCATCAAACTTAAAATTGGAAACCTTGGACTATTTACCTTCCACCATGCCAAGATATCAAACATTGAAGAATCACTTTCAACACTTTCGTCTAAAAACTTATTCAACTCGCTAATTTCTTCAATCGGATCCTCGGTTCTCATCTTTTCTCTTAATTTGTTTCTTACAGGGGGTTTCGGCATCGTAGCATCGTGCTTCTTACGTTTCCCCAATATAGAGGACGAAGTAGAAGATTCAGTAGCAGAATTCAGAGAATTAATTCTCACATACTCATAGTAAAAAAGTTCCATTTCATTCAGTATGAACTTCTGCTTATCATCCACAACCAGTTTTCCAAATGCTCCATAATGATCATCAAGTATAATCCTTAAATACTTTTTCTTGTTCCTTGGGTCAAGTACGAAAGCGAAGTATAATAACAGATTCACATTCGGATCTTTTACATCTCCAAAATATTTGTCAAACTTAACTTTCATGGCGGATGCAATGTCATAAAGATCACTACCGGGTTTGGAACTCAAACATTCATTCAAGATAGTACGAATAGCAGAAACGTCATCCACACAAGTGTGTGATGTCACATAAAGTGTCCCAGAAACCCTTAAAGTAACATCGTAAAATTCTTTTAGAAAATGACATAAGTTTCTTGCTTTTTCCCAATCATCTTTTGTTGGCACCCGCAACTTCGCTTGTTCTATGTCTTTCCTAAGTTCCGGATCCTCTAAATCATATCTTGTAAAAGCACTTTCATAAGCTTGAGCAACTTCTAACATATTGTAGGTAGAGTTCCACCTCGTTGGGCAATCTTTAATTAAGTGCTTTGTGCTGTTACATTTTAGAAGTGCGGCATATTTATAAAATTTGTCTAGTCTAGAAGGTGAAAGTCTAAGCCACCTAATTGCAAATCTAATACTCGCAACCGCTTTACCAACATGTTTGATACCATCTTGCACAACCAAATTCAAAATGTGGGCTACACATCGAATGTGAGTCCATTTACCTTTCAATAAACAATGGTTGGATGTTTCAAATCTTTTTCTCAAGAATTCAATGGCTACATCATTAGCACTTGCATTGTCAACAGAAATGGTCAAAACATTTTCAATATTCCAATCTATCAAACATCTCCCAATTTGTTTCCCAATATCAATCCCCTTATGACTATCAATAAGACAAAAATTCAGCACTTTTTTCCTCAAATTCCATTCATTATCAACAAAATGAGCAGTGAGACACATGTAATTATCTTGATTTGTTGAAGTCCAACTATCAGTCGTCAAACATATCCTACCAATGTTTCTTTTGATAAAATCACCAACTTTTACTTTTTCATCTAGAAACAATTGGTAGCTATCTTTTGTGATAGTAGTTCTACATGGAATCTTAAATGAAGGACAACTAACACTATTGAAATGCTTAAAGCCTTTTCCTTCAACAAAGCTAAAAGGAAGCTCATCAACTATTATCATCTCAGCTAAAGCCTTTCTAACTGCTTTTTGTTCAAACCTCCAACATGCCATTTTACTTTCATCACCATCTCTTTGAATACTTATTTCTGTTTGACCTTCACTCTGTTTAGCCAAATAAGCAGTACACCTTTTTAAGTGGCTATTAAGATTAGTAGTACCATAACCTTTTGATTTACACTTGTAGTTGGCATCACAATACTTACACTTACATCTTTGAATACCATTACTGTCAAGATACCTTTCAAAGTGTTTCCAAGCCGGTGCTCTCGCTTCGTAATGCCTAGTCTTTGTCTCTGCATTCTTCTCTTCATTCTCTGGTACCTCATTGCTGTCTCCTTCTACCGTATCTTGTTCGATAAAGTCATTTGTTTCAGACATCTAGTAAGAATTCAACATAAGGAAATTAACAAACTAAAAAGTACAGTAATAAAAACAAAGTACATGACATAATAAACATGGAAACCAGATAACACTACTAAAGTTCTAATTTTAAGATCAAAGATTAATTATTGAAGTAAAAAAAATAAAAATTACCTTTTCAAAATACGTGCTTGATGTTGAACTAAGTTGATCAATGGGATCCACCAACTCCTTACTATTATTTGTAAAATATGAGTTTAACTCTTTCCTTGTGACATGGGATCTAATGATCTGTGAATCTCTCAAGATAAAAAAAAAGTAGGTGCAGTAGAAATGTAGAAGTAGAATGTAGAATTGTAAAAGATGAGTTTAAATTTTTGTTTTTAGGGTTTCAGACTTTTAGATATTTAGTTTTTTAATTACGTAGTGGAATGTGGATCGACATCGTTATATACTTAGATGTTTCTTTATTGGAACAATGGATTGATTAAAAGATTGGGTTAATGATTTAATATGTTTGGGGCTTTGGATCATTGAGACTTGGGCCCAATAGTTAATATAACGTTGTAAACGTATGTCTGATCATCAGTTTATTCGGGTCATATGTCATATGTATATTTATTATATATTATACTTATTATGTAAACCTTATTCAGTTTATTCGGGTAAACCCGAATTCAATAAAGTTATCCTAAACCCGAACTGATTAAGAATCAGTTATTCGATTAACCCGACTAACAAACCCGAAACCCGAATAAGTTAACCCGAATAACCCGAAACTAATTTGGGTCGGGTGAGTTATTCGGGTTCGGTTTTTTGTGACACCCCTAGGCCCCTGGCTGGGGTCGAGATGCCAGGTCAGCTCGAAAATTTTTTATTTCTACTAAGTTGCTTTGGTGAAAAACGCATCTGGACTTGAATTTAGGTGAAATCAAGTGATAAAATTTTAGGTCTCGACACTTAGTAAAATCTGTGTTTTCTGGGTTCTGTTTTTGGCGACACTTTGCTAGTGTCGCTATAGGCGACACTAGTTGGGCGACACTAGGGGAGTGTCGCTATAGATGGTACTGGTTAGGCGACACTTAGTGAGTGTCGCTATATTTCTGATTTTTAATAAAGCGGCGACACTTGATTAGTGTCGCTATGGGCGACACTTATGAATTTTGGCGTCACTAAGGGAGTGTCGCTAATCTAAATCCGGTTAAGTATTTCAGCGACACTTAAGTAGTGTCGCTATAGGGGCGACACTTAGGCATAGCGACACTTAGCTAGTGTCGCTAGCACTGTTTTTGGCACACTATCGACACTTCAAACTGTTCGCCGGAAATTGAGCCGAAAACGAGTTTTCCGGCCACCGTTCGACTCAATACTTTTACCCAACCCATATTTGGACATTTTGAACATATAGGAACAACTTGTATGTAAAAATGAACGAATTCGAGACGTTTCGGGATTTGTCGGAAACTTACGCGGTGGCGAATCAAAAATCCGAAAAGATGGAGTTGTAGATCGTGATGCCGTGGTTCTTTTGTTCCAAACGAGCGTAATGATTTGAGGTCGTTTAAGGGTGTTATTTGTTGATTTTAGGTGATGGTGGTGGATGGTAATTTAGAGAGAAAAGGAAGAAGAGAGAGAGAGAAAGAATGAAGAAATGAGGAAAAAGGAGGGAAAGAAGGGTTTTGATGAAAGCCCCATATTTTCAGTGCACGCAATGGTGCTATTTTATCCGTTAAAATATACGTTTTTAAAATACGAATAATTAAATCAATATTTTCGTTGAAGTATTTTATTAAGTACTTTATATTTGGGTTATATGGTTATAACTTTAGTTTGTTACGTTTTGTTTGCGTGTTAAATCTTTAAATCGCGTAAATGGTTAATTGTATCATACGAAATGAATAATGAAATATTATCAAAATAATATTTGGTTATAATAACGTTATTAAATAATAGTATATCATTTAATAAAATCGTTCACCAACGTCCGTGTTTAATTGAATCGAATTACATTCGATTTAAATTGCGTACGATTTAATCAAATCACATAATCGTATATATTCATCAATATATATTTTGATACATTTATTAGCCTAACACAGAACTAATTACATGCATTTCAACGGATTAGGCCCTAACTAAGGGTCCTAATTTGACGGGTGTCACAATGCACCAATGACTAGTAATAACATGACCCAAATCCAAAGCTAATCTCTAAAAACATAGTATCTTGACCCATACGTACACTACATCAAAACTAAGAAGAATGATGTCAATCATGCGTTTGTTGAATATCCTCTGCCGATTCTTCACGTGATGCCCCCGAAGAGAGCTGCAAGATAAATTTTATGATATGAAATAAGACCGTACAAGTAATAAAATAAATTAGCTAAATCATGAAATAATACTTGAATTCCTAACCTGTGTCCGAGACATATTTTCATGTGAAACATGACGTGCAGCAAAAAACATATTCCTAGATGTACCAACAACAACCGAGTCTTGAAAAACTCTTGAAAAACATATCCCAAGTTTGGAATAGTTGTAGTTCCCCTCTAAAGTCGTCAACAGCTTGATGCAAACTCATGATTTGTTTATCTTGAGATTCAATATATGATTTTGAAATTGTATCTGCTTATTGTGAGACTATATCTGCTTGTTCTGAGATTCTATTTGTTGTCTTTGAGATTCAACTTGAACCAATAGTGTGCCAACGTGATTATTTGTAGAGTTTTCGCCTCTCATTCTTCATAGGTCATAACTAGGATATGTTACTTGGGATTTTGTCTCGCTATTAACTGGTCATTTTAGCCTTTTGCTGTAATGAAGAGGAACTACAGTAAATAAAAAGTGCAATAGAAAAAAATTATACACACAATTCATAGGCAGTTTAAAAATGTGTAAGTTGAATTCTACAATATATAAGGTCAACAGATAGTCAAAAATAATAAACTTGTGTGCAAGCAAAGAATCATAATCAAACAAAATACAAAGACATCAAAACTAAATTGTTAACTTTTTGTTATCTAGTTATTTTTATGTCAAGAACTCAATACCTCTAATAATTCAAAATAGGATTCCAACTACAACTAGCAACCATTAAATCACTAATTAAACAAACTTTTTATAAAAGGAAGATGATTATAGTGTGAGATAATAAAAAGTAGATGATTGAAGCCACAAAAATTTAAAGGAAGTAACAGAGATGATCTTATATTTTGAGTAAATGAGTTTCTAGCTATCACATTTGTCATTTCATTCCAAACTAACCATTATACCTGCTCAATACAGAAATGACACTAAAATATGTCAATGTGACCCATTTTCGCCAATTTCAAATGGTTTATTTTTGTGGTGTCAATGTCAACCCATTATTTTTGAATGGTTAATATGGGTTGTGACTAACACTAGTCAAATGGGTATAAAGTCACACAGAGTCTATTTCCACACATAGAACCTCCTAAATCATATTACTCAAAGATTTAAACCATTGTTGTATAAAAGTGTTATTTTCTTTTGGTAACCAGAGAAATCCCATCCAAGCCAACTTTGTAAAAATATTATTATTTTAGTCATAATTAATGTTATACAAAATATTTTAAGGGAAAAATACTAAGTGAAAAGAAACAAAAGACATATATAACAAGACATTTCAAGTGTAGAGATGCATCATTAAGGAGGTATATTAACAAATAAACAAATTGTACTTGTTCATTTTGCTTTATGCTGATACATACCAAGAACTAGAGGAAATAAAAAGGGAAGCAAAATCAGACTCTAATTCATCAAACCTAATTAATAGAGCCTTAGCAATTAACAAGTCATTTCAAGTTATATGAATGATTAAGCATCATCTGATACATAAAGCATAACTAAATCAACAAAAACAGAGGAGGTCAATTTCAAAACATACAACAGAGACCTTTACAGTCACGATTAGGTATACGACTAAGCATACACATGACATAATACCTAATCACATAGCTACACAAAATTACATTACAAAATTACATTACAAAATTGTATCATGAAACCTAATAAAAAGAAGTAAATTATCTATTTCAATAACATAAAACCTAATCACGTTGATACAGATGATTATAATAACTAGTATTAAGATGATGATAAACACAATCACTATTTCATTAAGATAAAACCTAATCGTGTTGATATAGATGATATATTAAGATATTTTTATTAAGGTTTTTTTAATAAAAAAAATGTAGAAAAAGTCATTGTTTCAACAAAGAAAAGTTATTCACAATTTATTAAATATGATATATTATGCAAGAAAGAGAGTATAAAGACTTGAGATTTCTCAATCTTTGCAATCTATCTCATTGAAATTATATTGTTTTATAATGGTGAAAATTTTTTCTTCAATGGACCAAAAGCTTTTTGTAAAACTTTTTAGAAAATCTTTAAAGAAAAAGCTTTATAAAAAGCTTTGTAAAAAAAACTCTTTGGGATGCTCTAAAAATCTTTAGGGTATAACAACTACTAGTTGGAGATGGCGCTTGAACATGAAGCCGAAGTTAATTTGTGGATTGATTTTGTGAATTGTGACTAGACATGAAACTTAGTCTAAGGTTTATATTTTCAAGAGCTTCAACTTAATTTTATTTACCATATATGAATTATTATATTTTTACAAAAACTTAAAAGCTTACAAATGAAACTAAATAAAAATATACTCCTATGGATTGTCATTTTGACGAGTGGTTACTATGAAGGGATCGACTTTTGTTAATTTGAAATTATAACACGTACAAATGAAACTAAATAAAAATATCTTGTCCGTACTAGAAACGCACATATCGACGTCTGTTGAGTATTTTTTTTTTCCTTTTTTATTTATGAAGATTTGATTGAAATATTGAATTAAAGAGTATCTTAATTGCAAAGGAAATGAGAAAAGTAATAATGGGTGCATGTTATGACACCTACGTAGACCGCACCATTGCCTCTTGTTTCTATATTATATACTTCTCCTTTCAACATATATATATATATATATATATATATATATATATATATATATATATAGGGAATATGTTAGCTACACCTTGGTGTAGCCAACTTAGCTACACCAAAACGCCAATTTTAAGTATAAAACTATAATTTTTTTTGCCGTTTTGTATCCTAAACTTGTTAATATCTCTAATCTATTAAAAACAACATCTATGATTGACATTTACATTTAAGATCAATTATAGATGTTGTTTAGGATAGATTAGAGGTATTAACAAGTTTAGGATACAAATCGACATCAAAAATTATAGTTTTATGCTTGAAATGGGCGTTTTGGTGTAGCTAAGTTGGCTACACCAAGGTGTAGCTAAGTTATTCCCATATATATATATATATATATATATATATATATATATATATATATATATATGGGAGTCCGTGAGAACGGTGAGAACAAATCATAGCCACTCATTTAACATCAATGGTCCAAAATGAAGGTGGCAATTTTGTAATTATTGACAAGTCTGAAAAAGGGTGGTGACATTTTGGTAAATAAGTGGAACTTCATTTTTCTTTCACAATACATTTTTGTGTGAATCATTTTTTTTTTTTTTTGCTTTACAATGTATTTTTTTGTGAATCAATTTTTTTTTGCTTAACAATGTATTTTTTGTGAATCAACTTTTTTGTTTTTTTGGCTTCACATCAATTTTGAAGTAATATATATATTTTGTTTTTGTTTTTGTTATGTTCGCATAATTTCTGAAACGATGAAGCTATATTATTAACATTCACAGTTTAGGACACTTGTGTGAATCAATAAATAATGGAGTTAACTACACATATGATTACATTACATTATGTAATATAGGGTGGGGTTCAAATGAGTATAGGAATTTGTGTGAGAATGAAGTAACCAATGATATTGTGTCATGTGTACAAAGAGAATGTTCCAAATGTACAAAACTCATTTACCACCAACATCAGTTATCTCACAAACGAAAAATTGAAAAATTATGATAATTGCACCATTAAATTCAGCATTTTCACCTCTTCGATTTGCCATCCCTCAAGGCGTACTTTCAACGAGTTTTTTTTTTCATCTTTTTATGTGGGTTTCACATTTACTAACACATGTGTTAAAGTGTTGCATTTAAGGTTTAGGGTTTGGGGTTTAGTGGTTAGGGTTGGGGGTTTGGGGTTTCGGGGCGAAACCCCCAACCCTAAACCCTAAACCCAAATCCATAAACCCTAAACGCTTTACAAAACTCTAAACCCTAAACCCTGCTAAACCCTAACTGTGACACCCGTCAAATTAGGACTAGTTTTTAGTTCCTAATCATTTAGAAATACGTGTAATTAGTTCTATGTATTAGGCTAATTGTATGTATCAATATATATATTGTTGAATATATATCAATACGCGATTATATTAAATCGTGCAATTATCAAATCGGCCAAATTTCCGATTCATATATATATGGCGTTGGTGAAAAACAATATTAAATAATATAGGAATTATTATTTAATATAACTCATTATTTATTATATATTATTTTGATAATATATAAAGTATTCGTATCGTACAAAATCAAAACATTCGTGACAACATTTATAAATAATGTATTATTATTAAAAATGATAATTATTATTTACTTGGATTAAAATAAAGCATATTTCATTTTATTTCATTTTCTCAAAAGCGACTCAATTATCCAAATAATATCCGTCTCTCAAACGTAAAACAAAGATATATTATTTTATCTCACTAAAAGTATTTTTTATGAAATACTTCCAATAAAAGTAAATACGATATCATTTTTAGAAATTTATCGAATGAAAACATTTTTCTACTTTTCGATCGGGTACCAAAACACGGGTCAAAATACCACGGAACGGATCGAAGCTCGGATCAACCACCTCCAATAATTGGAGATGGCCGATCCATTTTATTTTATATCTATCTATCTCAATTCTCTCAACTCTCTCTCGGTCTCTTTCATTTTCAAAAACAACAACAACAATAACAATTAACAACAACAAGATCATCTTCATCATCATCTTGGATTCATCATCACCATCATCCGTTCATCACCATCATCTCGTTCAAAAATCATTGTAAGGAACAATCAAACTTTTATACTCAAATTTATGTTACAAACGTGTATATTATGATATATTAGCGTTATAATAGATGATTGTTGGTTAGATTGCGGATTAGAATTGGTTTGGGTGAATTTTTGAAACGACAGTCTTGAACCAGACCTCGGAATACGGCGTATTCAAGGGAATACGGCGTATTCAAGGGAATACGGCGTATTCAAGGGAATACGGCGTATTCCCGCCCAGAAAACATGAACACGGCGTATTCAAGGGAATACGGCGTATTCCCTCTATTTTTCATGAATACGGTCGTATTCAAAGGAATACGGCGTATTCCCCACAAATGCCACCAATCCGGCGGATTCAAGGGAATCCGGCGGATTCCCCCTTTATATTTCATGATCCAACGGATCAATAAACTAGCCCGGCGAATTCTAGCTAAAACAGAACAAATAAATTTTCGAAAACGTCGGTCAAGGGTAGCTTCTCGATGAAAAATTTATTGTAACGGATTGGGCTCAAATTCGCTCGGTCACTCAAAAACAACCCAATGGTCAAGGCTAAGTACCTTAGCCTAGTCAGTTTTAGGCAATCCGGAGTCATCTAGGGGTCGAAAATGGCGTATTTTAGTTTTCGGATCCCCGTTTTTCCATAAACTAAAAACTAAAGGTTTACACTAAGTGTCAGACATCGCGACATATTTCATACTTATACGATACAACATTTAAACACTTCAAATATGCTTTTATAAGTTCACAACAAATGAAAGTAGTAATAATAATTGAAGAATTATTATTTCAATCAATCACCAACGATCCGTATACATTTTCACAATTTCAAACATAATCATTAACCAAAGTATTTGGCCATAACTAGTTGAGGGAACAACTAGCATAGATGGTCCGTTGTGTCATCTAATCAATTTAGCCTTACGCGTTTAATACGCCCGGCAGGTTTCAATAATCTAATCATTTATCAAGACCTTGTGCGTCAAAGACGCCCTGCAGGTTTCAGTCGATTGATCGACATCATTGTATTGTGAAACATCAATTGTGCTTACTAGCATCACATTAGGCTCAGGTGAGTCTCATAGCCCCTTTTTAAATGCTTTTACCTAGGGGTGAGATACATGCTCATTTTGTTTTACATCTGAACACAAGTATCAAAACATCGATATATATTACATGAGTTAAAATCATCTAATCATTTTAAGTCCTCATAGCATAGTTTGGTAATACTTTGTAGCGTGAATGTTAGTGTATGGATCCATATGGGACTGACAATCCCCGTCCGGGTCAGCAAGCACTGACTGGTCAAAACGGACGCATTATCATTTGTTCATACGTATGTTGATTAGGCATACGCATAGAGGCACCCTCGCTCAGGCACTTAATTGTGATCCTGACATCTCAGTTAAGCTCAGACTATGTGCTCATGGCTATATATACATTATATTTGATTAATTTCAAACATCATTATTAAATCTTGTGGTTCATACATTACATCTTATCATTAAACCTGTGAGCTCACCAGCTTTATAGTTGACCTTTTAGCATGTATTCTCAGGTTCTCAGCAGCAGTAGGACTGCCATTCAGGATGCCCATTAGTTCGAGTCGCATACAGACATCAAGAGATTGTCATGCATTACTATATTTTGTATAATTTAGTTATGCCATAGAATCTCTATCATTTGAACTCAAGGGCTTTTGTAAACTATATTATAACGGTGTAAAACCTTTATTTTATAAATGTATTTGTAAACGACGCATGTAGTGGTCGTTCATTATGTAATCTTGTGTGCTTTGTATATTGATTAGTCGCGCCCCGAAACGACCCGCTTCCGCATCATAATTTGGGGGTGCGACACTAACACTAAACCCTGCTAAACCCTAACCCTAAATCCTAAACCCTAAACCCTAAGCCCTAACCCTAACCACAAATCAAATGTACAACCAATCAATAACACATGTGTTACTAATTTGTAAAACCTATCAAAAAATGAAGAAAAAAAAAGTTGTCAAAAGTGTGCCTTGAGGGATGGCAAATCGAAGAGGAGAAAACGATGAATTTTATGGTGCAATTTTCATTATTTTTCAACTTACCGTTTGTGAGATATTTGAGTTTCAAAAATGTTGGGGAAATGGGTATTTGATGAAAATGAGTGGTTGAGATTGATTCCCCTATTCCCACTCAAAATTGATGTACTCATTTGAACTCTACTCATGTAATATAATAATAATAATTATCAGTATTTAAACTTAAATGGATTTTATGGAGTAATAGCATTAAAGCACAACCCATAATAAAATCAAAATGGCCTGTGTGTTTTATTCGTACAGACACACATTCACTAGAGTTTTGTTTTCTTCGTACAGATTGCAAAATGAACATATTGTTTTACATGTGAAGTATTTTAAAAATATAAAAATTCACATCATAAAACTGTGTGAAGTCTTTATAAGTATAAGCTTCACAGCAAATTTTATGTGAAGTTTGTCATAATTTCATATTAACATATTGTTTTACATGTGAAGTATTTTAAAAATATAAAGCTTCACATCATGAAATTGTGTAAAGTCTTTATAAGTATAAGCTTCACAGCAAATTTTATGTGAAGTTTGTCATAATTTCATATTAATGTATGTGAAAAAAAAAAAAAAAAAAAAACCTTCGCCACTTTGAAAACTCTTGTGAAGCTTAATCAAAGTTCGCATTATTTACGAAAATGCCATCGCATAGGAACTTCACTTTATTTATGAAAATGCCACCTTAGAAATCAGGATTTTTGATTAAAGAAAAAAATGAAGGGTTATGATGTGTTCTCACCATTCTCACGGAATCCTCTTGTTCTCACAGGATCCCAAGTCTATATATATAGGATCGGGATCCATTGAGAAGGAAATTTAGGTGGAGAAGAGGGAGAAGCAATATGATTCAGTACTTTTATTACTATGATTCAACTTTTTATTACTTGAATTATAATAATAAAAAAATGAATCATATTAATAAAAATACTGAATCGTATTGATTCTCCCTCTTCTCCACCTAAATTTTCTTCTTTTTTGATCCCGTTACTATATATATATATATATATATATATATATATATATATATATATATATATATTTTATTTTTATTGAACACGGTCTACCAAAGATCTTTTCGAATTGACGTCCATATTTGTTTACCGAGTGGACAAAAAAAAGTTGATCATAAAATTGAGACACAAGAGTCTTAGATAATTGCATTTAATATACGGTTTTAGTAAAATTAAATTGCATGAAAACATACATGATAGTGAAAATCTAAGTTCTCTTCCGATCAACTGTCCACCCAATTAAGTGTAAAAAAGACACAATAGAATCACACAACGCATGCTACTAGTGTGCTTCCTGCTCGCCAGGAAAGAAAGAAGAGCGACAAGGTTAGTTCAATTAAAATTATAAATCTTACCAAAGGGTCTATGGTCTGGTGGTATGTAAAACTAGTGGCGGAACTTGAACTTTTGATCGGGGGGCCAAAATCATACTACTGTATTAAGAGGTCAATTTATATTCGAACATACGATGTATACAAAAATATTAAGATTTTTAAATCAACAATCAACGCAATGGATACTAAATTTAAGTATTTACCATTGATATCTGAGGCACTAAAATATTATTTACCAGCTTATAAGTAAAAAAGAATTTATATTCAAAACTAAACATACTCCATAAAAAACTTAAAACTAACGTATTATTATTATTATTAAAAATATAACAATTACTCTATCAATTAAAGTTAACTTTATCTAAAAGTATAAATAAATTAAATTTGACCGCTTGAGTTTTCTGGAATTCTACCTTTTGGTGGGGCCACTTTTGAAAGATTATAAAGAAGTAAACCCTTAATCGTAGACACACATGTGATAATATAGTATTACGAGTTTTTTTTTTGTAAAAATGAGTTTCTTTTTATTATCACATGAAGAAATGGGTTACTTATATATCCATTTGTAAATATGGGTTTGTATGACATCATTTGGTCCCACCACCTACGCATATTATATCTCTCAATCTAAAAACTTCCATACAGCCCCTTCCACTATAAACAAATTTACTTATGAATATAGATAGAATATATCATTAATCATTAAGTTTTATATAAGAAGCACCCTTCAATCACTAAGCATGCTAAAAACATGACACCTAAGCTCTTTAATTAGAATATATCATTAATCATTAAGTTAACTTATTGGATCATGATTCAACCTTGACCTTCTAGACCTAATAATGAATAATTGATCAAGACCGAATCCTAAAATATACATGGTGTGACAATGAGATAGATTGAAGTCGATTTTTGCCAGAGATTCACTAATCCACCTTCAATGGTAAGCACCTTGAGCAACTTTTAGTCTTTTACTTGCTCTAATAAATATGTATATGTATTTTACGGCTCTTACCAAAGTCTTGAATTTGTTTATGTGAAATTAGGTCCACATATGCTATTACCCCCAAGTAATGTGTTATTAAAGTAGTTTTAAACTAATGATACATGTGGTTGCAAGACCAAAGGTTTTTAACAGTTAGTTATGAACCATTGTTTGAACTAGCTAATTTTTGGTACATAGATACAAACAGGGTCCTGGTCAATCCTTCGTAAATCACAACTTGGCTATCTTGTTCCACCTGTATTAATTAGTTTTGGTTATTAGTAGTAAATTATCTGAAACTTATTTCTTCTAAATATGTTTACGTTTTCTTTTGACTTCGTGTATACAGAGTGGACCTCGTGAAAAAAAGGTTGGTGCTTGAACTGTCATTGACTAATACTGGAGGTGAGAAATGCTTTTTAACAGTGATGTCATCGTGCTCGTAAATTTGTAATATGCTTTTACAACATATTTATGAAGTACAACTTTTGACATCAAATATTCAGAGGTTTTATCTTACAAACCGATGGATTTTAAAATTTTCAAGTAATTCATGCCATCTTTATAACCAACCTAGCCGTAAAAACGTGTTAGATATGCACTGAAGTTCTAATTCAGAAAGAGATACATGTTTTTCCTTAGGCTTAAGTTTTATGTGTAAATTTCAACAAGAATAGTTGGCAACCTATTAACCTTTATATGAAATCTTGTTTTGATTTGTTCTTCATGGATTTGGTTACTGATAAAATATGAACAATGATAGTTGATAGTGATTCAAGTTTTGGTGCACACCTTTCAGCATTTTTTTACTCCATGAATTGGAGTATTGTTGGACCTCTAAAACCATGTAGCTACATACATAACTAAATGGTGATCCATCATGATAGGGGGCATAAAGATCAAGCACAAATGCTGTTTCTCTCCAGCTTGATGTTTCAGGTGGTTACTTCAAAAGTAAAGCGCACGGATCATTAAATTTTGGTTGGAAGTGTATAGTGTTGACTATTAAATTTGCTACAACTTTCAGCTGTTTTTTCGATGTATAACTCTATAATCGATCTACCTTTCCTACCGTGAATACTTGAGCTTTCAAGATGTATATTACTAAAAAATATAACCTGAATTGAAGTGGGCTGTGCGTATGCACAGCCATAATACTTCCTAGTAATATTAACAAAAAACAGCAAATAATACAACATGCATGATACTATTACGAGCTACCGGTAAGAAAAGTGTTAACTGATTGCATGTTGGACTAATCGAAACGCAATAAATTTTAAACATCACAGTCATAAAAACTTAGACATTCTAAGATATCAATCATACAGCCAAATTCATAATAATATTCAAAAAACATGAAACTTCGACTTTATGTCGGCGTGTTAAATCGTGGTTGAGAATTTTGGACAATTCCACCTATTATGACCAGGTTAAATCGTGGTTGAGAATTTGGACAATTCCCCCTATTATGACCAGGTTGGTGACATATTCCACATCTACGGGGCTCGTTAGAGTCGCGAATATCCATCTCATTCCGAATTCGATTTGCACGCTTCCTCCCTGGACCAACAGAAAATTTTGAGTGATTTGCTTGAATCTTCCAATCCGCATCTACCCAATAATCAACATGAGAAATTGGGCAAAAATTTGAACGAGTCGTATACACGGTGTTGATGATGGAAAGAGGGTTATCCCCTCTATTTCGACAAAGAGCATGAGAACACGGGAATCTTTCCATTTGCCACTTACCACATGTACACATTTGCTGAAAATAATACACAGTGTGTCAGTGTGTGTGTATTGCCACCGGTATCATTTATACATAACTTCGTGATAATCCTATAGACACCTTCATTGTAGCTAAACTCAGCTAATACATGGCTTTGTGCATGGGTGTCATGGTTATTGAACATGCGCCACATACGTGATGGTAAATGTGTATTGCAATTCATAGCAATGTCACTATGCTTTCTAAAAAGTTGCACAGTTCTGTTAAATGTAAAGTCGATACAAGCCTTAATCGGTAGTTGTCTAGCTCCTCTTAGTGCGTTGTTAATACTCTTGGATATATTCATCGTGAAGCAACCCCATCTACGATTTTCATCGTATAAGAGACACCACTGACATTTTATTAATCTGTTTGAGATAACGCCAAGCCTCAATATTGATTGATTTTATTGCTGTTTTGTATCTCACAAATTTCCTTTCTTGTGTTGTGCTCCCAATAGCCCAACATAACTTTTTAAGGCTTGAATTCTTGAACTTTATCATGAAGTTACTTCTAATATGTCGAAGGCAGAAACGATGTCTAGATTTGACATTGCATGAATAATTTCTTTATGCCTATTGGGAATAACACGTTATTTTCTATCATTTGCAACAAATTGTCTGAACTGATTTAAAACCAACACCAACTATGAGAAGTCTCTTCATCAACAATGGCATAAGCAACCGACAATATATTATTGTTAGCATCTTTTGTAACAGCAATAAGCATCTTACCTTTGTATGAACCCCTCAAATGAGCACCATCAATAGAAATGATAGGTGGACATGAATAAAAGGCATCGATGGCAGGTCCAAAAGCCCAAAAAACATACCTGAAAGTCATGATAATTGATGAGCTATTTGGATCATGAAACCATTTTACTATGGTACTAGGATTTGAAGCTTGTAAAGCTGCAATGTACTCGGGCAAAATAGCGAAGTTACTCTCCCATGTTAAAGGGTCTCTATGGCTTTCCACCTACCATGCCATGCCTTCCAATAAGAAACATCAACATTTAAACTATTTTTTATATCCGCTTGAATATTTTTCACTAGATATGCAACATCTTTTTCAATTGAGTGGAGGATGTAGGAAGCAATTGTTGCATAGTTTAAATTTCTATTATTACTACCGATGCATGATCCAAAGCAATTGTGCGTACCCACCCAACATGTGATATGCCACATTTGATGATTTTTCTTTTTAATCGCACGAATATACCATTCACAGTTTGGTATATATTGGAAAGTTGTAGAATTTTCTTCAACATCCCATTTCACACTTTTGCATTGGGCTATCCATTTACTACTTTTACTTTCAAGAACTCTAAATTCTCTATTTTGAGATATTGACCAAAGTGTCACTGCTTATTTCACTTGCTTTTTACGTTCAAATTGTATTTCTAATCGAATTTTATTTTCTGATTCACTCCATAAATCTATATGGACGCCGTCTTCTAAATCTCTTCCATTTTCGTCTCCTACCTCGCCAATATCATTCATATAATTCATTACTCGCGGAGGATATGATTGAGAAGGGACTTCATTTTCATCATCCGAGTCATCCCTAACATCGCACACATGCTCACTATTATCTTCGCTGTTGTTAGAGGCGCCTTCATCAAAACCAACGTCACCGTCTTCATGAAATCTATCACCATTTGGAAAATCAAATGGTGCATTTGAAGAACCGGGTGTGAACTTATGAAAGAGATCAACAAAGCTAGTTTTTGGGAGAGACATTATGTGTTCATTAGCAATTTTTGCATAAATTTTCTATGAAGATTGAAAAGAATTTGAGGAATAAGACAAGTATTTTGAATAATGTTATCCAAGTGAATGTAACCTCTGGGAATGTAAGAAGCTTCATTGAATAATAAGTTGTTGGAGGTAATAATGTGGGGTTGGTTACATTTACTATAATGTACTTTGGGTTGTTAACATAAGTACCTTTTAAATGTAAATTTTATTGCAAATTTCTTAACATAAAAATAATAATAAAACAAAATATAATAAGTTATCAGAAAATATTGTTGCAGTCGTAAGAGTGTGTTTAAGTAGGTGCCAGGTGGGACTTTTAAATCGTAACTAGTTATCTATCAAAAATATACTAGTTAATAATTACTACTATTTAGTATTATCATCATAAGTAAATTACTTAAAGAAGAAGGGGCTGTATGAAACTTTTTAAGTTGAGGGATATGGATGTCACAGGGGTGGAACCAAATGGTGTCAGACAAACCCATATTTACAAAAGGATCTATAAGTAACCCATTTCTGGCTTTCTGCAAGTGATAATAAAAAGAAATTAAACTCATGACAATCTTCCGCCCTTGTGTAAAACGTTATTAATCAAGAGGTTTTGGATTCGAGACTCATGAGAGACATATATATATATATATAGGATTGGGATCAAGAGAGAAGGATTTTATGCTGGAGAAGTGGGAGAAGTGTTTTTGACCATAAGATCTGTAAATCAATGGATGAGATTATTCAGTGGCAAAATTGTAATATTTATATAATTATTTTAAACATTTAGGGGTAAAAATGTACATTTGGTTGAATCATAAAATGGATACAAATCCAGTAGTAACTGAAAATTAATAACCGGCCCATGAATATAGGAAATACAACACGTTATTAGGAAACTTTTATTTATTCATTTTATTATAAACAAACCTACCAAAAGCATGTGTTGACTTTCACGTGATTTTCCAGTTCATAGCTCTCGACTTCTCGTGGATAAAGAATACAAATTAATAAACCCTCGAACAAAAGGGAAAAAAATAGAAAAAAAGAGAATCAACGTTATTTGATTATGAATACACGCGAAATTATACTTTGATTAAATAATTATTATAGTTAGTTCTAATTCACAGTCGGTAAATATGATACTCGCTTCTTTTCTCGTACTTTTAGAATCTTATGAATCGATATCTTCTTATTTTTTTTTAAATCATAGTTGTATAAAATTTTGAATCGTATTTTTTTGTGAATTATAGATGTATACTTTTATGAATTTTTTTGTGAATCAATGTTATTTAAATTTATGAATCGAGTTTTTTGTGAATTGTAGTTGTATAATTTTGTGAATCAAGTTGTGAATCAATATTTTAAAGTTCATGAATCAATGTTATAAACTTGTGAATCAATATTATAAAATTTTCGAATCATTGATATAATTTATGAATCATTATTATAGAATTAACGAATCACTGTTATAAAGTAGTGAACATATATTATAAAACTATATATGATAAAAAAAATATATTATAAAACTACGAATCAATACTTATATAATATGTGAATCAATTTCGGTTGATTCATTGCTACATATTTCGAATGAATCAAACTTTCGGTTTCATTCTTCACAATAATTCAAGTTAATAGCATCGTTCTGTACCTAATCATGCAAATGAGTGCCTATCTTCGGCACCGAAAAAATACAATCAATTTTCAACTGGTGAATGGACAATTCGATATCTGGATCATACAATGCGTTATTTCAATAAATAAATCGATTCATATAATCGATCTATGCAGATTATTAAACACACATAAATAAAAATAAAAAATTATCGATGTCGAATGAGCATCAAATTATTTGGTCGCATCTCGCAAAAGATGATTACAAGGTAAATAAGGATTTCCGACTATATCATCTTCACTTGTGTAACTTGGATTAATTTTGTTTTGAAATTAATAAATCTACTTCTGCATGATAAGAATTCATCTATGCTCATGTGATTTTTGTTCCTTATTCTATTCAAGCCCAACTTAAGAATCTATTTGATGAAAAAAATATATATATTCCATGCAGTATAAAGATCGGTGCACGATTTCACTTAATTCAAAAAGAAAACTTGTGGTTGATTGAGAGATATGGTGGTTGGCATTTTTGAAGAGTTAATATAAAATAACTACTCCTGATTTCACGTACTTAATATTGATATCTCTTTTAGCAATTAAAATAAATATTAATTAATTGAAAATCAAAATGTCAATCATGCCCTTCGTATGGTCAAACGAGTGTATGGTCAGGATTGCTTCTCTCATTTCTCTCACAAAAAACTCTTCTTTTTAGATCCCCTTACTATATATATATATATATATATATATATATATATATATATATATATATATGCAATGCACGTTAGTTGTATAGTTGTCTTTCTAAAAATATAGATATATAAATTTTTACTAAAGATTATAGATATAGTTTTATGTAGGGGGTTCACTATTCGGATATAGCCGGATTATCCGAATGATCTATTTGGATTAGATCGTTTGAATTGGATAATTTATTTTTTGGGGTCGGATCTTACAGAAATCAAACTAGTATTTTAGTGTTTGCATTGGTTTTGGTTACTATTTAGAACCGGATTGTCCAAATAAACCGAATAATAATAACAATATACAGTATTCAATATTCTTATGTAATACTATTGTTTATCATACCTATCATATGTTAAATATATGTTTCGTTATTTTTTATATATAAAACCCTACAAGTATTATATAATTGGTATTGTTAATATATATCATTAAATATAACTTAAAATCTTAAGTTTGATATAAAACGTTAACTTCACATAACCCTCAACGCAACATGACAATACGTTGATATCGCTTGTTACATTACCCTTCATGATTTTTCAAAATTTGAGATGTACTAGTCCTCTCTGCTGAGCGGATGTTTGGCTCAAATTATACTTTTTAGTTTCTGCATTATTTAAAAAAATTCACAAGTTGACCTTTTAAAAAGGCAATCATACACTATCTATCTCAGGAATTATATATACAACCACCACAAATATTTACAAATTGACTCTCACGAGGCATGTTGATAAGTTTATCATATAACGCTATGCCACTAGGTTTATAAGTACTATATCTGTTTGTACATATTCTTTTAGTAATACAATTTCGTTGCTTTCTCTAAAAAAATGGAGTTAAGACCCTTTAAATTTTGAAAAACATCTATATTATATATTTTATATATTAAAGGGCAGCTTAGGCTGATGTCAAGATGCTGATATGACGAATTCTTAAGCTGTTAATCATGCTGACGTGGCATTCTATAATGCAAGAAATTTCCTAGTAATTTTGAATTTCTTTTAATTATTTTGTGAGTTTCTAGACATGTAAATACTTTACAGTAAATTTCCTTTGCACTCTTTAATTTCATTGGCCTCTCCCAACAACCAATATCACACATCCCTCTTTCCTTATGCACCACCCAAAACTCACCATACTTCTTGGGTTCTCTGCATTTATCAACGCCCTTTTTATTGTTTCAATCAATTTTCTAGCGTTAATTCAACTACTAATATATTTTGATTGTGTTTCTCTTATTTCGTAAGCTTCATTGTGCTCAAATCCGTCTTCTTTCTCCACCATCTTCTACACCATATGATTTTGAGAAATTGGGTTTTCTCTCACATTCAAAAGGTAAGAAACAAATAATTTTGAATGTGGATTCTTTCTCCACCATCTTCTACACCATATGATTCTTAGAAATTGGGTTTTCTTCCATATTCAAAAGGTAAGACACAATTAATTTTCCTCTAATGCTAGCTTGGGTTTCTTCTCACTTTTTTTGTTTGCTAAGTTGATGTACATAAACCGAAGTATCATCATGCTTATTTATTTTGCATTAGAAGCTTAAATTATGGTTTTGATTTGCAGATTATCCTCTTGAAAGTTCTTTTTCTTGATCATGTAATAACGTATTCTACTCCTTTTCTTTTGATTTTAGTTTAAAGTGTATTTATTTTTGTTTATATGGTATGAAAAATATTGCAAAGGTTTTGATGTGATTTCAAGGTACTGGGTACACCTGCAATTGTGAGTGATCACTAACTAAAAGAGAGAACATGCTTGATGTCCATGACATTTGGCTCTCATGTGTTCATCACAAAATTTTGCAAAAAATATGAATATTAATCATCGGGAGGATAACATGCATAAATCACAAGTAATATTGTTAATTTCATCTAAGATCTTAGATACTTCATTACTTTTCATTCTTGTAACATGATAGCTAAAACACACTCCAAATTCACAAGGCTTTTTTTTTTTTTACATATCGGAAGCGTTAATTTAATATTTACAACTTAGATTGCATAATTATATATACCAAAAGTGCAATCTACAACATACGACCCAAACATCTAGTTTATCACAACCTTTTACAAACATTATGCCTTAAGCGTTATGTAAAGTTAAATCCTTTTAATAGGCTATTAACACAATAGTTCAAAACAGAGTAAGCATCGTCAAACATTCCACAAACCAACTTCTTGCCCACCCACAATCAAAAGATAACCTGCAAGAAGTAATAAGGGGATTAGCACAAAGCTAAGTGATTTGATCAATAACTATCAACCTAACTCAGATTAACAATTGTTTACATCAAAGCATCTTAAACAACTAGCGTCAAAGAGGATCGGTGGTCCTTAAGGTACCCTACTGCCGCGGTGGCCCCCAAGCAACACTTACAACCACTTAAGGCCAATTCAGTGATCTAACCAATAGTTGGGATACTATTACCACTTAAAACATCATTTCGATAAACAACACATGTACAAAGCACTAATGTTGTCCAAGTAATAGTATCCCAACCCAATCGCAATTGACCTCTGAAAGAAATCACATAATTCATAATCATCATGACAATATGCAAATATAAACTGTAAAACCACATTACCCGTTGTAACCAGATTGTTACAACTAACTTAGATTGAAAGTCAATGATCCACTCACCCTTGTTGATCACAATCTCCACTCAAAGATCTTATTTTATTGAGTCTTCGGTTTATCTGAGAACACAATCAAAACCCGAGTTAGATTCTCAAAATATGATTCGTTACATTCTACACAAGTATATAAATCAAATAAGTGCACATAATATAAATCTAATACTCTTTAAATATCACAAGTGTTCGTGTCACAAGTTATCAAAATCGTTATTTTAAAACAGGCAAACGCGATCCTAGAAGGGGTGAGCTGGATCGCGTTCAACAGTTCAAAACCATTCTGTCACCAATAAACACTGAGGAACGCGATCCGGGAAAATGGTCTGGATGCGTTCTCATGAACAAAACCTTCTGTAACCAAAATACACTTGGCAACGCGATCCGGGACAAGGGGTGGGATCGCGTTCCCAAAAGCAAATCCGATTGAACTCAAATTACCACCGACTAACGCGATCCTGACGAAGAGTCTGGGATCACGTTGCAAAGAATAATTCAGACTGAGACCCAAATGCACATAGTAACGCGATCCTGGTGATGATGATGGATCGCGTTACCAAGTTTTAGAACAGAGTATCAGACCTGCAACAACACTTGCACGAACCCAAAATCCCAATTTCACAAAATACATTTGCAAAACACGATTTTATATAACAATTAACCTCAAATATCAACTATGGACATAATATGACAACAAACAATTATCATCAAGCTTCAATTTCTTACTTGCATTATCTACCTAAAACAAAATTGGGTTCATGAACACTTAACACCCAATTTCAAGAACAAGCAATTTGATGGTGATGATTCAAGTATTATCAGTAACAAACACTTATTCAAGCATAACCTTATATTCATGCATCAATTATTCACCTACTTTCAATCAATTAAGTAAATAGAGATAATGCAAATAACTTACAACAAAATGTAGAAGATGGATGAACTGGATGAAGAAGATGAAGATGAATTCAGATGTTAACCCTAAAATCACAACCTTGAAGATGATAGAATCTGATTTTGTTAAATTCTTTAAGAGTGTATGTGTGTGTTCTTGAGAGTGAAAGAAAAGTCTGAGAAAACAAGAAAATGTTAGGTCGACATTTCCTTTAAGTTCAAGTATAATGCAGTGTAACAACTCGCAAATTTAAACGCGATTAATTATATTAATCACTTGCATTATTAGGCTAATTCCCTACTTGAGTGAATTCACAACACATTTTAGAGGTAAGTCTAGCATAGCCCAACTAGTTAGTATGCGCAGTATTACGTATTCGTAATTAGTTGTAATTACGTACAGAACAATTTGAAAACAAACGCGACAAAAACGTACGACTGTTGGTGAACAAAATTATTTAATAAAACGAAATTATTAAATAACGTAGTAACTAATAAATATTTTGTCAAAAATATTTACCAATTTATTTTATAACGCAAAACGTCAAAACGTATAATTAAAATCAAACAAAGTTTGAAATTTTATAAAATTTATAAATTTGGTTCCATAAAAAGAGCCTAATTAAATATAATGAAATATGTAATTTAAAAATACATTAGTTGAAATACTGTAATATTTAACGATCGGATAAACAAACACGAAACGCAAACACGGAGGCAGAAGTGGAACAAAACCACCTCCACCTCCCTATTTTCTCTCCATTTCTTTTCACTTTCTTTCTTTTCTCTTTCTCTTTTCTCTCTATTATCACCACCACCTACCAAAACCACCACACAAATCACCACAAAACTACCATCAAACGACGCCGAATCAACAAACAAAATAGAGGAAAACGACCACGAGACTACGATCTATCTTTCTACCTTTTCGGATTTCAAATCCGACACTCGTAAGTTTCCGACAAATCCCGCAAATCTTTAGATTTCCAAGTTATAATTGCTACTTAGTGTTTAACATACTTAGAATAACATGTTTTAGTGTTTTATACAACCGAAAACGTTCCAAATCAACCAAAAATCCGACTTTTTCTCGCTGTTCGTCGAACAGGCGACTACGTCGCATTGGGACCGAAAACAGTACTGCGACGTAGGCCTTTACGTCGCATTACCCTTCCTTACGTCGCACATAGCGACGCAGACCACTACGTCGCATTAAATTGCGAGCGTCGCCTATGCGACGCAACCCATGACGTCGCAAAACCTGAATGCGACGTAGACCCGTACGTCGCACCCTACGTCGCATAACAACCCAGCGTCGCACCTTACGTCGCTAAAAACAGGAAGTTTAAAAACTTATTTTCACTAAGTGTCGAACTAACCGGAAACGCATATCTTTATACAAATTCGATTCACGAGCCTTACAAACAATTCAAACATACTTGTTTTATCGAAATGTTGATTTCAAACTTTCACCAACGAGTCGTATACGTTTTCACAAACAACGAAATACAAACATAAACATTAAACGAACGATTTGGACGTGACTTGGTTGTACAAACACTAGCATGGATGATTAGTTTAGACATCCACATACTTATCAAATCTCATACGTTAGGGCGTTAGGAGATTTCAGACTGTACTTGGGCTTAGGTTTGCTAGCACTCGCACAACTACTTAAACTCAACAGGTGAGTTCACAGCCCCTACTTTTACTGATTTAACTGCTTTCGAACAGGGGTGGAAAACATAGTCAACTATTTTACTTATTGCCATAAACTGCTTTTACTTATATGATTGTTTATCATACTTGTTTACTCGAACTATTAGAGTACTTTGAACTATTAAACTGTTGAACAAACTGGTGTTTGCGAATTAACATTTACATATTGACACACTGAACTAATGGGATAAATTATCGACAAACTGTTTTAACTAGACCGGAGAACGACCGGTAAACTGTTTTGCAAACGACTGTAAACTATTTTGGTATCTTACCGGAGAACGACCGGTACATTTGGTAACTTGTCGGAGAACGACCGACACAAACATAACTTTTAAACTTGTTTGGTATACCGGAGAACGACCGGTACTTTTGTGTAAAACGCTGGAGAACGACCAGCCACGTATTTTAGTGCCAGAGAACGACTGGCCAAGGGACGGGAGAACGACCCGTGCGTCTTGGATGGGTGAACGACCCATGCGTTTGTTGGACGGGAGAACGACCCGTGCGTATTTGGCCGGAGAACAACCGGTACTGTTTATTTGTAAATCGCTGGGGAACGACCAGCACGTGTTTTAAACTTGAACTTTGGGCGAGCAACCCACTAAACTTGAACTTTGGGCGAACAACCCACAAAACTGGTATTGGGATAACATTCCACTAAACTTATTCTCGACTATTATGGCAATACTATTTGTGAACGTATTTGGATAACAACTGTGCTACGAACTTGATTCAACTTGTGAAAACTTAAAACCTGTGAATTCACTCAACCTAGTTGTTGACTTTTACTATGTTTTTCAGGGAATTAGCTGCGCATATAAGAATCGCCAACACACATGGAGAATTAGGCGACCCGTGAAGTATAGGATGCCAATTTTTGGAAAAACATATGGATTTCTCTAGTATAACTGAAACTGTTTTGTCATATTCTAGAAATCCACTTTTGTATACATATTACTTTTAACTTATACGATTTGATGAATCGTAACTTTGTAATTAATACTTTTGGCATCTTAATATATTATGTTCTGTTGTAATCATAAGCTCTGATACGTATGCATGCTTTATTATTGTGACACCCCAGTACTTAAACTAAATGCTTCCGCTAAACAAATTTGGGGGTGTTACAGATTGGTATCAGAGCCATTGGTTATAGCGAACTAGGAAACTTTAGGTGACTTAGAAACCTAGAGACCTAGACTATAGCCTTGGCTAGAACGCACATGCATACATACAATTGCATACATCTAAACTATCGCTACGATACTTCGATACGCGTGAACTGTTCACCACATCCGACTCGTTCATTGTACTCTGATCTCATATGAACCTGATCGTGATTAAACGGTTGATGAAAAGAAGTATGTATTTGGCATCATATAATGACGCCTGGCCAACGTGATTATATCATACTAAGTACATATGGGTGTTTCATAGTCGTAAGATACGTGATGGGGATTCGACGAATTTTGCTTGATACTCGAAAAACTTGAAATATGTGAAACTTTATTCCTTACATATTTTTCATTGGCATTGACTTCTGCATCTTTTCATCGCAGAACGTCAGCATGCCGCCTAAACAAAGAAAGACTCGAAACAGTCGACGAAATTCTCCACCTGTACCTCCAGAAACAACCGAACAAATCATCGAACGCCGCGTGGCTGAGGCTATTGCTCAGTACGAGGCTAGCAGAAATCGTGAAAACCCAACCAACAACAGTGGAGCTACCCCCGTCAACAGCGAAACTCCAACTAATACCCAGCAGGGGTGTTCCTACAAAACCTTTCAGTCTTGTAAACCCAGCACCTTCACCGGGACCGAAGGGGCCATTGGCATGGTCCACTGGATTGAAAAGATGGAATCAGTCATCGACATCAGCGACTGCGCCAACGACAAGATCGTGAAATACGCCACCTGCACTTTAGCCGACAAAGCGCTAACCTGGTGGAACGCTCAAGTCCAGATTATGGGACGCCCAGCTGCTCATTCCATGACCTGGGTAACTCTGAAGCAGATGATGATGGAGGAATTTTGCCCTCCCAACGAGATGCAGAAACTCGAAACCGAGTTTTGGAACATTCAGATGATCGGAGCTGACATTTCCGGTTACACAACTAGATTTTAGGAGCTTGCACGTCTGGTGCCTCATATGGTAACCCCCGAAAGCAAACGCATTGAGCGTTACAACAGGGGTTTGGCACCACAAATCCGAGGCATGGTTATGTCCTCCAAACCCGCCACTTTTAGGAGCGCAGTGGATCTGGCTCACAGCTTAACCGACGACGCGGTCGAGATTGGAACCCTGAAAGCTATCACAGGGAAAACTGAACTTACCCGTACTGATGCGGGCGACTCTGGAACCCACAAACGTAAATGGAACAATGATGGTAACGACCGTCAGGGTCAACAAAACAGAAACCCGGGAAACACCCGAGCCTTTGCCGCAATCACCAACTATGGACCCAAAACCTATCTTGGCAACAAACCAAAATGCGACAAGTGCGGGATGCATCATAATGGCAACTGTGCTTTCTGCCAAGATTGCAAAAACTGGGGTCATTTGGCCCAAAACTGTAAAACCAACCCTCCTCCTCGATCAAACGCCTGTTACGAGTGCGGTGAATCTGGACACTTTCGAAATCAATGTCCAAAACTGAACAACAACCAGGACAACACCGGGAACAACAATCAGAACAACAACCGCGCCGTTAACAAAGGCTACACCCCAAGCCGCGCATACATTCTTCGTGCACCGGAAACTGTTGCGGACTATGGCAAGCACGGTATGTCTTACCAACTATTGCTACGATTTAACGTTTCTTTCATTCGAATGTCAATTCAAACGTACCACTTGGTAAACGCTGACCACGAAACGAACTTGAACTATTTAAACTATACCGCGATTTATCGGAGAACATACGCCGTGGGCGATCCGACTTGATTTAAATCTCGGGACGAGATTTCTCTAACATGGGGAGAATGTAACAACTCGCAAATTTAAACGCGATTAATTATATTAATCACTTGCATTATTAGGCTAATTCCCTACTTGAGTGAATTCACAACACATTTTAGAGGTAAGTCTAGCATAGCCCAACTAGTTAGTACGCGCAGTATTACGTATTCGTAATTAGTTGTAATTACGTACATAACAATTTGAAAACAAACGCGACAAAAACGTACGACTGTTGGTGAACAAAATTATTTAATAAAACGAAATTATTAAATAACGTAGTAACTAATAAATATTTTGTCAAAAATATTTACCAATTTATTTTATAACGCAAAACGTCAAAACGTATAATTAAAATCAAACAAAGTTTGAAATTTTATAAAATTTATAAATTTGGTTCCATAAAAAGAGCCTAATTAAATATAATGAAATATGTAATTTAAAAATACATTAGTTGAAATACTGTAATATTTAACGATCGGATAAACAAACACGAAACGCAAACACGGAGGCAGAAGTGGAACAAAACCACCTCCACCTCCCTATTTTCTCTCCATTTCTTTTCACTTTCTTTCTTTTCTCTTTCTCTTTTCTCTCTATTATCACCACCACCTACCAAAACCACCACACAAATCACCACAAAACTACCATCAAACGACGCCGAATCAACAAACAAAATAGAGGAAAACGACCACGAGACTACGATCTATCTTTCTACCTTTTCGGATTTCAAATCCGACACTCGTAAGTTTCCGACAAATCCCGCAAATCTTTAGATTTCCAAGTTATAATTGCTACTTAGTGTTTAACATACTTAGAATAACATGTTTTAGTGTTTTATACAACCGAAAACGTTCCAAATCAACCAAAAATCCGACTTTTTCTCGCTGTTCGTCGAACAGGCGACTACGTCGCATTGGGACCGAAAACAGTACTGCGACGTAGGCCTTTACGTCGCATTACCCTTCCTTACATCGCACATAGCGACGCAGACCACTACGTCGCATTAAATTGCGAGCGTCGCCTATGCGACGCAACCCATGACGTCGCAAAACCTGAATGCGACGTAGACCCGTACGTCGCACCCTACGTCGCATAACAACCCAGCGTCGCACCTTACGTCGCTAAAAACAGGAAGTTTAAAAACTTATTTTCACTAAGTGTCGAACTAACCGGAAACGCATATCTTTATACAAATTCGATTCACGAGCCTTACAAACAATTCAAACATACTTGTTTTATCGAAATGTTGATTTCAAACTTTCACCAACGAGTCGTATACGTTTTCACAAACAACGAAATACAAACATAAACATTAAACGAACGATTTGGACGTGACTTGGTTGTACAAACACTAGCATGGATGATTAGTTTAGACATCCACATACTTATCAAATCTCATACGTTAGGGCGTTAGGAGATTTCAGACTGTACTTGGGCTTAGGTTTGCTAGCACTCGCACAACTACTTAAACTCAACAGGTGAGTTCACAGCCCCTACTTTTACTGATTTAACTGCTTTCGAACAGGGGTGGAAAACATAGTCAACTATTTTACTTATTGCCATAAACTGCTTTTACTTATATGATTGTTTATCATACTTGTTTACTCGAACTATTAGAGTACTTTGAACTATTAAACTGTTGAACAAACTGGTGTTTGCGAATTAACATTTACATATTGACACACTGAACTAATGGGATAAATTATCGACAAACTGTTTTAACTAGACCGGAGAACGACCGGTAAACTGTTTTGCAAACGACTGTAAACTATTTTGGTATCTTACCGGAGAACGACCGGTACATTTGGTAACTTGTCGGAGAACGACCGACACAAACATAACTTTTAAACTTGTTTGGTATACCGGAGAACGACCGGTACTTTTGTGTAAAACGCTGGAGAACGACCAGCCACATATTTTAGTGCCAGAGAACGACTGGCCAAGGGACGGGAGAACGACCCGTGCGTCTTGGATGGGAGAACGACCCATGCGTTTGTTGGACGGGAGAACGACCCGTGCGTATTTGGCCGGAGAACAACCGGTACTGTTTATTTGTAAATCGCTGGGGAACGACCAGCACGTGTTTTAAACTTGAACTTTGGGCGAGCAACCCACTAAACTTGAACTTTGGGCGAACAACCCACAAAACTGGTATTGGGATAACATTCCACTAAACTTATTCTCGACTATTATGGCAATACTATTTGTGAACGTATTTGGATAACAACTGTGCTACGAACTTGATTCAACTTGTGAAAACTTAAAACCTGTGAATTCACTCAACCTAGTTGTTGACTTTTACTATGTTTTTCAGGGAATTAGCTGCGCATATAAGAATCGCCAACACACATGGAGAATTAGGCGACCCGTGAAGTATAGGATGCCAATTTTTGGAAAAACATATGGATTTCTCTAGTATAACTGAAACTGTTTTGTCATATTCTAGAAATCCACTTTTGTATACATATTACTTTTAACTTATACGATTTGATGAATCGTAACTTTGTAATTAATACTTTTGGCATCTTAATATATTATGTTCTGTTGTAATCATAAGCTCTGATACGTATGCATGCTTTATTATTGTGACACCCCAGTACTTAAACTAAATGCTTCCGCTAAACAAATTTGGGGGTGTTACATGCAGTGTAATATTATACCCGTTCTAAATCTATTGTCTGGAACCTAGAAACCATTTGCGAGGAAATAAGTTTTATTATACCGTCAACTAAATTAATTTAAAACAAGTATCATTTTATCTATCACAATAAGTCATTTGACCATTTGACCTATTACTATCAATTATTCAAATAATTCTAATTATTTCTAAATACAATTTAAATAGCGAATAAAATAAGGAAATTACCGTAATTCTCCTAGACCCTTAAAGAGGATGTTACAAATCTTCCCTCCTTAAGGAGATTTCGTCCTCGAAATCTCACCACGCCCAAAAAGACTAGGATAACGCGTCCTCATGCTAGACTCGGTCTCCCACGTAAGGTTCGGCCCCAAACTATGATTCCACTTAACCAACACCATGGGTATGTCCTTCTTTCAAAGTTTAGTCACCTTACGATCTAAGATCTCTACAGGTTTTTCTACGAGTCTTTGACTTTGGTCGATACGTAGGTCTTGCAATGGAAGAACTTGAGATTGGTCCCCCACATTGCATTTTCTTAAGTAACACACGTTGAAAGTATCGTGAATACCTGCCAATTCTGGAGGAAGATCTAATGACACCGTTTGATCGTTGACTACTTGTCGAATTCTAAACGGCCCAATGAATCTAGGAGCTAGTTTACCACGCTTCCCAAACCGAATAACACCCTTCCAAGGTGAAACTTTCAAGTAAACCAATTCACCCTCTACAAACAAAACGGGTCGACGAAGCGGATCGGCATAATGTTTCTGTCTATCACGGGCAGCTTTTAACCTATCACGAGCTATGGCTACCTTATCTGCTGTAATTTGTACTATATAAGGACCCGCAAACTGTTTCTCACCCGCCTCTAACAAACAAGTGGGTGTTCTACACCTACGGCCATACAACATCTCATAGGGTGGCATGCCTATACTAGAATGAAAAGAATTATTATAGGCGAATTCAACCAAAGGTAAGTGAGAATCCCACGATCCACCAAAATCCAAAACACACGCCCACAACATGTCTTTGAGAGTTTGAATAGTCCGCCAAGACTGACCATCAGTCTGAGGATGAAAAGCAGTACTCAAATTAACTCTAGTACCCAATTCCATTTGCAGACTCTGCCAAAAACCCGATACAAACCGAGAATCCCTATCGAAAACAATGGACAACGGAATTGTCTAGAAACAACCTCATTAATGTACAACTGTGCCAACTTGCTCAATGATGCCGTCTCACATGTTGCAAGAAAGTGAGAACTCTTGGTTAATCGATCGACAATCACCCAAATCATATCGTTACCCTTAACTGTTCGAGGTAATTTGGTCACAAAATCCATGGTTATATGTTCCCATTTCCACTCGGGAATTCCAAGTTGTTTCAAAGCTCCATATGGTTTTTGATGTTCGGCTTTTACTTGCGAGCAAATGTGGCAAGATTCCACAATTCGAGCTACATCCAATTTCAAAGTAGGCCACCAATACAAAGGTTTCAAATCATTTGAAACACCCCGAAACGTGAACAATTTTTTTTTTTTATACATCTTTAATTTACTTAACTTGGTCCCAAAACACTGGCTATTACTTTTTGTGACAACCGTCACCAAACCGTTATCGTAGTTCAGGCCGTAAAAGTCATTTTTGTAAAAATACTGATTTCAATGATTTCATTACATCAAAGTCTTCGTTTTTGAAAAACGAATCCAACGCAAAAAGAATCAACGCAAACGGACGTGTAACGAAGAAGTTATGAAGCAAAACGTAAATGCGTTCATAAATTTAAAACTTAAGAGAACGTGCGGGGTATGATAAATAAAATATAATAATAAGTACTTTACAAATAATAATAATGCTAACAATTATAATACAATAATAATAATAATAATAATAATAATAATAATAATAATAATAATAATAATAATAATAATAATAATAATAATAATAATAATAATAATAATAATAGTCTATTTTCAAATAGCATTGGTTTCGTGTCCAAATGTTGAGTTTAAGTTAGTCAAAATGATTTTACAAGATGGTGCGTCATTTCTGAGTTTTCGGTTCCAGATTTTGGTTAAGTTGTCGATTTTTGAAACGTATCATAAACTAATAATTAGGCTTTGAAATTTTTACTGAAGTGTTTTCAAGTTGTTAAGTATTTTCTTTAAAAATATGATAATCATTTGAAACTTCTAAGTATTATAAATAAATTAAAACTTTTGTGAAGTCAGAAAGAGTCAACGGTTTAGAGCAGTTCACTTTGATGAATTTTTAAAAATAGTAAATCAATGTAAATGAATCTGGGAAAATTACTAAGTCTTCTAAACACATTAAAGTGTAGTTGGTAAAAAGTATAGAGTCAAATGATTTGAGTAAGTATTAATTGAAAATTCGTAAAGTGGAACTAAACTTCCGGTCAGAATCTGAGTTTTTCATTTATGATTAGTTCTTGTAATAATACACTAGTAGAATTGTGAGGAAACATATTAGAAGTGTTTGGGGTGTGGAATACAATGGAATGACCTAGTTATGCCTAGGTTATGACCCGTACACATTATGACATTGTAGATTGGCGAGCTGTTTAGTGGTTATACTTAAGGGACGATACTTACATCATTTCTTGAGGTGAGTTTTCGTGGCCCCATTTTCAGTTACATATTTTCAAATTGGGGGAAAAGTATGCTCACATGTTTTATCAATTGTTTTATGCTGTGAAATGTATTCATTTTCATTTTGGACATATGCTTGAAATGTGTGACACTATGTGACTTATATGCATTGGTTGTTGGATTCATTTTTATCAAAGGCCTTACTCATTCGAGGGTAAGTACCTAATGTGTACTGTTAGTATACATTGAAGGTCATGTTGTTTTTATCAAAGGCCTTACTCTTTCGAGGGTAAGTACCTAATGTATGCTTAGGTGTACATTGAAGGTCATTTATGGGTAGCTACCGCATACGCAGGATTTGGTTGGGTCATACTCCTTCGTGGGGTGATGACGGTTTGTGGGTTGCTTGGTTGTATTATTTCACTTGTGTGCCATTTCTATATGCATTGTCCTAACTTACTCTTATCACAGCAAAATGTTTTAATTGTGGTGTTTGGTTTCAAACCTACGAAACTCACCAACATTCGTGTTGACGTTTTTGAGCATATCTTTTCAGGTTATACTAGTGGACATAAAGCAGTGGACAAGAGAACTTAGTGGACCTTTAGGGTTGCATTAAGAGTTATTCAAGACTTGTGTTACATCGTTAAGATTGTTTGTGAAGGCTTGTTTTGCCTTAACATTGTAGTGTATGTTTGTTGTAAGCTTTGAATTCATTGTTGAAATGTATGCACGACTTGAACCATTATTCATGTTATTGGCATCATGACACATTGGATATTGTATTTCATATAGAATTCTTTATAATGATGTGTTATGATCCTACCACCGTTATACCCCGTTGTTTCCGCTTTAGACGGGGTGTGACACTTTTCATTTGAAGTTAAACAACAAAATACAATTTTCCTGAAAACTGGCTGAGTACGATCGTACTCAAGGGAGTACGATCGTATTCCCCATCATTTCAGTGGACAGAACTAAATTTCAGGAGTACGACTCAGGAGTACGCCGTACTCACGGGAGTACGATCGTATTCATGGGAGTACGATCGTATTCCCACCTTTTACAGCAGAAACCTGAACCTGCATTTTTATGACCAAAAATCGAAATTCAACGACACATAACTTTTAAACCACAATACCTGGGATCGTAAAATTTTGCAGGCATGTTTAAAATGGTCAAATGAACATAACTCAACTTTCACTTTTTCAAAATTCTCGTTTTAACCCATTTTGACACGTAAACTAATTTTTGACCATTTTTGACCAAAAATATCAACATGTCAAATTCTAAACCAATGCAAATCTGACCTTCAACTTTTGACCATCCATTTAACTATCACATTAGAACTTGTGAGAACCAAAACCATTGACTTTCGACACCCTTGACCCATTTTGACACCTAAGCACATAATGACCCATTTGGGCACCAACTTGACCCATTTCGATCTTTGACTAACCAATAGCATTCATTCTTACTCAGTTGACTTTACAAAGTCAAACAAAACACTTTTCATTCACATTCACTTAAACATTAACATTTCCAAGTCTCACTACATTAACTTAAACCAAAACATTATGCCCAACACAAGTGAGACTTACTAACTTTTACACATTAACTAAAATCATAAACTTTTCAAACGGGGGTGTTATTGTATCGTGAGCATGATCAAAAGGGATAAAACTCATTACCAACCAAGCAATGAGCTCCACCACTAGCTATCCATGGGCTTCTTTCCTGACTCGTCTTTTACCTTGCTAGAACTTCCTGTAACATGTTAAACACAACGAATAAGCATAAATGCTTAGTAAGTAAATGGATTCTAACAATTAAAATCTGCAACAAGTTAAGGATCCATAACATCTCACATGCCAATTTATACAAATTGACATTTAACTAAGCTAATGACATAGTCATTACTTAGATACCACCAAGCGAATGATAATTCACTCCTTGGCTCCACATGTCCATATACTTACCTTTTTACTTGCACAACAAATACTTGAACTCTTGCACACTTGATCACCTATTCACATAATCACATAGTCACTTATCATTTACATATTTAACTAACTCTTTCTTACTTCTTACATGTGAATTAGATGTTAAATCCCATAACACCTAATAATCTAACATAAGTTCCATACACCTATGTAATTAATTACATGTACTTGGGTAATTGATACTAGTTCTTACCATTAACACTTCCATACTTCATAAACATCACTAATTAGTGATCATAACTATTCATCATAATTCAATTACCCATTAAGCACATGATTATAGGGTTATCAACATAACTAACACAATTAAATCATTCTTCCTAACTTATAAACATGTATGGAACTTAGTTTCATTCAATTATCCAATTACCCATCGATTTCACTAACTTAGGGTTTTAAGTTCTTAAACCCTAACATCAATTTAAACAAGTAGGGAGTTGATTCTTACCTTACAAGACTGAATTGAAGATTTAGAACTTCAATTAATCAAACCCTAACCCAAAACTTGATCTTGTTCTTCTTCTTTTTCCCTCATAAATCGTCACACACATACATACATACGTACTGCACTTTTTAATTTCTGAATATGGAAGGTAATAGAAGATTACAGGGATTTTATCTACAATATTTTCACATAAACCCCTCATCTTTACTAATATGACAGTTTCTACCCTCTAACTCAATTTCTTTACATATCTAGTCTACTAACTATGTCTAACACATAACAATTATTTCACATAATATATCATTATATACATATAATTAAATAACTAGATGCATATAATATAATATAAACTTACAAAAATTTGGGGCGTTACAACTCTCCCTCACTTATTCAGGATTGTGTCCTCACAATCCATTCTTGGTACAAAGCCGGATAATACTTAACAATTTCATGCTCCGGCTCCCAAGTAAACTCTGACCCTTTTCTGTGTTTCCATTGAACTTTGAACAGTCTAATTTCTTTATTTCACAATCTCTTAACTTTCTCTTCTAGAATCATTATCGGTTGTTCTACATAGTTCAATTGGTCATTGATCTCTATCTCTTCTAAAGGTACATATGACGCCTCATCCACCAAACACTTTCTTAAGTATGACACGTGGAAAGTGCTGTGGATTCCTGCTAACTCTTCCGGTAGCTCAAGTCTATAAGCTACTTTTTCTACTCTTTCTAGAATCTTGAATGGACCGATAAATCGAGGACTTAACTTCCCTCGTTTTCTGAAACGTATGATGCCTTTCCATGGAGATACTTTTAACATCACTCTATCTCCAACTTGAAATTCAATTGGGCGTCTTCTAACATCGGCATAAGACTTTTGACGGTCCTGTGCCATTTTCAACCGTTCTCTGACTTGGTCAATCTTTTCAGCTGTTTTCTGCACAATATCAGTACTACCCAATTCCCTCTGACCAATCTCGCCCCAACAAATTGGAGTCCTGCATTTTCTTCCATATAACATTTCATAGGGTGGCATACCTATACTCGCGTGGTAACTATTATTATATGAAAATTCTGCCAAAGGTAAATGTTCATCCCAGTTACCACCGAAATCAATAGCACAAGCTCTTAACATGTCTTCTAATGTCTGAATAGTTCTTTCACTCTGACCATCAGTCTGCGGATGAAAAGTTGTGCTTAAATTAACACGAGTACCCAAATCTTCTTGAAACTTGTTCCAAAACCTAGAAGTAAATCTGCTATCTCGGTCAGAAACAATAGAAAGAGGTACTCCATGACGTGCCACCACTTCCTGAACGTACAAATCTGCAAGTGCTTCTGAAGTATACGTGTGACACCCATCAATTTAGGACTAGAATTTAGTGCCTAATCAAGTTTTAATACATGTAATTAGTTCCGTGTTAGGCTAATTAATGTATCAATTATTATATATATTGTTGAATATATATCTACACAATTATGCGGTTTGTTTAAATTGTACGAGTTTCAAATCGAATGAATTTCGATACAATAAATACGGACGTTGGTGAACAATTTAATTAAATAATATAATATTATTTAATAACACAATTATATCCAAAATATTATTTTTATAATATTTCGTATCGTACAATCAAGGGCAACGCGGTTAAACTATTAAACGCGCAAACAAACACAACAAGTTAACGTTATATTTCATAATGCAATTATTAAGTATTTAGTAAAATACTTTGACAAAAATATTGGATAATAATTCGTATTTTAAAACTTATAATTAAACGTATAAAATAATTGTTTAACGATTAAACGGTCGAGAAAACGAACACCGCACGGAGCGCAAACACGGAGACGAAAAATTGGAGCCAACCACACATGGGTGGGGCCCATGTGGGCCGGCCCCCATACCTCAAAAATGGGGATCTTTTCCCATTTTCTCATAATCATCATCATCCCCATCTCCTTTCTTCTTCCTTTTCCTCCAAAAACCACCATCACCTTCATCACTCAAAATTGACAAATAACACCTCCAAACGACATCAAATCTTCAAGGTTTTTAGAGATTAACGACCATCACGCAACGATCTACACTTCCATCTTTTCAGATTTTCGTTTCGACACCGCGTAAGTTTCCGACAAAAACCCGAAACTCTCCGTTTTCGATTATTTTTACATGTTTATGGTTTATAATTGTCCAAAATGTCCATATAAGGGTTGGGTAAAAGTTTTGGAACCAGTGGTCGCCGAAAAACACGTTTTCGGCTCAAAATCCGGCGAACAGTTGGAAGTGTCGCTAGTGTGCCAAAAACAGTAGTAGCGACACTAGCAAAGTGTCGCTATGCCTAAGTGTCGCCCCTATAGCGACACTACTTAAGTGTCGCTAAATTACTTAACCAGAATTAACTTAGCGACATTCCCTTAGTGACGCCGAAATTCATAAGTGTCGCCATAGCGACACTACTCAAGTGTCGCCCAACTATCAAAAATCAGAAATATAGCGGCACTTACTAAGTGTCGCCTAAGCCCGTAGCGACACTATCTTAGTGTCGCCAAAACCAGAATATTTGCAACTTTTTACTAAGTGTCGAGATCAAAATTTTATCACTTGATTTCACCCAATTTCAAGTCCAGATGCGTTTTTCCTTAAAGCAATATAGTAGAAATAAAAATTTTCCAAGCTGACCTGGCAGCTCGACCCCAGCCAGGGGCTCTGCCCCTTGGACCCCGCCAGGGGCTGCCGCCCCTTGGACCCCGCTACCAGGGGCGTTGCCCCCGGACCCCCGTACTTAGATTCCGTAAGCACATTTCTCACAAAGTGTCAAACTTGTACAACTTCAAAACGCTTACACGATACAACTTTTCAAACGTAATGAAATTGCCTTTCAAGTGTAACGCTTCGAAATCAATGTGATAACATCAAGACTATTGTTACAATTAATCACCAACGGGCCGTACGCGTTTTCAAAAAATACTTCAAAGATCAAACAAGTCGTTCTAACTTGTATCAATTTACTCAAACAAGTCGAAGTAACTTGTAACAATACAATCAACCAAATCGGGGTAATTTGGACATCAACTTAAACAAACAATTTAAATGGTAGTCTTTCGAGATACCGGTACAATTAATAACAATTCAAGTGTCGTGGACACATTCAGGTTTCAAGTCTTTGGACATCAATTCACCGCTAATTACTTGAAGTTTATTAAATTAAACACTCCAAGACTCAGGTGAGTTTCATAGCCCCATTTTCACTATTTTACAACTAGGGGTGAGATATTACTGCTCTGTTTTGTTTTACAAGTAGAACGCAAGTGCCAACTTTCAAATACTACATGAGTTTCAAGCTAATCAATTTAAAGTCCTCTATAGCATAGTCTGTTAATATTTTAGCGTGAATGTTAGTATATGATATCATATGGGATTGACAATCCTCATCCGGGTTAGCACGCACTAACCAGTCAAACGGATGTATTAGCATTTGGGAAGACGAGTGTGGATTAGACACTCGTAGGAGGCACTTCAAGTTAGGTTTCTTTAATTGGGCCTGACAAATCAAGTTAAGCTCAGACTATGTGCTCATGGATTGTATAACTTTTATTTTGCTTAATTGCATTTTAAATTCAATATAAATCTTGCGGTTCTGACAACTATACATTGACATACAAACCTATGAGCTCACCAGCGTTTTCGCTGACCCATTTTAGTATTTATCACAGGTACCCAGCAGTAGGTTGGCTGCACAAGCAGGGATTATTAGCTCGAGTCAGCATACATACAACTAGAGATTTGATAGATTATTATATTTTGTAAAAGTAATTATGCTATGTAATCTCTAAACTTCAGGAATCGAGCTAATGTAACATTATTTTGATGTAAACGTTTACTTTATTAATACAAGTTTAAAACGACGCATATAGTGGTCGTTCATTATTATCTTATGTGCTTTGTATATTGATTAGTGACACCCAAATCGAGCGTCCGCAAATCAATCAAATTTGGGGGTGTCACAATACGTCTCTTTAATTGGCAGAAATATAGCATTTTTCGTCAATCTATCTACAATCACCCAAATTGTATCATGCTGGCGTCGGGTCTTTGGCAATTTGGTGATTAGATCCATAGTAACATGCTCCCACTTCCAGACAGGAATATCTAACGGTTGCATCATTCCCATGGGCTTTTGATGTTCTGCTTTCACCTGTAAACAAGTTAAACATTGTTCGACATATTTAACAATCTCTCTTTTCATACCTGGCCACCAATAATCTGCTTTTAAATCATAATACATCTTAGTGGCGTCAGGATGAATGGAATATCTGAATCGATGTGCCTCATCTAGCAGCAATTTCTTTAACTCTATTGACTTTGGAATCCAGATTCTGCCATATCGAGTCTTTAATCCTCGGGAATCTTCAACAATATTCTGAATTTGGCCTTTAATACGTTCTATTTTCCAATCACCTTTCTGCCAAGCTTTCTGTTACACTTCTTTAATCTGATCTAACAAGCTTGGAGAAAATGTAATTCGAAGAGATCTAACAATCAAGGCATGATGCATTGCCTTTCTACTGAGAGCATCCGCAACTACATTTGCTTTTCCAGGATGATAAAGGATTTCACAATCATAATCCTTCACCAAATCTAACCAACGTCTCTGTCTCATGTTAAGATCTCTCTGATCAAAGAAATACTTAAGGCTTTTATGATCAGTATAAATGGTACACTTTACCCCATACAAATAATGTCTCCATATTTTAAGGGCAAAGACAACTGCAACCAATTCTAAATCATGCGCCGGGTACCCTTTTTCATGTTCTTTCAACTGTCTCGAGGCATAGGCTATCACTCTTCCACGTTGCATCAATACACAACCTAATCCATTATAAGAGGCATCACAATATACAACCATATCTTCAGTACCATCGGGAAGTACAAAGATAGGTGTCTGACTTAACTTTAATTTAAGGGTTCTGAAGGCCTGTTCATGCTCATCTTTCCATTCATACTGAATATTCTTACGAGTAAGCTTTGTGAGTGGAGTAGCAATTTTAGAGAAATCCTGGATAAACCGTCTATAATACCCGGCTAAACCCAGAAAACTCCTTACCTCAGTCGGATTGGTTGGGGGTTCCCATTTCATTACCGCCTCGACTTTGGTAGGATCAACCTTAATTCCCTGACTGTTCACAACATGACCTAGAAAATGAACTTCACGAAGCCAAAATTCACATTTCGAGAACTTGGCATAAAGCTTTTCAATACGAAACATCTGTAAAACTTGCCTCAAATGGAGTTCATGTTCACCAGCAGACTTAGAATAAACAAGAATATCGTCGATAAACACAATTACAGATCTATCGAGCATTGGACGACATACCCGATTCATAAGATCCATAAAAGCGGCTGGTGCATTAGTCAGACCAAATGGCATCACCACAAACTCATAATGACCGTATCTAGTTCTAAAAGCTGTTTTAGATACATCTTCTTCTCGAACCTTGAGTTGGTGATAACCAGAACGTAAGTCAATCTTAGAAAAATAGCTGGCACCTTGCAACTGGTCAAACAAATCATCAATCCTAGGTAAGGGATACCTATTCTTGATGGTGACCTTATTCAATTCCCGATAATCTATACACATACGCATTGTACCATCCTTTTTCTTAACAAATAATATTGGAGCACCCCAAGGTGAACTACTTGGACGAATAAACCCCTTATCTAACAATTCTTGTAACTGTTTCATCAATTCTTGCATTTCAGAAGGGGCAAGTCTATACGGAGTCTTAGCAACAGGAGTAGCTCCAGGAATAAGGTCTATACAAAATTCGACTTGCCTATCGGGTGGAATACCCGGTAGCTCGTCAGGAAAAACATCGGAAAACTCCTTTACAACAGGAATCTCCACGAGTTTTGGAACACTTTTCTGAAGATCAATCACGTGGGCCAAAAAGGTTTGACAACCACGTGACAAATGACGTTTGGCACGAGCAAAGGTACATATGGATAAGGAAGGCTTTTTCTTTTCCCCATAAATATCAATCACTCCCCCACTTGGAGTATTGATACAGATAATCTTTTTCTCACACTGAATGATAGCATTATGTCTACCTAGCCAATCCATACCCACTACTACATCAAACTCACCCATTGGCATTGGAATGAGTTTAATAATAAAAGATTCATTACTAATCTATAGTTGACACCTACGGAACACATTAGCAACATAAACTATTCTATCATCTGCAACCTCAACGTCCAGTGGAATGTCTAACTCACTAAGGGGAATAGAGAATTTCTGACTAAACTTTTCTGACACAAAGGATCGCGAAGCTCCCGAATCAAATAATACGTGTGCAGGCATTAAATTTATAAGAAAGGTACCTGTCAGGACATCGGGGGCTCGCTGAGCTTCCTCAGCAGTGATTTAGAAGGAACGGCCTTTAGACTTTGGAATTTCTGTAGTTTTCTTTTCTGAAGTCCTTCGAGGTGCTGAAGGAGTAGGCCGGTTCCCAAGTTTCGGATATTCTGATTTTATGTGCCCCGGTTCATAACAATTATAACATACACAAATTGGGTTTGGACAATCTCGGCCAAAATGACCTTCTTGCCCACATTGATAACATGCGTTAGTGCCAAACTTGCATTCTCCAAAGTGTTTTCGATGGCACTTTTTACATTCAGGTGGCACCGGTCTATCATCCTTCTTTGTACTCCCACTTGGTTTAAACTTCTTTGATGGACCGGAGCTTTGATCACTTTTTCTTTTGGCAGCTGCCACTTGTTCATCTTTCTTTAACTCCAATTCCTGAAATCGCGCTTCATCTATCATCTCTTCAAGTGTCTGACATCTCTTTGGAAGTACATACTTTCTGATTTCCTTTTTCAGGACCTTATGAAAATGATTCATAAGCATCCTTGGGTTATCCATATATTCTGGACAAAAACGAGCTCTATCCAGAAAATTTCCTACCAATTCATTCACCGATTCATTTGATTACTCCATAGCAAGAAACTCTTGACGAATTCTATTCAAATCTGCATCTTGAGAATACGTGCTTTCAAACATCACCTTAAACTCTTCCCACGTCAACTTGCTAATAGCATCATCACCCTTGGTTCTACACTGTACATTCCACCACCACTTAGCACGATTCTTTAAAAGATTAGCTGCATACCTTACTTTAAACTTGTTGGGACAATCCACAGTAGCGAATGCCCCTTCTACTTCTGAAATCCAACGATAACATTTAATTGGATCCAGATCACCTTCATAATCGGGTGGGTTGCAGGCTGAAAAGTCTCTATAACTAATCTTTTTCTGTTCTTCTTGAATATTAGCTTGTGGGATTTCCCCTGGTCTAGGTATAACTACTTCTCCTCTCCCTTTCTGCATTTCTTCACTCACAATCTGTCTTACAGTGTTTGTAATCGTTGTCACTAAGAAAGGAAGAGATGCTTCCCGAGCTTGACTAATCTCTTTAGACACAAGGGATTTTATACCTTTCCAAGACAATTCGGTGTCAGGAATAGGAGACCTTGGTCTTTCACTACTGCCTCCTGCCTCATCATCTTGAGCTCTATTACCCGGGTTAAATCCAAGAGTAAGGTCTATTTCTCGCTCATCCATCTTTACTGAAAGTAGACACGTTATGATTAACTCAAATTACTTTAACAATTATAAGTCTACTTTATCTGTACTTCTAACACATAACACTAACAATAGCAAATGACTTATCCTCTAATGTTTCGTGATTTCCATGGATACCCATATAATAATATGATAATCATTGCGTTGGCCAGGCGCACTAATTACCGTATTAAAATATAACATATCCAAAGTCTACACGACACACTTTGATTCAAAATCATTAGCAAGACATAATCTGATACACATAACAGTTCTAAATCATGCTCAATACAATAATTAAATGGTCTAAGATCAAGTACCCACTAATGGTGAATACCCGAATCCCTTAAACCGTGCTCTGATACCAACTTGAAACACCCCGAAACGTGAACAAATTTTTTTTTTTTTTTATACATCTTTAATTTACTTAACTTGGTCCCAAAACACTGGCTATTACTTTTCATTTGAAGTTAAACAACAAAATACAATTTTCCTGAAAACTGGCTGAGTACGATCGTACTCAAGGGAGTACGATCGTATTCCCCATCATTTCAGTGGACATAACTAAATTTAAGGAGTACGACTCAGGAGTACGCCGTACTCATGGGAGTACGATCGTATTCATGGGAGTACGATCGTATTCCCACCTTTTACAGCAGAAACCTGAACCTGCATTTTTATGACCAAAAATCGAAATTCAACGACACATAACTTTTAAACCACAATACCTGGGATCGTAAAATTTTGCAGGCATGTTTAAAATGGTCAAATGAACATAACTCAACTTTCACTTTTTCAAAATTCTCGTTTTAACCCATTTTGACACGTAAACTAATTTTCGACCATTTTTGACCAAAAATATCAACATGTCAAATTCTAAACCAATGCAAATCTGACCTTCAACTTTTGACCATCCATTTAACTATCACATTAGAACTTGTGAGAACCAAAACCATTGACTTTCGACACCCTTGACCCATTTTGACACCTAAGCACATAATGACCCATTTGGGCACCAACTTGACCCATTTCGATCTTTGACTAACCAATAGCATTCATTCTTACTCAGTTGACTTTACAAAGTCAAACAAAACACTTTTCATTCACATTCACTTAAACATTAACATTTCCAAGTCTCACTACATTAACTTAAACAAAAACATTATGCCCAACACAAGTGAGACTTACTAACTTTTACACATTAACTAAAATCATAAACTTTTCAAACGGGGGTGTTATTGTATCGTGACCATGATCAAAAGGGATAAAACTCATTACCAACCAAGCAATGAGCTCCACCACTAGCTATCCATGGGCTTCTTTCCTGACTCGTCTTTTACCTTGCTAGAACTTCCTGTAACATGTTAAACATAACGAATAAGCATAAATGCTTAGTAAGTAAATGGATTCTAACAATTAAAATCTGCAACAAGTTAAGGATCCATAACATCTCACATGCCAATTTATACAAATTGACATTTAACTAAGCTAATGACATAGTCATTACTTAGATACCACCAAGCGAATGATAATTCACTCCTTGGCTCCACATGTCCATATACTTACCTTTTTACTTGCACAACAAATACTTGAACTCTTGCACACTTGATCACCTATTCACATAATCACATAGTCACTTATCATTTACATATTTAACTAACTCTTTCTTACTTCTTACATGTGAATTAGATGTTAAATCTCATAACACCTAATAATCTAACATAAGTTCCATACACCTATGTAATTAATTACATGTACTTGGGTAATTGATACTAGTTCTTACCATTAACACTTCCATACTTCATAAACATCACTAATTAGTGATCATAACTATTCATCATAATTCAATTACCCATTAAGCACATGATTATAGGGTTATCAACATAACTAACACAATTAAATCATTCTTCCTAACTTATAAACATGTATGGAACTTAGTTTCATTCAATTATCCAATTACCCATCGATTTCACTAACTTAGGGTTTTAAGTTCTTAAACCCTAACATCAATTTAAACAAGTAGGGAGTTGATTCTTACCTTAGAAGACTGAATTGAAGATTAAGAACTTCAATTAATCAAACCCTAACCCAAAACTTGATCTTGTTCTTCTTCTTTTTCCCTCCCAAATCGTCACACACATACATACATACGTACTGCACTTTTTAATTTATGAATATGGAAGGTAATAGAAGATTACAGGGATTTTATCTACAATATTTTCACATAAACCCCTCATCTTTACTAATATGACAGTTTCTACCCTCTAACTCAATTTCTTTACATATCTAGTCTACTAACTATGTCTAACACATAACAATTATTTCACATAATATATCATTATATACATATAATTAAATAACTAGATGCATATAATATAATGTAAACTTACAAAAATTTGGGGCGTTACATCATTATACATCTTTGTACTCCCGGGATGAACCAATAATCTAGATTTATGAGCCTCTAACAAAATCACATCCCGAAGACCACCAAGCAAAGGAACCCAAACACGTGACTGGAAGGTCTTTAATCCACGAGAATCGTCAATTAACAAGTCTTTTCTTTTTAACATGATCTTGGATTTCAAGTTATCATCCATGAATGCCTCCATTTGTGCTGATTTTAACTGATCGATCAAATCTGATGAAACCTCTAATCGCATGAAACACACTTTTCTGATTTTCCTTTCCGACTTAACGCATCCGCCACCACATTGGCCTTACCCGGGTGGTAACGAATTTCACAGTCGTAATCCTTAATCAATTCCAACCATCGCCTTTGTCGCATATTGAGCTCATTCTGAGAGAACATATATTGAAGACTTTTGTGATCCGTACAAATAACACATTTCGTGCCATAAAGATAATGTCTCCAAATTTTCAAGGCGAACACCACAGCCGCGAGTTCTAAGTCATGGGTAGGATAATTTATCTCATGAGGTTTCAACTGATACGAAGCATAGGCAATAACACGGTCTCGTTACATCAAAACACAACTCAAACCCGCAGAAGAAGCATCGCAATAAACAATGAAATCCTCTGACCCGTCAGGTAATGCTAAAACCGGAGCCTGACACAACAACTGTTTCAAAATCTGGAAAGCTGACTCTTGTTGCTCAGTCCACAGAAATTTCACATCCTTTCGGGTTAACCTAGTCAAAGGACCCGCGATCTTAGAGAAATCCTTAATGAATTTACGATAGTATCCCGCTAATCCCAGAAAACTCCTGATCTTTGATAAGTGCGTAAAAGTACTATATTTGCATAGTATTTTATCCCGATTCCTATGTGTTTTTATTGCAAATTATTTAGTTTAGATATTAATTTCGTTCATAATTGCAAATAGCAGTGGAAATGAAGGATTTTGAGAAAAGAGACAGAAAGTGGCCAATAAACGAGTCAAATGATGCAATTTTAGAAGTTGGAATAAAAGTTGGAATAAGAATGGTGAGAATGCAGGAAAAAAAAGTGAAAATCTGGAAAAATCATTCCATACGCCGGATGGATTATTCCATCCGCCGTATGGATCAGTGATCAAGGCCCAGGAGTACGCGAGACTGGGCTAGGGCTTATATTCAATCCATACGCCGGATGGATTATTCCATCCGCCGTATGGATCACTTTTCCAGAATGTATAAAATCAGCTGCATAAAATCATTAGGGAAGGATCATATATTCGATTAGGGTTTATAGTTTTCGGTTCCAGAAGTCTATTTACGAATATTAGGGTTATTTTGGAGGCACGAGAGATCAAGATTGAAGCTTATTCATTCTAGTTTCGAGTGGCTCATCTTTTGATTCGGTATTACTCTTGTTATTTCAATATCATTGATGAATTTGGTATTCTATGATCTGAGTTTTACTTATATTATGATGAACTGAATATTTAAAGTAGTTGTGTAATTGATTAAGCTCAGATTATGATTATTGAACGATTAATATTGCATATTGAATAAGTTATTTGATTGAGAACTATTGTATTACTCGTAAAACCTTGTTTATTGGTGTTTGCTAGTGATTATTTCTTAACGTGGTTAATGATATTGATGAGATTGATTTCCTTTAATGTCATTGATTATTGATGGTTATTAATTTTAGGATTTTTACCATTGCTAAATACTTTGAATCTGATAGGTTAAGATAATAAGATTTATGCAATCTAAAGTGAACAAGACAATAAGAAATTATTGGGTATTGTTGATTCATATCACTAGAGTTAATTATAATAAGTTGTGAATGTTTAATGCACAATTTAGGGTAAAGCACACAATAGACTAATAATCTTGTGACATTGGATCAATGTTTAATGTGGACCCTTAAATTGTAAAAGTTAGTTAACCTGAACAGGAGACTAGTTTACATTCAATTTAGAATCTTTGATTAGTGACTAAATTGATTTAAAAGAAATCACAATTAAATAATCAATATGAAATGAATCGGGATATATGAATCTGGGTGAAGTTAATTATACAATTACTATTCCTTCCTATTGTTATCTATTTATTTATTTAATTATTTTAATTTAAAGTTTTATTTAGTTTCAGTTATTCTTTATAAATCTTATGTTCGAACGGAACTCAAACGCCTCCCTATTTACTGCTTTCAAGTTAATTAATACTTTCTATTTATATAAATAAACTCCGTCCCCTGAGATCGACTCGGACTTACCAAGTCTATACTTACATTCGATCAGGTATTCTTGCCTGGTTGTGTGAAAGTATTTATTAGGTAAATCCATTTCTAAATTGTAAATTAAGACCTTTCACGACACATCAAGTTTTTGGCGCCGCTGCCGGAGAGCGGTTGTGTTGTTTATTTAAATAGGAATTATTAATTGTCAAAGTTTTGTATTTGAAAATTGGTTAAATAGATTTTTGTAAAGTTGTTTAATTAGTTTACTTAATTGTAGCAATAAGTTTTATTAAATAAAACAGGTTGAAACGAATTACTTTTTATTCGGTTAATTCTTTAGGTAATTAGTTTCAACCGGCGGATGGAAATCCATCTGCCGGTTGGAGTTCTCTTGTAAAATTTTGTGTATTTCATTAATTTTTATTCTATTTTGTGTAAACTAACTTGTTTTTCGTTAGTGGTGTTTGTATTTCAGATTTATTTCTTATTTAGGTTGTAATCAGAATGACAAGGAGCTTTGAAAGTGATGCCAACAATTTCAACATGGCCAGGGGGATGAACTATGATAGTTCTGATGCTAGTTCTGATGCTAGTTCTGACGACACTATTCCATCAGTTACTCGTTTAGGTCATCAGGTTGTTCCTATCACTTCAACATGTCAAGAGTTGTTGAATGCTATTGAAAAATTTAGAATGGATTTTCCGTTCGTTAGGGAAGTGATTAAGCTGTAACACCCTCAAATTTCGGGTTGCGGAAGCGGTCGGGTCGGGTGTTACCAAATCAAATATCACAGCGCAAAGATATACAGTGAACGACTCTAAATGAGACGTTTGAAAATATATTACATTAAAGTAATAAGTTTTACATAATAACTGGAGTTCGCAAAATGATTCATTACATGATTAATAATACAAAAGTAAATGGAATGAAATCCGTGTTTGAAAAGCATGCGACTCGAGCTAGGATCCTGACGGGCCGATCCTACTAAAGCGGTACCTGAAATGCATACTAAAACACGTCAGCGATAAGCTGGTGAGTTCATAGGTTTAGTTGAAAGAAATGTAAATTCATGAGCATAATTCTATGCTAAGCGTACACTCCGTGTACGATCCTAGTTTCTTGAAATCTCTAAACTGAGTGGTAACTCAAGTGTGGTGATTCTTGGCTAGTTTCTTGACCTAGAGAGTTCACACCGTAACAACAACAAATAATAATTTCACTGAATAACAATTAGCACGTATCACAATTTAGCAAATAACAAATACCACATATCACACAACACATATAATGAAAATATATAACACATAATAATAGACACATAAGTTCTTGAAAATCTTGTTTTCTTGATCTTGATCTTGAAAATCTTGAGTTCTTGATCTTGCACATAATTCTTGACCTTGCACATAAGTTCTTGACCTTGCACATAAGTTCCTGATCTATCTTGATTTCTAGTTCTTGAATCTAGTGTTTCTTGAATCTAATTTCTTGTAAGTTCTCGATCTATCTTGATTTCTAGTTCTTGGATCTAGTTCTTGTTTTTTTTTTTGTATTTCTAGTTCTTGGTTTCTAATTTCTTGTTATCTAATTTCTTATTATCTTGAATTTCTTGAAGATCTTGTTCCTTCTTTCCAGGTTTCTTGATTTTAGTTCTTGTTTCTTGTACTCCTGAAATCTAGTTTCTTAAGTTCTAGTATCTTGTACTCTAGTTTCTTGAACTCTAGGTTAATGTACTCTAGCCGCGAGTATTATGTTTTCTATTTTTCCAGTATTTCACAATAATAGCCTACAGCTATTGAGGTTCTTGGAATCTAGGTTAAGTGTCTAGATACTCCATCATATCTAGAAAGGTCCGTGTTCATAAAACCTATCTCTCACGAGTGTTTGCAAAGGCGACTAGTGTCCTAGTCTAGTGAGAGTAGTTGTAAATCATTTATAATGAGTGATTTTCATAAATAGGTTCTTGAACAGTAAATAACGAGTATGCATCTCACCCCAAAACAGTAAAACAGTTAGAAAGGAGGGGCTATGAAACTCACCTGTGAGTTGTCAGCGATCCTACGATACGTGTGTTGTCCGAATGGTAACCTCCTAGTGCCCTAAACACGTGAGGTTATATGAGTAAGATACTAATCGGTTTAGCTAAATGTGTCACGAAGGTACACTTCTGTTGTTTAGTTTTTAGAATTGCGTACAGTCCGTTTGTGATGGTTTGTATTAATAATAATTCTCAATTAAATCATTATTAAAATCGTTTCGTTGTCTATTTTATAAAAATATAATTTTTGTTTGTAAGTCATCGTTGTAAAAAGTGTAGTTGTTGTTACGCGAAAGTCGAATCGTTGGGTAAAAACTCATTTCGCAGACCAGGTCAGTTCAGGTAGCTCGACTCGACTCGAAGCTCGACTCGGCTCGCTACTCGGTCCGGTTCGTAGCTAGGCTCGGTTCGCTGCTCGGCTCGACTCACAGCTAAGCTCGGTTCGACTCGCATCTCGGCTCGGTTTGCTGCTCGGTCCGGTTCGTAGCTCGACTCGGCTCGCTACTCGACTCGGCTTGCTCGACGAACTGAGATCTGGAATCTCGACTCGCCCGACGAGCTGTTCGCATTTTTGGTTTCAAAAACACATTTCTGAGTCATTTTTGGACAAATCTTCGTTGAGTAAACATTCTAGCATGTAAATAAAGGCTTTACAAGTATATTAAATGGGTTTTAAAGCTCCTTACCAACGAAATTGAAAATCGAAGAAGATGGGGATGATGATGATGAAGAAGATGATCCGCAGCTGCTGCTGCTCTCGTTGTTGTTGTTGATGATGATGACGACGAGGTGGTGGTGATTCCGGTGGTGGCGGTGGTTCGGTGTAAACCGAGAGAGAAAAGAGAGATATAGATGGGTATGTGTTTGTGTGTGTGAAATGAAATAAAAAATGAGGCAAAGGGGTGTTGGGGCCGGCTTTATGTTTGGTGGGGAGGACACTGTCTCCCAATTTCAGTGTAAAATACCCGTGTTTGTTTGCCCGATCGTAAAATAATTTAATTATTTTAAAACCATAATTTTGCTAATACGAAATCGTATATGTTTTTATTCGAAGCATTTTATAAAAATACTTTCTTCGAGTTATAAAATGTAACTTTGTTATAATTGCGTACCAAGTACGATTATTTGAAGTTTAAATTTGGCGCGAAAATTGACCTTTTTGACCGGGTGTTACGTTCTCCCCCTGTTAAGAAAATTTCGTCCCGAAATTTCAAAAGAAGTCGTGATCGCGTGGAGTCTGGGGAGAAATGTATGTGCGAGATGTTTGTCGAGTAAATAGTAGACGTACAATGTCTATGTCGAGTTTGAAAGCAGTCAATCCATGACTGTGTCGTGGTTTAACATAGTAGTTAGTCACTTAGTGACTATTTCATTCGTTCCAGTTTTAGCTATATCGTGGTTACAGGGTAACCATTTACGTGGTAGTCCATCCAGGACTAGATAATTGTCACAAAGTGACCGTTTAGAGGGTAGTCCCATCAGGACTGAGTGATTGGTAAACGTTTAGTTTGTCCAGTCTGCTGAAAGCAAACTCTGAGTTTTATGTGGGCCTAGGTTAACTAGCCCTATGATGCATTCGGAATTAAGTCGATGAAATGGTATCCAGGAGTAGGAGTACACGCTTAGTGTAAACCAAAATTAAGGGTTATGTTTCGAGGAAGGATGTGCTTACATTATTATCGAATATTTGCTCGACTCATTCCGAGCCGATCAGGTGGATTTTGAGTTTCCGTTTTGGGCGCAAGATCTTAGGAGTAAGACGATTGAGTTGCTTAGGCGTTTCATTCTAATGATTCTTGTCGCGATCTGAGTTTTAGATTTCTTGATCTATAGTTTCTTGCCTTATAATTTCTTGACCTACGGTCTCTTGACCTAGAGTTTTCTTGTTTAGCGGTTCTTGACCTATGGTTTCTTGAGTTACAGTTTCTTGTCCTATTATTTCTTGGCATATGATTTCTTGATCTTGGGTTTCTTGACCTATCCTTTCTTGACCTATGATTTCTTGTCCTACGGTTTCTTGACCTACTGTTTCTTGATCTACAAATTCTTGATTTAGTGTTCCTTGATTCTATGAATTCTTGGCTAGACTATTCTTGTAACAGCACCCTATCTCCTAATATAGGCGTATAGAAATTTGGGTCACACATCCGTAGGTTGTCTAGTTCCTACCTTATCTTGCTCCCCCTGTTAGGATTGACGTCCTACAGACGGCGTGAGGATTCAAAACCCTCAGTTAATATCGGGAATGTGTGAGGAGTAAGTTTTCATTGTCAATGACTACCAATAGTAGTGCGAATCTTGAAATAAATAAGAGTGAAATGAGTAGGGTCACAGTAAGATACGTACCCTAATATTATGCAGCGTCTTAGCAGACGTGGTTGTTCTAATCTTGACGTTCCGGACAGTCCTTCATGAAATGTCCTGAGTTACCGCACACAAAGCAGACTCTTGGTGCGTTGGGATTGACGGGTGTAGTTGGAAATTTACATTCCTGAGCCAGGTGTCCCCTAAGATTGCATCTCGCACAAGGTGCGCTACAGGGGCCTACATGATGATGTTTGCAGTTGGAGCAGTATGGCAGATAGCCTCCATAACCGCTACTACCTTCAGTCCTAGCGGCGTAAGCCTTAGGCGCTTCCAGTCGCTTGGTTGGTGATCGGTACTGGTCGTTGTCATTGGGATTCCCGTCCCAAATGCGTTTGTGGTGATTTCTGGTTGGGGTCACAGGTGTTTCCCTTTGGTCGATCATGGCCATAAGTTCATGAGTCAGACGGATGGCACTCCGGATAGTGGTAGGTTGGGATGAGGCGACATTCCCTCGGACAGGTTCCGAAAGGCCTCGAATGTACTTCTTGATACGTTTGGATTCAGGATCCACCATGTTCGGGCATAAGAGCGTCAGTTGTTGAAATCGAGTGGTGTAGCCTTGAATGTCGTTTCCCTGAACAGTTAAGTGCCAGAATTCTTCTTCCAGCTTTTGTATCTCCTCCGGGGGACAGTACTCTTCCCTGAGCATGGTTTTCAGATCTTCCCATGGGAGTTGGTAAGCAGCATCAATTCCCACAGACTGAACGTAAGAGTTCCACCACGTGAGAGCACCTTCTTGAAATGTGCAGGTGGCGAATTTGACCTTGCACTCCTCGGTGCAATTGCAGATGCGAAGGACTGATTCCATTCTCTCGAACCATCGGACCAAACCGATAGCCCCTTCGGTGCCAGAAAAATCGAGAGGTTTGCAGTTTTGGAATTCCTTGTAGGTACATGGTTTGACAGCAGGTGTGTTTTCGGGGGTGTCGGTATTCCTCCGAGAGTTTTGTGGTCGTTCCCGAGACAAAGCCTCAGTCACTGCTTGAGAGATGATGGATGCCATCTGTGACACCCGGTCAAAAAGGGCCAAAATTAGGGGCCAATTTAAACTTTTAAATCACGTATTACATACGTGTTAACACTTAAGCATTCAAGTATTATATATATATATGTATATATATAAACCGAAACGATTATTTAAATAATCGCGAATACACGAATTTAACAAAACGTAGAAACTCCAAATGAAAGTGAGCGAAAAACATTTTTAAATCAAGTATTATTATTAAGGATAATAATTACATAATCCGTTTGAAATTTAAAATACAGTTTAGATACAGAAAACTACCCGTACATTTTAGGTAAAACAAAGTTACAATTTTAAACATCCGAGAAAACAGTTTTATAAAATATTTCAATTAAAAGCTTATACGAATCTATTTTTAGAAAATTATCATTTTAAAAGATTATATTATTTAACGATCGGGTACGCAAACACGGAGTGAGGCGCACCAACTAACCTCAATTATTTGAGGGCCGGCCTCTATTATTGATCACACACACGCACACATTTTTACTCCCTCTATCTCTCGGCTCTCTTTCTTTTGTGGATCATCAAACACAAACACCAACAACATCACAATCATCACCATAATCTTGATCATCATCATCATCCGGTTTCATCATCATCACCACCACCTCACGGTTTCGTTTTTGAACTTGTAAGGATCATTTAACATTTTCCTTTAAATTTATGTTTATAATACGTTATTTAGCATGTATTAGCTTTGTATTAAGTTGTTGTAAGCGGAAATAGGATTTAGAAATGGTTTTGTATGTTTTCTGCACGTACAGAGTCGAACCAGTTACGTGAATCCGGCGGATTCGGGTGAATCCGGCGGATTCCTGCCCAGAAAACATGAACACGGCGTATTCAATGGAATACGGTCGGATTCCCTTGGTTTGTCATGAATACGGTCGGATTCTTGGGAATCCGGCGTATTCCCTCTATTTTTCTGGAATACGGCGTATTCAAGGGAATACGGCGTATTCCCCACAAATGCCACCAATCCGGCGGATTCAAGGGAATCCGGCGGATTCCCCCTTTTTATTTCAGGATCCAACGAATCAATAAACTAGCCCTGCAAATTCTAGCTAAAACAGAACATGTAAATTTTCGAAAACGTCGACGATTTAACAAGTTAAAACAGGGTAGCTTCTCGATGAAAATTTTATTATAACAGATTGGGCTCAAATTCGCTCGGTCATTCAAAAACAACCCAATGATCAAAGCTAAGTACCTTAGCCTTGTCAGTTTTAGGCCATCCGGGGTCGTTTAGGGGCCGAAAATGGCAGATTACTGTTTTCAGACTCATACCAAATTTTGTAAACTCAAACATAAACATTTAAACAATACATTGGATAATCCTTTTACTCATTAGAATCTCGCGTGTTTAGGACTCTAAGGGATTTCAGAGATTGTCTATTCCACGTCGAATATATTCATTTGCTCGGATTGACTCAGGTGAGTCTCACGGCCCCATTTTCAATGTTTACATGTTTTAATAATTGGGGGAGATGCAACACAAATTATTTTCGTGATCACTGTTATTCGGTTAGTTAATTTAGTTGTTAACTTAATTAACTGCATTGTTACTTGTATTCGGTTTACCATTTTGGTACATGGTTCGGTTATCATTGTCGGTCTTGATTTTCATTGTTCGGTATATGCACGAGTGTTTTAATTCGGTAAAAGTCCTCAACAGTGTATGATTCATTAACTTAATAAGGCGCGGTTACTAAAGGATAGTACTATCATGGGAGTGACGTCCCCGTCCGGGTTGCTAGCTACAACCAAGTTAAAAACGGGCACTTTAGTAATTGTTATGGGTGTGTCACCAAATCGGGAGGCAAAGATCGGGTTAGGCTTTGAATCATAGCTCAGTGCAATACAAATGTCATTATCGGTAAATCATTGTTCGGAAACCTTAATTGGTTTAATCATTGGTCGGTAGCCCTAATGGGTAAATCATGGTTCGGTACATTGTTATTCATTGATCGGTTTACACTGTTTAAATTATCGTCGGATAATCATGTTGATCACATTAATGTATATTAAAACCTGTGAGATTCACCAGCTTTATAGCTGACCTTTTAGTGTTGTATTCTCAGGTACTCATCAACAGTAGGAATGGCCTACAGGATAAGCTAGCTATCACGAGTCGCATGCATCCATTTAGACATGAAGATTTTCTTGCATTATATTTTGTATAATGGTTATGTATTAAAATCTTCTGAAATCATTTTGCGAACTCACTACTATGTTTTAAACTTATGACTTAAACTTTGTATTTCTTTTGGAAAACTAATGTAATGTAATGTGTTTCTAAAACGTCTCATTTAGAGTCGTTTGCTCGTACTTTGGTGTTTTGATATTTGATTAGTCATGCCCCAAAACAGTCGCTTCCGCAAAGCATGAAATTGGGGGTGTGACACCATCTGAGCATCAGTGTAGTTTCTTGACTTTGGCGGCATGGTTCTTTAAGAAAGAGAAACGAAGATACATGAGATTTGGTTTTGTAATTATGGAGGTTAACGCCAACATAGTATTGAGAAAAGTGTAGGAAACGAGTTGATATACAACATGAATGTGCACAGAGTCAGAAAATATACGAAGATGTGTCATTGATTTTTGAACGTATTACAAGTTTTCAAAAAGTTGTGCCGGATGATTTTTGTCACGAGAGGGGAGAAATACTCCATGTTTTAGCAAGATCTGGTAGCGTTCGCGCGATGTAATAGGCGAAATAGGTGATGCGTCGTTTCTAAATGTCGTGTTTTAGGTGACGTCAACGTCAGCGAGTAAGGCCTATGTATATATAACCCAATATATAATAGCCTAATAAGTATAGCATACGCTAAGTCGGTCCAGCTCTAGCGAAATTAGAGTCATCTATTGTATTCCCGCTCAGTATAACTCCTTTCGGATTTCACATCATCCGTATTTAATTATACATAGTTAGCTACGCTATGTTAAATTAAACCCGTAGGACGTGATTTCTGAACCAAGCCATACCTAGTGGGAAATACTGCCTAACGGTCATAGTCTAGGCCCACTATATGCAACCTAGTTCACTATAACCTTAGGCTCTGATACCAATCTGTAACACCCTCAAATTTCGGGTTGCGGAAGCGGTCGGGTCGGGTGTTACCAAATCAAATATCACAGCACAAAGATATACAGTGAACGACTCTAAATGAGACGTTTGAAAATATATTACATTAAAGTAATAAGTTTTACATAATAACTGGAGTTCGCAAAATGATTCATTACATGATTAATAATACAAAAGTAAATGGAATGAAATCCGTGTTTGAAAAGCATGCGACTCGAGCTAGGATCCTGACGGGCCGATCCTACTAAATCGGTACCTGAAATGCATACTAAAAAACGTCAGCGATAAGCTGGTGAGTTCATAGGTTTAGTTGAAAGAAATGTAAATTCATGAGCATAATTCTATGCTAAGCGTACACTCCGTGTACGATCCTAGTTTCTTGAAATCTCTAAACTGAGTGGTAACTCAAGTGTGGTGATTCTTGGCTAGTTTCTTGACCTAGAGAGTTCACACCATAACAACAACAAATAATAATTTCACTGAATAACAATTAGCACGTATCACAATTTAGCAAATAACAAATACCACATATCACACAACACATATAATGAAAATATATAACACATAATAATAGACACATAAGTTCTTGAAAATCTTGTTTTCTTGATCTTGATCTTGAAAATCTTGAGTTCTTGATCTTGCACATAATTCTTGACCTTGCACATAAGTTCTTGACCTTGCACATAAGTTCCTGATCTATCTTGATTTCTAGTTCTTGAATCTAGTGTTTCTTGAATCTAATTTCTTGTAAATTCTCGATCTATCTTGATTTCTAGTTCTTGGACCTAGTTCTTGTTTTTTTTTTGTATTTCTAGTTCTTGGTTTCTAATTTCTTGTTATCTAATTTCTTGTTATCTTGAATTTCTTGAAGATCTTGTTCCTTGTTTCCAGGTTTCTTGATTTTAGTTCTTGTTTCTTGTACTCCTGAAATCTAGTTTCTTAAGTTCTAGTATCTTGTACTCTAGTTTCTTGAACTCTAGGTTAATGTACTCTAGCCGCGAGTATTATGTTTTCTATTGTTCCAGTATTTCACAATAATAGCCTACAGCTATTGAGGTTCTTGGAATCTAGGTTAAGTGTCTAGATACTCCATCATATCTAGAAAGGTCCGTGTTCATAAAACCTATCTCTCACGAGTGTTTGCAAAGGCGACTAGTGTCCTAGTCTAGTGAGAGTAGTTGTAAATCATTTATAATGAGTGATTTTCATAAATAGGTTCTTGAACAGTAAATAACGAGTATGCATCTCACCCCAAAACAGTAAAACAGTTAGAAAGGAGGGGCTATGAAACTCACCTGTGAGTTGTCAGCGATCCTACGATACGTGTGTTGTCCGAATGGTAACCTCCTAGTGCCCTAAACACGTGAGGTTATATGAGTAAGATACTAATCGGTTTAGCTAAATGTGTCACGAAGGTACACTTCTGTTGTTTAGTTTTTAGAATTGCGTACAGTCCGTTTGTGATGGTTTGTATTAATAATAATTCTCAATTAAATCATTATTAAAATCGTTTCGTTGTCTATTTTATAAAAATATAATTTTTGTTTGTAAGTCATCGTTGTAAAAAGTGTAGTTGTTGTTACGCGAAAGTCGAATCGTTGGGTAAAAACTCATTTCGCAGACCAGGTCAGTTCAGGTAGCTCGACTCGACTCGAAGCTCGACTCGGCTCGCAGCTCGACTCGGCTCGCTACTCGGTCCGGTTCGTAGCTAGGCTCGGTTCACTGCTCGGCTCGACTCACAGCTAAGCTCGGTTCGACTCGCATCTCGGCTCGGTTTGCTGCTCGGTCCGGTTCGTAGCTCGACTCGGCTCGCTACTCGACTCGGCTCGCTCGACGAACTGAGATCTGGAATCTCGACTCGCCCGACGAGCTGTTCGCATTTTTGGTTTCAAAAACACATTTCTGAGTCATTTTTGGACAAATCTTCGTTGAGTAAACATTCTAGCATGTAAATAAAGGCTTTACAAGTATATTAAATGGGTTTTAAAGCTCCTTACCAACGAAATTGAAAATCGAAGAAGATGGGGATGATGATGATGAAGAAGATGATCCGCAGCTGCTGCTGCTCTCGTTGTTGTTGTTGATGATGATGACGACGAGGTGGTGGTGATTCCGGTGGTGGCGGTGGTTCGGTGTAAACCGAGAGAGAAAAGAGAGATATAGATGGGTATGTGTTTGTGTGTGTGAAATGAAATAAAAAATGAGGCAAAGGGGTGTTGGGGCCGGCTTTATGTTTGGTGGGGAGGACACTGTCTCCCAATTTCAGTGTAAAATACCCGTGTTTGTTTGCCCGATCGTAAAATAATTTAATTATTTTAAAACCATAATTTTGCTAATACGAAATCGTATATGTTTTTATTCGAAGCATTTTATAAAAATACTTTCTTCGAGTTATAAAATGTAACTTTGTTATAATTGCGTACCAAGTACGATTATTTGAAGTTTAAAGTTGGCGCGAAAATTGACCTTTTTGACCGGGTGTTACATAAGCAGTCTACAGTGTATTTCCCTAATAATCAGTTAGTGTTAATCCAAGAGGTATTGGATGCTGCAGACTTAATTAAGCTAATTGGATATGAACAACGGTTTATTGATGAGCTGAAAAATTTTGAGGACGAGTTAGACTCGAGGATTGATGCTGAGAAGACATTCTTTTCTCAACAGAAAAAGCGACATGTCGACATTTACGAAATTTTGAGGCAGTCATCATTTCCGTATTCAGCTAGTCAGTCAGCTTGTTTCAACCACATGCTTGGAGCATTGTATGAACTTACTGGAGTTCCGAGCTCTGAAGCTGATAAGGTATTTGAGGTTAGTTTGAGAGCTTTGGATAGGTTATTACAGTTGAATGACCATTTGAGTGATCCAACACCCCATAGGGTAGTAGTGTCCAACACAATACACTTTTATCTTCGAGGAATGGTATCTAAGTTGGAGCTGTTAGCTGCTGAAGAAAGAGGAAGACCACATCCAGATTTTATTCGTCCGAACAGTAAGGTTGATCTAGCTATCTATTTGGTAGAAAATTTGGGAGCTTTAGTCGATGAAACTAAGATTTCAACCCCAAGTGATCATTTCCATTTTGGAATGGTGGAAATCTACTTGAGGTTTGTTGAAATTTTCAGGCAATCGGGGTTGGATTTTAGTAACGTTCAGGAGGTAGTTCTGCAAAAGATAGAAAGACGTGTGAGGGACTTGAGGAAAAGTCCACTGATGAGAAAACACCATGGAATAACATAGGCGTGTTTGGAATTTATGAGCGAATTAGAGGAGAATAACCCTGACTGTGAATATAAGTTGGAAGATGATAAATTGGTTTTAGCACCTGAGGGAGAAAATAATAAATCGATAAGGAAAATCAGTTGGGATTTGATTTATCTTCAGCCTATTGCCACTGAACACTTGGCTAATTTTCCGACATTTGGTTATGGAGTTGAGAATGTGGTTGCCCGACTAATGGAGCATTTTCTAGAACTCTATCCCATGCGCTAATCTTATCTTTATACTTTCTTGTCATTGCTTTGGATTTCTGACATTTTGTTTATTTTGGATGTTAGTATTTTTGGTGTGATTGAATTTTGAATATTTATTTAGTATGCAATTATGAATTTTTATTTTTATTTTTATTTTGTTGGTTTTATTTAAGATTGTTAATTTATGTTGTTTATGTATTTAGTGTGGAATTGTGAAGACTTGAAGTAGTGATTATCCTCCAGGTTTGGTATTTAATTATAATAGTTACGTGATGAGGTTGAAAAAATGGTTAAAAATCATTTTTGAAAAAGTTTCTGAAAAGTCATCCATACGCCGTATGGAATAATCCATACGCCGTATGGATTGGTTGGGCCAAACGGGCTCGTTGACTGGGCTCATTAACCCAGTTGACCATGTTTTAAATCCATACGCCGTATGGATCGAAAATGGTATAATCGGCCATCAGACCTTCTTTTTCACTTTTAACCACAAAAATACCACCACCACCATTGATGCCGGCTGTCGCCACCACCAACCCACCACTTCCGGCATTTCCACTCCCATTCTTTTACATTTTCTTCATCCCTATCGTTTCCTCTTCAAGGTATGACTTGCGATTTTAATTTTCATTACGTTTTTCTTAAGTTTAATTCGTTAGGGTTTGTGAATGAAAATTGGGGGTTTCGGATTTGAGTATGATTTTAGGAATGTATGAGTTTATTATGGTGTTATGTTGCTTATGTGATGAGATGCCATGCCCAATTTTGAAATGTATTGAATTATATATGTGATTCCGATTGTGTGTTCTTGGTTATATAATGTGGATAGAAATATGTACTCAATGGTTATGTTTTTGGTATGAAATGATGATTAATTCCTAATGACATGATTGTGTTTGCAAATTTTTGTCTGGTACACAAGTATTTGTGAATATAACATGTTATGAATTGTCGATTTGTAATGGTATTTTAATAATTCATGATGAACGGTGTGAATGATTATTAGTTACTAATGCTCGAGTTCAGTAATTGTTAATGATTATTCATGCATTCATATGGTACCAAATTATTATATATTGTATTTGAATCGACAATTGTGAATGGAATTTAATTAAGTATGTCATTTTGCAAAGATTGAGTATTATATAATTTTTATGAAATTAGGGATTGTGAAATATGATTATTGCGGTAGATTAGGCTAAAATAAAGTGGGGGATTGTCCACTTTATAGCCGAAATGCTGCCAATTTTTTATTAACCCTCTATTACATGATCCACTAATACTTGTTGTTTTTGAGCAGTTATAATGGCAAGTAGAAGAACACGAGGAGGACAAGTAATGGGAAACCCTTTGATAAGGTCTCATAGATACCTTACATTCCACGACTCTTACTCGGAGACAACTAGATACCAGCTCAGGGAAAGGTTGGCTGAGAACGTTGACCAGCCAATTTAGGCTTTTGATGCGGTTGACTGGAATGTTTTTGATAGAGTTGTTGAAAGGAATGGATTTTCTACTGGACATGAAACACTTAGGAATTTGCTTACTGCAACTTATGTAGTTGAAGATGGAAATGTCGGGTTTGTTTCGTATGCTTGGTATAGGATGTTTAGCATCAGGGAGCACATATACAGAGAGCCTGTGGTTGAGTTTTTCAGCACATTCAGATTTGAGAGTAGGGTGACTGACTGGACTGTTCCTTGTATTTCATTTCAGCTTGGGGGGCAGCCAAGACAGATGTCATTGGTGGAGTTTACTCTAGGAGTTGGGTTGTATGAACCCAATGAGATTCATAACCCAAACTTTTTGAGGCATTTGTCAGCGGGTGCATTAAGGAAGCTTACTTCTTTAGAGATTGAGCAGGAATGGCAGAATATTGCTCAGGGTTTGTTTGGTGGTAGGTCTCTGTCATATCGAGCTATCAGAGATCCTCGTCACCGTTTGATTCACCGCTTGTTGACTTTCTCTATTGTGGCCCGTCGGGAGGGACCTGAAAAGGTTTCCAAGCCCGATTTGTTTTATTTGAGTGCGATTGTGAGGAAGCGGTTGGTGAATGTACCATGGAGATTAGCGAAATGGATGTCTAAAAGAGCTACAGGTACGAGAGAAATGAGCAGTTTGCGTGGTGGCCAGTTTGTGACTAGATTAGCTAGGTATTTGGGGCTAGAGACTCAGGATGAGCTTGGGACATGTAATATTGTTCAGCCTGGGATGAGTTGGCTGACGGGACGACGGCTTGAGGCTCTTGAGATTATTGAGCCGTGTAGTTTTACTGGTGGTGCTGAGGATATGTATTATTGGGTTGCTACCACTCCGAGGGGGCAGGGTGTGCAGCCCAGACAGGCTAGGATTCCTGGGGGAAGAGGAGATGCTAGTAGTAGTGATGCAGGTAGAGGTGCGGCTCGTGGCCGTAGCAAAGGGTATGCTGCAGGGTTTGATCGTCTATCGCAGCAGTTATCTCAGATGGACCTCCGTCACACTCAACGGTTTGATCAGTTGGAACTTATGGAGAGGCAGCACTTTCACCAGACTAGTGCTCATTTGGATTATCAGGATGGCCTGTTTCAGCAGATGTTTGGTCAGTATCCTGCCGATCTAGTTTACCAGCCTTTTCACTATCAGATGCCGCCAGAGTTTATACCACGACCACCTCCACCACCAGTTCAGCAGCCTGGACCATCACATATCTACAGGAGTCAGGAGGAGGATGACAGCGATTAGGATGATTTTCATCCTATTTGATTCATGATTTCAGACATTATATTTATTATTATTATAACTGTTTCTGTTTGTATGATTTTAAGTATGTTTAGATTGGTAGTTTTAGGTTTGGTTTATTTTTATTGTTCTATTAGGATGTTTAATTTGGTATCATTTGATTGTGTTTGTTGATGGATCCTCCATAATTTTGTTTTGAGGGCGTGAGATGCTGGTAGTAAGTTCAGCGAAATTCACTCTAGGCCTTATGAGCGTATCTGATTGATTCAATTTTGCTCATTAAATCGCACATTATTCCAGGGGAGTTTTCTGTTCTCAATTCTTTTATTTTTATCTCATCCTTGATAGTTTATTTTCGGTACAATGAGGACATTGTACATTTTAAAGTGGGGGATGGGAGAAAGAAAACCTTTAGTTTATGTTCAAGTATTGATTAACGAGGTTATAAGTTGCTTAATTTTCAACTAAAATTTTTAAATTTAGTTGCTTAATTTTCAACTAAAATTTTTAAATTTAATTTTGTGTATCTCTAAGGTTATATTATTTTGTAACTATGTAGGTTGAATTTAAAATTTCTACACTTTAATAAAGGTAAATTTGTTGATAAATGTTATTTAGTTTCATTATATGATGTATTGATAGGCAATCTTTATGAAGGTTTTTGAGTTTTTTTTTTAAATTTAAAGTAAAAGGAGTAGATGCTACCTTTAGAGGAACTTTAGTTATATATGACGTTTGTCTTAATTTTTATATTAATAGCATGCGATATGCCATATTTTTGGAATTCGATAAATATCATTTGGGGATATACTGGGTGTTGTTTCCTCTGTTGTACGAAAGTACAGACCTGGTCTCCGCCAGTATATTTAATGAAAAAGAGCAAAAAGAGTTTAATGAACTCAAGATTTTAAAATGTAGTCAAATTAAGTTGCATTGTTGTACTGAGGTACAGACCTGTCACCAATGATTTGACTAAAAAAATTATTGCTAAACCAAAATCAAGTTAAGTCGCTCTGTTGTGTTGAGGCACAGACCTCTCACCTATGTCTTGATTTGAAAAATGATTATTTTTGGTTGGATTCCATTAATATTTACTATTAGCATGATAGGAATATGAGAGTATATAACTTTTGGGAACATAAAGGGGTATTTATATGAATAATAATGAATTAAGCTCAGAATTGCTTAAATATAGATTGTTTAAATGGACAATAATATCAGTAATCATCGTGGACTATTTGATGTTTTAATAATAATAAATTTAAGTGTAGATTATTTTTTGTTACCTCATAGTTTCTTAATTTTTGACTTTAGATTTATTAGATTGTTAAGGGTAGAAATTTTGATTTGAAAATGGTAAATTTATGTGATTCCTTGTTGAAGTCATATTCTTCTTGAACTATAATTGATAGTCTACTTGAAGACAAGTAGGATTCAAGTGGGGGGTATTTGATAAGTGCGTAAAAGTACTATATATGCATAGTATTTTATCCCGATTCCTACGTGTTTTTATTGCAAATTGTTTAGTTTAGATATTAATTTCGTTCATATTTGCAAATAGTAGTGGAAATGAAGGATTTTGAGAAAAGAGACAGAAAGTGGCCAATAAACGAGTCAAATGATGCAATTTTAGAAGTTGGAATAAGAATGGTGAGAATGCAGGAAAAAGAAGTGAAAATATGGAAAAATCATTCCATACGCCGTATGGATCAGTGATCAAGGCCCAGAAGTACGCGGGACTGGGCTAGGGCTTATATTCAATCCATACGCCGGATGGATTATTCCATCCGCCGTATGGATCACTTTTCCAGAAAGTATAAAATCGGCTGCATAAAATCATTAGGGAAGGATCATATATTCGATTAGGGTTTATAGTTTTCGGTTCCAGGAGTCTATTTACGAATATTAGGGTTATTTTGGAGGCACGAGAGATCAAGATTGAAGCTTATTCATTCTAGTTTCGAGTGGTTCGCCTTTTGATTCGGTATTACTCTTGTTATTTCAATATCATTGATGAATTTGGTATTCTATGATCTGTGTTTTACTTATATTATGATGAACTGAATATTTAAAGTAGTTGTGTAATTGATTAAGCTCATATTACGATTATTGAACGATTAATATTGCATATTGAATAAGTTATTTGATTGAGAACTATTGTATTACTCGTAAAACCTTGTTTATTGGTGTTTGCTAGTGATTATTTCTTAACGTGGTTAATGATATTGATGAGATTGATTTCCTTTAATGTCATTGATTATTGATGGTTATTAATTTTAGGATTTTTACCATTGCTAAATACGTTGAATCTAATAGGTTAAGATAATAAGATCTATGCAATCTAAAGTGAACAAGACAATAAGAAATTATTGGATATTGTTGATTCATATCACTAGAGTTAATTATAATAAGTTGTGAATGTTTAATGCATAATTTAGGGTAAAGCACACAATAGACTAATAATCTTGTGACATTGGATCAATGTTTAATGTGGACCCTTAAATTGTAGAAGTTAGTTAACCTGAACAGGAGACTAGTTTACATTCAATTTAGAATCTTTGATTAGTGACTAAATTGATTTAAAAGAAATCACAATTAAATAATCAATATGAAATGAATCGGGATATATGAATATGGGTGAAGTTAATTATACAATTACTATTCCTTCCTATTGTTATCTATTTATTTATTTAATTATTTTAATTTAAAATTTTATTTAGTTTCAATTATTGTTTATAAATCTTATGTTCGAACGGAACTCAAACGCCTCCCTATTTACTGCTTTCTAGTTAATTAATACTTTCTATTTATATAAATAAACTCCGTCCCCTGAGATCGACTCGGACTTACCAAGTCTATACTTACATTCGATCAGGTATTCTTGCCTGGTTGTGTGAAAGTATTTATTAGGTAAATCCATTTCTAAATTGTAAATTAAGACCTTTCACGACACATCAATCTCTGAAGGAGACTTAGGAGCTTGCCAATTCATCACGGCCTCAATTTTATATGGATCCACTTTAACCCCATCCTTACAAATGATATGCCCCAAAAACTATACCTCACGTATCCAAAACTCGCATTAGGAAAATTTTGCATACAATTTCTCCCTTCTCAAGGTGTCAAGAACCATACGCAAGTGCATCTCATGATCGGATTCAGACTTAGAATAAACCAAGATATCATCAATGAATACAATAACAAACTTATCAAGGAAATGTCGACAAACTCTATTCATTAAATCCATGAAAATTGCCGGAGCATTAGTCAATCCAAATGGCATAACTAAGAACTCATAATGACCGTATCTAGTGCAAAAGCCGTCTTAGGAATATCCTTCTCACAAACCCACACTTGGTGATAACCCAACCTTAAATCAATCTTGGAAAAATAAGAAGACCCTTGCAATTGGTCAAACAATTCATCTATTCGGGGCAAAGGGTACTTATTCTTTATGGTTCTCTTATTTAACTCCATATAGTCTATACACATACGAAAGGTGACATCCTTTGTTTTAACAAACAATACATGTGCACCCCAAGGAGAAGAACTGGGTCTAGCAAAACCTTTATCTAATAACTCTTGTATTTGACTCATCATTTCACGAATTTCGGAGGGAGCTAATCTATATGGAGCCTTAGCTACCGGAGTAGAACCAGGAATCAGCTCAATTTTATATTCTACTTCCCTAATGGGAGGTAAGCTAGGCAACTCATCAGGAAAGACTTCCGAGTATTCAGAAACAACTCGAACATCGGAAACGGTTTTCTTTTCTAACTTAGCATCGATAATATAGGCCAAGTACGATTCACACCCTTTAGCTAGAGATTTTCTAGCTTTCAACAAGGAAATCAAAGGAATACTACCCCTCTCCCGTTCCCCTCGAGCCACGACATATGACTCATCCGAAATTGGGATTTTTATTAACTTTTTATGGCAATCAATGTTGGCTCTATTCTGACTTAACCAATCCATGTCTAAAACCGCATCAAAACCGGGAATAGGCATCAAAAGAAAAGAGACAGGGAAACTATGTCCTTCGATTAAAATACTAGCTCCCGTCACCGATGTGGTAACCGAAACCATTTTGCCACTAGCTACCTCCACCTCAATAGGATTTGCAATAACAGTGGGAGTCAATCTCAGTCTATCACAGAAACACATCGATACAAAAGAACAATTGGCTCCTGAATCGAATAAAACACATGCTGGTACAGAGTTGATAAGAAAAGTACCGGTTATGACATCCTATGTTCTGACAGCTTCATCAGCTGTCATCTGAAATGCTCTGCCAGATGCTGACGGTGGATTCTTCCCTTTCTGGCCAGACGATGAAGATCCTCCGATCGTACACATCCTCTACTTACCAGCCTCCGTACACTGTCCTGCCCGGATACCCTCTTTATGACAGTTCCAACAAACATTATTAGGAAAGGTGTAATCTTTAAAATCGTGCCCAAACTGCCCACATTTAACACATCTACGAGTCTAAGAGTACAAGGCCCTGTGTGCTTGATTTACAACTTCGACACCAATTGGCTTTATCCACAATACCACCCCACCAGAACTTTGTTTCTTACTTTGCGGAGATCCATGCCACTTTTTCTTTCCCGGACTCCCCAAAGAATCACCCTTAGATTTCAATAAGGACTTTTCCTTATCTTCCAAATCTCGTGCTCGAATATCGCTATCCACAGAACGGGCCAACTCAAAAGCTTGGGTAAGGGAACCCGCTAGTCTCATTGTCGTCCGATAAGTATGAGGCAACATCCCTACGAAGTGATCAATCTTTGTCCTTTCATCCGGAACCCATTGTTGCACAAATCTTAACTTTTCAGAAAACTGGGAAATGAGATCATCCATTGACATACTATCCATCAAATGCAAATCTAAGAACTCCCGTCGAATACGAGTCATGTCAAATCCAGAACAATATTTCTTGCAAACTTCATTGTAGAAATCGGGCCATCTAATAGATGCCCTCGGTTGTGGGGTCAAGTGTGATGTAATAGAATCCCACCAACCCATAGCCGGACCCTTGAGAAGTTGCACCGCATAAGGAACTTTAACCTCATCTTCGCATCGACAAACCTCATATTTTCTCTCAACATCTCTTAACCACTCCAACGTAACAGAGGGATTTGTACTACCAGAATAATCGGATGGCCCACTAGATTTGAAAGTCTTAAATGAACACAACTTATGTTGATACTGAGGCAGAAATACCGGTATCTGATAACCTGAAGGCCCAGAAGAAGAGAAAGGAGCCGATGTTTGATAACTACCATCATGCTGCTGTTGATGATAATGAGGCAGAGATGTAGGAATATGTGATGTCACCAAAGTAGGTGGTACATTGCTAATGAAAGGTGGTAAAGTCTGCCGATTCTGCTGAGATGATCGGGCTTGTTGATCTATTAAAAACTGTTGTTCAATAGCCTTAAGTCTAACCACTTCCCCTTCTAAATGCAACATATAATCCTCTTGACTTAAATCCCCTGCTGAAAAAGAGGTACCTGTCTGACCTTGACTAACGTTCTGATTTTCGGGCGGAGTGACATCCGTCCCTAAGGCGTTATTGTAACATCCTCGAAATGGACCTAGTTGTGTTATATTATTTCTTGATTTAAATTAGTATTTAAATGTGTTTGGAAATAATATTGTTTGAAATGGTTGAAATAATTGGAATAGGAGTCGAATATTCCAATGTGATAAGTGAATTATTAATTGTTGTAAATTAATATAGTTGACGGTACAATAAAATGTTTGGACTCGCAAATGGTTTTCGGGTTCCAGACAATAGATTGAGATGGGGTATTAAATTATACCCGTATAATTGAAGGCGGTTTAGTGGAACCGACTATTTATTTCACTTTCCTTATTTGGAAAGTTTATTACTCATTTTCCTTTGAAAAACCTAAGAAACCAAAATCCTAAATTGAAATCAGAATTTAGCTGAGGATTTGGAGCTGTGATTGTGGACTGATTTCGTAACCATCATCATGATCATCATTCAATCTCCATCTTAATTGTAAGTTTGATTTTAAATTTGAATTTTGATTGAAATGGGAATTTGATGATTTGAGTGAATTTGGTGTTAAGAATCATGTTATAACTAGTACATGATGTTTATGTGATGTTATAAACTGTTTAAAGTTGTTGCAAACTGAGTTTTTAGGATTTGGGTATAAAACCCGTAAGTTAGGGTTTTATCAGGCGCAGGTCAGCTGGGACGAAGGAGGAAGCCGGCGGCTTCGTGGGAAGCCGGACGGCTTGGTATTGTTGGGAAGCCGGCGGCTTCTGAGCCAAGCCGGCGGCTTGTGCAGTTTTATGGGTACCCGGCGGGTATGGGTCTTACCCGACGGGTAAGGCTGATTTCTAGCAAATTTTCAGAAATTTTGAGTTTGCAAATTTCAAAAGTGCATAAGTGTTAAGTAGTGATTTTTGCCACGGAAAAATTGACAAATTGTCTTTAAACTCCGATTGGGCTGAAATTTACATGGTCACTCGAAAACGGCCCACTGATCAAAGCTATATGCTATAGCCTAGTCAATTTTTGGCCATTCGGTGTCGTTTAGGGGTCGAAAATGGCATTTTACAGTTTTTGGACCTTATTTCGGGACTTTTTGATTTTGTTCCGAATTGAACTTTTGTTTGCTGTGATCTTAGGGATCATTGGATTCATGTAATTACGTTATGATTGTGTAACGATATTAATTACCTATGTGTTATCAGTTGAGACAAGTTACTAACTCATTGTTTATTGATTGTATTCTCAGATATGGAGAAGGCTCAGTAATATTAGACTTCTGAGCTTGCGGCTGAGGTGTCGGTGAGTGGATCTGTAACTTCAGTGTGATTTAGTTGTAATGATTTGATTTACAACAAGTAATTATAGTATTACTTTGATATAATGTAATTGTTGAGATATCTTGCCATGATAGTTTGACTAGTTGCTTACTGGGCTGTTTGAGCTAGTATGTAAGATTCTGAGGTCAACTTGACTTGACAGTTGGACTTGGTTGTTATTGTAGACGACAGGAGATCTTGAAACTTGAAATGTTGGTTTGGAGATCTAGGTCGTGTGTGATTAACAACTAGTTATCGGTAATTCTGTATAGGCCAATACAGATGATTGATAAGAGTTACTTGAGTACCAAACCGGTATTAGGGTATCTCAGGAGCCACCGATCCTCATGACGATTGATAATGTTTGATTGGTGTAGCTAAACATTGATTGGATGTCGAGTGAATGATTGATTTTATGTTTATTGTTATTTGATGTAAACAGATTGTTATGCTAGGTTGTACTGTTACTTATAGTTTCATTCACTTAGCTTTATGCTAACCCCACCACAGTTCTTCCTGCAGGTTAAATAGATGGGACATATTGGGCAGGAGGTTGTTGGACTGGATGGAATGTTTAACAGGCTGTTACTCTGATGTTATCTTGATAACTAAAGTAATGTTTTGAATTATATAACACCGAGTTTGTTGAAATGTCATGTGTTTTACTTTGAAAAAGTTTAATGACATTTTAAGTAATGTAAAAGATTGATAGTATGTTTTGAAATATACGCTTCTGAGTTGCAAATATTATACTATTGTTTATAATTAAACGAGGGGTGTTATAGTTATTGGGAGTATCGGTCGGGTTTTCATTATCTTCCATATCCTGCACTACAGCACATCTCACAACTCGTTAATTGTTAGTATCTACATACTAACCAATTCTCCTATCATAGCTAAATCCCACTCCCCGGAATGTTTGACTAACACAAATAGATTTGAGATTGAACACTTAACCCATGTTCAATTCACCCAAACCTAGGCTCTGATACCAATTTAAAACACACTCCAAATTCACAAGGCTATTTTTTTTTTTACATATCGGAAGCGTTAATTTAATATTCACAACATAGATTGCATAATTATATCTACCAAAAGTGCAATCTACAACATACGACCCAAACATCTAGTTTATCACAACCTTTTACAAACATTATGCCTTAAGCGTTATGTAAAGTTAAATCCTTCTAATAGGCTATTAACACAATAGTTCAAAATAGAGTAAGCATCGTCAAACATTCCACAAACCAACTTCTTGCCCACCCACAATCAAAAGATAACCTGCAAGAAGTAATGAGGGAATTAGCACAAAGCTAAGTGATTAGATCAATAACTATCAACCTAACTCAGATTAACAATTGTTTACAGCTAAGCATCTTAAACAACTAGCGTCAAAGAGGATCGGTGGTCCTTGAGGTACCCTACTGCCGCGGTGGCCCCCAAGCAACACTTACAACCACTGAAGGCCAATTCAGTGATCTAACCGATAGTTGGGGTACTATTACCACTTACAACATCATTTAGATAAACAAACATGTACAAAGCACTAATGTTGTCCAAGTAATAGTATCCCAACCCAATCGCAATTGACCTCTGAAAGAAATCACATAATTCATAATCATCATGACAATATGCAAATATAAACGGTAAAACCACATTACCCGTTGTAAACAGTATGTTACAACTGTTGGGTTTTCTATTCCCTAACTAGATTATTATACACGCAGCGGAATAACAAAACTTTAAATAATCTAAGGCAATTAGGAAACTAAAACCCTAAGGGATCTTTAACTTTAACAACATAGTACAATAAATAATTTGGATAAAGAGAATATAAGGAAAACACTAACCTTAAGAGAAAACCTATTTCTCACGCGTAGGCCAACGAGCAGAGCTTCGTTACTTGGAGGCAAGTACCCAAAGTATAATACCTCTAATGCTTCACACCCAAAAACCCAAGAGAAAGTCGAATTTTCGAAACCCTTGAAAATTCGTATCTGAAAACTTATGTTATGAAGGTATAGGACGCCCCTATTTATAGTTGTGGAAGAAACCCTAAGGTTTGCTGAATTCTACTCCCAACCGGCGGTTGGACCTTCCAACCGGCGGTTGGAGCTGTTAGTCTTGGACTCCAAGTCTGCGACTTCCACCGCCTTGAAACCCTAATCCCAACCGGCGTTTGGACCTTCCAACCGGCTGTTGGATCAGATTCTGGAATCTTCCGCCAAATTTAATTACTTTTAATTTCTAATTAATAAACTATTATTAATTAATTAAACAATTAAATATAATATTAATACTATTAATATTATCCTTCATCTTTCTCTTGACTGTTTATGAGGGCAACCTAAAAAGGACTTTACCATTAACGATAGTCTCACCAATTAGTTATGATATTGGACACTATTCTAACAGTCTCCCACTTGGACAATTCATCAACTACTATTGGTCTCAAGGCTATCTCACATTAACTATGTAAAGTGTGCATCCTAGCAACTGCCGAACTCTGATCTCATCTTTGAGTTAGTCCTTTAGATAAGTGATCAACCATTCCTTTGTTTCATGATATCTTATGAACCGAGACATGGATTTTAATCAATCTCAAGATTCATATATGTTTTCCGATTTCCGATTATATTGACTATATGAGAATACTGAACTATCACTTTAGTCTCGGCCAGGCCTAGCACTTTTTAAGTCAAACTTTAATCATCAGAGGGCCCATGATATCTCTTTTCCATTTTAGGCAAAAGGAACAAATAAATATCGACTACATAGCACTAGTCAACTCATCATATCATACCCAGCATACCCTTTATAACTGGCATTTACGCACAGCGTTTGAATAGACTAAAGTATAACAGACTCGAAGAGCTAGATACTCATGTATCTCCATTTTAAGAACAGAAGATATTATCATCTTAAAATCACTCGTGATTTAATCCATAAAGTGATCTCTTTAAGTGCGGGTTTCTCCTATACTTAAATCCCCATTAAGTACCCATGAGTGTTGCAGCAATCTCCATGCCATGTCTAATCTCCATAGACATCTACTAACACTCCATGACAGTCTTAATTCACCACATACTTCCTATAGTGTGATCGACTGAGGAGGTTTGAGTAAGAACTTATTACTCTGGAAGTGGTGTCTAAACATGCAAAACTGAAACACAACGACAAACAATAGTAAATGGTAGAACTACTTCCCATTAACAATCTCCATTATTAATCACCAAGTCTATTACAGTTTCTATCATTGTTTATAACGTTTCAAATTCAAACTAACAACTAAAACTTTACATTATCTCTTAAACCTATGCTCCTAGCATGTTCATCGTGCTTGGACTTTCCTAGAGGCTTTGTGAATGGATCAGCTGGATTTTCCTCTGATCTTATGCTTTTCACAATTACATGTCCTTCTTCGACTTTACTTCGGACAAAATGGTATTTCCTTTCAATGTGCTTCGACTTTCCGTGATCCTTGGGTTCTCTACTCAAGGCGACTGCACTTTCATTATAACAGAATATAGCCATAGGATCTTGTACTGTTGGAACAACTCCAAGATCTCCAATGAAATTCCTCATCCAGATAGCTTCTTTTGCCGCTTCACTAGCCGCAATGTACTCAGACTCACATGTAGAGTCTGCTACTGTATCTTGCTTAGAACTTTTCCATGTCACCGCTCCCCCATTCAGTAGGAATACCCAACCAGATTGTGATCGACAATCATCTCTGTCTGTTTGGAAACTAGCATCACTATAACCCGTTACTCTAAGTTTTTCTTCTCCACCATAAACCAAGAACCTGTCTTTAGTATTTCTCAAATACTTAAGAATATTCTTTACAGCTGTCCAATGACCTTCTCCAGGATTCTGCTGATGTCGACTCACTAAGCTCAAAGCAAATGAGACATCAGGCCTTGTACACGTAATGGCATACATGATCGATCCTATAGCCAAAGCATATGGGATTCGACTCATTCTGTCCAATTCTTGTTCAGACTTTGGACATAGATTCTTACTGATCTTAATGCCATAATTCAAGGGTAAGTTCCCTTTCTTAGAATTTTCCATATTGAATCTTTTCAATATTTTATCTATGTACGTATCCTGGCTAAGTCCTATGAGACGTTTTGACCTATCTCTATAAATCTTTATACCAAGGATATATGCTGCATCTCCAAGATCTTTCATAGCGAAACACTTTCCCAACCATTCTTTTACACTTTGTAAAGTCGGGATATCATTTCCTATGAGCAGTATATCATCCACATATAATACTAAGAATACTACAATACTCCCACTGAACTTGACATATATACAGGACTCATCTTCACTTCTAGAAAATCCAAACTCTGTGACTTTCTCATGGAAGCAGAGATTCCAGCTACGAGAGGCTTGTTTAAGTCCATAAATAGCCTTTTCAAGCTTGCACACTCTATTAGGATACTTTGCATTTTCAAAACCTTCTGGTTGTGTCATGAACACATCCTCTGTCAGTTTCCCGTTAAGGAAAGCGGTTTTGACATCCATTTGCCAAATTTCATAGTCATGAAATGCAGCTATGGCTAGCATAATCCTAATTGACTTAATCTTAGCTACTGGTGAGAAGGTTTCCTCATAATCAATCCCATAGGTTTGAGTATAGCCCTTTGCTACCAACCTAGCTTTATAAGTGTGTACTTTCCCATCCATGTCTGTCTTCTTCTTGAAGATCCACTTACAACCCACCGTCTTAAGACCGGGTGTAGTGTCAACCAAATTCCAAACTTGATTGTCATACATGGACTGAATTTCGCTTTTCATAGCTTCCTTCCGTTTAGCAGCCTCAGGGCCTGCCATCGCTTCCTTGTAGTTAGCAGGCTCATCTAATTCACCAAGTGTATTATCACTTATCTTATCCTCTTCTTATATTTGGTAACCATAATAGAACTCAGCAGGATTGCTAACTCAACTAGATCTGCGAACGGGTAAGGATATGTCTTCAGGTTCAACAGGTGTTTCCACCTCTTGTTAAACGTCAGTGTTTATTATAGGTTCTTCATCGGTAGATTCTTGAATTTCTTCAAGATCAATTTTACTCCCACTGTCCTCTTTAGATATCATTTCTCTCTCAAGGAACACTCCTCTTCGAGCTACAAAAACCACATTCTCTTTGGGTCTGTAGAATAAATATCCAAACGACTCTTGTGGATAACCGACGAAAAGACACTTTTCAGATCTGGAGTCTAGCTTGTCCTGAGTTTCCCGTCTAACGTAAACTTCACAACCCCAGATTTTGATGTGACCTAGAGAAGGTCTCTTTCCCTTCCACATCTCATAAGATGTCTTTGAAACTTTCTTAGTGGGTATTTGATTTAAGATATGGGCGGCTGTTTCTAATGCATAACCCCAGAAACTTATTGGAAGTGTTGCTCGACTCATCATAGATCGAACCATGTCTAACAAAGTTCTGTTTCTCCTCTCAACAACACCATTAAGCTGCGGTGTTATAGGAGGAGTCAATTGTGAAACTATTCCACAATCTCTAAGATGATCGAGAAACTCGATACTAAGGTACTCTCCTCCCCTATCGGATCGGAGAACCTTTATCTTTCTGCCCAGTTGATTCTCTATTTTGCTTTGATATCTTTTGAACACCTCAAAAGTATCCGACTTATGTTTGATCAGATAAACATGTCCAAATCTACTGAAGTCATCAGTAAATGTAACATAGTATCTATTTTCATCTTTTGTAGCACATCGGAATGGTCCACATACATCTGTATGTACCAGATCCAATAGTCCTTCACCTCTTTCACACGATCCAGTGAATGGTGATTTGGTCATCTTGCCTAATAAACAAGATTCGCATACATCATCCGATTTGAGATCAAATGATTCCAACACTCCATCCTTTTGGAGTTGGGCGATGCGTTTCATGTTTATGTGCCCTAGACGATAATGTCACAACTTGGATTTATCAATTTCATTAGACGAATCAACATTTAAAATAACATTGCTAAAACATTCAACATTTTCATATATGCCTTTGTAAGGAGAAGCTTTAAAAATAAAACAATCATTTAAATGAACCAAAATATCTCCATTTTCATTATCAAAAGAAAATTGATAACCATCTTTATACAAAGCATAAAATGAAATAATGTTTCTAGTCATTTCTGACGAATAATAGCAATTATTTAAATCTATCCTAACTCCAGAATTTAGCATGAGCTCAAATCTTCCAATCTTCGTCACAGGTACAATTCCCTTGTTTCCCATAACCAAGTTGAGCTCTCCATACTTCACACTTCTACTTTCCTTTAGACCCTGGAATACAGTGCAAATGTGATTACCACATCCTGTATCCAGAACCCACGAATTAGAAGTTGTAGTATTATGGAGTTCGATCATGAACATACCTGAGTGAGTACTTTTCTCGACCTTTCCATCTTCAAGGTCCTTCAGGTATTTTGGGCAGTTACGCTTCCAATGCCCCTTAGTGCTGCAGTAGAAGCACACTGCTTCCTTAGGGTCACTAACAGGTGCAATCTCATAATCGGTCCCTTTCTTAGACTTGCGAACAGACTTTCCGTCAGCAATCTTCCTTTTCCAATTAGAATTTGACCTTTTTCTTTTCTTTGCATTTTGACCAACAGTCAACACAGGAGCTGCCGAGCCAGAGGACACATCATCTTTCTTGATTTCTTGCTCAGCAGTTTGCAATAAATTGTGGAGTTCCATTATTGAGCCTTCCCTCTAATTCATATTCATCTGGTATGACATTACAAACTGATTGTAGACAGCAGGCAAACTGGATAGAATTATGGCGATGGAAAACTCTGTGTCAAATACCATGTTCAATGACTCCAACCTATCAAAGTACCCTTTCATCTCTAAGACGAAAGCACATATAGAAACTCCAGGTTTGGGCTTGCAAGCCATGAGGGATTTCACCACATCAAGGCGTTCTTTGCTTGCCTTAGCCTGAAATATTTCTTTCAGTGGTTGGTTCATTTCATAAGCCCAAGTGTTTTCAAAAGTCTTTTGCAGTTCAAGGCTCATGGAAGATGTCATGATACAAGACACTTTATTCACATCATCATAATGTTTCCGGTGTGCCTCAATCTCCTCTTGGGTTGATTCTTCATCAATTACGGGAATCTGCTCATCGAGAACATACTCCTTGTTCTCGTACCTCAAGGTAAACCTTAGGTTTCGCATCCAATCCATATAGTTTGGACCGGTTAGTCTTTCCCTTCCAAGAACTGAGAGTAGTGAGAAGTTCGAGTTATGTGCGGGATTGGGGACGGGAGGATTTGCACCATTTAAATTAGCCATCTATTGAGATAAAACAGTTTTAGTTAGTCTGAATATTCCTTAATTATTTACCCAATTTTCTAAATTAAGGCTAGGATCCATATTTTCAGTTTTATGAAAAGGGTCGCCGTAATCATATAAATAAAATACCATTATCTATTTCATTTCTATGAAACTCCTGGATCTTTGAGATTCATTGATTTCTATCAATGGCATGTTAATCTCGGTTATGCCCATCTACTATTCATGACTGGTATGCCGAGGATCATGAACAAGATGGTGAATTAACCATGCAAACCCCGCGTGATCCCCGGCTCGAGTACGCTCGAGAATCGCGAGTCTCAATCACCTCTCATTATGTCCTCATATTAATGTGCCGGTAAACCACACACGCTCCATTAACAGTTCATACGAGAGATGTGCGGATTTCATGGGTTAGCATACTATTCATCATTTCCTATAGCTAAAACGGGATTTTGTTTTTCTATTTTAAGTCTACTTTTAATCTTGACATCATCCTATCAAAAGTTCTCGGTAGCTCCATCGAACGCACAAAGAAGCGGAGAAGCAGGTCAGCGCGAAGCTTATTAAAAACCTGACTTCTTTAGGGAAGCAGAGCGACCCGCCTTATACCTCTCTTATAGTTTGTTCCTTATGGGTGAGCCGATTTATCAATTGACTGACGATGTATTTAGACTTTAATTATACATATATATAAATCATATTATACATATAATCTCTCTTGAAGTTTAGGGTTCTATTTTAAACCTTTTAAAATTAGTGGTCTATTTTAAACAATTTAAAATTATCAATATCTAAACTGTAAATACATATTACCTATTTAGATAATTCTCGTTCCAATTTATCGTTACCTACATACTGCTGCAGATAATTTCATGCTACTATTTGTTAAGCTATGGCTCTAATACCACTGTTGGGTTTTCTATTCCCTAACTAGATTATTATACACGCAGCGGAATAACAAAACTTTAAATAATCTAAGGCAATTAGGAAACTAAAATCCTAAGGGATCTTTAACTTTAACAACATAGTACAATAAATAAATTGGATAAGGAGAATATAAGGAAAACACTAACATTAAGAGAAAACCTATTTCTCGCTCGTAGACCAACGAGCAGAGCTTCGTTACTTGGATGCAAGTACCCAAAGTAGAATACCTCTAATGCTTCACACCCAAAAACCCAAGAGAAAGTCGAATTTTCGAAACCCTTGAAAATTCGTATCTGAAAACTTATGTTATGAAGGTATAGGACGCCCCTATTTATAGTTGTGGAAGAAATCATTAGGTTTGCTGAATTCGACTCCCAACCGGCGGTTGGACCTTCCAACCGACGGTTGGAGCTGTTAGTCTTGGACTCCAAGTCTGCGACTTCCACCGCCTTGAAACCCTAATCCCAACTGGCGGTTGGACCTTCCGACCGGCGGTTGGATCAGATTCTGGAATCTTCCGCCAAATTTAATTACTTTTAATTTCTAATTAATAAACTATTATTAGTTAATTAAACAATTAGATATAATATTAATACTATTAATATTATCCTTCATCTTTCTCTTGACTGTTTATGAGGGCAACCCAAAAAGGACTTTACCATTAATGATAGTCTCACCAATTAGTAATGATATTGGACACTATTCCAGCAACAACTAACTTAGATTGAAAGTCAATGATCCACTCACCCTTGTTGATCACAGTCTCCACTCAAAGATCTTATTTTATTGAGTCTTCGGTTTATCTGAGAACACGATCAAAACCCGAGTTAGATTCTCAAAATATGATTCGTTACATTCTACACAAGTATATAAATCAAATAAGTGCACATAATATAAATCTAATACTCTTTAAATATCACAAGTGTTCGTGTCACAAGTTATCAAATTCGTTATTTTAAAACAGGCAAACGCGATCCTGGAAGCGTTGAGCTGGATCGCGTTCAACAGTTCAAAACCATTCTGTCACCAATAAACACTGAGGAACGCAATCCGAGAAAATGGTCTGGATCGCGTTCTCATGAACAAAACCTTCTGTAACCAAAATACACTTGGCAACGCGACCCGGGATAAGGGGTGGGATCGCGTTCCCAAGAGCAAATCCGATTGAACTCAAATTACCACCGACTAACGCGATCCTGACGAAGAGTCTGGGATCGTGTTGCAAAGAATAATTCAGACTGAGACCCAAATGCACATAGTAACGCGATCCTGGTGATGACGCTGGATCGCGTTCCCAAGTTTTAAAACAGAGTATCAGACCTGCAACAACACTTGCACGAACCCAAAATCTCAATTTTACAAAATACATTTGCAAAACACGATTTTATATAACAATTAACCTCAAATATTAACTATGGACATAATATGACAACAAACAATTATCATCAAGCTTCAATTTCTTACATGCATTATCTACCTAAAACAAAATTGGGTTCATGAACACTTAACACCCAATTTCAAGAACAAGCAATTTGATGGTGATGATTCAAGTATTATCAGTAACAAACACTTATTCAAGCATAACCTTATATTCATGCATCAATTATTCACCTACTTTCAATCAATTATGTAAATAGAGATCATGCAAACAACTTACAACAAAATGTAGAAGATGGATGAACTAGATGAAGAAGATGAAGATGAATTCAGATGTTAACCCCAAAATCACAACCTTGAAGTTGATAGAATCTGATTTTGTTAAATTCTTTGAGAGTGTATGTGTGTGTTCTTGAGAGTGAAAGAAAAGTCTGAGAAAACAAGAAAATGTTAGGTCGACATTTCCTTTAAGTTCAAGTATAATGCAGTGTAATATTATACCCGTTCTAAATCTATTGTCTGGAACCTAGAAACCATTTGCGAGGAAATAAGTTTTATTATACCGTCAACTAAATTAATTTAAAACAAGTATTAATTTGTCTATCACAATAAGTCATTTGACCATTTGACCTATTACTTTCAATTATTCAGATAATTCTAATTATTTCTAAATACAATTTAAATAGCGAATAAAATAAGGAAATTACCGTAATTCTTCTAGACCCATAAAGAGGATGTTACAATAGCTATACATGTCTTTTCCTTCTTAAGTTGTTAATTGTAGAAGGATCTTATATCTCAATGTCTATTGCAGTTTAAAACTTTTACTCATAATATGAAAGATGGCTGGGGATTAGCAACTAACGGGAAAGTACTCTTTGGAAGCGATGGGTCGTCATCCTTATATCACATCAATCCTCGAACAATGAAAGGTATATATGTATATTGATGTCGAGCCAACGATCGTTGGATTTTTTTGGTGATGCGAGCAATAAGTGGGTTTTAAAATTTATAAGATTGTAAGGGCCTAAGTCGTCTACAATTGTTAAACCTAAGGGTGAGCAAGTGGTAGGTATAACCTAGGGTCGTTCTTAAAAATCGAATGAATTTGAATCAGGTGCGTGACAGACTATATGATCTAACTAGTGAGGGGTTTTGTAAAATAGTAAGGGAGTTTGGTTTTATTTTTGAATTTTCTAATTTAAGCAAGTAAATAAAAGTAAAATAAAATAAAAGATGTAAATAGGTAGGGTGGAAATTGTGTTTGTTGTGATTTCATTAGCTAAGTTATAGGATGATGTCTGTTAATATTAAAACGTCTTTTCGAAAGATTTGTATTTTATTGTCTTAAATACTTGATGTGTGAACACTAGATTCTCTACTAATTGATTTCTCGATTAGCATATCACCGGGGACTAGATATTGGTGATTCTGATCAAAGGTCATGCTCAACTCTCAACACCACCCGGTTAAGGGACTAGTGACCCATCTTGGAATATGAGGATTCCTGGGTGAATGAATAAAGTAGCAGACCCTTTTGTGCTCTGATCGTTCTTAACACCACAGAATATTTAATCTAATAATCATTTAAGAATAAGACTTTGTTCGATGTTTTGAATTACTTTCTATGAATGGATTTGATAAAATCTAAAGGTGATAGACAAACTAGAACACTTAATGATTCTTCGTCTTCCTTTTTAGATTTATAAACTAAGTTTGTATTTTAGCACTATAAAATTCCATTAATGATTTAACCAACCCTTGCTAAAAACTATCCAATAAATCCCTTAGTAATTCACCATGTACTACACTTATTGTGTTTCCATAGCTTCAAACCTTGACCATATTTAAAAACGTCATATAGTAATTCACCATGTACTATATTGATTAACAATATATCCATAGCTTCCTACTTTGACAATAGTTTTGACATTGAATAATTAATTACCTTTTATCAACGTCTTAATAAAAAGGTTTTAATCACGTTTACTGGTGGAAAGGCGATGATTGATAATGAGGTTTAAAATCATGGATAGAAAGCATATTCAAAACGTAAGTGTTCCTATTTAAATCTTTATAATAGTTGTTCGGAACATTAATCCACAACGTACTATACCAATGGCCTTTTCATAGCTTCCACGTTTGTACTACACATAATGTGTTTCCAACGCTATACAATGTGTCACAACCGTCACCAAATCGTGATAGTTGACTGTCGTTGACCCTCACTTTTAACCCCAAAACTAAATCTATAATTTCAGGCTTGATCTCGTGTGAATTATGTGAACCTTTTTAAAATCGTGTAAATTTATATGATATTCAATGCGTGTTTACTCGGCTAAAAACTCATATTTCGTGTCGTTTCTTTGGCACTTAATTCTTCATACTCGGAAAACTATTAAGAGAAGGATGTATATCAACATTTGATACTAAAATTCTAAGCCTATACATATAAATAATGAAGCTAAATAAAAATCCGTAACTTGTATGTAATGTTTTAAGACGAATCAAGAGTTTATCGCGAGGCTGCACTGTTCGGGCCATAACTTTCTCATCCGGACTTGGATTGAGTTGATTCAAAAGCCCAGATGGCTGGAACACAGAGGGCTACAACATATTCAGAGTTCATCCCATAATACCATGTAAAAAAATTTGGCCAAAGGGTTAGAGTAGGGAACAAGAAAGGATCCTTTGCATAATTTTATGATATCTTAGTCATTATCTCATCCAAAATAATAATAATATTAATAAAACCTTAAAAACCCTAAGCTCATCTCCTTTCCTCCTCTCCAGCCATTTTCACCATCATCATCATCAATTTCCATCCTTTTGATCATCCGTTTTAAGAAATCAAGGCGTTGTTGTTGCCTTCGAGTGTCACATATTCGTATAGGTAATCTTATATATGCTTTTCCAATAAAATTTTCTTATATTTTCTGAGATTTATAAACCTCATAATCGATTTATATGTATCATGAGTCGAGGGTATGATTTGATCCTAGTTGCGTAATTAAAAGAACCTAAACCGAAAAAACCCTAGTTTGTGCAGTTGAATTTCGATATTGATTTGATAAACCCTAGCCTTAAAGATTTGAGAATAATAATTATGAAACTATCATGTTAGATCTGTAGAAGGGTTATATATTAGGTTTAGAGAATTTATATGTCAAGAATAATGCGTTACTGAATTCGAAATTAGTCATACGGTAATTGCAGAAACTGATGGGATTTTTCAGTTGACTTCATGGGCCATTTTGACCCACTTAGAGTCGTTTTCAGACTTCGGACAAAACTAAAAAGTTGTAGATTACATAAACCCGCGAGGTATCGGCCTCTGGAACTAAACAAAATATTTTATAAAAATTATTTAGTAATCTGCTGCAATGTATTATGAGTTTTCTAGAAAACTTTGGTTAAGTTAAGATGTGTTGATTTAATTACTTTTTGATGACTTTGATATCTTTAAATTATATTGAGACATGAATTTTTCTGTATGAAATTTATATTTTCATAAATCTTAAATTTAAGTAATTAAATAAATTTAATTAATGTATTAGTTAGAGTAATATGTTTTAGTGTCTAGATTGTTTAAATTGAAGTCTTGTTTTCTTAATTCTTTTAAACTAACGTTTTCATGAGTGATGTCTATATAGCATGATTTATAAATGTTTTTCAAGTTTAGGTTAGATAAGGATTCATGAATACATGTCGGTGAATATTTACAAAAAAAATGAATTTGAACTGTTATCACTAGCAATGTGTAGACATAAACTTGAGTAACTTTAAGATTTAGTTTATTTGGGAATTTGTGAGAAATATATTATAGGGATGTAAACTTGAGATGAACGTGGACATATAGGAACCCTTCGACTCGACTCGTGTACATAATCATTAAGGCACATAACTCATGAACATTTCATTTAAATACTATAGGACGCTCATAGTTCACCGCGGCTTGTGTGTGATACTTACTTTGCTCTAAACCGCTATTCATGTGAGTTTTCGTGGCCCCGTTTTCATTTACTTATTTTCAAATTGGGGGAAAAGTATGCTCGTGTTTTTATCAATTGTTTTCATGCTGTGAAACGTATCTATTTCTCTTTTGGACATATGCTTGAAATGTGTGACACTATGTGAAGTTATGTGCATTTGGTTATTGGATTCATTTTTCATCATAAGGCCTTGCTCTTTCGAGAGTAAGTACCTAATGTATATGCTTGGTATACATTGAAGCCATTATTTCACAGGCCTTGCTCTTTCGAGAGTAAGTACCTAATGTTATACGCTAAGTATACATTAAAGCCATATTGGGTAGCTACTGCATTCACAGGATTTCATTTGGTCATACTTTTTCGTGGAGTGATGACAGATTTCTGAGACATATCGGTTACATTAATTCACTTATGTGTGCAATTTCATTGCATTGTCCTAACAAGCTTATTTATCACAGCAAACGTTTGTTTTGTGTTATTTTAAACCTACGAAACTCACCAACCTATGTGTTGACGTTTTTGAGCATATCTTTTCAGGTAATCAGAATAATCACTAAGAAGTTTAAGGCTAGTGGCTTTAGTGGGACTTCTAGGTTGCATTTGAGACTTGATGAATGGAATGTTGACTATATACACTTATACTTCATTCGAGATGTGACAATTGGATTCTTATGTATTTTATGTACTCGGGTATTTGATGGACTGCGGCACAAGTCGCCCTTGTGTCAGGGATATCATAACACGTTGTTGAATTGCATTTAGTGTTGTTCTATTATATCAATGTATTATGATCTAGTCGCACGTCGTATCCCGTTGTTTCCGCTTTAGACGGGGTGTGAAACAATGACTCGACCATCTTACGATATTTTCGTTGCTTCTTAATGACATCATCCCATAGTTAACTAATTACATCACAACAAACACGCAAAACAACTAAGCGCTAATCATGGCAAGTCCTAAATCTAGCATAATCAAAATGATAATAGTAAACTTCTTAATTAAACTAGTCGAAGACCCGCGCAATGCGGCGGTAATAATCAGAAAATTTATGGTAGTGATCGAAAATGATAATCAGCGTAGTGATAAATGGTTGTATTCATTTAGATTGTTGTTCCATTATCAAACGTAAACCTTTTCGATTGACCAAGGTTTTTTTTTTTTTTTTTTTTTTTTTTTTTTTTTTTTTTTTTTTTTTTTTTGAGGTAAACGTGTTTGTTATTATTTGTTACTATAGTATTAATTGATTATGAGGATTAGAGAAAACTATTAGTTTACATGTTTTGGATATTCATTCTTTTGCCTCCTTTGAATTTAATATTTATAGAATGCCACAAAAGGAACGGAAGAAATACTTTCTTTATTTAGTACATATTAAATGCCAATAAAAGAGGGTATTCTATTAATTTCCGATTTGACTGTTTTAAGTACTAAGCCACTAATACAAATGCTTAATAGTATTGTAAGATAGATAAAGGAAAGAGATAACCGTGGATTAGGACGTAGCCGAAATATTCTTGAATTACAACTCGAGACTCTGAGAGCTCCTCCAAAATATTACAATGCTACTCCACTAACTAACTAATAATTAAAACCTAACTAATCTCTAATTAATTATTAATCTAATGTTGATTAATAATTAATCTAGAGAGAGAAACTAGAGTGAGAAAGAAAGAAGAAATGGAAAATGAGGTGTGAATGGTGTGTATATAGGGCTTGAGTTTAGACCGTATCTTGACTTGCTAGGCCGTATGTGCATGATCGTATCAAGAAACCATTTTTATGCAGATACGGTGTGGACCAGGTAGTCTATGGCCTGGCCAAGGGTGTATACGGTCTGGACCAGGTACTATATTGCCTAGCCAAGGGTGTATACGGTCTGGACAGGTAGTATACGGCCTGACCAGGTAGTGTACGGCCTGGACCAGGTAGTGTACGGCCTGGACCAGGTAGTGTACGGCCTGGACCAGGGCGTATACGGCCTGGACCAGGGCGTATACGGCCTGGACCAGGTAGTGTATGGCCTGACCAGGGCGTATACAGCCTGGACCAGGTAGTATATGGCTTGACCAGGGCGTACATGCTTTGGACAGAGCATATATGGTCAGGTCCAGGTCTTGGCCAACGTATACACGGGTTCGTGGCTTCGTGTGCGGGATAGTAACTTGTTTTGGCTCTAATTTCTTCGTTACTCGTCCGTTTTAGCCGATTATCACGGCATCGTCTTCGTAATTTCTTGAAGTTTAAGGATCCAAGATAATGTCACAGCTTGGTCTTGTTCAGGTCTGAGGTTCGTTGGCCTTTGTGTACGAGGTCGTAATTCATTTCATCATTTTGGCTCTAAAATCTTCGTTATAACTCCGTTTTCGTTGATTCTATTTGCATCGTCTTCGTAATCACCTAATTAAAAAAATAACACAAATAAATGCAATATTTGAAGTAAAATGTTAATTATTTGATCGTAATGGCATAGATAACGTGAGTAAAAACGTGACTTTTTACGCGTTATCATTTATCTTGCAATTTAGGGCAGATATTGTTGTGTGCTAATGGGAAAGCAAATTCTTTATGGTGAATTATTTCCACTCCTTCTGAAATAGCTAATAAACACATACACATCGACTCTTGACCTCTGTTCATCGGTATGGGATCTAGGGGTGGCAATTCTGGTTGGGTCGGGTTGGCCAGTTGGATTTGGCGGATTGACGGGTCAAAATTACTCAACCCAAAAACAGGTTAATCCTGTGATCTGGTCTTGATATTTATGTAATGCAGTTAAATTAAAGCATGTTGTTAAATATAAAGGTTAGAAGTGCATAACCTCAATGAATTAGAGTATATAGATAATGAAGTTTGGGCAAACATTTGACACTTGGCAGGTACATTTTTGCTTCTGTGACGTTTTTTTACCCGTGATATGGTTTTTTCTTCTGTTTGAAAATAAAATATTTTTGCTTTGCAGAGTGACTGCATTGCTAGAATCTCACCTGCAGATGGAACTGTAATTGGATGGATTCTCCTTCCAGAATTAAGGTACTACTTTTCACTCTTTCCCCCCATTATGCAGTTTTTATCCATGTGGTTTTACACTTTACAATACAAACTCTCATGGATGCGTGTTGTGCTCAGTTGATGCTAATTAATTTGATTAAACTAATCATCTTTTTTTGTTCCTTGTTTCTAGAGAGGGATTAGTAGCAGCTGGCAACAGAATAAGCATGTATTTTTGAACTGATTTGCTCTTCGGATTGTCACAGCAAATTATCAAATTATGAAAGCTAGCATTACCATTTATTTACACTTTCTTTCCCAATTAACTTCGGTTCGAACACCAACGTGGCAATGTGGCAACTAAAACAAGACACAACAAGCTAGTCCTTTTGAAGATTGAAGTTTTTGCTTGAACTTTGTAAGGATGCTTGGGCACTATCATGGTTATAAAACAGCGTCGAATTTCTATGTTTATAACACGAGTATTGCTTAATTTATATAATCTTTTTGTCATCTTGGTGTATGACAGAATTGATGTAGTTCCAATATAAGATAATTTAAATTAAAATAAATAGACTTGATGTAGTTCCAATATAGGGACTTTGTTATGCTACCATTTTCCAATGAGTTTTATCTTCGGGCTAATACAAAATATTGATATGTCAAATTAAGGACCATACGAGCATCTATAAAATTAACAATGTAACACATGAGTAATGCTTATGTAGGGTAGTGATCAAGAGGGAAGTGTCTTTTTGGGGGGAAGCGTTAGTACGCATCAGGAAGCATATTACAATTATCAATCAAAAAGTCAACAAAAAATTATTTTTATCGGTAAATAGTAATCAAAATCGATGCTATAAAGAATATTTTAACGAATGAATTTCATTTTTAAGTCATAACATTAATTGATGAATATTTATTTAATTAATTGTTAAGATGCAGTGTGATGCATATTAACTAAGATGCATCGCGATGCATCATATAACTTCACATTATTTGAAAAATATTTTTATTGTTAAGATGCATCACAATGCAGATTAACTAATATGCACTACGATGCATCTTAACGAATTTGGATCAAATATTCATAAATCGATACTATAACTTGAAGAAAAAATTTATCAAAGAAGCTTAACATTTATAACATCGATTCTGATTAACATTTACTAAATTTCAGTTTGTTTTTTTCGAGATTAGTATAGGTGAAGGTAATATGCTTCCTGATGGGTACTAACGCTTCCCCCTTCCCTCAAAAAATGGACTTCCCTCTAGATCATGCCACATGCTTATGTATTTCATTAGAAAAAAAGGAATGAATTTACAAATTTATCCCTTTTTTCCTTCATTATGCATCATCTTGTTTTCCTCTTCATTAGGCATCATTATTCATTATGCAATTATCATGTTTTCCTCTTCATAGGCATCTTTATCTTTTATTACAAATAATATAGTTCGTAAACGCATCACTAAATTAAAACATAATAATAGTAGATTTAATTCATAAAAATTATATTGACATTTATTACACTTACAATAATAAATTCTGCAAAAAAATTATTACTAATTCTTCGTCAAACCCGTATTGTCACGGGTCAATGATCTAGTTCTTTTCTAGAAATACATTCAAACACTTTCAAATGAACTTTTTAGTTGTATCATAAATTCCGTAACACACTAAAAAAAACAAGGCCCAACACCCTCTTGGTATTTAACAATCTCAAACACCCTCTAGAAATGACCCTGATGGTATTTGGGGAGCTTATTTTCTATACTTATTGTTTATTGCTTATAAGCAAATAAGCCCGAATTTTATAGCTTATTTGCAAACTTCCAACCTACCCTCACAAATAAGCAAATAAGGTTAGAAAATAATTCCCCCAAACACTCTCCCTCTATATATGTAACCGAAGTGTAAGTTCCATTTATACGTAATTGCCGTTTGCCGTTTGCCGTTTGCCGTTTGCCGTTTGTTATCTCATATATCCGCCAACTTAACACATACCTGATTATCTAGCAATGGGAAGAAGGCGTCTTCTGCTGCTTCTAAAACCCTTAGATTCTTACTCCTTTCTTCAATTAAATGGTCTTTCTCGACCCGTAAACCCAAAGGTATCCCCCCTGTTGTTTTTTTCAAAGCTTTGTTAACTTTAAGAATTCCTAGGGTCCAATGCATATCAAGTGTTTGATACAATGCCTGAGTGAAGGATAACCATTATAGCCTGTGTTACTTCTAGCTAGTGTTTTCATTACACATGCATATTTATTGATTTTCAGGCCATTGTATAAATTTTCAGCTGTTACCACTGAGGATCTTGCATGAAATAGTTTTTTGGTGTGTGAAATTATTTAGTTTTGCAACATATGCTTGCAGTTGAAAGTTATATGTTCAATGTTCTTTGGTCCTTGTGCTACAAAAGGTATTGTTGTATTAAGCTAAAAACCTCTCTAATTTGGGGCAAATGTAGCTTAAGTTCACAAGTTGATGGATGCTTTACAGTACAAATATTAAACAGAAGTTAATGCTAAAGAGCCTCCTTAATCATGTTTTTACTATAGTGGAGATCTTTACAGAAGTCCAGTGACTACATTCGGCATATGGCCTACCTATAATTGAGCTCCCTACACATTTTTGAGTTTGGTTACTTTTATTATGTGAATTAGAGCACAGAGAACATTACATTAGTGTTTAGCCTCTATGTATCTTTTGGTTGTACCATTTTAATAGAGTAAATTCCATAAATGGTCCTTTACTCTTTTTTTAACGTTTTCGGTCAAATAACTTCGGATTTTCTCGCAAATGGTCCCTTAACTTTGAATTTTTGCTCGCAAATGGTCCCTCCGTCTAACTTTGGATTTGCTCGCAAATGGTCCCTTAAGAGACCATTTGCGAGCAAAACCAAAGTTATTGGACCGAAAACGTTGAAAAAAGAGTACAAGGACTGTTTTTGTAAATCAATGTAAACCACAGGGACCATTTATGGAATTTACTCATTTTAATATTTGATTGTTGGGTCTTGGTTGATGAAACTTGTTGTAATGAAAGATGAATAAACTATAACTAAATTCTCTTCCGAAAATGCACTATTTTCTTGAGGTTTTTCAAATCTGTGTTTTAATTATTTTTTCCTTGAAAAATAAAAAAAAATAACGCAGGTATCACGCTATCTGGATAACAGGTGCAAAGTTCATAAAGAAGCCATAGAATTTTGTAAGGATATATTACAAAGAAAGCCAGTTGACTGGGATGCTACTTTTCGTGGTAATCTGTCAGAACCCATTCGAAATGTGGATCTTGTTGTTACCATTGGTGGTGATGGCACGCTTTTGAGGGCAAGCCATTTGTTAAACGATTCAATCCCATTACTGGGAGTAAATTCTGACCCCACTCAACCACAAGAGGTTAGCTCATCCTTGGTTCCTTAGGATTTTTTTAATTCAAATTGCATGTTTATTCCATTGAGTTTTGTTTTCATATTCGTCCTTGTATCAGTTTAAGAACTATATGATCTTTATCATTTGCTTAGGTGCAACAACTGGGTAACGAGTTTGATGCTACCAGAAGCACTGGTTACCTTTGTGCAGCAACTATTAAAAACTTTGAACAGGTACGACTGCTTGGCAAAATGAGGGGGTGGGGGATGTCTTTTTTGTACGGGTTCAACGCTCTTTTTGTCTGTTTTTTATATATTTTTAAAATAGATAGTGTGTCAAATGTTTGTTTACAAAATATTACTATTTTTTTAGTAATCAAAAAACTTTTATTAAAACGATTCAAGTAGTTTTGTGCATTAAAATACATTTTGGGTGATTTCTGACCCATTTGACCCATATTAAGATGATTCAAGTAGTTTTTTTTTTTTTTTCCTTTATTTGTTTATCGCATTGGAGAACAAGTCCAGCCCCGTATATAAGTAAGTGGGCCTTTCCACTTAATTCCCGCACTAGATAAATTCAACACAAGGTAATAAGATTGCATGAGTTTCCTTGGATCCTGCAGATAATGAATAACATCCTGGAGGGCGGAGCAGCTCCTTCTGAACTATCAAGAATGTCAATACGTGTGAACTCAATGCAATTGTCAACATATGCTCTTAACGACATTTTAATTTCTGATCCATGTCCTGCATCTGCTTCTCGGTTTTCATTCAGGTACCAGAGGTTCCGTATAATTTTGAGCCACAAACATAATCATGTCCATTTTTATGATTTTTATAAATAGTTGATGCTTTAATTAAGATTGTAAAAACGATATTATTATAGCAGTAACTTAACTTAGGAATAGAACTAGTTAGGAGGTTGTATGCATAAGAAAAGACTTTGGGTAACTTATAACCCGTTTACACGTTCCCCTTTTAGCTAAATGTTTTGATTGGACTCATTTGACTCGTATGAAATGAGACACTTTGGAAATAGTCAAATAGACTCACTCATAAGTAAATGTGCCGAAATTACCACCTCAAATATTTTTGGAATCTGCATCTTCTTCCACTTTTTTTTAATTTTATTTTAAATTTTGTTGAAGAATTAGGAAAGACGGGCAATCAAGTTCACCTCTAATTAACTGCCGATCTAGTGGTCTAAGAGTCTGCACTGCTGCTGGATCTACGGCAGCCATGCTATCAGCTGGTGGATTTCCGATGCCTGTGTTATCCAAAGATCTTCAGTACATGGTGAGGGAGCCCATTTCACCTGCAGACAGATTGAGTTTAATGCGTGGATCAATAAAACCTAAAGAATCCATGGATATTGATTGGTACAACAAAGAGGGACTAATCTACATTGATGGTTCTCGTCCAGTTCATCCTGTTCACCACGGTGATACCATACAACTATCTTCACAGGCTCCAATGTTGAAAGTGTTTTTGCCTAAACATTTGTTAGCTAGTAAGATTTAAGTTATCTGTAGCTCAATTGCACGTAACTAGTCAAACTTGAATTTCAAACCAGTAGATTCGTATCAAACCAGTAGATTCTGTTTCCAACTAGTTATATCCTTGCTGCAAAGATACGGTTACATGGTTGCATGAATGTTGAATGTCAATTCACCAATATCCCCTAATATTTTGTCTCAATGACAAATTCATGCACTAAATCTTGAAGTACTACAGAACTTCATTATTTCAACCCAATTCACACCAACTCTTGCTAGCAACTTTCATATGAAATCCTCCTGGATTGTGATTGTTTACATGTACCAGTCAATTGTTATTGTTCATTACATGCATCGATCCTTATCATCATGTGGGTTGCTTGCGATTTTCATAAGAGGAAGGCCTCATAATGGGCTCATATACATGCATGCATCCATATCATCATGTGGTTTGTTTGCAATGGTCCTTTACATGTAATTATCACGGTCAATCATGTGGCTCAGTTGCACTTTTCATGAGATGGAGGCCTTAAATGTGGTTCATCTACTTTGGAGGGGGGGGGGGGGGGGGGGGGGGGGGGGGGGGGGGGGGGGGATAATGGGTGAGTTAGACGGTTAGGTAATGGGTCGGAAATTTTTTGGAATAGATCAATGACTTCTTTAACATGTGTGCATACTTTTTGCCCATTTTTCTTTATAAGTTTAATGAATGATTGATGTTTCATACATGATCAAACATTAATTGTAAGCACTTTAAAATTCTTTTTGTGACTTTACACACAGTTTATCTGTTATCAGTTTCGGTTGCAGTAACCTCGGTTTTCCTATTTTATTTTTTGACTCATTACAAGACTATTATTGTAACATAGAATCGAAATCGAAATTAATCTATAAACTAGTGTTGGTATATATACAAAAATATCCATCCATATCATCACGTGGTTTGATACATATGTTTCATGAGATTGAAAAGCAAACCAGCTCTAGCCAACCCAAGTCCCAAACACATAAACGTGCAAATAAAACTAGTTTGTTGTGTAGCCCACAATTGTACAAACGAACTCAAAGTATCGGGGTTCCCGCTTAATTATATTGTATCTTCTTTATATTATATGTCGAAAATAAACTATGCAATATTCAAGAAAAAACTTAATTAAAGGGTAATATCCATTTCATAATTATTATTATTATAATTATTAATAATAGGTTTGGCAAACTTGTAACCTTAGGGCACAAGCTAAGCCTCATTAAATGCACTTTAAACTCACTAAGTTTCAATAGTGGGGAGATATCCAAAGGGTGTAATGCTTCGTTTGTTACATTAATTCCAAAATTAAATGATCCCATTGGTTTAAAGGAATTTCGACCCATTAGTTTAATTGGTTGTTTCAAAAGTACTTGCGGGTCGGATGAAAAAAGTGATTGGAAAGGTCATTGGAGAAGAGCAAAGCGCGTTCTTGGAAGGAAGATTTATCTTAGACGGTGTGATGGTGACAAATGAAGCGGTCGAGTATGTTAAGAAGATCAAAAGAAAATGTATGCTTTTTAAAAGTGAACTTTGAAAAAGCATATGATTCCATTAATTGGGATTTCATCAAAAAGACAATGACTCAAATGGGATTTGTTTCTAAGTGGTGTAAGTGGATCGAAGCTTGTTTAAAGTCGACTTGTATCTTAATTTTAGTCAATGGTTCGCCTACTCGTCAATTTTGCATGGAGAGAGGGATTAGACAAGGTGATCCCTTATCTCCATTTTTGTTTCTTATTGCGGCTGAGGGGTTAAATGTGATGATGAAAGAAGCGGTTCAAAAAGGATATTTTAACGGAATCAAAATAGGATCGAACGAAGTGGTATCACACCTTCAATATACGGATGACACTCTATATTTTGGAGAATGGAGCGTAAGGAATGTCAAAAACTTGATGAGAATCATGAAATGCTTACAAGATGTTTCAGGTCTAACTATCAATCTCAGCAAAAGTAAGTTGTATGGTATTGGAGTGGATGCCAATGAAGTATCTATGCTAACTCGCAAAGTTGGATGTAATGCGGGCCTTTTTCCTTTTACGTACCTCGGACTTCCCATTGGGTTAACATGAGAAGAATCGTGAATTGGAGACCCATAGTGGAAAAGTTTAAAAGTAAGTGGTCAAATTGGAAGGCGAAAAGTATATCATTTGGAGGTCGTTTGACATTGGTCCGGTCGGTTCTTGGAAGCTTGTCGTTGTATTATTTCTCTTTGTTCCATGCTCCATCGAGTGTACTACAAACTTTAGAGAGTGTGAGAAAGACTTTCTTTTGGGGGGGGGGGGGGGGGGGGGGTGTGTTTTGATGAGAATCGAAAAATGGGTTGGGTTAAATGGAAAAATGTTTTAAAAACATGATTTGGGTGGGTTAAATATTGGAAGTCTTAAAGCATCTAATTTGGGGATACTTGGGAAATGGTGGTGGAGATTTAGGGTGGAAAAAGAAGCTTTGTGTAAGTCCCTAGTTCTTGGATCGATAACGAGGTTATCTATAGGTATTAAGGTGCAGAATCCCTTAATATTAGTTATACGATTATATAACGTTTAATCGTGTTAAAATCACGATTATAATTACTAATACGCTTTATTTTGATCATCACATAAGTAAAACGATCAAAACCAAGCCTTTAGGATGCTAAGAAACACTATGGATCGAAATCGGTTCGTACGGAATACTCTGGCAAAAACTTATGATTTTCTAACCTAAAAATCATATTTATACGTCTCAACTCGTAACTGTACGGGCCTGCAACCCGAGTCAGCTCGCTGCCCAAGCCCAGCATTCAGCTCGGCTCGTTATGCTTAGTGCGAGCCCAGATCTCATCTCGCAGTCCTTAGACTTGCGACTTGAGATCTCAGTTCGCATGTCCTGACTTTAGTTCGTAATCAATATTTGCCTAACACTTTAACATATTAATATATTTAACAAATATTAATCTCAAACTAATATCTTTTATTTAAAAATCTAAACCAATGTACATACCTGATTATAATTACACTAGTCCTATTACAAGCTAGATCTGTTGTCACAAAACATGTCTCAACACTTTGTGGGTAAGAGTTATTAAAAGTATTCATGGGCCGAACGGGGGTTTACAAGAAGTTGGGCGGGATATAGTTAGAAGTCGAGGTATTTGGGGAGATATAATTAAAGTCGGTTGGGATATTGATAATATAGGAATCCCGTTTACTTCTTCATTTGGTTAAAATCTTGGGGATGGGTCAGATATTTATTTTTGGGATGATAGATGGGTGGGTGATTATAAACTTAGTGAAAAGTTTTCAGGATTGTTTAATATGGAGAGTGAAAAAAGAGCAAAAGTGAGTGAGAGAGGAAGATGGGTAGAGGATCGGTGGTCATCGGTTTGGGAGTGGAGAGGAAACATAAGAGGGAGAAGTGCAAGTGCTTTAGAAGAATTGTTATCTCTTTTACAATCTATATCTCCTAACATGCAATATAGGGACAAATGGAGGTGGCTTTTGGATGTTCAAGGAAGATTCACGGTCAAGACTCTCAAAGAGTTGGTGGATGAAAAAGTTCTTGGTCCAACAAGCAACACTCTAGAAACAAGATGGCTAAACATTATCCCAAGAAAAGTGTGCATTTTTGTATGGAGGGTCATGCAAGGCCGGTTCGAGTGGTTCTTGATAGATTTGGTATTGATCTAAACTCTACTCTTTGTCTATGTTGTGGAGATGTGATTGAGACGATGGACAATAGCTTGCTTTTATGTGATAGAGTTCAAGATGGATGGCAATGTATATTCACTTGGTGGCAAATGGGGAATTATAATGCTCTTTCTATCGGGGACATAATTAATTATGAGGGTCACACTTTTCTCTAAGCATCAACGTACGATTTGGCAAGCGGTTCTATGGTCTACAATGTATGTTATTTGGGGTTTGAGAAATAAATTAGTGTTCAACAATCAACAATTTAACCCTCGTAAAATATGTGATGAAGTTCAAGTGTTAACTTTTTTTTGGATGGTTCGTAGAGAAAAAGAATCAATATCTTCATGGGAAGAATGGAGATCAAATCATAGTCAAGCATGCAAGAGATAGAAAGAAAAATATAGTCGGCATGGTGAAAATATCACATTTTTTATAGTTTTTTGAGTAGGTTCAAAGAGTGTGAGACACTTGATTTGTATTTGATCGATTGGTCCTCTCAAGTCCTACATCTCGCAGATGACTTGTAGAGTGATTTGTACATGTAATAGTTGTTTTTATAATATATTAGTGCTTTTCTCACACACACACACACACACACACACACACACACAAAAAAAACTAATTTTCAATCGTACATCTTTATTAATTACAATTTATATTATTTATAACAAATTCTACATCATTATATGTACTTAACTTGTGCCCTTAGAACACAAGTTAAATTTTTCCTTAACAATAATAATACTAATTATTATTTATTATTATTATTATTATTATAATAATAATAATAATTAGAGGTGGCAATTTGAGACCTATGGGTCTAGTTGGATTTTTCTAATTTTTATAGATGTGTCTAATTGGGTAATTAAAATAACACCCAAGTATATCATTATTGGGTAAATATATTTTGTCGGCATCGTACCCCCCCTGTTTGTTCCGAGTTAAGCAACCTACCCATAAAACTCCCAATGTATGCAACAAACCGGTTATTTATGTGCTACAATCTTTGCAAACTATGTTTTTACCTGTTACAACCTACAAAATGATGACGTGGCAACCACATCATGTGGCCTAAAAAATGACACGTAAGTAATTTTACCGGTTCTCCCGGTAACCGGTTACCATATTGCCGATATCGATACAACATTAACCAGTTTACTGCAGACAATGGGAGTTTTAATAGTAGGTTGCTTAACTCGGAACAAACATGAGGGGTACAATGCCGACAAAATATATTTACCCATCATTATTACCTATTGGGTCATAATGAGTAATAATGATATACTTAATCTTTTTTTTAATTACCCAACTAGACCCATCTATAAAGATTAGAAAAACCTAACTAGACCCATGGGTCTCAAATTGCCACCTCTAATAATAATAATAATAATAATAATAAATGCTTTTGTTTTTTACATTACATGGAGTAATATATATTTAATTTAAGGTAGAAGATCATATGGGAATGTCTCAAATGAAGAGAAGATATTTTACTACATTTTAAAACAAATTTACTTTTTAGATTCACTGTATTTTATCAACGTCTGCATTTTAACACCACAACACCACGTGTTACACCTATAAAAATTTGCTGCATTATAACAATACTGCATTTTATTCCGTGACATATACAAGTTAAAAATATTATACAAATATTGTCGTTATCATTTTCCAATACCGTAACAGATATATGTATTTTTCTGAACCTTGAGTTTGGACATGGATTATTTTCATTGGTTTGGACAGCTGAACCGGCTACCTCATTAGTCAATTATTCACACACACGGTCCAACCGTCACGTGCTTAACAGCCGCAACAAAAAATATCATAATGTTCCCTTGAAATACGAATCAGTACATGTTCTCTTAAAACCCCCACTTGCTCTTCCTTACCCTTTTCGGCCCCATTTACTGCTTAAACCCTATTAATACATACATATACACCTACACTACACACAAGATAAGATCTGTAAACACAAATCGAAATTAAAGTTAAATAAATAAAAAAAATCCAGATGAAGATTCAGTGTAACGTGTGTGAATCTGCGGAAGCGGTGGTGTTATGTTGCGCCGATGAAGCTGCTTTGTGTTTTAATTGCGATGAAAAAGTACATGCTGCTAATAAGCTCGCCAGTAAACATCAACGAGTTCCTCTTTCTCATTCTAATTCTCATATGCCTAAGTGTGATATCTGTCAGGTATATGTTTCGATTCATTTCTTTAATTTTATGTATGTATGTATTCAATTTGATGATTTGTGAAATACTTGATTCATCTTTACAAGAAATTAGGTTATCGTTGATTATGACTTCGTTTGGAAATTAGGTAGATAGATGGATTACGTTGACAAAATAATTGAATTTTAATAAATTTATTCTGCTATTATATGTTTAGGAAATTAAGCTGTTAATTTTTCTGGAAATTAGGAAGATAGCTAGATCATGTTGACAAAATGGCTGAATTTTTAAAATATGTTTTAGTTTATTTCTTTTGAATAGCAATTGATTCTGGTGCGTTACTATGATGCGTGTGTCACCATGAAGTATATTTCAACGAGCCACAGACATGTTTAGGAAACAAGTTAATAATGGTAATTGGGAAGATAGATTGTAGATGGATCATTCTGGCTAACTGGAGACTGTTGGATTCTAAATCTAATAATCAGCAAGGATAGTACCGATTCCAGTAAAAGCTTTAACAGTTTCTTCTCCAGTGTCGGTTTCCTGATTTGATGTCATATGTATTGCTAACGAGCAAATTGTGAAGTTGAGCTGGTGATACGAGTCTCAACCCTACAGTGTTCTTGTACATAATTCTAACAATAGTTTTTTATGTGTTAAACATGTCATATGACATATATGTGCTGTCGTTGTTGTACCTGTGAAGTTTGGACATGCTCCTAGTGTTTGGTCCTTATATGTTAAATTTTTTATATTAAATCTATGGTTGGTTTAAGATACTTCTCCCTTATTCAGGCATGCTAGACGATTCAGTTGTCTAAATGTGCACGAGAAAGAATATATTCAATGTAAAGATATACATCCACAGCTTTAAATTACCTGGTGAAAATTAAATTTATTCCTTACTGACTATTAGTTTTTGCATATAGTCAATGTTCAGGTTTAATTTTCAATGAGGTTAAAATACCTAGGTTGATATTAAGGTAGTTTAAAGCACTATGAATAAAGTTATGGGCTGTAAGGGTATGATATTACGTGCACAATGTTTGGAGGTTACGAGGATGAATATACATAATTGGTAGACAGATAGAAGGATGATAAGGTTGACATGTTTCATGTTTGTTCCTGTAAATGTATGATATCAATCTTGTTTAGAGATGGAATTGAGATATGAGAATTGTGGAAGTAGCACATATATCCTTTATCCGAAAAAAGTAGCACATATATCAAAATGGACACAAACTTGTTTGGAAATGCTTGTTGATGTTTGGAACATGTTCTTTCGATGGTGTATAAACAATCATCCAATTTTACAGGAAACAGCTGGCTACTTCTTTTGTCTGGAAGACAGGGCTTTACTGTGCAGAAAATGTGATGTTGCAATACATACGGTCAATTCTTTAGTTTCATCCCATCAAAGGTTTCTGCTTACAGGAGTGAAAGTAGGGCTTGAAGCTGCAGACCCTGGTGCATCATCTTCTACTGGGAAGTCAAGCTCTGGTGATAATAAGATTCCGGGAGCAGAAAAATTACAGTCTGTGCCAGGAAGGACTGTTCCCATGTCAGTAACAAGTCAATTTAACAAAGTTATGCCTGCGGAAGTTGCAGGAGGTGGTGATTTTGTTCCTCATAAGCTGCCTTATTCTGGAGGTTCTTCCGCTGACAGTATGCAACAGTGGCAGTTTGATGACTTCCTTGCGCTGACTGATTTTAATCAAAATTACAACTACTTAGACAATGGATCATCCAAGGTATAATGCATTGCTCTTCTCTATATTACATGTAATGACCCCGTTCATGGAAACTAATGATATCGATTTAATATGATAGGAGAAACTTTTTACATATGTGATGTTGGCAATTTTGACCCATTTACTTATGCATGAGTCGATTTGGATATGTTTTACATTAAATGGCCAGATGGGTCAAATTAAAAAATCTAATTAAAAGAGGAACAGGTCAAGCAGGTCAAAAGTCGTCCAAGGTCTTATTTAATCCATACAACCTTCCAACTCCTTTTTCTTCAAAAATTTGGATTTGGGATGATAATAATGAAGTTGTTTTTGTAATCAACTGATCATAAAGAGTAAGAGTACAATTAGTTACATTTTTAATGAACAATTAGTGTTTGTGGGTCAACTATACCAGACCCAAGCCAACCCATTTCAATCTTTATTGAAGAAAATACATGTTTCGGAGCCCAAGTTGCCACCTTTATACAATGCATACTTCTGCAGTTAGTTATTCACTCTATATTTGTTTTGATGCTATTACTGAATCATTTATAGGCTGATAGTGGTAAGCTGGGAGAGTCTGACGGTTCCCCAATTCTACGAGCCATGGAGGTCGAATTGGACGGTGAAGATTGCTTGGGACAGGTCCCTGATACATCATGGGCAGTCCCACAGATATCTTCCCCGCCTACTGCTTCAGGACTTTCCTGGCCAAAAGGTCATTTACACCAGCAGCGCCTAGCGGGTTCTGATACTTTTGTCCCAGATGTATGTTACTTACCCGTGCCAAATTTCTATGGTTCTCAAGATAAAAATACTGGTGCCTTAAAAAGGAGACGGAATTTCTAGTGCGAGTTATTGGGTGGAATCTGATAGTCTGTTAATGCTGTAACGTTAGGTGCATCAACTTCAATCCAGTGTTGCTAGTGATATGTGTTTGTAGGAGTTCATTTAAAGAATTAAAGGCACTTCTAAATGTCGATGCCCCCAAATGTGTGTAGCTTTACAAAATTATTCCTCGGGTTGAGGATGTGATACAGTGAAGTGTGTTGTGAGCCAGAACTTGTTACTTTTATGTAAGTTATGTTGTGGTGCAATCGGATAAAGCTAAAGGATGAATAAATAGGAAGATGAATTCATGAACATGAAGCTCCTGATGGCGATTTGGTGGTATAATGTAGACGAACTGGGTTGGTTATTCTTTATCGTGTCGATAAGTTAAAAAGTTGTTGAGAGGTCGTCCAAGCTGTATTTTATTTATTAGTGCATAAAACCTTCAAATTAATTGAGTCGGATTTTATTCACATACGGAGTAACATATTTATTTGTCATATATGATACAAATCATTTAATAGGGACTAGATAAAAGTTTCTCAACAAGATTCTTTAACCAAACCAGATGAGGGTAGTTTTGACAGGAACACGTTTTAACTGACTACCCTAATTTGCCACTTCTAGTAGAAGGTAATCACGCTGCTATATCTTCATAACCAAAGTAAATGCAAGCTTCCGCCATCTTTCAAGGTTACATATCGATTCAAAACATGTGCACAAATAATCTCGGCATATGGAAGAGACTACAGTCTACAACATAAACAATCTCAACACATGAAAAAGACTAAAGTCTACAACAGAAAAAAATTGAGGTTCACTCGAGTTTCAACTGAAAGATGAGAGCAAAGACCAAGGTAATACTTTAATTTACTCCGTTCTTATATATGAGTAGCTTACATGCTAGTGGTGGTTAGACAACAGAAAGTACATCCTACCTATTACTAATGTACAGCCAAGAAGAATGGAATATAGGGTCCAAAACTAGCGTCGGGACTTGGGGCATTTATACAACAAACTCAGCACCCGAACCAGGTTATCTGTCCACAAAAGAAGATGGTATCCAAAGATATCACGAATTGAAGAAATTTGATGGTTAATATATGCTAATTGCTAGATTTGCAAACCAACATATCAACTGTAGGATTTATGTAAGCCTTTGAAGTACAAATTGTTGGATCAAGATGGCTAGAATGCTGCCTAGAGATATATTGATCACATTGACTGCATCGTTGTTGAGCTACAATGCAAGGCCATAGTTAGATCTCGACAAGTAGAGAACAAAAGTATTTTGAATACATGCATGAAAATCGAGATTTAGCTTACCCATTTGAATCCTTCTTTCTCCTGGAGCACAGCCCCTATCACACTCTCACCAACATTCGCGATTTGTGATGCCAACACACATATGACTGCTTCAGCAACCTTAATCTAGTATCCAGTAAAATAATGCATACTCATTAATTAAACTATGTAATCCCTTCAATAAAGAGGTGAAACCTAACAGGTCAACAAAAAGATAGGCGTCTTAAATACGGGTAGAGGTAGCAAATTTGACCCATGAACTCGTGAATGACTCTATTGGGGTTCTGTTTGGTTTTATTTCTAGCACATTACAGGGTAAAAACGGTTGGCAAAAAAGGATACATGTTGAATGGGTTGAAAGGAGCCCAAAGTACATTTTTAATGCATAAAATCTCCAAAGTAACTTTATTCAAATAATTAGAATATCAATTTACTTTATACAGTTTTTTGTAATCATATTTGAACCCACCAAGTATATATAAATAAATTTTGGACAAAAAGTGTTTGATGTCAACCCAACCCAGCCCGTTTAGAATGGTACAGAAACAATTAGTATTAACCCACTACCTGACCTGCCCGCACCGTCCATTTACTACCTGTAAGTACGAGATATAAAAGATATGACAATAGAACACTGTACCTCGCCCAGAAAGCAACCAACAGTGGCAAGAAGAATCGAAGCTATAACCCCAGCAACAGTCCCCTCAACACTAACTGCCCCTTCTGTCCCCCTTGGGACAACCTTAAACGTTGTTACCAGGTATCTACATAAGACAAATATTGTGCCTGAATGCATTGCAATATACATAATAGACGATATCAGATGCGGCAGTTTGACCATTTGTATGATTTGGTTGATTTGGGTTATCTTTTATCTCTAATAGAGCTTAAAAGGAAACGGGTCACATGGTCGAGAATCATATAAACTTAATTTACCAAGCATATTTTTACCTAAATAACTTTAGTCAAAGATCAATATAATATGGTTTATGTATATCATATTTAACAGACTCGTTGTTAATATAAAAATTCTGAATTTTCTGGACAAAAGTTCCAGTCAAATGGACACGACACGTTCCGTTCAGAAGATTAAACGTTTTCAGCTATTCAAACCACTCTAAACCACTCATTACCTCCAGACGAGACGCTTAATAGTAGAATCACTTACGTTGTTTTGCCATACGCCTTCCCAATCTCACTAGAGACGGTGTCACTCAGCTTGGTACAAAAACTAGCAACAAATCCTAGTTCCCAAAGCCGAGAGAATGTTCTGCCACCACCTCCATAGATGGAAAGCAATGCACAAACACAACCTGCGGCACTTGAACCTATCACACTCCCAGGTCCTCTTCTACCTTTTCTCTTCTCAGCAACACCTTGAGCTTCCTTTTGAGCCATTTTTACTTTGGTTACTGCTGTACCCTACAATATCAAATATAAATGATCCACAATTCAGCATCTTCACCATCGATCTTGACCACCAAGATAAGTCCTAAATGGTGCTTAGTGTTTAAGTCTGTCTCTATGAAGAATGTCTTCTAGTTGATAGTAAGCAGTATACAAGTAAAATTTTACGTTTTCCCATTCATCTCAATAATCGGCCGTATCTTCTTGCCTGATCCTAAATTATCAAAAAATAGAATAGTTTATTTTTTTTTTCACTAAAAAATTAGTATTGATTACAGGTTAACCACAATCCAAACATCCCAAAATGGCAAAATAGTATACAAGTAAAATTTAACGTTTTCCCATTCATCTCAATAATCAGCCGTATCTTCTTGCCTGATCCTAAATTATCAAAAAATAGAATAGTTTACTTTTTTTTGTCACTAAAAAATTAGTACTGACTACAGGTTAACCACAATCCAAAATTCCAAACATCCCAAAATGGCAAAATGGACCCATCTATGCTAAAAAATACAACACAAAAAACAAAATAAATTTCATAAAATGATAAAACTATAAAAGAAAAGCAAAGATACTAGCATGCTTCATCCAATCCAAACCCAGTAACAAGGTTTGACCTTTATGTTCAAACAACCAAAATTTAAACCCCAAATTGTATAAATTTACCTTCTTTTTCCAAATAAAGAGTGATACCCATTTCAAATCATACCACAAATACCATCATTGCACAAATCACACATTTAATTTCTACCGAAATCCACAAGAAATCATGATTCTATAGATTATAACTTTGACATTAACTTACAATACAAAAATAAACAGCAACAAGAAGAAACCCAGATGGCCCAAACCCACGCCACGTCAGCGTGCCAAGCAAGAAAGCAGCACCGATGCCGGAAAGTGACAACCCCGTGACAAGAATCGGAGATCCCACTAGAAAAATTAACAAATTACTGAAAATCGCGGATTGCCACGTGGGCGGTGATAATTGGGTAAATTGAATTGCACTCTGAATAAACCCTAGATCAGGAACATTAGAATTGCGACTCGATTGGACTTTAATTGAGTCCATTGGTGATGATTTAAGTGGGTTGGTGGTTATAGTGTAAATTAGGGGTTTTTTGGCGGGTCTGAAAAGGTGGTTGAAAGATGAGGAATTGATGGTCCGCCGGAGACGGCGGAGGTGCGGTGGAGATGATGGGAAGATTGTGGGAATAGTTGACAATAGAATTGTTGCCATTTCTTTTATGTGTTTGGGTTTTCGTCTATGCTAAGCAACAATGAGTTTGACACTTTGAAGTTTTTTTTTTCTTAATGGTCTAACGATTTTAAAATTTTAAAATAATATATTTTCTTTCAATGGTGTATTATTATGATTAAGGAAATGGTAGTTAATTGATAAGAGTATTAATATATGTTACTATCATTTTTTAGTCATACAGCATTAAATACATTTAGAAAAGTGGCGAAAGTTTGTGGCATGCGAAATACCCATAGCACGGCGATTTAATGGTTGACCGGTGAAATAGAATCGCATATTTTGGACATTAATCGGGCAGTAACTTTGCGTCGGGTACGCCGGATTGGTATTGAATTTTAGGTGAAATGTATGACTAGAATTAAAAATATGTTCCGACAACGTCTGAAAACAAAATGCATGATTGCATACATAATCCAAGGAGTGTATGTTTGTAGTTGGTTATGTGATAAGTTTGATGGGTGTATGTTGTTGTCTTTTCTCTTCTTAAGATAGGCTGTTTGTGTTGTTTTTTAATAGTATTTGGCTTTGCTTTGCGAAAAAAAATAATGTAGGTAATTTTCTGTTTTAAGGAGGTTAAGAGAAACTTTTATAAGGGAGTTGATATATACAACAATATTTTTGAAACATACATCGTTATGCATTACAATGTGTACTATACAAAACTGTAATACATAAATTTAGTATAAATATCAATTAATTTGTTGTATTTATCATGCCCTTTTTAAAATGTCAACCAAATTTTGTTAGGGGGGTCTATGTGTCTATAACGATTAAACCAGGGACGAATTTGAAGAAGAAAAAATAAGAATACTCTTCTGATAGATAAATAATTTCATCAAGTAGACACACAGTAACCAAATATACATCATCCCCCCTAGTGCACTAGAAAACCTTATCCTGTACCAAAATCCAAAACCTTAGAAATCAATCAATCAATCAATTGAAGTAACCCTAACAAATGGCGATGACGTACGCAACCTCATCGTCTGTGACATTTACACCATCACACAACAACAACAACATTAGGGGGTCTCCACTTGTCTTAGGGTTTTCAACAATTTCGAAACATAGCAATGGAGCTAGAGCTAATAGAAGCTTTCAAATTCGTTGTCAAGAACAGCAAGTTCAACAACGAAATCTCGCACCTGTTGAGCAACGCTGGATGTTTACTGATTCCGATTTCACTGGACCGGTACGGTTGGTTTGCTTAGGTTTTAATTCATTTTGTTTTTGAGTGAAATTGAAAGTAGATTTTAAAGTTTTGTTGATTATATACTAATGGATTTTATGCGGTTTGGGTTGACTTCATGCGAAATATTAAGATTTTAATGCGAGATTAGAACGTTTATGCAATACATATACGGAGTATGATTTTTTCCGATATTTATTACTTTTACGCTGAGTTTTTGAATTTTGCATTAAAATCTTGGTATACTGGGTAATTATGTTTAGTTGTAATCTGCATTAAGCCTGTAAATTGTAAACGGTCGAAATTTGCATGTAACTTTGATCAATTTGCTGTATCGTTGTTGAGCTAAACATGGGTAGAAACTGACGAGATGGTACCAGAATCTGAGATCTATGAATTCCCTTTTTGGATTATTTGATCATGTGTTTTGTCTTTGAGGACTCACGATATTGGTCATATTGTTAAGACCTATGCCATAATTAATCTGAATACATGTTCTCCATAATTCCATTAAACGACATTATGTTTGGACAATTAGAAAATTGTCAAGTTCTTATTTTTTTATTTCTTTTGTTGCCAGGATGTATGGAACAAGACATGGTACCCTAAAGCTGAAGATCATGTCAACACGGCAAAGACATGGTATGTTGTTGATGCTACTGATAAAATTCTTGGAAGACTGGCATCTACTATCGCCATTCACATACGTGGAAAGAATCTGGCTACCTATACTCCTAGTGTAGACATGGGTGCATTCGTAATTGTGGTATGCGACTATTTGTGCCTTGCTAATTGGAAATTATAGCTACAATAGTTTCTTTTGACAAACTATTTGCATAATGTTATTTTGATGTAATTAAAAATAGGTAAATGCCGATAAAGTTGCCATCTCAGGCAAAAAGAGGACTCAAAAACTGTACAGGAGGCATTCAGGAAGACCAGGTGGGATGACGGTAGAAACCTTTGATCAGCTTCAACAAAGGATTCCCGAAAGGATTATTGAGCATGCGGTCCGTGGAATGCTTCCTAAGGGGAGGGTAACTTCACATCTCTTTGACAACGTTTTTTTATTGATTCGGAGACTAGTGGCATCTTTAGGTGGCAAGTTGGTCGGGTTGCTTAATGGGTCAAAACGGGGTTAGGTTGAAATAATTCTGAAAATTATAAAGATAAATGATTGAGGAGGTTGTATGCACCAAAATAGACTTTGGGCAGCATCAGACCCATTCGACCTGTTTCCCTTCTAGCTAAATAAATTTATTTGGCTCTGTGATAAAGTACATTGACCAATTCATAGGTAAATGGGTCAAAATTGTCGTCCATACTCCATTCTCTATGGATGCCATCCTTTTTTTTTCTTTTTTATTGTCAGTATATTATATTCAAATAACTTGTTATTGCAGCTTGGGAGAGATCTCTTTACCCACCTTAAGGTGTATGTGGGGAATGAACATCCGCACCAAGCGCAAAAGCCCATCGATTTGCCTATTAGGGACAAGAGGATTCAGAAACAGACCTAGGTTCTCCTTTTTTGTTCTTGTATTATCATTTCACATTGTACTTCAAATTTGTACAAGAATAGTTGAAGCATATTTCTCTTTTTGTAATTCCATGATGTAGGAGGGATGAAAAATGAATTAATGCAGTGTTTTGCTTAGTTAATTCTTAAATTTACCTTCTCACATTGAACGAAAAATCTAATTCCTAAGCAAGATATTGTACAAAATTTGGTTCCAAGTATCTGGAACCCCAGCAAGGCACCAGTGGCTGCAGTCCACTCCTCCATTACCGTACTTTGACGGATGACCATCTTTTCTTAACTGGGTAAGAAGCGTTATATCCAATAAGTAAGCTGGATTTTTCATTTTTGCCAGTACGTCCACCACCACTTGCTGTCCTGGATATCCGTTCCCAGGATAATGAAGTCCACGAATAGGTAGAGTTTCCCCATTACAGTTCCGAGTATTAGGTTCATTCCAATCCTTGCCACTGGTCACATAAAGTTAATCCACAGTTAGAATCAAAAGCCATAAAGTCAATACACAGAACGAAAAACACACGACGCACTTGACTTGAATATCAGGATTGTGTCTTACTGGTCATGAACAGCAGAGATCCCTTGGAAAAAGACTCGGGTTTTCTTAGGATCTATGTTAGAGTCGACCCAATTAGCCCATGTTGTCAAAGCGATCTTGTAAGCATCCATACGCCCCATGTCTCTGTATATATCTTCACCAACTTGATAGTAGTCCCATCTGCAGCCAAAATGAAACATATACAGGAAGCATTGTAAGGAACCAGTGCATGAAGTAGTAAAATATGCAAAATGAGTTGCACGAACGTTTGATATTAAGCTCCAAATGGCACATACGTTTGACGGTTTCCACTGTGAGTCCACCAGTGATAGCTGTTGAATATGAGAATGTCTGCTCCTGCCCATTTACCATACCTGCTAATGGAGTCCAGTTTCAGAACCCGGCCTCTTTTCTCCACAACCAGGTCTACAAGAAACCCATTTTTCAGGTACATAACTGAGACTCCATAGTCCTTCAGTAAACACAGAGTAAATGTTCAAATATACGAAACGACTTCTATGATAATTTAATGGACTATAATGTTGAGCATAGAGTCGAGTGCTTACAGGGAATGACAGAGTTGAGAGTGGTCCTCGACGCTCGAATGTGTGCTTGGAGGGTGGAACCGTACGGTAAAGCATGCATGCTAGTGACTGCCACTGGTTTGAACTCAACGAGTCTCCCACAAACATGATTTTCTTGCCCCTGTTTCTCCTCAGAAACTTGTTGCCGTTGAACCTATTGATCCCCATTGCAAACGACATTATAAGATTTTGTGTTAAACCGAGTTTCTACGCAATGTTTTTGGAGGTTCAGCAGAACCTTAGGTACAGAGTTGTTATTAGAAAAACTAAAACCCCTAAAACCCTTAAAACCCCAACAATAAAGAACCTCAATTATCAATAAAGTAATAAACTTTATGTAGAAAATTCATTGCATTAATTTTTTTGTTTAATCTATATGTTGTAAGATGTCAACCAAGATACAACAACATATATTTTAATAGAGAATAACAAAAAGTCAAAATACCTAAGATGCCATTAAATATAAATCGTGTATAGACTAAACAAAGTGATGAATATTCCATATAACGTTATAATAATTGATGAGCACATGTATGTACGTAGAACTTGCACTATCTTAGATCTCTTTTTAGGGAGGGCGTAATCGACACAAATTGAAGTAATTTATATTATACACGAAAATAAAATTATAAGCATCTACACATTCAGGATTAGTAATGCTACTAAAATAGGTATTCTAAGTAATTGTTAAGCATCGTTCGTGGTTGTTTATTTAAACAAATCATGTCTTACAAATATAGTCGGACGATTACTTTGTCTTTTTGATTAAAAAAATAGTATAAATTCCATAAATGGTTCCTGTGATTTACATTGATTTACGAAAACGGACCCTGTACTCTTTTTCAACATTTTCAGTCCAATAACTTTGGATTTTCTTGCAAATAATCCCTTAACTTTGGATTTTTGCTCGCAAATTATCCCTCCGTCTTAAGGAACCATTTGCGAGCAAAACCAAAGTTATTGGATCGAAAATGTTGAAAAAAGAGTACATGAACTGTTTTCGTAAATCAATGTAAACCACGTAGACCATTTATGGAATTTACTCAAAAAAAATATGTTCCACAATTTCGGATTTATAAAGTTGTAAAAATGAGTCCACAAAAACTAGATTTAGTGTGAAATAGACAATATCAAAGTAAAAAACAGCTTTATATTTCACATAAAAACACAATGATAATCATGCTGTTTCATCCAAAACATTTGAAAAAGTGCTTTGAAATGGAGTACTTTTTTAAATAAAAAAATCCCATACCTCACATGAAATTAAATCCATTTATTTTTAAAAAAAATATCTATCAGGTACAACCAAGTATGTTTATGATATCTTATCAGTTTTGCCCTTGCTAAACCAACAACCTAAAAAATATTTTTTGCACCCAAAATTAATAAATCCTAACTCCGCCCTAGATATTTAGGTACACCACCAATTATGTTTTCAAGTGTTATACAGTACACTATATTACGCGGTACATGATAAGTGGTGTATTACTTGTGCTGTACAAGTCGAACCCTTTTAAAGAATACGGAGTAATCGATTTGCAGATATTAACTTAAACACCGGTATGTAAAGACTACAATCTGCAATGGTGCTGTTTTCATAGAAACATTTATTAAAATATCAAACTAAACAGTGGCTGACCTGGCAAGTGCACAACCATGAGGCTGCCATCTGAAGTTTAAATACATTTTATCAGTTCTCCCATTCTTCTGGCAGTTCAATCCCGGATCAACGAACGGGCATTCAGATCCATTATACGTCGAGTTCCATCGATCCATAATCCAACTTCCTTTGAACAGATCACATTTAGTTAATTGTGCTTTATTATTTCCTTTGCATTGGCCATGAGGTACAAGAGGTAAAACAATGGTGAATACAAAGAAAATAAGCACTGTGTTTGTTGTTTTGAACATGATGATGAATGAAACACAAACAGAAAGAAAACAAGAAAGACACTTGTGGTTGGGGAATGTGAGTCTCATTATATATATTTATTATTAATATTATTTTATTATACTGCATACCTCCCATTGGCTTAAATTGAATTGAATAATCATAAAAGTAAAACAAACTTATGTTTTACTGTACTAAAAAATTTGAAATTAAATAGTCATTATACTCATAGTAGTTAATATTGTTAAGATCGGATTCTTACTCAATATCGTTTTCATCCTTAAAAAATGAGATCGTAAAAGAGGATCGAGATCGTAAGATATTATTTTAATTAAATTTTTATATAAAACAATAATTCACAATAACATTATTATTTTGAGAAGAGTTGCTCTTTGGAGAGCACATTACGATGAAAGTTGTAAGATGTGTTCGGGGGGAGCCGTACGAGGAGAAAACTTCCTATACGGTTCTAGGGGGGGGGGGTTCTTTTTCATCTACATCTATCCCGATGAGCCGTCTATATTAAAACGATCCTACGACCTTAGTTATGATCTTACTTACGATCTTATGGTCAATTCTACGAACGATCTTATAGTCAATATTTGCGATCTCACGATCTTACTTACGATCTTATAACGATCTAGCATGCTTTTGTATCATAAGATCGTACGATCATACAATCAAAATTGCGAGTTTCACCTCTACAATAGAGGTTGAATGTGACCTATACACTAGATATGTGAATAAGAATTAGAAAACTTAAATGAATCTAGATGCACAGTTTCTTTTTTTTTTCCTTACAAAAATATGTCAAAAGCTACTTTACTTGTGTACTTCCTCTACGGTAAAACTAATTTTTATTATCAATTTAAGTTATTAAATTTTTTTACCTAGCACAAAGAAACTATTTCTAACCAAAAGGGTAGCATAATATATTCTTTTTGACAACTTTAGTTTATAAAATTGTCTCATTTATATAAAGGTAAATATAAGTTCAATTCTTCACGGTTTTAGTTAATATTACAAATGAAAGTTGTCTACAAAGGTAACGAATTACTTTTCTTTGAGGCGTGTCAAATTACTATCGATAATGTGCCAACCGTATAAGTCGTCATGTCATCTAACATGCCATTGCAACATCATCATAAATAGGTATCACGTCATCGATTACAAGTAATAAGAGGTTAAACACATACAATGTCTATTATTTTATATTAATTACTACTTTTTAAATTTGATATTAAATAAATAGCAAATTAGTAAAATCAGTACATGATTATTATTATTATTATTAGGCAACGTATGAAGTAAAAAGCTATATTGTAAACATCACCTTTGATTAAAAAAAAAAACTCATATTCTGAATATTATGACCGTTTGCGGTTCATCAATATCGTTACACCAAATGGTCTCTTGAAAATGGATCTCATATAATCTTATCTTAAAATTATACGGAGTAATTATATTCCGTACATCATATGTTATGTTTTTTTTGATAATATAAATATTCCCAACATTTTAACTTTATGGTTTTCATACCATTATTTTATTTATTAGTAATTGTTTGTCGATCTCTTTCATATTATTATTTTTATTATATAAGGATTCATAGTACGAATATAAAATATGTAACGGTCACATTTTTGTCATTCAGGTATCAGAGGCGCTGCAGAATTGGATCAATTTTCTAGTGGAATATTCCCTTTTAATTTAAAGAGCTAAATACATACATTTAAAAATTAGTGTACACTAGTTAATTGACCCGTGAATACACGGGTTTTGTTTAGAATACATATAAAAGGTCTAACATATATATAAAAAAGTATACAAGTAAGGCGTTTTAGATTTACAGTGGGTAGAACATACACACAAATTCCATCACCCAAACACCAACCAAACTAAACACTTGAGACCACAAACGTCGAATATAGTTTAAAAAGACCAATTGTATCAGTCATTTACTGTTGGGGCAGCAACCTTTGAGCTATGCAGCCACTCTTCCCATCTTACTGCTTCGCCTTGAAACCCAATCAAATTATCGAACCCAACAACAATATAGTAGAAGATTATACTAAATTTCAATCGTAATTACTTAATCCAAAATAAAAACTTACCTTGACATAGAAACAGATCGCATATACAAATATACCAAGTACTATATTTGATAGTTAAATGTCTATTGCAACAACTTTAACCGTACACAGGCACAACTTAGTAGTATAGGTGGTTTTTTAACAACTTCAATTCCTTAGGTAGGTGGCATAAGTAGTGGGAGGAGTTCTAGAAATATAGAAGCTATGCATTTATCTCAAATTAAACCACATCAGCACATAAAGAAGCATACACTCTTTGCAAAAATCAACCAATCATATTTTAAGAAGGTTAATAACTTGATTGAAAACATAACTTGATGGAATAAATAAAACATAGTATCCTTAAAATACATTTTAAGTAATACGTTCATCAAAGTTCCTTTCACTATAGTATTAATATTAATTGGTAGTGGTATCCATTAGCAACCCGATGGTTAAAACTTTGATATCCCATGTATAAAAATTCAGGAGGCTTACCAACTAACATTAAAAAACAAAAATTAACTTAGCAAAAGGATAACTCTTTATAGCACCTTGTTGCAATAGTGAAATGCTTCGGCCAAGATTTTTGATTGATGTAGGAAAAGATACAGCCTTTGTTTAGAGTCAGTAGCATCATCAAACAATAAAGGTCATACCCTGCAAAAAACTTATATTCCCTTTCAATTCCTGTAACAAAACCGAAGCTCATTATTGTGACAATTTGTTTGAAACATGATGTAACACCCTCTCCAGTGGCCTAGTATTTTTCTAATTAAATTGGATATTTAATTGTTTTAGATTTTAATTGTTATTAAATTGTTTATTGTGTAACTTGGTGAAATAGGTCTTAGGACTTATTGTGATAAATAAAATGTTGCTTGTTTTAAAGTATTAAAGTTGACGGTATAATAAAATAAAGTCTCGCATTTAGTATCTAAGTGCCGGACAATAGATTTAGGACGGGTATAAAATACCCACCACTTTATGTCGGTTAAAAATGGGGACCGACCCTTTTATTACCACTTTCCCAATTCTCTTTCTTTTCCAATTTCATTTGAAGAAAACATCAAACCCTAACTTCAAATCTTTAAACATTCAAATCAAAATTTATGAATCAAGAACTAGTAAATTGAAGTGGTGATTCATACAAGAAGGTTTCATCTTTTTCTATTCATCATCATCTTCACTTTTGAAAGGTAAGTGGGTTTAATTCATGTGATTAGTTTAACTAGAAACTTGATGAATTGATTTGGTTCTTGATTTATATGATGATTAATTGTGATATATGATGCTAAGTGATGATTATTAGTTGGTTACATAGTTGGAATCCAAGTTCTTGAGTTCAAATGGTGAAATAGAAAGATCATGAGATAACCAATTTGGATTATAGAGATTTTATAAATTTGATGTGTTAATCTTGATGCTTTAATGATTCAAGTGATAAATTGATGTTAGTTTATCATAGAAAACATGTTTTGGATTGAGTTGAAAGTTGTAATTACATTAGAATGGTTGATTGATGATGGAATCATGATAATAAGTTAATCTTTAACCTTGAAGTGATGAAGTTAATATATAATCCTTAATAAAAGTTGTGAGTTTAGTTGATTTTGGAAGAATCAATGTTTTAAGTTAATGTTATTAGTGAATAATTGATAATAGTTGATTATTAAGGATGATTAACATAATTTAAGCTATAACTTGATTAAGTGTTCATGGGGTTACAATGATCATTATGATCTTAATGGGTTATATGGTGTATTGGGTGTTGTTTACTCATTAAACTTAATATTTGTGATTTGGTGAATTAGTGGTACTTGAGGTTAATAATCTTGGTAATGATTTAACCATGTTGATTAATGATGATTGAAGTGGATTAAGGTGTTAAGATGGTCATAATAATCAAAATTTGATAAATGATGTCGAACTAATGATGTTAAAGGTGATAATCCAAGAAGTATGAATTTGGAATTGGTAATTGGAATTGTTGATACAAGTATGTTGGAATAGTGTGTATACTTTTGAGGCATGTAACTAACTTGTGATATTATGTTGTATTCTCAGATGTGCAGAAGACTCAGTGATATTAGACTACTGAGTGGATGGCTGAGGTATTCGGTGAGTGGATCTCTAATCCTCAGCGTAACTTGGTTGTAACAAGTTTGGTTACAACAAGTAACGTATTATTACTTTATTAGTTGCATTGATGATTATGTTGATAGTAATAATACTGTTGATATGTTGACTGGTTGAAAATGTGACTTGTTGATTATGTGATCACTTGAATAAGTTGGCCTTCGGGCATCAGTTGTTAATGAGGCAACGAGTTGTTGAACTGTTGGTTGGGCTAGTTGGTTATCTAAAGTTTAACACACCTCCTGTGTTAGTTGAAGATAATCACTAGCTATCGGTCTCGTCCGTATGGCCATACGGTTAGGTTGGATAAGTGTTCTTGGGGAGCCACCCGGGTTTATGGTTATCCCCAGAGCCGCCGATCCTCATTAGGGTGTTGTTGATTAGTTGAAATGTTGCATTGTTGAACTGATGCATTGTTGATGTGTCGTATTGTGTACTTGCTTGTTTTAGTGTTAAGTGTTGTACACAAGGTTGTTGAGCTAAGTTATGATGTTGATTAGTTATCTGCTCACTTAGCTTTATGCTAATCCCCCACATAACACTTCTTGCAGGTTATTGATATATTTGGGTGAGCAAGAAGTTGGACTAGAAGGAATGTTTGACGTGAAGCGTTACTCTGATATTCGATTTGTATAAAATAATGTCTTACCATGTTTTATATAACACCGATTCAGACGAAATTATGTTTTGAAAAGGTTGGATTTTATAAGTTGATAAAATGAGGTAAAGTATTACTATCTATTTGGACTTACGCTTCCGAATTACTATATTTAAATGATTATAAATGAGAGGTGTTATAAGTTGGTATCAGAGCATAGGTTTGGGCGAATTGGACATTGCAATGTGTTCAATCCCAAATCTATGGTAGTGTCAAGTCAAACATTCCTGGGAGTGCGGGATTAATAGTTGCATGAGAAATTAGTTGTTGAAAATGTACTAACCTATAACATGTTGCAAAAGTGTTGTTTTGTTGCAGAGACGGAGGAATATGAGGAACCCAAGGGTATTCTCAATGATTCCTCAATACTCGTGGGCCTAGATATACCAGGTATTTTCTAATAAGCTTGGTGTATTTAATAAGCTTGAATTGTGTGATTTGCTATGATATGATTAGTAGTGAAGTAAGTTGAGTCAAACTGCTATGATTCCTTAGTGATGAGTCCTTGATGATTGTTGTTTGTAAATATGATGATGGGATATTAAATAAGATGTTTAACATCATATGAAGGTGTAATATATTGTTGCATTGAGTAGACACATTGTTGAATAAGGTGTAATAGTTGTATTATGTGGATTTAATGGTGTCTACAATCTGAAATTAAAATATGAAATCGGTTGTATGAATTGTTATGTGAAATAATAATTTTGGAAGTAATATGATAAATAAAGTTGAAATGACTCCATGTAGTGAAATGAGATGTTGGAATATCTCAATTGAAGTAATATGGAGTTGTATTGATGTTCAAATTAGAAGGTGTCCATTAATTGGAATGTGTGTCGTTGACTTGAAAAAGTCAAAGTCGAATGTGGAAAGGTCCAATTTGGTAATATATTATAAAGTGATGAATATGGTAAGATTTTTATGTGTTTAATAATGATCATGATTGTAATTGAATTATGATCTATATACTAAAAGTGGTAAAATAATGAAGTCGAAGTGGTCAACCAAATTAATATGTATTGAGAAGTTGTGAAAAGTCATGAATGGATACTTGTTGTAATTGTTGTGAATTTGATGAATTTATGTGAATTTGGTGTTTCAAAGTTATAATATGACACCGATATTGGAAGTGAAGTTGTTTGACTTGGTAAAGTCAAAGAAGTGTAAAATGGGTGTTAAATTAGTGAACATATTGGTTGAAACCCAAATGGGTTGTTAAAGTGCCCAAATGGGTCACTTGGTGGTTAAACGGTTAAAATGAGTATTGGTTTGGTTATGACCGATGTAACAGTGATTTTAAGTCCTACATATAGTAGGAATGTGTGTTGAAAGTGTTGAAGTAGTTAAACTAGTAGATTTTGGTAAAGGTGCCCAATTGGACCCCTAAACGGGTCAATGAGTCAAAACATGATATAATGTGTATATATAGGTGATGAAGGTACTCACACGTCCCAAATATATATAGAAACATGTTGGTAAAGGGTTGAAGTCAGAAAGTAAGCCATTTGGAATATGGCGTGTCCACTAAAATGGTCGGAAATGGCCTAAAATGAGTTACACGTCCGTTTTCTCGTAAAATGTGAAAATTGAAAAAGTGTAAAAAGGGAAAGTTGTATTTTGGCATAGTGGAGGTGCCTGCAAAATTTCATGACTTAACTCTTTACGGTTTAGGAGATATGCGCGTTTGAATTTCGTATTTTTGCACTAAGTTGTGCAGGCTGCTGTGCAGGCAAGGGAACCGGCGGGTCTGATGGTGGACCCGGCGGCTAGTGGTATAAAACCGGCGGCTGGTCACTCAACCCAGTGGCTGCTATAGCCCAAATACGGCAAAATGTTTCTGTTTGGCAAAAATTTAATTTACCCGGCGGTTAGAGTGTAGGACCCGGCGGCTTGGGGTCTGAAGCCGGCGGCTTGACTCTATAGCCGGCGGCTTGTGGCTCTTTTCTGTGAAAAATAAAATTTTTAAGTTTTTCGACGTTCGTAGTTACGTTTGACGTAAAATTTTCCGTTATGAAATTTCGGTGTCCGATTAAGACGAAATTTACATGTCCACTCAAAAACGGGCCAACGGTCAAAGCTCATCGCTTTGCCATGAGCCCTGTCAGTTTTCGGCACTTCGGGGTCGTTTGGGGCTCGAAAATCGCGTTTTATTGTTTTTCGAACCTTATTTTGAACTTTTAGCTTACGTTTTGTATTGGGCTTTTGTTTTATTGAGCCCAGAGATCATTCCTGTGACTATATGCAATATTAAAACTTGTTTTAAGAGGTCTATATGGTTCATTGTGTATGAGTCGATTGTAGGCGGTTACTTAACTACAAAATTTACCAGTAAATGGTATTGTTGATTTCTACTAGCAAGAATTAGTAAACATTGATTAGATAATCATATGAACTATATTATGTGGACTAATTGAAATGTGATGAATTAGTTAAATTACTTAGAGTATTATTAAATGTTGAATTAATCGTTCTAAGAAATTACGAAATAAGCATAGGAGCTTATATTGATGTAATAGTTAAGCATGAAATACTCAATTGTGATTTGATTAAAGGTTTATAGATTGACTATTATGCGTTGAATATTATACATAATATTGATGAATTGTTTAGTACTAAATGTACTATAAGTATTAAGTTATATAAATAATACTTGATATTGAATCGGGTAATAAAGAAGTTGATTGATGTATTCAGGTCAGACATTGGTGTGGTATGTCTGTATTGTTAATATATACATGATCGTATGAGTAGTTCACATTAAAAGTGATAAGTTGAAAATAGTAACAAGTTAATAATTGAGAAATATGTGAGAGTAAAGATAATTATTTATGAGATAAATGGTATGAAGTGACCTGAGAATAAAGTGTGACTGACATAATATGACGACGTCTGGCCAACGTATTCATATTATGCCATTTCACATGGAGTTGTTGAGGTTACTAAGTACCATATAAAGTAAATTTGTTTTTAAAATAATAGGTAAGATATGTTGACCTGTAGTTGAGAAATAGTCAAGGATAGACTAAAATGAAAGAGTGGTAATCCACTAAGTTGTTGTTGTTGTTGTTGTTGTTGTTGTTGTTGTTGTTGTTGTTGTTGTTGTTGTTGTTGTTGTTGTTGTTGTTGTTGTTGTTGTTGTTGTTGTTAATGTTGTATGGTACAAGTGATATGTATAGGTGATGTATTGCTAATAGCATGAATTAAAAAGATGATTAATGACTACACCTGGTGTTGTTGAAATACCATTGATGATGATACATGGTATTAACAGGTGTTGTTTAGCATCCAAATTGGTGTGACGTGATGCTAGTTGATTACATGATAATAATTTTAACTATAGAATAAGACCTCTACATAAGGTTTATTAGTTATTCTTATATGTTGATGATTATATGATTGTGGAATTCCTGTTGAGAAAAGGATTTCATATAATCCAGTTGTGTTTATAATTACAAGTTGTAAAGTAATAATTAATTAGTTGCTAAAAATTTGAAAATTTAGCAAGATGATAGCTAAAGAAGTATATGATTATTAGTTAAAAAATTGCTAATAACGAATCGAACTACAAGTTGTTGTAGTGTCCAGTACACTAGTTGTTGTTGTGGATGTTGTTGTGGTTGTCATTGTTGTGTTTGTTGATGTAGTTGCTGTGAGATAAAAATAACACTTCTCATGATTATGTAAGTGGTTGATTAATTTATTAGAGGCAGAGTATACGCACAGTAGTTGTGCAGTAGAACAAATAGAGACATGTACATATGAATATGTGCATATAGGAAGACTTGAAAATGTATAAATTTAATTATAAATTGCTTCAGAGAATAACGTATGATATGCATATATTATGATTAAATAGTTGAAGAAGATGCAGTTCATGCTGACTATAGTATTTTAGGTTAGCAAATTAAATAGAGTACAAAGCACAACTTATATGCTTATGTGAAATTAGTTGAAATACACACTGGTGGTGTGTGAGTTGATGAAATAATACATAATTGGTAACTAGAATGTAATGTATACACATTTGATGTCGAGGTGACTAAAGATATGCATAGTGAAGATGTGCATAAGTAAATTGAAATAAGAAGGCATAGATGACTCCTTCACACTAGAGTGATTAAGGGTGATCAGATTTCGAGGACGAAATCTCCTTAAGGAGGGGAGATTTGTAACACCCTCTCCAGTGGCCTAGTATTTTTCTAATTAAATTGGATATTTAATTGTTTTAGATTTTAATTGTTATTAAATTGTTTATTGTGTAACTTGGTGAAATAGGTCTTAGGACTTATTGTGATAAATAAAATGTTGCTTGTTTTAAAGTATTAAAGTTGACGGTATAATAAAATAAAGTCTCGCATTTAGTATTTAAGTGCCGGACAATAGATTTAGGACGGGTATAAAATACCCACCACTTTATGTCGGTTAAAAATGGGGACCGACCCTTTTATTACCACTTTCCCAATTCTCTTTCTTTTCCAATTTCATTTGAAGAAAACATCAAACCCTAACTTCAAATCTTTAAACATTCAAATCAAAATTTATGAATCAAGAACTAGTAAATTGAAGTGGTGATTCATACAAGAAGGTTTCATCTTTTTCTATTCATCATCATCTTCACTTTTGAAAGGTAAGTGGGTTTAATTCATGTGATTAGTTTAACTAGAAACTTGATGAATTGATTTGGTTCTTGATTTATATGATGATTAATTGTGATATATGATGCTAAGTGATGATTATTAGTTGGTTACATAGTTGGAATCCAAGTTCTTGAGTTCAAATGGTGAAATAGAAAGATCATGAGATAACCAATTTGGATTATAGAGATTTTATAAATTTGATGTGTTAATCTTGATGCTTTAATGATTCAAGTGATAAATTGATGTTAGTTTATCATAGAAAACATGTTTTGGATTGAGTTGAAAGTTGTAATTACATTAGAATGGTTGATTGATGATGGAATCATGATAATAAGTTAATCTTTAACCTTGAAGTGATGAAGTTAATATATAATCCTTAATAAAAGTTGTGAGTTTAGTTGATTTTGGAAGAATCAATGTTTTAAGTTAATGTTATTAGTGAATAATTGATAATAGTTGATTATTAAGGATGATTAACATAATTTAAGCTATAACTTGATTAAGTGTTCATGGGGTTACAATGATCATTATGATCTTAATGGGTTATATGGTGTATTGGGTGTTGTTTACTCATTAAACTTAATATTTGTGATTTGGTGAATTAGTGGTACTTGAGGTTAATAATCTTGGTAATGATTTAACCATGTTGATTAATGATGATTGAAGTGGATTAAGGTGTTAAGATGGTCATAATAATCAATATTTGATAAATGATGTCGAACTAATGATGTTAAAGGTGATAATCCAAGAAGTATGAATTTGGAATTGGTAATTGGAATTGTTGATACAAGTATGTTGGAATAGTGTGTATACTTTTGAGGCATGTAACTAACTTGTGATATTATGTTGTATTCTCAGATGTGCAGAAGACTCAGTGATATTAGACTACTGAGTGGATGGCTGAGGTATTCGGTGAGTGGATCTCTAATCCTCAGCGTAACTTGGTTGTAACAAGTTTGGTTACAACAAGTAACGTATTATTACTTTATTAGTTGCATTGATGATTATGTTGATAGTAATAATACTGTTGATATGTTGACTGGTTGAAAATGTGACTTGTTGATTATGTGATCACTTGAATAAGTTGGCCTTCGGGCATCAGTTGTTAATGAGGCAACGAGTTGTTGAACTGTTGGTTGGGCTAGTTGGTTATCTAAAGTTTAACACACCTCCTGTGTTAGTTGAAGATAATCACTAGCTATCGGTCTCGTCCGTATGGCCATACGGTTAGGTTGGATAAGTGTTCTTGGGGAGCCACCCGGGTTTATGGTTATCCCCAGAGCCGCCGATCCTCATTAGGGTGTTGTTGATTAGTTGAAATGTTGCATTGTTGAACTGATGCATTGTTGATGTGTCGTATTGTGTACTTGCTTGTTTTAGTGTTAAGTGTTGTACACAAGGTTGTTGAGCTAAGTTATGATGTTGATTAGTTATCTGCTCACTTAGCTTTATGCTAATCCCCCACATAACACTTCTTGCAGGTTATTGATATATTTGGGTGAGCAAGAAGTTGGACTAGAAGGAATGTTTGACGTGAAGCGTTACTCTGATATTCGATTTGTATAAAATAATGTCTTACCATGTTTTATATAACACCGATTCAGACGAAATTATGTTTTGAAAAGGTTGGATTTTATAAGTTGATAAAATGAGGTAAAGTATTACTATCTATTTAGACTTACGCTTCCGAATTACTATATTTAAATGATTATAAATGAGAGGTGTTATACATGAGTTACATGGAAATTGAAATGTACCAATACTGTGATATGCAAATTCTTGGGTAAAGATTCTCCCTCAATAAGTTTCAATTCTGCCTCTGCTAATCGGAGCTGTAACTCAGAGTTAACTTTCTGCTGTTCTTCATATCCCGTTCTTATCTCAAATGCTGATACATCAGACATCAACAACATCGAAATGAATCAAGAATGTGTTACTTTTTAATTAGAAGGCACTCAAAATAACAAAATTTTTTGATTATCAAATCAGTGATACCTCTAGCTTATTCTCAGCAGCAGCAAGTTTCTCTTGCAATTTTCTTATTTCATCACTTTGGAAAGAACATGTCACCTGAAAATATGATGGTAAGCAGAGGTGGCAATCTCAAAAGTTTACTTACTAATGGGCCGATATGGGTTATGTTTTATCTCTCACTTTAACTTTAAAGATAACGGGTCAAACGGGTTAAAATAAGAAAACTAATATATTGAATAACAAAATCAATGTTTCATGACCACGCGTATTGACCCGAACCCACTTTGACATGCTAAGCAGACCCTGCTTGATCAACCCATTTTGACACGTTTAATGTATTCATAAGCTGTCATATAAAAGAGTTATTATCAGTTTTCAAAGAAATATAAAAGAGTCATTAAATAAAAACCTCGAGCTCTTTGGACTTTGTTGTCAGGTTACTCAATTCAGCTGCTGACTTCATGCTTTCTGGACCCATCTTAGCAAACCGAACCTTCTTTAAGGCCGAGTTTCAAGGTCAAGAACCATAAAAATGGACTCTAGCAAGTCAGAAAGATCTGAATCCATTTATAACACAGTTATAGTAGCACAATGTTTTGTTTTAACACAACTGAAAATAACCTCTTATATCTTTGCAAATAGTAACTTCTATCAAATATTAGCTATACATGGAACAATTTAAATTAAAAATAAAATACAGAAGATAATAATTTGGTAGAATAATACAAAGTGCTTTCAACTTTGGTAGAACAAAATACAGAATCCTTGATTCATTAGAGCATTCATTGATCATCTCCAAAATGCTTTCAACTTTCTCTATCATTTTGATTTCTTGGTTAACTTCAATATTAAATCTTAAACTCTTTAATATCATTGTTGCATATATATATATATATATATATATATATATATATATAGTCATACCAACTTAACTACAACCTCAATTACAACCCCTATTACTATATACATATTTCATGCATAACACTTAACAATTGCCACACACTTTGAACTTTTCTAACAGTCCATGTACAGCCACTTAAGAATTCTAACCATAGATCGTACACCATCAAAGCAATAGAATCCAGCTCTGTACATGATGTTGCATTGAAGGCTCACAACAGATTGAGCAAGAGCCATATCAAATAAATTATGGTTAAAACTATTACATCCAGTTCGTTATACCGTACACTACAGCCCCAAATATATTAATACATTAATTTACTTCTCATAGTCCAAATATTTTTATAATGACACAAGTCACAAAAAAGTCTCACAACTGTCTATCAGGTAACAAAATAGCTCAAACGGGAAGATATTTTCAAGTTCAATGATTTTATAAAATACATATATATAACAGTTAATCTTCCCATTTTTAAGTTGTAACAAACTACATAGTACACCATTTTGATAAACAACAACTATAACAACAAAAATGTCAAAAACTTTATAACTCACAAAAAAGTCTCACAGCTGTCAAGTAATTTGCCATGATCTTATCAAATGCCCACCAAAGAAAAAAAACGTATACTTAGCATTCACCATAAAAGTTACACACAAAACACCCCATAAATCACAACATCTATCACGTCCCCCAATTTCATCATTGCAACAATTAGAAATAATACGCATATTAGACGTGATCACACATAAGGCTTCCTTACGTAACACCAACGTGATCAACAAACAAAATAGACTAACTAAACAACTGGTACAAACTATATACAATTCAAGAAAAAAATACCTCTTCAAAACAGAAACATGGCTTGCCCCCACGATCATTTGTTAGCAGCCCCGTTCTGACTATAGTGTATGAAATTCCAGAAGAAACTATTACGGATTCATATTGCTGAAAATTGTACGAAGAAGAGGAGATATACTTGAATAGTACTATACTAAAATTTGTAAGCGTCATTTCATCGAACACCTTAAGGGCATGTAAAAATTTGAAAGCATGAAACACAAACACAAACAAAATAGATGAGAATTAGGTCAAGAAGTTTAATTAAATGGAAGAACTTTAACATAATCAAGCTTGAATAAGCTAAACCTTGAAGATATATGCGTTTTGATTCTTTCAGTTCTTCAAATCGTCCTCTTACTTGAGAAGAAATCTACTGAAACGAAAAATTAGAAAATAACATTAGTGCAGATGATGTGAGTAACCTGGAGAGAATATGAAAGAAAGATGGATGAAATCTAGTTCTTGAATATGAAAGAGATAGAAGAAGAACTGAAATGAATAGTGAGGATGAAGAAAAATGAATTTGTTGGGCGGTGAAATTGATAAGAACAACACCAATAGAGAAGCAAGCGTGACTCTGATAGTAGAGAATCTAGACAACACAATTAAATTGCATGTCTTGAAAATCACATAAAGTAGGTAAAACTAATTGCAGGATTAATAAAATAATAAAAAAGAAGAAAAATCCTTTAAATTTTTGCTGCATTGATTTGTTGAGAGAGCATGTGACATCAGCAAACTCTCTAGAGGTATCCACATCAGCAACGAAATTGAAGGAGAGTGTGACAAATCAGCGGAAGTGATGTCAGCGGTATTGACATTTTGTATATAAGATAGATTATATATTGATGCAAAATCATCAAGTGTTGAACTGATTTTGTTCTATTTTTCCTTCGAATGTTTAAATCACACGGCAATAATAAGATTCAAGACCCTTGACTTAAAATCGTATCGTATTACAATATTTGGTTCTAAGTATCGGGAACACCCGCAAGGCACCAATGGCTACAATCAATGGTTTCCCCAATGTGACGGGTGTCCGTCTTTTCTCAAGTGGGTGATTAATGTTATATCCAACAAATAAACGTATTTTTTCATATTCGCCAAAACATCTTTTATCACCTTTTCTCCGGGATACCTAGGTCTTGGAAATTTTGGTCACGGTATCTGCTCCTCTAGCCCATCACAATTGACCACAGTCAGATTGCCCCATTTTTTACCCCTAATAAGAAACAACCAAATTAAGTTGAGAAACGCCCCCAAAGTCGAAAGCACCCATTTTTTACCCCTAATAAGAAACAACCAAATTAAGTTGAGAAACGCCCCCAAAGTCGAAGGCGGTGACTAACCAGATCCATTCAAGTTTCAACTAAAACCATGATGGAAGGTATTGGTTAGCCACGATCTTAGATTTATAACCATAGTGGAAGATATTAGTTAGCCACAATTTTAGACTTACAAGAGACTCAAACTTCTTTATCTCAAACTATTTGGGACGGGTTGTTACAGTTAGGTTGCAAACTACTATGTTCGAAAATTTTGTACATGATTTTGTAGTTTGTACATAGTGCTTACGAGTTATGCACAGCTGAAATCCCTTGAAAAAAAAACTTTGGTTTGACTTGGGCCAATAGTTAAATCGACCCATTTAACCCAAGTGGTTAATGCCATTTTATACGCCACCATTCGATCAATGTCCTTGTATGTCTTTTCACCAATTTTCATGTAATACCATCTGCAACAAAATGATATTTTATTTATTTATTGGTACTTTTTTCTACTTTTTTGTGACATTTTTGTGTCTAGCAAAACTTGTTCAAGAAATTATCATCTTTAGAGAAGGAAAAAAAAAAAATCTAACCTTCTGATCAACCTCATGTTGCCACCAGTGATAGCTATTAAACATTAAAACATCAAATCCGTTCCACTCTTTGTTCAAACTAAGCGAGTCGAGCTTCAAAACTCGACCTGTTTTCTCCTTCGCCACGTCGACAAGAAACCCTGATCACATATACATAATTGAGATCCCGAATTCCTAGCACATAGCATAACATAACTTGTTAAGACCAAGTTACCAAAGAAGTCGTCCAAAGTCCAACATGAAAAAAATGAATGGTTCATATTCTAACACCTTATTCTTATTTTTTATTCTTAAAAAGTCAAACACCCTAAATGCCTCATATATTACGGAGTAGTAAGTATGCATTAACGGAAGCCGTTATGGCATTCATAAGAAAATTGTGCATGCATAATTTATTGTGACATCAACTAATATTTAGAGGCCAACATGAACTCAGTGAAAGACAAGAAGTTTGTTATGATCTTAGTATAAAATAACACATGTCTAAAAGTCTTAATAAAAGTACTAATAGGACAATAAAGAAATATTCCGTACTTTTATAGGGATCATATAATGTTTCCAAATTAAGTGCTTGCGTTTAATTAGCAGGTGATAATTATTAACACAATACACCTTCCAATAATGCGTATAAAGTGACCTTTGCTTAAAAGAAATTTTTTTTATTATTTTTTCTTTTTTTGAGTGGAATTTGTTAGTAGCCTACAAGACCACAACCATGTAGCTACAAGGACATCACAATGAGATGCTGTATAAGACAACATAAAGTTATAGCTTAAAGTGCATAACTTCAAGCCCAGAAGTCAGAGCAAGACAACAAAAAGAAAGTAACAGTTTCATTCAAACAGATCTTATATACATGAACGAAAAGCCCGTTTTCAAAAAGGAAGATAATATTCACAGTTGTGTCGTTCAAAATTCAAAAATCTATGCCGCTATTTAATTGAACAGAAAAAGAAGGCTGGCTGACGTTTCCAAGAGGAGTTTCAACTTTAAAAACCATTCCCGATCTTCCAACATTTCCATTCCACTTCGACCTACCTACCTGTAGTTGGGGAAGAAGACGAGTACAAACATTAAAAGTCATCATCCGTATGCATTCGATTCTATACAGCATGAATCATAGAAAAACAGAAAGAGCGTTGATATATATGCCTAAAAACATGTTTGGTCTTTTTATTATTTGACACGTGGATTCCACTTATTCTTTTCACTTATATTTCATCAATCATCAGTTATCTTTACATGGTACCAATCATTTTATTAAGATCGCATTTAAGCAAACATTCTATGTATGCATTTTTTTTCAAACAGAAGACATAAAAACCAGTCCAAAAGGAAACAACTAAGCAGTTAGTGTAGAAACATACGGATACTGACGCAAATGCTGATGGATGTGATGCAAACGAACAACCACCAATCAGATTCAAGTTCTCATTCACCGAATGCACAAGTTCAGCCTTCAGTCCAGGATTGCTTCCCCCAACAGTTGGATGTAAGCTGGCCAGGCATAACAGACAGATATTAAACATCAAGCTAACAAATATGCAACCGTTTAAGTTGCCCCAAAAGAAGGGGTGATTTCCCGTTCTATAGATGCTCTAGTCATTCTCATTCACACATATAAAAAAATAATAATAAATAAAATAAAGGGTTACGCTTATGGGTAACTGGAGATTGCAGGAGAGGAGGGCCGGGCAGGTCGGGTAACTGGTCAAAAGGTGTCCATGTTGACACGGGCCGCTTTGTGTACTAGTTGAAATTATTCACCTTTTATAAAAAATTAACTTGTTTCTTAAGGATTAAAGGTTCTTTATGTTACGAAAACAGCAGTATTACAAATTTACTATCATACTCAAAGGGTTTGAAATAAAACAACTTATAAAGCTGGAGAATCATAGAGATTGGGCAATCTTCAACTCATATATGACTGCTTCGACCAATTTCCCTTTTACCTCATCGTTATGGTTTAACCTCCTTGATTAAGCACAACGCAAATTAACGCATTCATAAGTGGATGGGTTGAAAATGTGTGCCTACCAAGTACTAACAACCCATATGAATGAATCTGAAAATCAAGCAATGCGCTAAATAAACTTCGAGAATGTATGTATTTGTCCATTTTAACCATAATAAACTATAAGTATGACGGAATATTATAAACTAGAGAAGTACTAATTAGAGAAGTATAAAATCGGCAAACCCATCCATAAGATGTATTTAGATCTCGATATTTTCCATTCTAATTATTATTACTATCGTTTAATATTTATATATGTTTAATGAAATACACATTTAAATTCATTCAGGAATTAATTGACAAAACCAGCTCGCTTATTCTGATGTCTAACTGTATTAGATACGTGAGCCATTAAGCAAGAGATTCATTACGTGATTTACAAAGAAAAAGAAAGAGCTACTTAGCAGAACAAATCTGCCAAACCCTGTTACCTGAATTGGACAGTAGGTCTGACCATGAGACCAGATCTCTTCCATGCTAAAGCTTGTTCAAAACCCATAGTAAACGATCTTTCAGGCCACTGTACCATTGGTGTAATGCGTGTTCCCCACTTATTCTACAACCGCAACTCCATGTCAGAAAATATTCCCCAACAAAGCTGAATGCTTTATTATTACAGAACAAGTGAACAACTCACCTTGCATGAGTAACTGAATCTCATTTCTCCTGGATATTGACCTTGAGCTTGAAGTAGACCACCAAAAAATGGTAAAAAGGCACTAGTTGATAACCCTTCACCAGCTACATAGGTCAGCTGACCGTTGGGGAACTGCAAATCCATGAACGACTGCAAGATATGGCACCAAAAATAGTAAATTCAGACAAGCGACATCAAGAAGTTCAATAATCCTTAGAATCTATAAAAGATGTTATTTACATCATTTTCAATGGCGAAAGTATTTTCTACCAAGGAATGCACTACCATACAAAACAGAAGCAAAAAAGACGGGGATGCACTAGAATAACAAAAAATACATTACGAAACTCGAAACGCTCTATACAATTTTCAGGGTATGCACAACGACCCTATTGCAAGGTTAATTTTGTACTTACACAAGCCAATGGATTAAGGCAAACCATCGACATCAAGAGCCACCTTCTATGCTTTGACCACACTGCTGGACAAAGAGAATGCATTCCATTCTGGTAATAAACAAAAAGAACTGTTATATACCTTTATTGACAACCAAAATCTTATATAACCAAATGCAGCAAAACGGGTGGCCAGGTAACGAGTGAAATTGGGTAATTATAATAATGATCGGGTCGATCCAGAGCACATTTATCCAAAAATAAAAGACACAAATAGTATGTTAATAATGATCACTATATTCTTTCAAAAAATACTATAAATCATTGAGTAAAATAAAATAAAATAGGTTCAAGCATTATATAGGATTTTGCTAAACATAAAATATTTTGTTTATTAATGATGGTCCATTAAGGCGGGTGAGATGGTTATTAACAAGTTAGTAAGGTGTTTATCATCAGAGTACAACAAAACAATACGTGTCCGGATATCTTAAACATAGCCCAAAGGGATATGTTTAGCAAATTCCATAAACTTTTATGACTTTTGACCCGTTTCCTCTAAGCTAAACTTTGTACGAGTAGATTTCACGTGTTTGACCTAATGGACATAAAACATAACCCCATCGAATCACTCACAGGTAAATGGATGAAAAAGGTGACATAGTATATATAAAAGGGCATAAAATCTACCTTTCTGTCATAACCGTACCAAAGCAAATGTTGCTTCGACAAATGAACTGGCAGAAGAAGAGTAGAATCACGAACAAAAAGTAATGGTCCAAGCTGGACAAGAAAGAGATTTTCATTTCCGGATGTGGAACTGCCTAATGATGATTCTACTCTCCAGAAATCTCCCCTTGCAACAAAAGAACTTTCCACATCACGTGTCCGGCTATCATATGTTGATGATAAATTAATGATACCCTGAAATTACATAAACTGTTTATCACAAAAGGAATTACATGGAGATCACATGCATCATAGTAAGGCTTCGATAAAAGTGACTCCAGACTAATAAAAATATGAAGTTTGCCGGGGGAATCCCCTTTACCCGACTAAAAAAAATATGTCAACAATTGAAGACTGGATATAAATTATGAAAATCTAGCAGTAAATTTGACATGTAAAAGATTGCAAACATAAAATGACTTTAGGGAAATATATAACCAAAATGATTTTTTACTAGGTGATAGAAGAGTTACGGTTATATACAAATTTTTTCCATCGAAGTCTTAAAGGCCATGTTATTAATCATATCAGCAAAAAGGTAGAAGAGATATTTTCAACCAATTAAGTCACTTAACTAATAAATGGGGGGATTTGGGTTATGATTATGGAACAACTGAGTACGATATTAAGATTGTTTACAATAGAAACTTGTCAAGTCGCCCAAAGTGTACTTAAAAGTTAAAAGCCTACAGCCTCCTAAATCAAATTTTCTTCAAGAATCATTATTTATCGTAAGAGGATAGCTTCGTAATCATATTTAATACATAAAGCATCTGTATATTTTCGATGAAAAAGACAAAAAAGTATTGGTGGGTCAGACAAGCCTGAACCCCACTCATTGACTTGTATCAATCATTACCCTAATTTGCCCTGTTACCCAACTTGAATAACCCCACCCATCTTTACACCACCAGTAAAGAGATAACCGGGTTGTAAACTCTCAAACAAATCATCTTAAAGAACTTTCCACGAGTCAGAACAATAATCAATGTTGTATTAGTAGCAACTGAGCTACGTTATTTGTGCAAGTAAAAATAATACTATAGTACATATGGTAAGTTTCTTCTATAAAGAAAAACTGAAGCATGTTACATGATAATCAAACAAAGTACGAGTTCACATACAATTTAGTAACTAACGCCATGACATGAAGAATATCTTTAAAATGCTTAATAACAATATATCAAGTATATCATGAAAGAACCTTTTAACAGTCACAAGTTCATCCAGATTCCAGAGTAGATGACTTATCATCACAATTTAAGGTCACAACAATAAGTTTCGAGTGGTTATATAAAATAACTATGACCTGATTTTCTGGATATCTAGAATCAAACTAACAGGATTTGAATAATTTTTTATATGACTACTGTCTACTGATAACTGTAAGCAACTAATTATCTAAGCACCCTCCTTATAACCTCTTCTAACTGAGCAACTTGGTTGTAAACAACATTTTACAATAACTTGCCATGTTTGCTTACTGAAATCCGGAAGTAAGGAGTTAATATAGAACCTTATCCAATTGCAAGGTAGAAACTTTGACGAAAAAATTAGAAGTTCATACCAAAATGGTAGTAATCACCGATGTACTTAACATACTTACTCATTAACATTATTCTACTTACTAGTTGCTTTACATGTTTAATTCTCGAAATTCAAAAGTGGATACCTCATATTAAATTTTCATGTTATCAGTTTTAAGATGTATACAGATACTTAAAACCCAAATAGTTCTAAAAACAACTTTAATATACCTGAGGTTTACCCGAAAACGGAGCAAGTTTAAAATTAAATTAGGGACCTTCTCTTCATCGAACTCATCTTTCACCTTGGTTTCACACTTTCGGTAAACAACTTTTTTAAATGCTTACAACCTCCTAAACGATTTTGTCTTCAAAGACTTGGTATTCATTGTAACAGTATAGATTTGTAATCATATTTAATACATAAATCATTTATTTACTTTAAGATGACGAAGAGTGTTCGTGGGTCACAAAAACCTGTAAGACAGCCTGCATGACCCACACATTGCTCCACTACCATAATAAAGAGATAAGCTGAGTTCTAAGCTCTCTGAACTAAACAATTTTAAACGTTTCCAAAGTAAAAATTACTACGTAAATAATAATAACGCTAACTATGTAGTATGTCACCTAAACTCCATTCTTTACATGCAACGCTTATAAAACTAGATCAACGAATACCAAATACGAAAAGTTTGTTCTATAGAGAGAAGATCTATGCATGTTACATGTTAATTTGGCAATTTTAGCATTTCATGTACAACTCAAGTAACTAACGCTGTGACATGTTATTGAATAGGAAGATCTATAAATGCTTAATAATAATATTTCAAGTATATCACAAAAGATTCTTCTGTGGTCACAAGTTTGTTCAGAGTGGATAACTTGGCTGGTACTTTAAGTGCTATCAGACTTGTTTATTAAATATATTGCAATTTGAGGGCATTACACTACGTTTTGAGTGTTAAACTATAATAACTATGACCTCATCTTCTGAATATTCAGAGTCAAACTAACCAGATTCAAATATATAGTTGTCCAAATAAAGCTACTGATAAACACCATCCCTGTAGCTTCTTGTAACACTAAGTAAGGCAGTCAAAAGCAATACAGTAGCATACAATAAACTTCCAAGTTTGCTTATCAATGACTACTGTAAAACCTTCATGTCATCCGATTGCAAGGTAGAAGCTTTAATAAAAAACTTGATACTTTATACCAAAATCGTACAAAAAAAAACTTCACTCACCAATATACTTAATCTACTTGCTCATATTCTACTTACTAATCAAACTAACTTCACATGTTTGCTCGCCAAAATCCAGAAGTACAGAACTCATTTGTATTTATCATGTTATCAGTTTCAAGATTAATGGAAAAAATCGAATATTCATACCAAGACAGTTCGAAAAACAACTTCAATATTACCTGAGGTTTACATGAAAACTGAGCAAGTTTCAGATTAAAGACAGAACCATCCTCTTCATCAGCATCACCTTTCACCTTTCCAGTTTCACTAAAACCAACATCCTTAAACCTCTTGGTCAAAGTCCCAACATCTTCATGAACCATCTGCAAATTAACCCCTAAATCACCACCCCTATGAGCACCACCATCCACCCTTAACACAACCGTATCCTCCTCATGCTTAAAGATAGGAACAGGTATGCTCCTAAAAAACTGCTGAACAACACCATTTAAATTAGCCCCAAAATCCACCCCAGCTTGACCTAATTTATTCCCGATATCAAAAATTGCAGACACACCATTAATTCCATAAGTATTCTTCTGAATTACAAGCCCTAGATCTCTTGTAACAAAGTTTTGTGTAGGGAATTCAACATCAAACAGCTTGTGTGCATTAGGGTTTGGCCATGTAAATGACGGTGGATTAGTAATATGTGATTGAATTAAACCTGTAAAACCTTGTGTTAATCGATCGGCTAAATCTAATCCATGTCGTTGTACTTCTTCCCATGCTTCAAATGATCTTTCAACTGATGACATGTTTTTATAATTTTATGGATTTATAATATCATGATGATGATGATGGTACTGAAATTAGGGCTTTATAAATATGTGATGTGATTTGGTTGTGTGTAGGTGGAGTACTGTTTTGATGAAATGAATTTAGTGTGAAATTTGGGAGAAAGAAAGATTGTTGATTTAGATTTTATTGAATAATAATTGTGGAAATGAGTAAAGATAAGACCAGAAATTGCAAATTTTAGTAATTTTGTGGGTGATGATGGGTTTTGTTGATCTGTGTGAATTTGAGGGGAAACAAAATGTTTTAATCAAAGAATTGACTTCCGGTGCAATCTTCATCTCGTTAACTTCGTGTGGTGAACTGTACTTTATTTTTATTTATTTTTTCTTTTTTATTTTCTTTTAGAAACTTCTTGAATTTTATTTTAAAAATATACTCATACATATTACGAGTATGGGTTCTTTTTATTATTAATAAATAACTAGATTTAAGACCCGCGACAGCGCGGAAAACCAAATAAAACTCTTGATAAAATAAAATTTTTATAATTGTTTAATATATATGAAATTGTCTTTTATTACGTTTAAAATTAACCTTAAAATGATAAATGACATTTTTGATCAAGATTACTTAAAAACTTGTTTTTCTGCAATAAAGAAAAATAACTCTTTATATAGGGGCACATACGACCCAAAAGTAACAAATACACTTTTAGATGGAACATGGTTGAGTGGAAGTTTAAGTCTTGCTCTTCCTTCACCATAATTACAGTAATCTCATACTTATGAATAGAATAATTTTTTAGAAAAAAGGCAAAATACTTTAGTAGATACTCAAATATACATGAAGCTCATGGATGAATGAACTAAAACTCCACCATCCATGCATGCATTGTGTTATTCCTCCTATTCATTCTCATCCTCAAGTACACACGGCCAAGGTAGAGGGCTAAAGTAGTTGGAGAAACTTTCTGTTTGTAGTCATGGTGATGAGTTTACATTTCTTCAATCCTTTCTCTTCTCTGGATCCTTATTTGAAAAGGTTACTATAAAAGATTGTCATCATTGCCATTCAATTGTTGTCCTGCGAAATACCAGCTATAACATGAGGCAGGTGGAAACTATAATCAGAATGTTAAAAGAGTTGTTAGGTTAAATTAGACGTCATAACTTTTGCATCATCCATTATAAATCCTCAAAGTTGAAACAAATATTTTGAATACTATTTCATGTTATAATTGGATCATACCTGTAAATAGAGTTTTTGAACGAATTCTCAATGTACCCAATGTTACATGCATATCTTCTATACTGTGGTGCCTATTGCCACAATTATCTACATTGCAAAATAGTTAGAACATTTTTACATTAAACAATTAAAGGTTGGACCTATAAGGCCCACTTCTATATCTCCAAAATTCTTCATACAATGCAACTCATAGTTTCTACTTCCAAAATATTGATCAACAACTATTTTCTTTCAAAGAGAACAAATGTTGCATGTTGTTAAAAACATTAATCAATCTATTCTAAGTTATTGAAGATTAAAGTTTAATAATAACCCAAAAATAAAGAAGAACAATAAGACATTCATAGCAGTATAACAATTATGCTTTAAGTCTCTTATCCGATTAACAACCTTATCGCCACCCAACATCGGAAGTCAAAATTAGTATTCACATTGCCAATATAGGTGAACTTTGGCTAGATACAGATCAGAATAACACGCCCAATCACAAGTAAATGGGTTAGAATTGCCACTCTTTCTTTTACGGTAAAACTAATCTGAAGTAACTTATGAAACAACTTCCTGGAAAAAATTAATTTTTTGAACTATATAGTGGATGCAAAACATAAATAAAGCCGTCACTTAGGTCGTAGGGTGTTCGTGCTAGTCTGAAGAGATACATGTTGTAAACAGATACAAACTGCAATGCTCAAATGTAGTTGGATGAATTGCAACTAATATAAACTTAATTTGGAAATGAAATCATTGCATGGGTCTAGGAAAAACAGGGAGATCAGATTGCTTGAAGCATCAGAACATATTTAGGTCTAAACACGTTTTGCATAATACATATAAGGTAGTATTGACCCACAAACAGTTTTACCGGAATAAGTGTGATTACATATACTAAATTACTACAGGATATAACAGTAATCTATTTTCAAAATTGAAAGTTTAAGAATTCAAGATAGTTGATGTACCTTTGACCAAGCATGAAAGTGCAACGAAGTAAGTTTGCCAAAGTTAGGCTGGTCCACATGTATGTTTAGAATTTGACTCTGGTCTATGTAGCATCCACGATCAACATCCATATCAACCAATGTCCGTTGCTTGTTCTCCCACACAGTTCTGATTCCATGTTATCAAATAAGGTATAGGCCAGAAGAAAAGAAAAAAAAGTAAAATTGTAATATAAAGAACATAAAAGATCAGTTGATATTCATACTTGTAGATAGCTTTCAGGTTGTTAGGAATTTCAAATATATATGAAAATTTGTCATTGACGATTTGACGTCTTCACAAGTCCACCAAATATGACAAAAATATCTTTACATAACATCTCTTTTTCTTTATCTTCTTTTCCTTTTTATGTTTCAGAAACCAAAAATTGTAATAAAGTCCATAGATGACGGCACATAACAGATATAAAGTAAGCGACTTGCCTTTACAGACCAATAGTAGTGCACATTGTTTGAATTGCTTAACCAGTTCAATATAAATAGACTTCCTACAAATCCAAGAAACATCTCCATAATGGATATGGCAAATTAATGAGACAATAAGATATATGAATCTTGCTACATATAATGTTCCTATTTGTGAAATTTTCAAAATGTTGTGCAGTTAAAGAATTTTCAAATATATTGAAGAAACCAAATCGAAACTATGTTAATAACTATTGTATGTGAGCTCATAATTCAAAAGTCTGTAGGGTGAAGAAACCATTTGACCTTCAAAATAAAAACTGAGGGGGCATCATGGGTAATGAAAGTAGTGTAAATATAGCAATACCTTTGCGTTCCGTCTTAGTCTCACGACCCACACAGATCGAGCAACCACGATCAGCTAATCCCTGCAAAATGAGCAAATGCAAAGAAGACCTGTTAGAGAACTTTAAAACCAAACCATGACCCGTATCTTGGTTCAAAAATCTAGAATTTCATATATTAGTTTTTATGTACCCATGAAAATTGGTGGATGCTAGCAGTTTCGTTTTTGCCATCCCGCTCCATTCCAGTATCCTTATCAATGCAAACCAAAAGAGTTTTTCTGGTTAATTATAAAAAAGAGATGACATTTCAACCCATTTACTTATGAACGGGTCGATATACGTTTCGTTTGGTAATCATAGTAGGCTGCTAAGCTGCTTTACTTTTTATAAAGAAATAAAAAAACATGTGTAAAAATAGTTAGTGGGTCAACCCGAGCTAGGTAGGTGACCAAAAAATGCCGCATTTTACCCAAACCTGTTATTGACTCCTGATAGGTACCTTAAACTTCTATCAATCATGGTTTCGGTCATCATCTTCATCTATAAAGCATCCATCTTTCTTCAAGATTCCCGATATAGAAAAATTGAGATTTAAAAGTGAGGTGTTTGAAGTTGTCTTCAATTTATTGATCCACATTATCAACCTTAAAATTTTGATTTCATGCTTATCTTCCATGTACACATATAATCCATAGAGAAAAAAAAAGAGTTCATTCTAATCTATACACATAACACAAATAACAAAAAGCTCCATTCAAGTTTATTAGCCATCTTTATATCTTCACATTAACAACCACCACCAAAAATTAGATCAAACCCCACATAAATAACAATAAGAATTCAAAATCAGAATCAAATAAAAATGCATTAATAGAATCAAAGACAAAAAACATTATGACTAAACACCAATGATTATTACCACCAAATGTTGTTCTTTATGTGAAACAAACTAAATTCGGTAGTAATCATATAACATATGTATGTATACCTAAAATCGACGAATCTTGATGATGAATCGAGACATCGATTTCTCTCTCGTGGATCTGATAACGCCTTTTCACGATCTTCGTAGTTCGATAAACAGTTTCTCCTGTGAAATTAACCATCAATTAATTGTTTAATTGAGCTTAATCACGACATATGGTGAAATTATTACAATGAAGATGGAAAAGATTGATGTTAGAAGAATTAGAAAATATAAATTTGTAAACTTTTAGCTGAAACAATCAAATTAAAAAAATCATAGAAGCTAATATGAAGTTAAACCACCGTTAAGCCCTATATATTTATCATATATTCGAACTTCAAATATGTATCACCTCCTAACAGTAAATTCAACTCAAAATACATAACTAAAAACATACAGATTCATAACCTAAACACTGTACAATCACTGAACATCATCCTTCAGCTTGAATCATCAAATAATCAAACCTAACATCGCTAAATCACCAGCATTCAAACTTAATAACTACTAACGCACTAATTAAACAACACAATTTCAATTAATTAATCCTCATAACGATAACAAAATTTTCACAACAATATAAACTACTGTAATGAGATTTACATATATATATAAACATGTTAAAGTATATATACGATAATAATGCGTACATCTTTAAATTGAGTGAGGCCACCAAGGTAAGAAGCAGTTAAGTGAGCTGATTCAATAGGAATGATTATTTGAACTAAGTGTATCGCTTCTGAATGGAACAATTCCATCGACGGACAACATCCGCCACCACCCTCGTCTGCCATCTGTGTCGCCATGTTTTTATTTTTAGGGTGGTTAATTTTTATTTTTTTAATTATAGGTTATCTATTTAGATGGAAGATTTTGACTAAACCTCTACCGATTTTATTCCTTATTTGCCGAGTTTTTTTTTCCTTAACGATTTAATGTAGAAATAAATTAAATTAATATATTTAAGGGTTTTAGTAGGGGATTAAATGTAAATATTCGGATAAATTTTAGATCGTCGGATCAATTTGTAAAATACCATCGAAGGGCCAAGATTGTTCCAAGCTATTCTGCTTTAAGTATAGTTTATAGATAATAATAATAATTTTCGGATAAAGGGGAATGAGGGTTATGGAGGGCGATGAGGTAATAAAATCCGGACCATCCATTCCCTTCATCAATGATCCACATCAAGTCATGTCGCGGGGTCTATTTTGCAATTATTTTTGGACGGAGTGACTAAATTGCAATTTATATTAAATTAGATGATATGGGTAGTCTAGGGTAGATTATTTGATCACCCTTCATCTCTCTCGCTCTTCACAAAAACACACGCATACTCTCTAACTCTCTCTATCTACAAAACACACAACACACACACTAACAAACCACCACCACCACCTTCTACCACCTCCTTCATCATTCACTACCGCCACCACCGCCGCTCCACCACCACCACCACCGTCTTCATGATCGGAGAAAATAAGTGGAGAAACGATGGCGTATTTTGTGACCGAAGAGTTTGAGATGCGAACCACCACCGTTGGGAACCGACCTCCACCGAACGTAACCAACAGTGATGTTTCTCCATCTTCTTCCGCTGCTCTACGCCACCACCGCCTCTCCACCGCCACCACCACTTTCGTCATCATCTTGTATGTTTGTTGTCCTGTTACTCCATTTTGGGACGGAGGTACCTCCGTCTCATTTGTATTGTCCCGTTTTGACTTTTAAGGTATTTCTTTTTCAACTTTGACCATAAACATTTTTGTTTATTTATATAAATAATTGATAAAAATTATACTTATGAAAATACATTTTAAACTCAATCTATTCATGTATTTTTCATCAAGTATTATATAACGCAAACAAAAATATTTAAGGTCAAAGTAGGAAAAAAATACTTATAAAGTCAAAACAAGACAATAAAAATGGGATGTAGGTAGTAATAGTTTTTTTACTGCATCTTGTATATTGTTACAGCATCTTATGTTTGTTTACCATTTTATGTGTTGAAATAATAAAAAAAAAACTATTTATACTTTTTTTATTGCATCCTATGTAAATCTTGGTTTTATTCTTGAATTTAAAAAATTAATATTACATGTTTACTGCATCATGTATATTTGTTACTGCATCTTACGTTTTTTAGCATTTTTGACTGAATCTTGCATATTAAAAAGTTATTTGGTTGAACAAATTTTTGAACAATTTTTGGATATTTTTTTGGACAACTTTTCGGACAAATCTACAACTTTGTTAAAATTGCAAAATAGTCTCATCCCTTCCCTCATTCCCCTCTGATCCGTTCCGATAATAATAATAGCTCATTAACTTTGTAAATAGACAATCTGACATTTAAAATTTATTTTTAATTAATCAAATATCTTATTTATTACATCTCAAATAAAATAATTTTATTAATGAATTAAATACAATATTGAGTATAATTTTGAACTATTGATTAAGAAGAAAAAAGAATTTGATTTATTTTAACGATAGTCCATTAGAAAATGTCATATCATTATCTAAATGCTTTAGACCGGTATATCTACACGGACAAACATATACGTAATTATATTTTTTTAATGTGATTAATAAATGATCATAAGTATTGTGAGTAAGGTTCAAATGATTACATCAATTTCTTGTGAGAATGAGATATCCAATAGGAATGTGCCACGTGTCACTAAATCCTCTTTTTCTCACGTTTTTAAAATTTTAATATCTCCCAAACTGTAAGTCAAAAAATCACAAAAATTGCACCATAAAAATCAGCGGTTTATTCTCTTCGATTAGAGATGTGACAAGGTATACTTTCAATGAATTTTTTTTTTTCGTTTTTCGGTGGGTTTTCAAAACAACTGACACATATGTTACCAGCAAATAACACATGTGTTACCAGCTAATAACGCACGTGTTACTAAGTTTGTACAATTTGTAAAACAAAAACAGAAAATCGTCGAAAGTATACCTTGTGAGATGGCAAAGCAAAGAGAAAAAAAATGTTGATTTTTATGGTGTAATTTTTATAATTTTTCGACTTACTGTTTGTGAGATATTTGATTTTTAAAAACTCGAGGGAAAAATGAGTTTTATGACACGTGACGCATTCTTATTGGTTACTCCATTTCTTTCCAAATTTTTCATTCCCATTTGAACCTCACTCTAAGTATTGTTATAGAATTTTGAAAAATAGGTTAGTATGTTACGTTATATAAGCACTACAAATGCAATTCATAAGGATATCATGGAAGAGATGTGAGAGATTAATTGGTTAGAAATCGTTTCACTTGAATACAAATTGATTAATTGAAAATTAGTTGGCATTAGGTTGTTTCCAAATTTAGATAACGATAGTTTGGTCTCATTGGTTTTAAATAGGGAAATTTTTGTAACTTGTGTTATTTAAACTACTAAGCTAATGAAGAAAATAGCTAAATCAATGGGTTAAATCACAATATTTTTGAAATTTGAAGGATTAAATTATGAGAAAAAAATATTAATGGTTAAAACGAAAAACAATTAAAATATTGAGGATTAAACAATTATTAACCCTAATTGTCATGCATTAAATTACGTTTGACGTTAACCAATCTTTTTGAATAGACATTGTGTGGTTAATACAAATTAGTTGACCTTACAAAATCATATTTCACTTGAATATAAATTGGTTGACCTTACTATCGTTTAATTATAAAATAGAAATCGTTTTACTTGAATACAAACCGTTTAAATAAAAATTAATCTTGGCATTAGGTTGTTTTTAAACTTAGATAATGATAGTTTGGTCTCATTGGTTTTATACAAGGGTATTTTTGTAACTTTGCATTCTTTAAACTACTAAAATAACGAAGAAAATAGCAAAATAGTTTATAATCCGCAAAAAAAATGTAAATTGACGGGAACACACTGGTCCTGTGTGCTTTTGGCACCAATCATTGTTCACCCCACAAGGATGACTCCGGGTAACTCCCCTGACACTAGGGGTGTTTGATAACATCAAATAATGTGATATTTATATACTAATAATCTCTACATTTCACATGTCTTTTATTGCATTTATGCTAATTTAGATACTTAATTTGTTTGTATTTACAATATAGGTATAAAGGATGAAGATTGAAGGAAAGAACGGAAAAAGAAAAGGAAAAAAATAGAAACTAAAAATAAATGAAGACCTTGAGAAGATGGAGCTTTAAAAGAAGATTAAAATGATATTATTAAAGAAATGGGCCAAGAAAAGAGTTTAAATTCGATTTAGAGAAGAAGGAAGCCCAATAAGAGGCCTGACCCGAATTTGGAACATTTTGGAAAACAAGACCAACCGGCGGTTGGAATTATCAGCCGGCGGTTGAATATTTATATTAAAGTCGGTGAAGATTGCAGAGTTTGACTTGGAGAACAAGTACTTCAACCGGCGGTTGAGAACTCCAACCGGCAGTTGGATTAGCGGTTTGTAAAAACTATAAATAGAGGCTTAGGTTAGACTAAACCATATACGATTTCAATTACTAAAATTCGACTTTAGGGTTTAGGTTTTGATTAGAATACGAATTTGAAGGCTAAGTATAACACCACAATATTTCAAGAGACAATTTTTTTTTTTTTTTTTTTTTAAACATATATCGGAAGCGATTAAATACAAATCATGCATTATAGATTGCGTATAACATAGTTCCCAAAACACAATCTATGCCTGCATGATAAGTTGGTACAATAATCATATCAACTACAACATTAAGTTAAGTGTTATTTAAATTCCAAAACATAAGTTTATTAAACGACTACATGTCGTATAGTCAGAGTAGGCAGTCAAACATTCTTCAAACTAACTTCTTGCCCACCCACATCAAAAGTAATCTGCAAGAAGTGAGGAGAGGGATTAGCACGAAGCTAAGTGAATAGATCACAACTATCAATCTAAACTATCATAGCAATTGATCACCACAAAGCATCATAACAAATACATCAAAGAGGATCGGTGGTCCTTGAGGTACCCTCATGCCGCGGTGGTTCCCCAAGTAACACTTATAACCACTGAAGGCCAAACAGTGGTCTTACCGATAGTTTAGTACCATTACTACATACGACATGATTTCAATAAACAACACATGTACAAAGTCATCATGTCGTCCAAAGTAATAGTATCCAAACCCAATATCATATTGACCCCTGACAAGATAGCACATTCCATAATCATCATGGCAAAATGTACTGATTCAATATATATATAACTGTAAAACCACGTTTACCCGTTGTAACCGGATTGTTACAACTAATTCAGAAAGAGAGTCAATGATCCACTCACCCTTACTGACAATGTCACCACTCAGAGATCTAGTCTCACTGAGTCTTCGCTTTATCTGAAAATACGACCAACCCGAATTAGTCTCACATTCAAGTTCACTATGATATAATCATGTATATAGTGTCATATAAGAATATCTACTATACTATTACTACAATGCGATTAACACGAATGCATAAGTCACAAGTTAACAAATTTGTCATTTTTACAACATGCAAACGCGATCCGGGTGAGAGTAGGCTGGATCGCGTTCCAATGTACAAAAAGTTCTGTTACCGTTTTTCACTATCAAACGCGATCCTGAAGATGTGCCGGGATCGCGTTCCAAAGAACAAACTCAACTCAACACGGATTTACACTAACTAACGCGATCCGAACTTAAGGGGCGGGATCGCGTTTCAAAGAAGGATTCAGGTTTGAGACAAATTATCACTATGGAACGCGATCCTGGCCTGATGCCTGGATCGCGTTTGTCATCTTTCCAGCGACAAAACCCAGGTCAACAAGAACACCATCACGAACCAAAAACCTTAATTCCACCAATCTAGATACAATACATATTTTTAACAATCAAAATACCTCAAATAACATCCTACAACATGTTATAACAACAAATAATCATCATCAAGCTTCCAAATCTATTTAGGCATCAAGAATCTAACCTAATTCATTCAATCATATAAATATGCATAATTGGGGTATGAACTTACAATTTAAGATGGTGATGATGAAGGAGAAGATGATGATGTTCAGTGGTAACCACGAATCCAAGCTCAAATCGATCGATCAAAGTTTTCTTCTTTTGATTTCTTAGTACTTAGGGTATATGTGTTGTTGAAATGAATTGGGGAAAAATAAATGAACCGATCCATCTGCTAAGGTTGGTATAAGTTGGTTCCAAATTACACCCGATCTAAACCTATTGTTTGGAACCTAAAAACCGTTTACGTGAAAATATATATTATTATACCGTCAACTATAATAATTTAAAACAAGTAGTAATTCATGTATCACAATAAGTCATTTGACCGTTAAACATATTTATTTTAATTTGGCAATTAATACTAATTATTTCTAAATTTAATTAAATAATCAAATGGATTAAGTAGATTACCAAATTTCTCCTAGGCCGGTAATGAGGATGTTACAAATCTTCCCTCCTTAAGAAGATTTCGTCCCCGAAATCTCGCCACGCTCAAAGAGATTAGGGTAACACACCCTCATGCTTTCCTCCGTTTCCCACGTAAGATTTGCACCCAAACTATGTCGCCACTTAACCAAAACCATGGTTATCTCCTTCTTTCGAAGTTTAGTCACTTTTCTATCTACAAGCTCTATGGGTTCTTCTACAAGTTTCTGACTTAAGTCGACACGCAAGTCTTGTAACGGAAGGACTTGGGATTGGTCATCCACCTTACATTTTCTTAAGTAACAAACATTGAAGGTGTCATGAATACCCGCTAATTCAGGAGGAAGATCTAACGATACCGTATGATCATTAACTACTTGGCGAACTCTAAATGGCCCAATAAACCTAGGAGCAAGTTTACCACGCTTACCAAACCGAATCACACCTTTCCAAGGAGAAACCTTTAAGTAAACCAATTCACCCACCATAAACGAAACCGGACGATGCCGCGGATCGGCATACTGTTTCTGTCTATCCCGAGCCGCTTTCAACTTCTCACGAGCTATAGCTACTTTATCCGTAGTAATCTGGACAATATCTGGACCCGCAAATTGCTTCTCACCCGCTTCCAACCAACACGTGGGTGTTCTACAACGACGCCCATATAGCATTTCATACGGAGGCATACCTATACTCAAGTGATAAGAATTATTATACGCGAACTCAATCAATGGCAGGTGTGAATCCCAAGACCCACCATATTCCAACACACAAGCACGCAACATGTCCTCCAAAGTTTGAATTGTGCGTTCTGATTGACCGTCCGTCTGAGGGTGATAAGCCGTACTCAAATTAATTCGGGTACCCAATTCCTTCTGCAAACCCTGCCAAAACCCGGACACGAATCGTGGATCTCTATCCGACACAATAGATAAAGGAATTCCATGTCGTGAAACGATCTCATTGACGTACAATTGGGATAATTTACTCAAAGAAGTCGTCTCACTAGTAGCAAGAAAGTGAGCACTCTTAGTCAATCGGTCCACAATCACCCAAATCATGTCGTTTCCTCTAATGGTTCGCGGAAATTTTGTTACAAAATCCATCGTAATGTTTTCCCATTTCCACTCGGGGATCTCAAGTTGTTTCAACGACCCATACGGTTTCTGGTGCTCGGCCTTAACTTGAGAGCATATATGGCATGATTCCACAAATCGAGCAACATCCATTTTCAAAGTAGGCCACCAATATAAAGGTTTCAGATCATTATACATTTTTGTGCTCCCGGGATGAACCGACAATCTGGACTTATGAGCTTCCATCAATATTATATCACGAAGTCCACCAAGCAAAGGAACCCAAACACGCGATTGAAATGTCTTTAATCCACGAGAATCGTCACATAACAGTTCTTTTCTTTTCAATAGAATCTCGGCTTTCAAATTTTGATCCAACGATGCTTCCATTTGTGCCGTTCTCAAATTTTCAATCAAATCAGAGGAAACTTCCAATCGCATAAAGCAAACTTTCTCAATTTTTCCTTTTCTACTCAACGCATCGGCGACCACATTCGCCTTACCCGGATGGTAACGAATTTCACAATCGTAGTCCTTTATCAATTCCAGCCATCGCCTCTGACGCATATTCAGTTCTTTCTGAGAAAACATGTACTGAAGACTCTTGTGATCCGTACAGATAACGCATTTAGTACCATATAAATAGTGTCTCCAGATTTTCAAGGCAAAGACTACTGCTGCAAGTTCCAAGTCATGGGTAGGATAATTCTTTTCATGAGGCTTAAGCTGACGAGAAGCATACGCAATGACCCGACCACGTTGCATCAAGACACCACCCAACCCCGCATGCGAAGCATCACAATACACAATAAAATCCTCGGACCCTTCAGGCAAGGCTAAAATTGGAGCCTGACACAATAACTGTTTCAAAGTCTGGAAAACCGACTCTTGTTGATCATTCCACAGAAACTTAATATCCTTTCGAGTCAATTTCGTCAAAGGACCCGCGAGCTTAGAGAAATCCTTGATGAACTTTCGATAGTAACCCGCTAGACCAAGAAAACTCTTAATCTCCGAAGCAGACTTAGGCGCTTGCCAATTCATAACTGCCTCAACTTTAGATGGATCAACCTTAACTCCATCCTCACAAATAATATGTCCCAAAAACTGGACCTCACGCAACCAAAATTCACATTTGGAGAACTTAGCATACAACTTCTCCTGTTTCAAAGTGTCGAGTACTAAACGCAAGTGTACTTCATGATCAGCCTCAGTCTTAGAATAAATCAATATATCATCAATAAATACAATAACGAACTTATCAAGGTAGGGTCGACAAACTCTATTCATCAAATCCATAAAGACCGCCGGAGCATTAGTCAATCCAAAAGGCATAACAAGAAATTCATAATGACCATATCTAGTGCGAAAAGCCGTCTTAGGAATATCCTCCTCACAGACCCGCACTTGATGATAACCCGACCTCAAGTCAATCTTAGAAAAATAGGAAGACCCTTGTAATTGATCAAATAATTCATCTATTCGGGGCAAAGGGTACTTATTCTTTATGGTTCGCTTATTCAACTCTCTATAATCAATACACATCCGAAGGGTGCCATCCTTTTTTTTAACAAACAATACGGGTGCACCCCAAGGAGACGAACTAGGCCTGACGAAACCCTTATCTAATAGCTCCTGGATTTGGGTCATCATTTCACGAATTTCGGAGGGAGCTAGTCTATAAGGAGCCTTAGCTACGGGAGTAGAACCCGGAATTAGGTCAATTTTATATTCCACCTCTCTAATGGGAGGTAACCCAGGCAATTCATCAGGAAAGACATCAGGGTAATCAGAAACCACCCGAACATTGGAAACGGTTTTCTTTTCTAATTTTGCATCAACTATATAAGCCAGGTAGGATACACACCCCTTAGCTAGAGATTTACTAGCTTTCATCATAGAAATCAAAGGGATACTACCCCTTTCCCGTTCCCCTCGAGCCACAACATATGACTCATTAGAGATTGGAATCCTAATTAGTTTCTTATGGCACTCTATACTTGCCTTATTCTTACTTAACCAATCCATGCCTAAAACCGCATCAAAACTGGGGATAGGCATCAATAGAAAAGAAATTGGGAAACTATGATCCTCAATCAAGATGCTAGCTCCAGTCACCGATGTGGTAACTGGAACTATCTTGCCATTTGCTATCTCAACCTCAATAGGATTTGTAATACAAGTGGGAGTCAATTTCAGTTTATCGCAGAAAAGCATGGATATAAATGAGCAATTGGCTCCCGAATCAAACAGAACAGTAGCTGGTACAGAGTTGATTAGGAATGTACCAGTTATAACATCTTCAGTCCTGACAGCATCATCAGCTGTCATTTGAAATGCCCTGCCGGTTGCCGTTGGGGGATTCTTTCTTTTCTGGCCAGAAGATGAAGACCCTCCGACCACACCCATCCTTTGTTTCCTAGCCTCCGGACATAAACCCGACCGATGACCTTCCTTTTGACAATTCCAACACACATGTCTAGGAAACGCACAATCCTTGATGTCATGACCAAGTTGTCCACATTTGATACACCTAGCAGTTTGTGGAGTGCAAGGACCCGTGTGTCGCGATTTACAATTTTGGCACCAATTGGTTCTGTCCAATGATTTACTATCCGAACTGGACTTCTTAGGTTGATGAGATCCCTGCCATTTCTTCTTTCCAGGACTACCCGAAGATTCACCCTTGGGTTTAAATGGAGATTTTTCCTTAACCTCCAAACCTTGTGCCCTAACATCCCCATCCACAGAACGGGCAATATCAAAAGCTTGGGAAAGAGTACCCGCCAACCTCACGGTCGTCCGATAAGCATGCGGTAACATCCCCACAAAATGGTCAATCTTCATACGTTCCTCTGGTACCCATTGTTGCACGAATCTCAACTTGTCAGTGAATTGGGAAATGAGATCATCCATCGTCATCTTGTCCGTTAATTGCAAATCCAAAAACTCGCGTCTAATCCGGGTCATGTCAAATCCCGAACAATATTTCTTACAAACCTCATTGTGGAAATCAGACCAACAAATCGATGCTCTCTGCTGTGGGGTAAAATGTGATGTAATGGAATCCCACCAAACCATTGCGGGACCCTTCAGAAGTTGCACCGCAAAAGGAACCTTGACTTCCTCTTCACATCGGCAAACCTCAAACTTTCTTTCCACATCCCTCAACCAATCCAAGGTAACGGAGGGATTTGTACTACCCGAATAATCCGATGGTCCACAAGACTTGAAAGTCTTAAAAGAGCATAGCTTAGGTTGATTCTGAGCTTGAAATATCGGAGTCTGATAACCCGAAGGTCCGGAAGAGAACGGAGCCGAAATCGGATAAGTACCATAGTGAGGATGATGATAATAAGACTGAGATACTGGAATCTGCGAAGTCACCAAGAGTGGTGGTACAGTGCTAACAGTAGGTGGCAAAGATTGTAAGATTTGTTGAGAAGACCGGTTTTGTTGTTGTTGTTGCAAAAACTGTTGTTCTATTGCCTTAAGTCTCAGATTTTCTGCCTCTAGATGAATCATATAATCCTCATGATCAAAATCCCCTGCAGAAAAGGTAGTACCAGTTTGACCTTGGCTAACATTTTGGGTTTCAGGAGGGGATACATTAGTTCGAGGGGCATCATTGGGTGGGTCAGCTGGAGGTTCATTCTCTGCCATATCTGTACCAAAACAACATCTCATAACACGTTAGTTGTTAGTACCTATATACTAACCATCTTCACATGCTAACAAAATCCCACTCAAAGGAATGTTTGACTGACACACATAGATTTGGGATTGAACAATTAACCCATGCTCAATTCACCCAAACCTAGGCTCTGATACCAATTTATAACACCACAATATTTCAAGAGACAATTTTTTTTTTTTTAACATATATCGGAAGCGATTAAATACAAATCATGCATTATAGATTGCGTATAACATAGTTCCCAAAACACAATCTATGCCTGCATGATAAGTTGGTACAATAATCATATCAACTACAACATTAAGTTAAGTGTTATTTAAATTCCAAGACATAAGTTTATTAAACGACTACATGTCGTATAGTCAGAGTAGGCAGTCAAACATTCTTCAAACTAACTTCTTGCCCACCCACATCAAAAGTAATCTGCAAGAAGTGAGGAGAGGGATTAGCACGAAGCTAAGTGAATAGATCACAACTATCAATCTAAACTATCATAGCAATTGATCACCACAAAGCATCATAACAAATACATCAAAGAGGGTCGGTGGTCCTTGAGGTACCCTCATGCCGCGGTGGTTCCCCAAGTAACACTTATAACCACTGAAGACCAAACAGTGGTCTTACCGATAGTTTAGTACCATTACTACATACGACATGATTTCAATAAACAACACATGTACAAAGTCATCATGTCGTCCAAAGTAATAGTATCCAAACCCAATATCATATTGACCCCTGACAAGATAGCACATTCCATAATCATCATGGCAAAATGTACTGATTCAATATATATATAACTGTAAAACCACGTTTACCCGTTGTAACCGGATTGTTACAACTAATTCAGAAAGAGAGTCAATGATCCACTCACCCTTACTGACAATGTCACCACTCAGAGATCTAGTCTCACTGAGTCTTCGCTTTATCTGAAAATACGACCAACCCGAATTAGTCTCACATTCAAGTTCACTATGATATAATCATGTATATAGTGTCATATAAGAATATCTACTATACTATTACTACAATGCGATTAACACGAATGCATAAGTCACAAGTTAACAAATTTGTCATTTTTACAACATGCAAACGCGATCCGGGTGAGAGTAGGCTGGATCGCGTTCCAATGTACAAAAAGTTCTGTTACCGTTTTTCACTATCAAACACGATCCTGAAGATGTGCCGGGATCGCGTTCCAAAGAACAAACTCAACTCAACACGGATTTACACTAACTAACGCGATCCGAACTTAAGGGGCGGGATCGCGTTTCAAAGAAGGATTCAGGTTTGAGACAAATTATCACTATGGAACGCGATCCTGGCCTGATGCCTGGATCGCGTTTGTCATCTTTCCAGCGACAAAACCCAGGTCAACAAGAACACCATCACGAACCAAAAACCTTAATTCCACCAATCTAGATACAATACATATTTTTAACAATCAAAATACCTCAAATAACATCCTACAACATGTTATAACAACAAATAATCATCATCAAGCTTCCAAATCTATTTAGGCATCAAGAATCTAACCTAATTCATTCAATCATATAAATATGCATAATTGGGGTATGAACTTACAATTTAAGATGGTGATGATGAAGGAGAAGATGATGATGTTCAGTGGTAACCACGAATCCAAGCTCAAATCGATTGATCAAAGTTTTCTTCTTTTGATTTCTTAGTACTTAGGGTATATGTGTTGTTGAAATGAATTGGGGAAAAATAAATGAACCGATCCATCTGCTAAGGTTGGTATAAGTTGGTTCCAAATTACACCCGATCTAAACCTATTGTTTGGAACCTAAAAACCGTTTACGTGAAAATATATATTATTATACCGTCAACTATAATAATTTAAAACAAGTAGTAATTCATGTATCACAATAAGTCATTTGACCGTTAAACATATTTATTTTAATTTGGCAATTAATACTAATTATTTCTAAATTTAATTAAATAATCAAATGGATTAAGTAGATTACCAAATTTCTCCTAGGCCGGTAATGAGGATGTTACACTAAGGAGCTAGGGTTTAAAGGTTTTTAACCCTAGAAGAGCTGATTCATCGTTTGGGTTCGATTCTTTATCCTTGTATTATTAAATATGCTATTTAATTGTATTTTGGATATTGTTTATTTAACTTTGATTATGAATTAAGTTTCTTATTGTGTTTATTTAGATGAATGTTAATTGAAATTATAATTCAAATTTATGTTTACGTTGTTATGAATTTATTGAATATCTATTATACTTTCCCGATAATTGTGTTAAATGTATGCTTAAGTTGTTCTTAACATAGTTAATTAATTTATATGCTATACTTTAATTAATTATGAACTTGAAACTGTGACTGGTAATAGGTTAAGAACATTAGACTTTTGAATATATTTAATGTGGTTATTATAAACTCTTGTATGCTACAAGGTTGCCTATAAGGTTATAATAGATTGCTGAAAGGTTTAACTGAATATTATTTGGGTGAGTAATGCTACTAAGAGGGACCTCTATAGTATATTTGTAATGAATCTAGTATTTTTCCTTAATAATATAAGGTAGTACGCTTTGTTTAAAGAGATTATATATATTCGTGAAATTACCAATAAGTTAAACAACGATAAAATAAATATAAAGGAGAATTATAATATAACGCCCCTCATTTAATACAACAATATAATATTAAGTTTGGCGGAAGCGACTACTTGAAATACATATTCTATTAAAACCTGCTAGAAATTTTCGCAACCCTTTATACAATATGTTTAACTACTAAACAAACATAGTTAACATGTTTACAAACCCGGGGCATTATATGCTATAAAACATTATTTATTACAAACTGGATCAGAGTTGCAAGTTTCAAACATTCCCAGCATCAAAACGTCCCTTCCTGGCTACCCACATAATTAAGCATAACCTGCAGGAAGTAAATTGAGGGATTAGCACGAAGCTAAGTGAATGAATAATCAACTACAATTCAATTTAGCTAGCAATCTGTTCACAATCAATAATGCAACAAATATCGTCAAGAGGAACGGTGGTTCCTAAGGACCCTGTTCCGGGTGGCCCCATCAGAACACTTAAATCAACTGTAGGCCAAAACAGTGATTAACCGCTAACTAAATGCTAATCTCTATCAACACATGTACGCAACCCTGTGTTGACCAACATTAGCAATCAAGTCCAACCGACAATCTAGTTGACCTCTGTATTCATCAATCAAGCTCACAGGCTAATCAAACCACCAATCAAATGGCATATCATTTCCAAGTTAACATTCTATCAATAGTAATCCTATAATTACTGATTGAAATCAAACTGACACAACCAAATCAAACTATGAGTTTCAAATCCACTCACCTGATTCGTCTCAGTTACTTACTCAGCAGTCTTATCTCGCTGAGCCCTTGGATTATCTGAGAACATAAAATCAATCATAAGTTAGTAATTTGTTTTCAACTAATGGTACTTATGTAATTAAACACATTACATAAGTAATCACATTGTTAATCAATTCCAAACATAAGTAACAATAATATCTTTCTACAAAAGTGCCACTAAAACATCAATAAAGTGCCACTAAATGAATATTATATACAATACTCAGTCGACGTTAAACTTCTTTACTAAGTCTCATAACTCATTAGAATTATCCACATTATAACATATATTTTCAATGGATAAGTGCCACTAAAGTACCACCTAAATGCCACTAAAGGAATATGACATAAGAAGTGCCACTAAAAACACCATCTTCCAAACACTTATGCATTTTCAAATTTTGCAAAACTCATCAAATTTATTCATTCAAACGCGATCCAGGCAAGGGTGGTGGGATCGCGTTCGTCAGTTGAAAAAGTTCTGTGACGAAATTTCACATGGTAACGCGATCCGGGTAACATGAGCTGGATCGCGTTCCCAAGAAGAAAATGTTCTGTAACCGTTTTTCATATAGCAACGCGATCCAGGCAAAGGGTCAGGATCGCGTTCCTACGCGTTTCAGCTCTTATTCAGACCTGCAAACACACAGCTTAAACCCAATTTCATATATCACCAACAAACAACCACAAACTCGTTTCTAGCAACATGTTTCAGCCTATATATCATCATTTAAGCATATTACAACATGTAATAACATCAAAATCATCAAACATCTCTATTCACTCAATTTATGAACTAAACCAAATCAAAAACTTACCAAATCAAGGATTTCAAAGTGAAGATGATGATGTTTATGCTATCACAAGATCACAATCAGCTCAAGATCACTAATTTGAATTTGAATCAAGATTTCTAAGTGATTTGAGGGTTTTAGAGGTTTTAGGTTAAGTTTCCAAATAAGGAAAGTAAAGAACTTTCCTATTTGGGAAAGTTTATAAGTCGGTCAATTTTTAACACCGACCCGTATCCACTTAAAACAATACCCTTTAAAACATATTGTCTGGAACCTAAAAACCATTTGCGAGAAACTTCTTTTATTGCACCGTCAACTATAGTAAATTAAAACAAACAATAATTTACTAAGCACAATAAGTCCTGAGGTTTATTTAACTAAGTTTCGCAATTTAAACATATTTATCAAATAATTTCTAATACGATTAAATGTATCAATTTAAAATTAGAAATTACCGGACCAAAAGAGAGGATGTTACAACTCTCCCCCCCTTAGGAAGATTTCGTCTCCGAAATCTCATCACGATAAAATAATCCAGGATATCTGGATCTCATACTATTCTCAGTCTCCCAAGTTAGGTTTTCACCTAAACTATGTTTCCATTTCACTAACACCATGGGAATCTGTTTCTTCCTAAGTTTAGTAACTTTTCTGTCAAGAAGTTCTACTGGTTCTTCAACTAACTTCTGACTCTGATCAACTTTCAAATCTTTCAAAGGAAGAATCTGAGACTGGTCTTCAACGTTACATTTCCTCAAATAACAAATGTTAAACGTATCATGAATACCAGCAAGCTCTGGAGGAAGATCCAATGTAACAGACTGATCATTAACAATCTGACGAATTCTAAACGGTCCAATATATCGAGGAGCCAATTTGCCACGTTTCCCAAACCGTATTACCCCTTTCCAAGGTGAAACTTTCAAGTAAACAAGTTCACCTTCAACAAAAGTAACTGGTCGACGTTTAGGATCAGCATATTGTTTCTGTCTATCACGTGCAGCTTTCAATTTTTCACGAGCCACTGCAACTTTATCAGCTGTCATTTGAACAATATCTGGACCTGCAAACTGTTTCTCACCTGCCTCTAGCCAACAAGTTGGAGTTCTACAACGGCGACCATAAAGCATTTCATATGGAGGCATGCCAATACTAGAATGATAAGAGTTATTATAAGCAAACTCAACCAATGGCAAATGAGAATCCCAAGAACCCCCATACTCCAGAATACAAGCTCTCAACATATCCTCCAATGTCTGAATCGTACGTTCTGACTGACCATCTGTTTGAGGATGATAAGCTGTACTAAGATTCACACGTGTACCCAATTCATGCTGCAAACTCTGCCAGAAATGAGATACAAACCTCGGATCTCTATCAGATACAATCGATAATGGAATACCATGCCGAGTAACAATCTCATTCATATATAACTGTGCAAGCTTACTCAGAGATGCAGTATCACTAGTAGCTAGAAAATGAGCACTCTTGGTTAATCGATCAACAATGACCCAAACCATGTCATTTCCACGGACAGTTCTAGGCAGTTTGGTAACAAAATCCATAGTCAATTGTTCCCACTTCCATTCGGGAATCTCAAGCTGTTTCAACGATCCATACGGCTTCTGGTGTTCAGCTTTAACTTGAGAACAAATATGACAAGAACTAACAAACATTGCTACATCCATCTTCATTGTAGGCCACCAATACAAAGGTTTCAAGTCATTATACATTTTAGTGCTTCCTGGATGTACAGACAATCTGGACTTATGGGCTTCATTCAGAATAATATCCCGAAGACCACCAAACAAAGGTATCCAAACACGAGACTGAAAGGTTTTTAATCCTCTCGAATCATCCAATAACAATTCCTTTCGATTCAACATAATTTCAGATTTCAAATTATGATCTAACAAAGCCTTTAACTGTGCAGCTTTTATCTGAGCCACCAAATCAGAAGAAACTTCTAAACGCATTACATAAACTCGATCAGAAGTTACCTTGCGGCTTAAAGCATCAGCAACCACATTGGCTTTCCCTGGATGGTATTTAATCTCACAATCATAATCTTTGATTAATTCTAACCATCGTCTCTGCTGCATATTCAACTCTTGCTGTGAAAATATATACTGAAGACTCTTGTGATCTGTACAAATAACACATTTAGTACCATACAAGTAATGCCTCCAGATTTTTAAAGCAAACACAACTGCTGCAAGCTCTAAATCATGGGTAGGATAATTTCTTTCATGAGGTTTGAGCTGACGAGAAGCATAAGCAATCACACGATCTCGCTGCATCAAAACACAACCCAAACCAGCAATCGATGCATCACAATAAACAATAAAATCATCGGACCCATCTGGCAATGCTAACACAGGAGCCTGACATAACAACTGTTTCAGAGTCTGAAAAGCTGTTTCCTGTTGTTCAGTCCATATAAACTTTTCATCCTTACGGGTCAATTTAGTCAACGAACCGGCAATTTTAGAAAAATCTTTAATAAACTTCCGGTAATAACCCAAACCAAGAAAACTTTTTATTTCTGAAGCAGACTTTGGAGCTTTCCAATTCATTACAGCTTCAATTTTCGAAGGATCAACTTTAACACCATCATTACAAATAATATGACCCAAAAACTGTACTTCCCGAATCCAAAATTCACATTTAGAAAACTTTGCATACAAATGTTATCTCTTTAAGGTTTCCAATAACAACCTCAAATGCATTCCATGCTCTGATTCGGATTTAGAATATACCAAAATGTCATCGATAAACACAATCACAAATTTATCAAGAAAAGATCGACAAACACGGTTCATCAAATCCATAAAAACTGCGGGAGCATTCGTCAAACCAAAAGGCATAACCAGGAATTCAAAATGACCATACCGGGTTCTAAATGCAGTTTTAGGAATATCACAATCCCTAACACGAACTTGATGATAACCTGATCTCAAATCAATCTTTGAATAAAATGAAGATCCCTGCAACTGATCAAATAAATCATCTATCCGAGGCAGAGGATATTTATTCTTTACTGTCCTTTTATTCAATTCCCTATAATCAATGCACATTCTAAAAGACCCATCTTTCTTTTTCACAAACAGGACTAGTGCACCCCAGGGAGAAGAACTAGGTCTAATAAACCCTTTATCCAACAACTCCTGTATCTGATTCATCATTTCACGTATCTCAGACGGAGCTAATCTATAAGGGGCTTTGGCTATAGGTGAAGAGTCAGGAACAAGATCAATCTGGTATTCAACTTCCCTAACCGGTGGTAAACCAGGTAATTCATCAGGGAATACTTCCGGATACTCAGAAACAACCGGTACATCAGAAAGGGACTTCTTTTCTAACTTAGCATCAATCACATAAGCTAGATACGATTCACAGCCCTTGGACAAAGATTTCCTAGCTTTCATCATACTAATCAAAGGTATACAAACATTATCCCGTTCTCCTCGAGCCACGACATATGACTTTTCAGAGATTGGAATTCTAATCAGCTTATTGTGGCAATCTATGCTTGCTTTATACTGACTTAACCAATCCATACCAATAATCACATCAAAACTAGCAATTGGCATCAACAGAAAGGAAATTGGGAAAGTCTGGCTATCTATTATAATACTAGCTCCAATTACCGAGGTGGTAACAGGAACCGATTTGCCACTAGCTATTTCTACTTCAACTGGGTTTGTTATCACAGTAGGCATCATTTTCAACTTATCACAGAAGTACATGGATACAAAAGAACAATTTGCACCAGAATCAAATAAAACACGAGCTGGTACAGAATTTACAAGAAAAGTACCCGTGATCACGTCATCTGTATGGACAGCTTCATCAATTGTCATTTGAAAAGCCCTACTAACTGCAGATGGCGGATTCTTCCGCTTCTGACCGGAAGAAGCTGATGAACCAACAACTGTCCCCGAACCCTGTCTCTTAGCCTCAGAACACTGATTTGCACGATGACCTTCCTTATGGCAATTCCAACACACATAAGTGGGAAAAACACAATCTTTGGCTTCATGCCCAATCACACCACATTTTACACATCTAGTGGTTTGCACAGTACACGACCCAAAATGTCTAGCTCTACACTTAATACACCAATTGGGACGATCAGAAGTACCACCACGACTTTCTTGTTTCTTACCCTGCTGATTTCCTTGCCACCGTTGCTTACCTTTACCAGAAGATTCACTCTTAGATTTCTGAGAAACCATTTCTTTACTTGATGCATGTTGAGGTTTTAAATCACTGTCAACAGATCGAGCTAACATGAAAGCTTGAGAAAGAGAGCCAGCTAATCTCACTGAAGTTCGATACTGATTAGGTAAAGTACCCACAAACTGTTCTATCTGAGTTCTCTCATCAGGAACCCACTGCTGAACAAGCCTGAGTTTCTCTGTAAACTGATTTATCAAATCATCCATTGACATGTTATCAGTTAATTGCAAATCCATAACCTCTTTTCTAATCCGAGCTATATCATAGTTTGAACAATACTGCTTACAAACTTCATTACGAAAATCAGACCATCGGATAGATGCTTTCTGAAAAGAAGTTAATACAGAAGTAATCGAATCCCACCAATTCATAGCTGCTCCTTTTAAAAGTTGAGTTGCATAAGGAACTTTTAGTTCTTCCTCACATTGACAGACTTCAAATTTCTTTTCAACATCTCTCAACCAATCTAGAGTTACAGAAGGATTCGTACTACCCGAATACACAGACGGATTACTGCTCATAAAGGTTTTAAAGGAACACACCTTTTGCTTTGGCGGTGAAATCGTACCAAACACAGGATGAGATGATTCAGCCTCTTTTTTTTGTTTATACATTCTAAGTGCTTGGTTTTCCTCTTCCAATTGAAGTAGATACTGATCCCTTTCGGCCTCCTCTCTAGCATGGAAAGAAGTACCAGCATTCTCATTCCGGTCATCATGAGTCTCAGCAGCAACTTCAGGCCTTGAGGCATTATTAGGGTTAACAGGTAGTTGCTCGTTATCCGCCATATCTGTAAACACCACAACAGCTTACAAATCATTAGTCGTTAGCACCTATTCTACTAACCGATTCACATTCAGTACATAATCCCTTTCCCAAGAATGTTTGACACAACACAATCAAAGTTTAGGATTGAACATACAATCATATTCAATTGCCCCAAACTATTGCTCTGATACCAACTTATAACGCCCCTCATTTAATACAACAATATAATATTAAGTTTGGCGGAAGCGACTACTTGAAATACATATTCTATTAAAACCTGCTAGAAATTTTCGCAACCCTTTATACAATATGTTTAACTACTAAACAAACATAGTTAACATGTTTACAAACCCGGGGCATTATATGCTATAAAACATTATTTATTACAAACTGGATCAGAGTTGCAAGTTTCAAACATTCCCAGCATCAAAACGTCCCTTCCTGGCTACCCACATAATTAAGCATAACCTGCAGGAAGTAAATTGAGGGATTAGCACGAAGCTAAGTGAATGAATAATCAACTACAATTCAATTTAGCTAGCAATCTATTCACAATCAATAATGCAACAAATATCGTCAAGAGGAACGGTGGTTCCTAAGGACCCTGTTCCGGGTGGCCCCATCAGAACACTTAAATCAACTGTAGGCCAAAACAGTGATTAACCGCTAACTAAATGCTAATCTCTATCAACACATGTACGCAACCCTGTGTTGACCAACATTAGCAATCAAGTCCAACCGACAATCTAGTTGACCTCTGTATTCATCAATCAAGCTCACAGGCTAATCAAACCACCAATCAAATGGCATAACATTTCCAAGTTAACATTCTATCAATAGTAATCCTATAATTACTGATTGAAATCAAACTGACACAACCAAATCAAACTATGAGTTTCAAATCCACTCACCTGATTCGTCTCAGTTACTTACTCAGCAGTCTTATCTCGCTGAGCCCTTGGATTATCTGAGAACATAAAATCAATCATAAGTTAGTAATTTGTTTTCAACTAATGGTACTTATGTAATTAAACACATTACATAAGTAATCACATTGTTAATCAATTCCAAACATAAGTAACAATAATATCTTTCTACAAAAGTACCACTAAAACATCAATAAAGTGCCACTAAATGAATATTATATACAATACTCAGTCGACGTTAAACTTCTTTACTAAGTCTCATATGTAACACCCCAGTTTTCAAGGTATTACTTTAGTAAATAAAAATAAGTTTTTATAGTTCAGTTTTACAGTATTAATTTAGTGTACAATAAAATGTACATCTTTTTAATTTTAGATCTTTAAATAAAGAGATATAATAGAAACCGTAAACTAGTTGTTCAGTTCTAGACTGTGTAGTATAGTAAATAAATAAAAGATAAATACACAGATACGTGTTTAGTTCCTGGCATTTCAAAACATTCCAGAACTTAGAAAATAAACAGAGAAAATCGCAGGGAGTAGAAGGAGGTCAAGAATTAACCTTCAAACTTCAAATTAAACTTCAATCCAAGCTTTAGAACTCAGAATCATCATCTCCTCCATCTTCTTCAACCCTTGTAAGTAGTTTCTTTCTCCTAGAACCCTAGAAATTGGGTTTTATGGGGTTTTAGTTAATTGATATGATTTAATCCGAAATTAGGGTTTGTAATTGATTAGTTAGTGTTAGTATAACCTATAAACAATGATTAGAATCCTAATTTCTTATTACAAGTGATAGGTTATGATTATGGTTTATGAAATTTCTCATGAATCATATGTTTTAGTTTATAGCATGATTTTGATATGTTAGTAGATTGAATTAGTGATTAGAAAGTAGTTAAATTCATAATAAAGCAATGATTTTGATTATGATAAGTAAGTTAGTTAGCTTAGTTGAAGTGAAATTAGTAAACCTCAAGTGGGGGAGAAAGAAATAGATGATTAGTCATTGAAAGTGTGAATTAGTTGTTGATTATGTGCTATGTGTATGTAATAGGTGCTAAAGAAGAATTGTCCTCATTTGATCATCTTGTTTCAATTTGTGCTACAAACCAAGGTGAGTTTATGAATTGATTAGATCATGATCATGTAACTTGTTGTGATTAGCTTATGATTATATCATGATTATGATGAAAGCTTGTGAGTAGAATGGTTAATGCTTATTAGCCATATTTTGATTAGTATAGCTAACCAAGGTTAGCCTTGTATGATTAGTGGTTAACTTATGTTAGCCAAATATTGATTAGCTATGTGCACATATGATTAGAATTGTGAAAGTGAAGTTGCAAGAAAAAGGGAAGTAGTTCTTTACTTTGTTCATTGTTTGCTTTATGTTAATAATGCATTGTATTGATTAGATTTCATATTCTCACTAAGCAAATTGCTTAATTAGTTTAGTTATGTTGTAGGTACAAGTGAAAGCGGAAGGGGTAAAGAAGTTGCGAAAGGGTAGAAGTGGAGTGCTAGCTTGTTGTAAGTTACACAAGCTTTCTCTTTAAATTATCGTTTTGGAACCATGAAAGATCGCCCAAACAATGTTTTGACATGTTTTGGTTTTGAAAGAAATGACTAGATTGATTATGTGTAATAGAGTAAAGTTGGGTAAGATTAGTAGATAATGTTTGGAAAGTGTTAAGTTGTAACTTGTAATAGTGAAAGTGATATTTTGATTATGTACATATTGAAAGTTTTAATGAAAGTCAACGATGTTATTAGTTAATTTGGAAGTGTGTTTAGTTATTGAATGGGTCAAATTAGCTCTTTTGGATCAGCGGGTCATAATGGGTCAAAACGGGTCTTAATGATGCCTATGAACGAATTTGAGTTAGATAAAGATTGGAAGTATAGTGATTAGTCTCGCAAGTTTGTCTTGATAGTAGAAATGTGTGCCTAAAGTTTCAGCTTCTAAGTCTTAATGGTTTGAGACTTAGTATGTTAGAAAAATGTTGGAATTTAGCCGAAAATGACCCTTAAGCCCAAATTCCGATAAATTGAGAAATTTGAGAAAGTGCGAAAATAGAAAGTTTCATTTTTACTATAGTAAAGTGCCTGCAAAGTTTCATGTTTTAACTCTTTGTCGTTTGAAAGATATGTGCGTCCAAAGTTCGGAAAATGGTAAATAGTGGAAAGAAAACTGCAGGTGCTGTAAACGCCAGGGTACCCGGCGGGTAGCCTGAGTACCAGGCGGGTAAAAGCAATATTAAGATCAAGCCGGTGGTTTCCTAAGCCCACCCGGCGGCTTCTCAAGCCTTTAAACGGGCATTAGGTTCTGTTACCACAAAAATTAATTCACCCGGCGGTTAATGGGAAAAACCCGGCGGCTAGACTTGGGTACCCGGCGGGTAACCCATCTACCCGGCGGGTAGGTGATGATTTCAGCAGGTTTTAAATTTTAAGTTTTAAAAGCAATACAGATAAGGAGATTAGAATATTAAACACGATAATACAAATAGTGGGACCAATAGAAATATGTTTCAGTGTAAAAAAAAAAAAAAAAAAATGTTCAGATTTTCAGGGCGTTTCAAGTTGGTATCAGAGCGATGGTTTAAGAGATTTAAGCAATCCACAGTAGGATTGCCTAAACTTAAACCACTTATAAATGTGCAGTAGTTAATTACAGTTATGTTTTTGCAATGTTTTGCATATGATTAGTAGATTATGATTAGAATAAGAATGATTGCTTGGGTTTGGAATATATTTAAGAATTTTGAATAGAAACATGTATTTAGTTTAATATAACTACGTCTGGCCAACGAGGTTATATTTTGCTAAAGTCATGTGGGAGATTCAAAGTTGTTAAGTATGTGAAGATAAAGGCAATCAATATGTAATAGTTGAAGTAGAGATTTTCTATGTTATTAATTGTGTTCTTATATTGTTTAGTAAATGGAATCCACACCAAACAAAGAAGCTGAGGGTTCAAACGTACGTTCTCCCACTCAAGAGGAGAATGTTTCAGAAAGAAGTTTAGATCCCGAGGACCGGATGCTATTAAAAGATGTGATTGGGCAAGCCCTACAAGAATTTGCTCCTAAGGTATATACTCGAATGGAGCAAATTATTAATACACGATTAGTAGAATTTGAACAGAAGCATCCTGTCTTAGTTAACCCTCAGTTGAATAGTGAAATGTTAAGTGCTCAGCAACAAATGAATAAAGAAAAAGAACGTTTTGAATATAAAAACTTTGCCAATTGTAGTCCCCCAGAATTTCACGGTGAAAGAGACCCGATTAGTAGTCATAGGTGGATTAATAAGATAGAAGAGACTTTTCTACTCTGTGACTGTCCAGAAAGGCTACGTGTACTGTTTGCTGCTCATCAGTTAAAAGATAGTGCTCAGGATTGGTGGGGTACTCAAATTAAAACACATGGTGCTGCAGAAGCTGCAAAGTTTTCTTGGAGTATGTTTAAAGAGAAGTTTATAGCAGAATTTGCTCCAATGGCGGAAGTAGAAAGATTGAAAGGAGAGTTCTTAGCCATCAATCAAGGGAAAATGTCGGTAACTGAGTACACTAACGTGTTTTATGACAAATCTCAGTTTTGTCCCGAATATACCTCGAATCCAGGGTTAATGAAGGACCATTATTACCGACATTTGAACATTGATATCAAAGAAGCAGTTGACCCGACTATTTATGATTCTATTCCTAAGATGATGAATAAGGGGTTGACTCGAGAGAAGGAGTTGCAAGTGAAAGCAGAGGATAGAGTGTAACATCCTCAAATGTGGCCTAGTTGAAATACGGTATTTCCCTTAATTTAATTGTTATTTAAATTGTATTTTAAATACTTGGTGTATTTGATGGCTAAATTAATAGGTCAATTGGTCAATTGGCTTATTGTGATAAATGAATTATTACATGTTTTAAATTTATTTAGTCGACGGTATAATAAAAAACTTATTTCTCGCAAATGGTTTTTAGGTTCCAGACAATAGATTTAGGACGGGTATAATTTTAACTAAAATGGAGCTGAGTCATAAAGATCAGTCGACACTTGTTTCATCATTTTGACATAACACCAAATTGTTCCTGACTTGTGTTTTGCTCTCAAGAACACATTTTCTCAAATCAAATACACCATCTGATTTCATCAAATTAAGGCTGTGATTGTGATTACATTGTGTTCTTCATCTCCTTCATCTAGCTATCATCTCCATTGTAAGTGAATTTACACCATTTTCATGTAAATGCTTGAATTATTAAGTTTGGTAAATTGATGATAGAATGGAGTTAAATTCGTGTTTAAAATGTGTTATATGATTATGGTAAACTGATTACATAGTTGCATTTCAGATTGTTGCAATCAATTTGTTGAAATATGAATTTGAGCTAAAATCTTAAATATCTTGAAAATTGATGCATGTATGAATTGAAGTGTTTGATGATGTTAGTTGTTGTTGCAATATGTTTATACATGTTAGTATAGGTCACTTAAGTGTTAAATTCGTGTATTGTAGCTGAAACTTGATGATTTGCAATTTTGGTTCGAGCTGAAACTAGTTGCAGGTCTGAACCATTGCTGCAAAACATAGGAACGCGATCCCGAAACCCTTGCCCGGATCGCGTTGCTATGTGTATTTTGATCCCAAGATGATTTTGTACGTATGAACGCGATCCAGTCCCTATCATACGGATCGCGTTAGCTAGTGTTAATTTGGATCAACGGATTTTGTTCCTTGGAACGCGATCCAGCTCCTTGTCCCGGATCGCGTTTGCAAGTGTATTTTGGCAACAGAATATTTTGGTGTTAAGGAACGCGATCCAGCCACACCTTATCCGGATCGCGTTTGTCAGTTTTACTTTGACGAATTTGACAACTTGTGACTTGTGTGCTTATGTTATTTAACGAGTATTGAAAGTATAGTATGAGCATTATACGACATTAATTATGTGAATGTTATACTATAAATTCTAAACATTAGAGGCTAACTCGGGTTTTGATCGTGTTCTCAGATAACCAGAAGACTCAATAAGATAAGATCTTTGAGTGGAGACTACAGTCGACAAGGGTGAGTGGATCTTGGACTGTCAGTCTAATTTGGTTGTAACAATATGGTTACAACGGGTAAATGTGAATTTACTGTTTTCATTGTTAAGTTAATAGTTTGCCATGATGGTTATATTTAACTTAATTGTTGGTGTCCTTGATTGCCATGATGGTTGTGGACTATATGAATGTCGGGGGTCAACGTGTGTTGGGTTTGAGTACTATTACTGTGGACATCATAAGTGCTTTGTACATGTGTTGTTCACTGAGATTATGTTGTAAGTAGTAATAGTACCAAGCTATCGGTTTAGCCACTGATTTGGCCTTCAGTTGGTTTTAAGTGTTACTTGGGGAACCACCGCGGCATGAGGGTACTCCAAGGACCACCGATCCTTCATGATTAACTGTTGCTATGCTTTGCTGTATTCATTTGTTAAGCTAAGTTAGTGGATAGTTTGAGATTTATTCACTTAGCTTCGTGCTAACCCCTCATTACTTCTTGCAGGTTTACTTTGGTATGTGGGTGGGCAAGAAGTACCATAGGAATGGAATGTTTGACAGGCTCACTCTGTTTGTTTACTATGTTAATGTTATGACATATGTTTTGGATTTCTATAACACTAAACTTATCGTGTGTAATGTCTAGGATAATCTAGTTTAAAGACTGTATGTATTTGGATTGCCATTTTGAAATGTAAATATGCAATCCAATGTCTTGTATCTAAACTTGCGCTTCCCTTATAAAAAAAAAAAAAAAATATCCTTGTATTTTCGAGTAGGGTGTTATAAATTGGTATCAGAGCAACGGTTTGGGTGAATTGAACATGGGTTAATTGTTCAATCCCAAATCTATTTGTGTTAGTCAAACATTCCAGGGAAGGGGATTGAGCTAGTGAATATGATTTGGTTAGTATTGTTAAGTACTAACAATTAACGGGTTACGAGATGTGTTGTGGTACAGGACATGGCAGAAAATAACACTCCGACCAGTACCCCGATCAATGCTTCTGGAGTGAGAGACTCTCCTCCTGAAATTCAATCTCAAAGTCAAGGTCAGCCTAGTACTACACTCCCTGCAAATGAATTGAGCCGTGATGAGTACACCTTGTATTTAGAGGATGAGTTAAACAAATATAAGGAATTATATGAGCAACAAGCTAGAACATCCAGGCAGATTCCTGTTGTTAGTACGATTACACCTCCGTTAGTGACATCACAGTTTTCTATGCCACCGCCTATTTACCACCAGACATCAGCTCCTTTTTCTTCTTCAGGACCTTCAGGATTTCAGTTTCCGGTATTTCCTCCTCCATCTCAACAAAAATTATGTTCATTCAAGACCTTTAAATCTAGTGGACCTTCAGATTTCTTTGGGAGTACAAATCCTTCTGTGACCATGGATTGGTTAAGGGATGTCGAAAGGAAATTTGAGGTTTGTCGATGTGAGGACGAGATCAAGGTAACTTATGCAGTGCAACTTCTAAAGGGTCCTGCAATGGGATGGTGGGATTCTATCACATCTCATTTAACACCTCAGCAAAAAGCTTCCATTACATGGTCTGATTTCCATAACGAGGTTTGTAAGAAATATTGCTCCGGGTATGACATGACTCGCATTAGGCGTGAATTCTTGGATATGCAATTGACTGATAGTATGACTATGGAGGACCTTATCTCCCAATTTACCGATAAATTGAGATTTGTACATCAATGGGTACCGGATGAAAGGACAAAGATTGACCATTTTGTTGGAATGTTACCCCATAATTATCGGACTACTGTGAGACTTGCAGGTGATCTTAACCAAGCTTTTGATTTGGCTCGTTCTGTAGACGGTGATATTCGAGCTCATGGATTAGAGATTAAAGACAAGTTCCCAATGAAACCCAAAGGTGAATCTACGTCAGGTCAGGGGAAGAAGAAATGGCAAGGTAATAATAATAACCGTAAACCAAATGTTGTTGGTGGTTCAGTGGATAGATCAAATTGGTGCCAGAATTGTAAGTCTAGGCACACGGGACATTGTACACCTCAGACTGCTAGGTGTATTAAGTGTGGTCAGTTCGGTCACGACATCAAGGATTGTCCTTTTCCTAAGCCAGTGTGTTGGAATTGTCGCAAGGAAGGGCATCGTTCTAGTGCGTGTACAGAGGCAGGGAAGCAAAAATCGGGAACGGTCGGAGGGTCATCATCATCTGCTGGCCAGAAAAGAAAGAATCCTCCAGTTCCAACGGGTCGGGCTTTTAGAATGACCGTGGATGAAGCGGTAGTAGCCGAGGACGTCATAACTGGTACTTTCCTTATTAATTCAGTACCGGCATGCGCCTTATTTGATTCGGGGGCAAATTGTTCCTTTATGTCCTTGGTATTCTGTGATAGACTTAAATTGACACCTACATGTATTCCAAAACCTATTGAGGTCGAGGTAGCGGATGGAAAGTTAGTTTCGGTTACCTCATCGGTTACTGGAGCTAGTATTTCGATTGAGGGTCATAGTTTCCCTGTTTCTTTTCTATTGATGCCTATTCATGGGTTTGATGTTGTGTTAGGCATGGATTGGTTGAGTCGTAATAAAGCCAATATAGATTGTCATAAGAAGCTAATAAAAATTCCAATTTCAGACGAGTCATATGTCGTGGCTCGGGGGGAAAGGGAGAGGGGTAGTATACCTTTGATCTCTATGATGAAAGCTAGAAAATCTCTAGCTAAAGGGTGTGATTCTTATTTAGCCTATGTTGTTGATGCTAAGCTAGAAAAGAAAGCCATTAGTAATGTCCGAGTTGTTTCTGAGTATTCGGATGTTTTCCCTGATGAATTGCCTGGTTTACCTCCGGTTAGAGAAGTAGAATATAAAATTGAGTTAATTCCTGGTTCTACTCCGGTAGCTAAGGCACCTTATAGATTAGCTCCCTCCGAAATCCGTGAAATGATGAATCAAATTCAGGAATTATTAGATAAGGGTTTTGTTAGACCCAGTTCTTCTCCTTGGGGTGCTCCTGTGTTATTCGTTAAAAAGAAAGATGGCACTTTCCGTATGTGTATTGATTATAGAGAATTGAATAAGAGGACCGTAAAGAATAAGTATCCTTTGCCCCGAATAGATGAGTTGTTTGATCAATTGCAAGGATCTTCATTTTTCTCTAAGATAGACTTGAGATCGGGTTATCACCAAGTCCGGGTTTGTGGGGAGGATATCCCTAAACCAGCTTTTCGCACTCGCTATGGTCATTATGAATTCCTTGTTATGCCTTTTGGGTTGACTAACGCTCCAGCAATTTTCATGGATTTGATGAACAGGGTTTGTAGACCTTTTCTCGATAAATTTGTCATTGTATTCATTGATGATATTTTAGTCTATTCTAAATCTGAATCTGATCACGAAGTACATTTGCGTTTAGTTCTTGACACCTTGAGAAAGGAGAAATTGTATGCTAAGTTTTCAAAATGTGAATTTTGGCTTCGTGAAGTTCAGTTTTTGGGGCACATCATTTGTGAAGATGGGGTTAAAGTGGATCCATCTAAAATTGAGGCTGTCATGAATTGGCAATCGCCTAAATCTCCGTCAGAGATCAAGAGTTTTCTGGGTTTGGCAGGTTATTACAGAAAATTTATTAAAGATTTCTCCAAGATTGCAGGTTCTTTGACTAAATTAACTCGTAAGGATGTGAAATTTCTGTGGGGTGATCAACAGGAATCGGCTTTTCAGACTTTGAAACAATTGTTGTGTCAGGCTCCTGTTTTAGCTTTACCTGACGGATCCGAGGATTTTATTGTATATTGTGATGCTTCACATGCGGGTTTAGGTTGTGTTTTAATGCAACGAGACCGTGTTATTGCCTATGCTTCCCGTCAGCTGAAACCTCATGAGATTAACTATCCTACCCATGACTTGGAACTTGCAGCTGTGGTTTTTGCCTTAAAGATTTGGAGACATTACCTGTATGGAACCAAATGCGTTATTTGTACGGACCACAAGAGCCTTCAGTATATGTTTACTCAAAAAGAACTTAACATGAGGCAAAGACGATGGTTAGAGTTGATTAAAGATTATGATTGCGAGATTCGATACCATCCGGGTAAGGCAAATGTGGTGGCGGATGCGCTTAGCCGTAAGGGTAAATCTGAAAGGGTTTATTTAATGCGTTTGGAAATCTCGTCAGACTTGATTGACAAATTGAAATTGGCTCAGATGGAGGCTCTATTGGATCATAACTTGAAATCAGAAATCATGCTTAAAAGGAAAGATTTATTGGTAGAAGATTCTCGTGGATTAAAAACATTTCAGTCTCGTGTTTGGGTCCCATTGTTTGGTGGACTTCGAGATGTGATCTTGTTGGAAGCTCACAAGTCTAGATTGTCGGTTCATCCCGGAAGCACCAAAATGTATCATGATTTAAAACCATTGTATTGGTGGCCTACTTTGAAGTTGGATGTCGCTCGAATTGTTGAATCTTGCCATATTTGCTCTCAAGTAAAGACCGAGCATCAAAAACCTTATGGAGCTTTGAAGCAACTAGAGATTCCCGAGTGGAAATGGGAACATATTACCATGGATTTCGTGACCAAATTACCCCGAACTGTTAAGGGTAATGATATGATTTGGGTAATTGTTGATAGATTGACCAAGAGTGCTCACTTTCTTGCTACTTGTGAGACGGCATCATTAAGTAAATTGGCGCAATTGTACATTAATGAAGTGGTTATTAGGCATGGTATTCCGTTGTCGATTGTTTCAGACAGAGATTCTCGATTTGTATCGGGTTTTTGGCAGAATTTACAGCGCGAATTGGGTTCTAGGGTCAACTTAAGTACGGCTTATCATCCTCAGACGGATGGTCAGTCGGAACGTACCATTCAAACTTTGGAGGACATGTTGCGGGCATGTGTATTAGAATTTGGTGGGTCGTGGGATTCCCATTTACCATTAGTTGAGTTTGCCTATAATAATTCTTTCCATTCTAGTATAGGCATGCCACCCTACGAAATGTTGTATGGTCGTAGGTGTAGAACACCCACTTGTTGGTTAGAGGCGGGTGAAAAGCAGTTTGCGGGTCCTGACATAGTCCAAATTACAGCCGATAAGGTAGCTATTGCCCGAGATAGATTGAAAGCTGCCCGTGATAGGCAGAAACTGTATGCTGACCCACGTTATCGACCAGTTTCGTTTGTAGAAGGTGAGTTGGTTTACTTGAAGGTTTCACCTTGGAAGGGTGTTATCAGGTTTGGAAAACGTGGTAAACTAGCTCCTAAATACATTGGACCGTTTAAAATTCGACATGTTGTCAATGATCAAACGGTGTCGTTAGATCTTCCTCCGGAATTGTCTGGTATTCATGATACTTTTAATGTGTGTTATCTAAGAAAATGCAATGTGGAGGACCAATCCCAAGTTCTTCCATTGCAAGACTTGAGTGTGGACTTAAACCAAAGACTTGTAGAAGAGCCCGTAGAACTTGTTGACCGTAAGGTGACTAAACTTCGAAAGAAGGAGATCCCTATGGTATTGATTAAGTGGAATCATAGTTTGGGTCCGAATCTTACTTGGGAGACCGAGTCTAGCATAAGGACGCGCTATCCCAATCTTTTTGAGCGTGGCGAGATTTCGGGGACGAAATCTTCTTAAGGAGGGAAGATTTGTAACATCCTCAAATGTGGCCTAGTTGAAATACGGTATTTCCCTTAATTTAATTGTTATTTAAATTGTATTTTAAATACTTGGTGTATTTGATGGCTAAATTAATAGGTCAATTGGTCAATTGGCTTATTGTGATAAATGAATTATTACATGTTTTAAATTTATTTAGTCGACGGTATAATAAAAAACTTATTTCTCGCAAATGGTTTTTAGGTTCCAGACAATAGATTTAGGACGGGTATAATTTTAACTAAAATGGAGCTGAGTCATAAAGATCAGTCGACACTTGTTTCATCATTTTGACATAACACCAAATTGTTCCTGACTTGTGTTTTGCTCTCAAGAACACATTTTCTCAAATCAAATACACCATCTGATTTCATCAAATTAAGGCTGTGATTGTGATTACATTGTGTTCTTCATCTCCTTCATCTAGCTATCATCTCCATTGTAAGTGAATTTACACCATTTTCATGTAAATGCTTGAATTATTAAGTTTGGTAAATTGATGATAGAATGGAGTTAAATTCGTGTTTAAAATGTGTTATATGATTATGGTAAACTGATTACATAGTTGCATTTCAGATTGTTGCAATCAATTTGTTGAAATATGAATTTGAGCTAAAATCTTAAATATCTTGAAAATTGATGCATGTATGAATTGAAGTGTTTGATGATGTTAGTTGTTGTTGCAATATGTTTATACATGTTAGTATAGGTCACTTAAGTGTTAAATTCGTGTATTGTAGCTGAAACTTGATGATTTGCAATTTTGGTTCGAGCTGAAACTAGTTGCAGGTCTGAACCATTGCTGCAAAACATAGGAACGCGATCCCGAAACCCTTGCCCGGATCGCGTTGCTATGTGTATTTTGATCCCAAGATGATTTTGTACGTATGAACGCGATCCAGTCCCTATCATACGGATCGCGTTAGCTAGTGTTAATTTGGATCAACGGATTTTGTTCCTTGGAACGCGATCCAGCTCCTTGTCCCGGATCGCGTTTGCAAGTGTATTTTGGCAACAGAATATTTTGGTGTTAAGGAACGCGATCCAGCCACACCTTATCCGGATCGCGTTTGTCAGTTTTACTTTGACGAATTTGACAACTTGTGACTTGTGTGCTTATGTTATTTAACGAGTATTGAAAGTATAGTATGAGCATTATACGACATTAATTATGTGAATGTTATACTATAAATTCTAAACATTAGAGGCTAACTCGGGTTTTGATCGTGTTCTCAGATAACCAGAAGACTCAATAAGATAAGATCTTTGAGTGGAGACTACAGTCGACAAGGGTGAGTGGATCTTGGACTGTCAGTCTAATTTGGTTGTAACAATATGGTTACAACGGGTAAATGTGAATTTACTGTTTTCATTGTTAAGTTAATAGTTTGCCATGATGGTTATATTTAACTTAATTGTTGGTGTCCTTGATTGCCATGATGGTTGTGGACTATATGAATGTCGGGGGTCAACGTGTGTTGGGTTTGAGTACTATTACTGTGGACATCATAAGTGCTTTGTACATGTGTTGTTCACTGAGATTATGTTGTAAGTAGTAATAGTACCAAGCTATCGGTTTAGCCACTGATTTGGCCTTCAGTTGGTTTTAAGTGTTACTTGGGGAACCACCGCGGCATGAGGGTACTCCAAGGACCACCGATCCTTCATGATTAACTGTTGCTATGCTTTGCTGTATTCATTTGTTAAGCTAAGTTAGTGGATAGTTTGAGATTTATTCACTTAGCTTCGTGCTAACCCCTCATTACTTCTTGCAGGTTTACTTTGGTATGTGGGTGGGCAAGAAGTACCATAGGAATGGAATGTTTGACAGGCTCACTCTGTTTGTTTACTATGTTAATGTTATGACATATGTTTTGGATTTCTATAACACTAAACTTATCGTGTGTAATGTCTAGGATAATCTATTTTAAAGACTGTATGTATTTGGATTGCCATTTTGAAATGTAAATATGCAATCCAATGTCTTGTATCTAAACTTGCGCTTCCCTTATAAAAAAAAAAAAATATATCCTTGTATTTTCGAGTAGGGTGTTATATAGAGCCAATAAGAGAAAAGCAGAACAATCTTCTTCTCAATCACAACAATTTAAGAAGTTTAAAAATTTCGGAAAGCAGCAGTCATCACAACCACAACAACAGAAGTCACAATCTCAAGCTCCAGCTCGGGAATTTCCCAAGTGTAATAATTGTGGCAGAAAGCATCCAGGAGAATGTCAGTTAGGGAGTACAGCTTGTTATAAGTGTCGTCAGCAAGGGCATATTGCTGCTAATTGCCCTAATCCATATAGGATGTGCTTTTATTGTTATAAGGATGACCACTTACAAGCTAACTGTCCTGCTAAACTAGAAGATATGAAAAGAAATGAACAGAAGAAAGAAGCAGAAAAGAAAAGAGAAGCTAGTGGACAGAAAGCTAAAGGTCGTTCTTTTCAGATTACAGCAGATGAGGCAAAGGAGTCACATGACGTGGTGACAGGTACCTTTATAATTAATACTATACCTGCCCATGTTTTATTTGACTCTGGAGCCACCAAGTCTTTTGTATCATTGTCATTTTGTGAAAAGTTGAATACTCCTATTGTTAAATTAGAACGCCCTTTGGAAGTTGAAATTGCCGATAGCAAATTAGTTATTGTTAGTGATGTTTATAGAGGGTGTACTATTGAAATAGGAGGTGAGGTGTTCAAAATAGACTTGATTCCTATGCCAATGGGGGAATTTCATGTAGTTATAGGAATGGATTGGATGGGAAAGAATAAGGGTATGATTAATTGTTATGAAAAGATAGTTCTCCTGAAAGCACCTAGCGGAAGGGAGATTGTTGTCTATGGCGAGCGTTCTAATAGATCCATTCCTGTTTGTACCTTTGCTCGAGCTAAAAGATTTTTGTCACACGGGTGTCAAGCCTTTTTGGCGCACGTGGTTGATAATTCTAAAGCTGTACCCGAACTTTCTAGTATTCCAGTGGTGAAAGAATTTCCTGAAGTGTTTCCTGATGAACTTCCAGGTATTCCACCTGATAGACAAGTGGAATTTCGAATTGATCTTATTCCTGGAGCTATTCCAATTGCTAAAACTCCTTATCGGTTAGCTCCAACTGAAATGCAAGAAATGATGAAACAATTGCAAGAACTTTTAGATAAAGGTTTCATCCGTCCTAGTAGTTCACCTTGGGGAGCTCCAGTATTATTTGTAAAGAAGAAAGATGGTTCCCTAAGAATGTGTATAGATTACCGGGAACTAAATAAAGTGACCATTAAGAACAGATATCCCTTGCCTCGAATAGATGACTTATTTGATCAGCTACAGGGTGCCAGTTTCTTTTCAAAGATTGATCTTCGTTCTGGCTACCATCAGTTAAAGGTAAGGGAAGACGATATTTCAAAGACTGCTTTTCGTACTCGTTATGGTCACTTCGAGTTTACAGTTATGCCTTTCGGCTTAACTAATGCTCCAGCTGCATTCATGGATTTGATGAACAGAGTTTGTCGGCCCATGCTTGATATCTTTGTTATAGTTTTCATTGATGATATTCTTATCTATTCTAAAAGTGAAGCTGAGCATGCAGCACATCTCAGGCAAGTTCTTGAAACACTTCGTTGTGAAAAGCTATTTGCCAAATTTTCTAAATGTGAATTTTGGTTACGAGAAGTCCAATTTCTTGGACACGTGATCAATATTCACGGTATTCAAGTTGATCCTTCCAAGATAGCAGCAGTGATGAAGTGGGACCCTCCTACGAGTCCTACTGAAGTTAGGAGTTTTCTTGGCCTAGCTGGCTATTATCGTCGTTTTATTCAAGATTTTTCAAAGATTGCTACTCCTTTGACTCAGTTGACTAGAAAGAGCGTTCAGTGGAAGTGGGAAGATAAGCAAGCTAAAGCGTTTCAGATGTTGAAAGAAAAGCTTAGTCAAGCCCCTATTCTTGTTTTACCCGAGGGCAACGAGGATATGGTGGTGTATTGTGATGCTTCAAAACTTGGATTAGGCTGTGTTCTTATGCAGCGTGGGAAAGTCATTGCTTATGCTTCACGCCAGTTAAAGTCACATGAGCAAAACTATCCCACTCATGATCTTGAGTTAGCAGCTGTGGTCTTCGCTCTTAAAATTTGGCGCCATTATCTCTATGGTGTTAAATTCATTATCTATACAGACCACAAAAGCCTCAAATATTTCTTTGATCAGCGTGATTTGAACAATCGTCAGAGAAGATGGCTAGATTTAGTCAAAGATTATGACTGCGACATACTTTACCATCCAGGCAAAGCGAATGTTGTAGCCGATGCTCTTAGCAGAAAGGTTAGCCATTTCGTTCTTTCAGTGAAATCTTTTCAAATGACTGTGCTTCCTCAGTTATTTGATTCTATTAAAGCTGCTCAGATTGAAGTTTTAGCTTCTAATGACCCGAATAACCAACGTTTAGCGGGTCAACTTTCTGAATTAGTAGATGATTCTAGAGGTTTAAAGACTCGTTATGGTAGAATTTGGATACCAAGAACGAGTGAAGTAAAGAAAGAGTTACTAGATGAGGCGCACAAATCTAAATATTCTATTCATCCTGGTGCTACCAAGATGTACCGTGATCTGAAATGTGACTATTGGTGGCCAGGTATGAAGCGTGATATAGTTAAACATATTCAGAATTGTCTCACTTGTCTGCAAGTTAAAACAGAGCACCAGCAACCATACGGTAAACTTCAGCCTTTAGATATACCAGTATGGAAATGGGAACACATCACCATGGATTTTGTTACCAAGTTGCCGAAGACCCCTAGGCAACATGACACTATTTGGGTGATTGTGGACCGATTGACAAAAAGTGCTATCTTTCTTCCTATTCAAGAAGCTTCTTCTTCAGAAAAGTTAGCCGATCTTTATGTTAAAGAAGTAGTTGCTAGGCATGGGGTTCCACTTTCTATAGTTTCAGATCGTGATACTCGTTTTACTTCTCGATTCTGGAATAAATTTCAAGAAGACTTGGGAACTCGGTTGCATATTAGTACAGCTTTTCATCCTCAGACGGATGGTCAGAGTGAACGTACCATTCAGACTCTTGAGGATATGCTTAGAGCTTGCGCCATTGACTTTGGTGGCAGTTGGGATACTCACCTTCCATTGGTTGAGTTTTCTTATAATAACAGTTATCATTCTTCGATCAAAATGCCACCTTATGAAATGCTATATGGTAGAAAATGTCGAACTCCAATTTGTTGGGGTGAGATTGGTCAGAGAGAGCTTGGAAGTACAGATATAGTACAGTTAACTACTGAGAAGATTGATCAGATTAGAGAAAGATTAAAGATGGCACAAGATCGACAAAAGTCATATGCAGACAAGCGGAGAAGGCCTATTGAATTTCAAGTAGGCGATAAGGTGTTACTTAAAGTTTCACCTTGGAAAGGGATTATACGTTTTAGAAAGAAGGGAAAGTTGAGTCCAAGGTATATTGGACCTTTTGAAATTATTGATAGAGTTGGCAAGGTTGCGTATCGATTGCAATTACCAGAAGAACTTGGTAGTATTCATGATACATTTCATGTGTCTCAGCTCAGAAAGTGTTTAGTTGATGAGGCTTCTTATGTACCACTGACAGAAATAGAAATAAATGATAAGTTGAGTTATATAGAAGAGCCAGTTAAAATTCTTGATCAGAAAGTAAAGCAGCTCAGAAATAAATCAGTTTCAATAGTTAAAGTTCAGTGGCGACATAGGAAGGGTTCAGAATTTACTTGGGAACCGGAGGAGTGGATGATGATATACTACCCTGCGGTGCACCAAGAATGGTTCGTGAGGACACGAACAGAATAAGTGGGGGAGAGTTGTAACACCCCAGTTTTCAAGGTATTACTTTAGTAAATAAAAATAAGTTTTTATAGTTCAGTTTTACAGTATTAATTTAGTGTACAATAAAATGTACATCTTTTTAATTTTAGATCTTTAAATAAAGAGATATAATAGAAACCGTAAACTAGTTGTTCAGTTCTAGACTGTGTAGTATAGTAAATAAATAAAAGATAAATACACAGATACGTGTTTAGTTCCTGGCATTTCAAAACATTCCAGAACTTAGAAAATAAACAGAGAAAATCGCAGGGAGTAGAAGGAGGTCAAGAATTAACCTTCAAACTTCAAATTAAACTTCAATCCAAGCTTTAGAACTCAGAATCATCATCTCCTCCATCTTCTTCAACCCTTGTAAGTAGTTTCTTTCTCCTAGAACCCTAGAAATTGGGTTTTATGGGGTTTTAGTTAATTGATATGATTTAATCCGAAATTAGGGTTTGTAATTGATTAGTTAGTGTTAGTATAACCTATAAACAATGATTAGAATCCTAATTTCTTATTACAAGTGATAGGTTATGATTATGGTTTATGAAATTTCTCATGAATCATATGTTTTAGTTTATAGCATGATTTTGATATGTTAGTAGATTGAATTAGTGATTAGAAAGTAGTTAAATTCATAATAAAGCAATGATTTTGATTATGATAAGTAAGTTAGTTAGCTTAGTTGAAGTGAAATTAGTAAACCTCAAGTGGGGGAGAAAGAAATAGATGATTAGTCATTGAAAGTGTGAATTAGTTGTTGATTATGTGCTATGTGTATGTAATAGGTGCTAAAGAAGAATTGTCCTCATTTGATCATCTTGTTTCAATTTGTGCTACAAACCAAGGTGAGTTTATGAATTGATTAGATCATGATCATGTAACTTGTTGTGATTAGCTTATGATTATATCATGATTATGATGAAAGCTTGTGAGTAGAATGGTTAATGCTTATTAGCCATATTTTGATTAGTATAGCTAACCAAGGTTAGCCTTGTATGATTAGTGGTTAACTTATGTTAGCCAAATATTGATTAGCTATGTGCACATATGATTAGAATTGTGAAAGTGAAGTTGCAAGAAAAAGGGAAGTAGTTCTTTACTTTGTTCATTGTTTGCTTTATGTTAATAATGCATTGTATTGATTAGATTTCATATTCTCACTAAGCAAATTGCTTAATTAGTTTAGTTATGTTGTAGGTACAAGTGAAAGCGGAAGGGGTAAAGAAGTTGCGAAAGGGTAGAAGTGGAGTGCTAGCTTGTTGTAAGTTACACAAGCTTTCTCTTTAAATTATCGTTTTGGAACCATGAAAGATCGCCCAAACAATGTTTTGACATGTTTTGGTTTTGAAAGAAATGACTAGATTGATTATGTGTAATAGAGTAAAGTTGGGTAAGATTAGTAGATAATGTTTGGAAAGTGTTAAGTTGTAACTTGTAATAGTGAAAGTGATATTTTGATTATGTACATATTGAAAGTTTTAATGAAAGTCAACGATGTTATTAGTTAATTTGGAAGTGTGTTTAGTTATTGAATGGGTCAAATTAGCTCTTTTGGATCAGCGGGTCATAATGGGTCAAAACGGGTCTTAATGATGCCTATGAACGAATTTGAGTTAGATAAAGATTGGAAGTATAGTGATTAGTCTCGCAAGTTTGTCTTGATAGTAGAAATGTGTGCCTAAAGTTTCAGCTTCTAAGTCTTAATGGTTTGAGACTTAGTATGTTAGAAAAATGTTGGAATTTAGCCGAAAATGACCCTTAAGCCCAAATTCCGATAAATTGAGAAATTTGAGAAAGTGCGAAAATAGAAAGTTTCATTTTTACTATAGTAAAGTGCCTGCAAAGTTTCATGTTTTAACTCTTTGTCGTTTGAAAGATATGCGCGTCCAAAGTTCGGAAAATGGTAAATAGTGGAAAGAAAACTGCAGGTGCTGTAAACGCCAGGGTACCCGGCGGGTAGCCTGAGTACCCGGCGGGTAAAAGCAATATTAAGATCAAGCCGGTGGTTTCCTAAGCCCACCCGGCGGCTTCTCAAGCCTTTAAACGGGCATTAGGTTCTGTTACCACAAAAATTAATTCACCCGGCGGTTAATGGGAAAAACCCGGCGGCTAGACTTGGGTACCCGGCGGGTAACCCATCTACCCGGCGGGTAGGTGATGATTTCAGCAGGTTTTAAATTTTAAGTTTTAAAAGCAATACAGATAAGGAGATTAGAATATTAAACACGATAATACAAATAGTGGGACCAATAGAAATATGTTTCAGTGTAAAAAAAAAAAAAAAAAAAAATGTTCAGATTTTCAGGGCGTTTCATCATAACTCATTAGAATTATCCACATTATAACATATATTTTCAATGGATAAGTGCCACTAAAGTACCACCTAAATGCCACTAAAGGAATATGACATAAGAAGTGCCACTAAAAACACCATCTTCCAAACACTTATGCATTTTCAAATTTTGCAAAACTCATCAAATTTATTCATTCAAACGCGATGCAGGCAAGGGTGGTGGGATCGCGTTCGTCAGTTGAAAAAGTTCTGTGACGAAATTTCACATGGTAACGCGATCCGGGTAACATGAGCTGGATCGCGTTCCCAAGAAGAAAATGTTCTGTAACCGTTTTTCATATAGCAACGCGATACAGGCAAAGGGTCAGGATCGCGTTCCTACGCGTTTCAGCTCTTATTCAGACCTGCAAACACACAGCTTAAACCCAATTTCATATATCACCAACAAACAACCACAAACTCGTTTCTAGCAACATGTTTCAGCCTATATATCATCTTTTAAGCATATTACAACATGTAATAACATCAAAATCATCAAACATCTCTATTCACTCAATTTATGAACTAAACCAAATCAAAAACTTACCAAATCAAGGATTTCAAAGTGAAGATGATGATGTTTATGCTATCACAAGATCACAATCAGCTCAAGATCACTAATTTGAATTTGAATCAAGATTTCTAAGTGATTTGAGGGTTTTAGAGGTTTTAGGTTAAGTTTCCAAATAAGGAAAGTAAAGAACTTTCCTATTTGGGAAAGTTTATAAGTCGGTCAATTTTTAACACCGACCCGTATCCACTTAAAACAATACCCTTTAAAACATATTGTCTGGAACCTAAAAACCATTTGCGAGAAACTTCTTTTATTGCACCGTCAACTATAGTAAATTAAAACAAACAATAATTTACTAAGCACAATAAGTCCTGAGGCTTATTTCACTAAGTTTCGCAATTTAAACATATTTATCAAATAATTTCTAATACGATTAAATGTATCAATTTAAAATTAGAAATTACCGGAACAAAAGAGAGGATGTTACAACTCTCCCCCCCTTAGAAAGATTTCGTCCCCGAAATCTCATCACGATAAAATAATCCAGGATATCTGGATCTCATACTATTCTCAGTCTCCCAAGTTAGGTTTTCACCTAAACTATGTTTCCATTTCACTAACACCATGGGAATCTGTTTCTTCCTAAGTTTAGTAACTTTTCTGTCAAGAAGTTCTACTGGTTCTTCAACTAACTTCTGACTCTGATCAACTTTCAAATCTTTCAAAGGAAGAATCTGAGACTGGTCTTCAACGTTACATTTCCTCAAATAACAAATGTTAAACGTATCATGAATACCAGCAAGCTCTGGAGGAAGATCCAATGTAACAGACTGATCATTAACAATCTGACGAATTCTAAACGGTCCAATATATCGAGGAGCCAATTTGCCACGTTTCCCAAACCGTATTACCCCTTTCCAAGGTGAAACTTTCAAGTAAACAAGTTCACCTTCAACAAAAGTAACCGGTCGACGTTTAGGATCAGCATATTGTTTCTGTCTATCACGTGCAGCTTTCAATTTTTCACGAGCCACTGCAACTTTATCAGCTGTCATTTGAACAATATCTGGACCTGCAAACTGTTTCTCACCTGCCTCTAGCCAACAAGTTGGAGTTCTACAACGGCGACCATAAAGCATTTCATATGGAGGCATGCCAATACTAGAATGATAAGAGTTATTATAAGCAAACTCAACCAATGGCAAATGAGAATCCCAAGAACCCCCATACTCCAGAATACAAGCTCTCAACATATCCTCCAATGTCTGAATCGTACGTTCTGACTGACCATTTGTTTGAGGATGATAAGCTGTACTAAGATTCACACGTGTACCCAATTCATGCTGCAAACTCTGCCAGAAATGAGATACAAACCTCGGATCTCTATCAGATACAATCGATAATGGAATACCATGCCGAGTAACAATCTCATTCATATATAACTGTGCAAGCTTACTCAGAGATGCAATATCACTAGTAGCTAGAAAATGAGCACTCTTGGTTAATCGATCAACAATGACCCAAACCATGTCATTTCCACGGACAGTTCTAGGCAGTTTGGTAACAAAATCCATAGTCAATTGTTCCCACTTCCATTCGGGAATCTCAAGCTGTTTCAACGATCCATACGGCTTCTGGTGTTCAGCTTTAACTTGAGAACAAATATGACAAGAACTAACAAACCTTGCTACATCCATCTTCATTGTAGGCCACCAATACAAAGGTTTCAAGTCATTATACATTTTAGTGCTTCCTGGATGCACAGACAATCTGGACTTATGGGCTTCATTCAGAATAATATCCCGAAGACCACCAAACAAAGGTATCCAAACACGAGACTGAAAGGTTTTTAATCCTCTCGAATCATCCAATAACAATTCCTTTCGATTCAACATAATTTCAGATTTCAAATTATGATCTAACAAAGCCTTTAACTGTGCAGCTTTTATCTGAGCCACCAAATCAGAAGAAACTTCTAAACGCATAACATAAACTCGATCAGAAGTTACCTTGCGGCTTAAAGCATCAGCAACCACATTGGCTTTCCCTGGATGGTATTTAATCTCACAATCATAATCTTTGATTAATTCTAACCATCGTCTCTGCTGCATATTCAACTCTTGCTGTGAAAATATATACTGAAGACTCTTGTGATCTGTACAAATAACACATTTAGTACCATACAAGTAATGCCTCCAGATTATTTGTACATTATAGTTATCCATGTTAATTAAATTGTTTAAAGTTTTAAATTTATGAAACAAATTTTTAATTTAGGTATTTTGATTCTTAAATATTAGTTTGATGCTTATCAGTTTTTATGATGAAAATGTATTCTACTTGAGGACAAGCAGAACTTAAGTGTGGGGATATTTGATAACATCAATTAGTACTACTTTTATATACTAATATTCCCTAGTTTTTGTATACTTTTATTGCATTTATTTGATAAAATATAATTATTTCGTTCATATTTACAAAATAGGTAGAAATGGAGTTTAAATTAGAAAATGAATAAAAATAGAGTAAATAGAGTAATTTTTGTATATAAGTTAGTTGTACATAAATATGATTGGGACAAAGTGGTTAAAAGAGTGATAAAAATGAATAAAATTTGTAAATATTTGAGTTCGAAAAGTTAAATGAGTTGAGCAAAAATAATTAGATTGTATATTTATTAGAGTTTATGAGTTGGACCAAATAATTAGTTAGGATAAATAATAGTAGTTAGTAATAATAATCATGTTAATACTAATAATAAAGTAATTATAATAAAAATAATAAAGCTAGTAAATTAAGTAGTACTACGTTAGTATAACATTAATAATAACATAGTTAGTAAATAAATTAGAATAATAATCATCATAATATAATAATAATAGTAAATAAATAATAAAAATGAAAGATCATTTTGGTTTATGTTGCAGAGCATGTCACGTGAAGGCTAAGTCATCGTGGGGCCAGGTCAAACGCTGAGTCATCTAGTCCAAGTCAAAGTCAAGGCTCTAGCCTAAGATCAAAAGAAAATCGGTGGAAGCCAGCTGGGTAGGTGAAACATTAAATATGGCGGTGGAGACTTCTTGTAGGGTACGCCGACTTTCATCCATACGCCGTATGCAAAATGCATACGCCGTATCGATTTGATCCCCAGCACATATAAATAGCAGCCTCCGCAAACGACTTTTAGAGAGACTTTTCCATCATTTTTTGTATATAATAAATTTAGGGTTACGAAATATTTAGTTTTAGGGTTTATTATTTCAAGTTCAAGAGTGTTTGGGAAGCACAAAAAAGTGACGGTTGAAGCCATTTCACTTTATCTTTTTGTGATTCGTCATTCGGTTTGTTATTACTTTCATTTATTTAATATCATTGATGATTTTGGTATTTATAAATCTGAGTTTTACTTATCTTATGATGATTTGAATATTTTATGTAGTTGTGTAATTGATGTAGCTCGGATTATGATTATTGAATGATTAATATTGCGTATTGATTAAGTTATTTAATTGAAAACTATTATATTGCTCGTGAATCCTTGTTTATTGGTAACTAGTAATTATTGTTGCTCAACGTGGTTAATAAGATTAATGAGATTGAGTTCCTTTAATGTTATTAATTATTGATGGTTATAATCTTAGGGTTTTAACTATTGCTAAATAGATTGAGTTTGATATGTTGAGTACACGATAATTATCTACTTTAAAATGAACAAGACAACAAGAAATTGTTGGGTATTGTTGAGTCATACCAATAGAGTTAATTATAATTAGTTGTGAATGTTTAATGCATGATTTAGGGAAAGGCACACAATTGACTGATCATCTTGTGACATTGGAACCAGTGTTTTATGTTGGACCCTAGATTATAGGAATTAGTTGGACCCGAAACGTTGGCTAGTTCACATTCAATTTAATATTCATTGAAGAATTTGGTATTAAGTTGATATAAAAGAATCACAATAAAATAATCAATATGCAATGAATCGAGATATATGAATCTGAGTGAAGTTAATTATACAATTACTATTCCTTCATATTGTTCTCTATTTATTATTTTATTATTTTAATTTTTACTTTTATTTAGTTTTAATTATTATTTACAAATCTTATGTTCGCACGGAACTAAAACGTCCTCCCTTATTTACTGTTTTATTAGTTAATTAGTATTTTCTATTTTAATTAATAAACCACCATTCATGTGTTCCTGAGTTCGACCTGGACTTATCATAGCTATACTATTTCCGATCAGGTATTCTTGCCTGGTTGTGTGATAGTATTAATAAGGTATTTTCAGTTATAAATTATAAAACGAGACGCTTTCACACGCATCAGGGCTCTTTAAACCGAAAATTAGACGCAGTTCAAAATGTTGATGGAAGAAATTGTTGCAAAATCAAATCCTCCTCCTATCTGTCAAGACAAACATGAGCGGAGGTCCAACAAATGTATATTATGTAACACCATTTATGTAACATCCCAAAATCTAAAAGTAATATTGTGAATAATGATGTGTTAAATCCATTTATAAAATTTATCGTTGATAAGTAAACCAAAAAGTACCGAGCTAGACCAAAACACAACCGGGCAGTGGACCCTATCGTGTGGTAGTATAGTTGGGTAAGTTCGGGTTCGAACACAGGGAACTAGATTGGATGATCGATAGAAGTGTGAGCAATTTAAAAAGAGAAAATAAAATGTGGTTGGTTTGTGTGACCGAATTGTCACGATGCTTAAAACTACAATCTTTGATTAATCTAGGCAGGTGGACTCTGAAGAGTCGGTTTAATTGTTTGGTCTTTTCAAGTATTAAAAACAATGCTTGCTTGGACTATTTCACTAGTGATTTCGGGGTGTAGAATTATAACCGGTTAAGATATATGCTAAATGGTAACATTCATCAAACCTAAGCTCAAAGTTCTCTGAGACCTAAAGTTCAATTTCAGTTGACAAACCTATGATTTAATCAAATAACAGACGTTCGCCATAGTTACAATCTTGCACAATTTAGCTAAATCATTTGACACATTCCAAAATTACATTCGCAACTTTGTTCAATCATTTAAAGACAAATAATTAATAGCAATTTACTTGGTTGAAAACGTTCGCTATATCAATTAGTAAATTACCAAATGGTTAAATTCTTAAGATAAAGCTCAATCACGTAAGGTTCTCCGATTAAACATAAATTTAGATTAGTGAGTTTGCAAATCATCCACACGACAAACATTCGCTATAATCGTTAACTTGTATACATTTAACTAGTGTTGTTACAATCATCAAATGCTTTGATCCACAAATGACAAATAACTTATTTAGGTATTTTTACTAAACAAAGAACATTCGCTATAATCGTTTAGCTAAAATGCCGAAAGTTCATAACAACAACTAACTAAATACATACAAATCCATGGATGATTCACAAACTCAAGCATAATTTAACATCCAAAATATACACCCCTAATCATCTAGTTATCTCATCCAAGCAAACACAAAGGTAACTAGCCACACATAATCACAATCATAAAGCATAAATCATAAACACTAAACAAATCCATAAATAACTTGAAATTAGATTAAATCGAAATTATACCAAATTTGTTACACAATTGTTCCAAATGATGTTTGCTCGATGTTTCCCCTACAAATTCCTCGCTAAACCCTTGCGAAAATGTGAAGTAAATGGTGATTTTGGTTGTTGAAAATGGAGTAAATATGGTAGTAAATGAAGATGGGAGTTGGGAGTAAATGAGGAGTGTGTGTGTTAAGAAGTGAATGAGAGTGAGAGAGTGATAGTTGAAGATGATGATGGTGAATAAGCTGCCGACCCCAAACACCCCCATTTTTTTCATATTTTTTTTTTTTTTTAATTTTAATTTTGAAAAACAGATGGGGAAAAACGGTTGGCATTAAATGCCAACCAATCAGACACGGACAGCTCATCAACCACCATACCTCTCACTCGGATCTGCTCATAGCCGATCGGCTTGTTGGGAATAGCCGATCGGCTTTACAGTCATAGCCGAACGGCTTTTGATGGCTAGCCGATCGGCTTCTCTAGTACAACAGGCCAAGCTCCAAACGAGTTGAAGTTCTGCAACGGAATTTAACTGGACAAACCGATCTGCTAATCTTAGCCGATCGGCTAAACATGGGAAGCCGATCGGCTTGTGTTGTGTAGCCGATCGGCTATAGCCTTTTTCCAGCCCAGCCAGCTTTTGATCCAAACTTCACCAATTCCACACCAAATCGCATGCGTTTCCAGCTTTTCACCTGAAATGGATTTCCAAACAAAATAAGTATCGAAAGTTCTCGAAATCCACTAAAATACAAATGCAAAACAGCGATATCGCGATATATTTATATAGACAAAATGAGCGATATCAAATAAAGTAATAGTAATTGTTTTAAATTATATTACTTTAGGTGAAATAAAATAGTAATAATTGTAAGTCGGTTTTAAAGTTCCAGACAATGATAATCACGAGAAATAAAATTGAAACACATATATATCTACTAACATATGTGCGTACGTATCATATATCATTCTCAAATCACTCAGAAGCTTCACGATGAAAGAACTAACGCAGAACCTAAAACCCTTAACCTGAAATCGATTCAAAACATGAAATTGGATCTAGAGAACTCAAATTCATCAAGGATTAATCATTTCTAACTTAAGGTAATCATAATTCTTGCTTAATTTTGATTTGAAATTTAGGGTTTCATGGGGGTTTTGAATAATATGAATGATTAATGGTTTCTAGGTTGAAATTGAAGTGTATTATGATGAATTAGTAATGTATAAGTGTGTTTATGATGATGAATAACATGAATTTGATCCAAAAATGGATTAATTGATTTGTAGGAGTAATGATCAAAGTGGATTTTGATCATATGGTCATGTTTTGGTGTTAATACACTTTGATTAGTGTTTAAAGATGTTGTTGAAATATGATTAAAGGATATTGAAATAATGAATCAGATGATTAAGTAATTAGATTAATTATGATTATGAGGATGATTATGATTAAGTTAAGGCCAAAGTGTATTTTAGTACCCTCAATTTGGTCAACTAGGTTTTATACTACCCCGAACTTGCAAGGGTGCATATTAGTACCCTGAACTCGGTACACTTTAGGCCCTCACTCAGTCACATGATAAGCATGTGACTTATCTTGGTTACTTTTTAACGGAGGGAGTTAGAGCATTTGCATTGTAACATCACCTGATAATGTCACTTGACTTTTCTTTCGATAAAGAAGAAAACAATTACATTAAAATGGGCATTAACCCCATGCCATGAATTCTCAAATTTTTTAAACATGCTAACTGGGCATTTAGTACCATCTACTATGAATCTGAATATTATATAAATATCAACAAATATATAATCACAAAATAGAATGCAACAGATCATCATATATAAATAAATGCAATATTCAGATTATAAGTGTTCAAAAGTCCAAATAAATGTTGCATCAGATCATATATAACCACAAAATTGATGAACAATTTTAAGAACAACTAAAGGAGATAAAGGCTCCATCAACTTCAAAAATCCAGATTGTAAATGTTCAAACGTTGACACAAATTTCAGTTTTAAGAACTAAAGTAAATAAAGGCTGCTTCACAGCTTCAAAAAAACAAGATTATAAGTGTTCAAACTTTGACACAGATTCCAAATTGCATCACCAAAATACAATGTTCACCTAATTAAATGACATAATCAGACTTCTTGGTTGCTTTCTTTCGCTTCCGGGTTATTAGAAGGACACTTCTTTGATGATTTCTTACGCTTCCTGGTCTGCATCTGTCCGTCATTAAGAGAGCATGTCTTTACAGTATGATCAGTAGAGTTGCAAATTCCACAATGCATATCTCTTCCATGATGAGAGAGCTTATTCTTGAACTTCTTTGGCTCATACTTCCTTCTCCTTCTTGCTTTTCTTGGTCTACCTGGCATTGCTTTTGGGAGAGGCGGTAATAATTCCCCATGACCACTAACCGGCCAGAACTCTTCGCTGCCTACAACTTCAATTGGGTTACTATAGGCTGCAAAAAACTTATCCTTTGAATAACATTCATCTAAGTAGTCAAATGGATCTATTCCTCTACTTCGGATGGCTGCAGTAGCATGAGAGCATGGGATACCAGAGAGCTCCCATTGGCCACAAGTGCACTTTCTATCACCGAGATGGACACAATGTTGAGTAGCTCCAAAATAAACTTGAAACCCCTCATCACCATTCCATTTTATCTTCCATTTACAACCAACTGCACAATTCTCATTAATTATATCCCTTATGTTTGGTCCACAATTAAGCCTCCATTTCTGCACGAATTTGAGTCTTTGAATCCTTCTTTCCATAAGATACTCTCTAAGATCCTCATTCATAGAAATTATTGGCTTACTTCGTGAACGTATAAGCACAAAATTCTAAGCTTCGGTACTTTTATTGTCTACCGAGTCACATTTTGTACATGGCTTGAAATAAGCTCTACACCACTGATTGATATCTTTATTTTCTAGAGATTGACGTGCACCAGCATTTCATATAGGCTAGTTTCATCATGTATAAGTCTCAAACCATCTGTAAGAGTCTTTTGTGGTATTTTGTAATAAACACCATTCACATCACTATCTTGAAACCCCAAACTTCTCAATTCAGTTGTGAAGGACCACATACATACACGATTATGCTCTCTTTTCGTATCAACGTAATCATAATTCCTATATTCAGTCATAACTCCCCTCGCAAGTACACCGTCATAGTGCAATCGAAACGTGACAATTTTATCATTCATTCTGCAAAACCATAAGTAATATTGCTAGTAATTAACTAATGCTTTTCACATGGTTTTCAAACGAAAATGTGTGTTGCACTAAGTAAACATTCATACAATAGTCAAACATACAAAAATGATCATTTAATGAAATCAAACATACAGTTGAATAAATAATAAATAATCATAGAAAAAGATGGATTGGTGGAATCGAGCATTACCTTTGTCCTTACACGAACAGCGATAGCTAGTGCCCAATTTTGCTTCGTATTTTATTCAAGGGCCGCTCAATTGGTTGTTTAATACGTTGCCCTAACTCCCTCCGTTAAAAAGTAACCAAGACAAGTCAAGTGCTTTTCATGTGACTGAGTGAGGGCCTAAAGTGTACCGAGTTACCGAGTTCAGGGTACTAATATGCACCCTTGCAAGTTCGGGGTAGTATAAAACCTAGTTGACCAAATTGAGGGTACTAAAGTACACTTTGGCCTTAAGTTAATAAAATGATCATGATGATCGTTAGTGATGATTGAAATATAATTATAAGTGATTAAGTCATGTTTATGACTATGGAATAAGTAATGAAATAATGAATTTTAAGAAGTTGATACGAATTAAGGATGTTTAATATGATTTTCATAACCTTGGAATTGGTTTATGATGAATCTTGAATTATGATAAGAAGTAATCATTAAAGTGATTATACAAATAATGAAATAAAGGATTAGATGTAATATGATCAATCCAAAAAGGGTGATGGATTGATAATGTTGATGTATTGATTATAATGATTTCTAGTTATTAAATGTGTTATTGTATCGATAGGTTATATGCTAAGTGATCAAGAACAGTGGTTTAGCTATTTGGATGTGAAATTATGCAATTACCTTAAAAGCAAATGTGAGTGATACGAGGATTAAATGAGTAGTGATTATATGCTCCGGATTGCTTACGAGCAAAACGTTCATACAATCGTTTGGAATATTGTTTGTTTCTTATAATTGTTTCTCATGATTGTTTTTACGTTGTATCGTATCTCGAATCTCAAGTTGATATTTGTTGTTGATCATTGTTGTTAATTGTTGCTGGTTGTTGAGTTATTTGGAATTAATGTGGAATTATATGAATAATGTGAATTGAGTATTGTAGAGATTTGATTGTTACGAAATAAATGATTATTACGAAATAAGTGTTTAGCACAAATTGTATCTATTGGACCGCGGATCCGTACGAAATATGAAGAAATCTCTACAGTTGCTCAATAGTATCTATTTAAAGAGATAATTGATTATTTGATAATTGTATCATGTTAGTGATTGTGGTGAATTATTCATTTAATTGCTTGTATACTCACTAAGCTTTATGCTTACTCATTTCAGTGGTTTTATGTTGTATGTGCTTGGTTCGGTTGAATCAATTGGATGAAATATGATTACAAGGAGGTAGCGTGGATTGAAGCTTGTTGTGTTGTTAGACAAACTTCTCATTCTCTTGAATTGTCGTTTTGAATTGTCATTGTATAAATCGCCCAAAAGATTATGATTTAGTGAAATGTGTCATCGATGTATTCATTTGATTTTGTAACAATTAAATGTGGAATTTAAATGGGACCAAATGCAATGAGTTTACTTAAAATAAAATAAAATTGGGGCGTTTCAATTTAGTCATATACAAACATTAAACATACATTCGATTGATTTTTATCTGTTCCAATTGCTATTACATGAGAATGTGGAGCTTAATTTGTAAACGATGATGGGATGCCATTTGTAAAATATAATTACTTTTATACAACTATTATTGTACAAAGTTGTAAGAATCATACACTAATACATTTGTAAATAATAATGTCATGCACTATTTTGATTAGTCTACCCGTATGGAATTCATTCTAATTTAAGTTAACCTTTCCAGTTCCTGTTTAATCTCAAATCACACTTGTTAAAAAAATAACATGTATAATATTTTTCGGGTATTCGGTTTGGCCCCAAAGTCTAAGATGAATAACTAAAACCAAACCAAAAATCAATATTTTATCCCGGTTAGAACAAAACACCCAAACCATACCCAAATAGTCCAAACCCAACTAACCCAAACACATTTGGATCGGGCAGTTAGTCGGATTAAACCATTTAATGAACACCCCTACCTGGCACAGTAATTGCGTCTGGAGTTGGAATGAACCTTTATCCGTAAGTTTTTCCAGAGCCCATGTGTTTTACGGGTGTGAGTACGTGCAAAATAGTTTATAATGATACTAGATTTTGTTAATCTGTTTACCTTGTTTAAGGTGTTGAGTGTGTTTTACATTTTTGAGGTGGGTTAATGGTTTGCTCTAGGGGTGTCAATCGGGTGAGTTAATCGGGTTTCGGGTTATTCGGGTCGGGTTATTCGGGTTTCGAAGTTTATAATCTAACCCGAAACTCAATTCAAATAAGGTCGGGTTATTCGGGTTACCTATTCGGGTTATTCGGGTTATTCATTTAACTCAAATAAGATGATATTTCAAATTTTCGTATTTTAAATAAACTTAAACTTTACAAAATGACAGTAATAACTTGTATAAATCATAATGAATTACTTATATATGTATATTATATATGTATAAACCATAAATAACTTATATATATAATTATATTTTTAAAAATAAATAATTTATTAGCTTATTTGGGTTATTCGGGTTACCCGAATTGAAAAAAATTTATCCGAAACCCGACTCAAATAAGAAGCGGGTTATTCGGGTTATTTGGGTGGCCAAATAAGCTTGGAATTCGGGTTGAGTCGGGTCGGGTTTCGGGTTACCTATTCGGGTCGGGTTTTTTTGACACCCCTAGTTTGCTCATAGAATACGTACATAACTCATATTCATTAGTTTACCGATAGAAACAAAATCAATGGTTGATTATTGATCGGGAAAAAAGAAAATAATTGATGCTGTCATTTATTTATTTAGTTTAATTTTAATTTTAATTTTAATTTATTGTAAATAGAAAGACTTATCCTTAAAAATAAATATTCAAAAAAATATTGTTTCGTTTCCATCAAAATAGGGCAAAATTGTTAAACTTCAGAAAAGATTGGGAAGAAACATCGATAAGTAGATTCTCTACACACCATCATCATCACCATCATCTACATGAGTAAAGGATTTAATTTCCGTGACGCACAGTAAACCCTAATCCCAATTTCCATCTATCAATTATCCCCCGTTTGATCATCATAACGATGCAAACAAACGATCATATAACGATGGATGAATCTAATGCTGTCCGATACCCTATGATTCATCTCGATGGTTACCAACCTAACTTTTGTTCTCCCAAGGTAATATCCTTTGATATATATACACAATTATATGTCTATATGTGTGTGTGTTTGTGTTTATTTCATTCGTAGGATGATCATACCCAGTTTAGTTCTGTTGATTAAATTCTTCAATTTTGTTATAAGTATATGAAAAAAAAAAAAATAGTTAGGATGAAAAACTAGTTGGATTAGCTTTGATGTTTACTTATATTGTTGGATCATATGCTATTGCAAAGTGTTCGTATTTTTCGAGATTTTGTGTGTTAAGTGTCTGCAAATGTAACAACCTTTCACTATTTATCCAAAAATACTATTGTATAAACTATAAAATAGTATCGTATGTATTGATTTTTAGTTATTGTTATGGTATGTATCTAATTACTTGTTAGTTAGGTAGCCGGTAGTTATTGCTATAAGTTGTCATATCAACAAAACCGGTGCCACATCACTGATTTACAAGTTATAAGTTGTCAGATACGTACAATAGCAGTAGTTGAAAGTCTGATACACTCGATGGAAACTTTGGAAGTTGGATACATACAATAGAAAGTTGATATATTATCAGACACTTAACCCAATATTGTGTGTGTAATCTATTTTCTCTTCTAATGCTGAAATTAAGAGAATGTAAACAATCAGGATCCTGAAGGAATCGATGAAAATGGTAAAACCAGTGACGTAGAGGGAAATAGTGATGTTACCACTAAAGAAGAAAGATCGGAACTTGAAGTTGAGAAAGCAGACGTAGTGGTTGGAAATAAGGAACCGGAATCTGATCATGAGAAAGAAAGTCCCTTTTTTTATTATGACCCACCTCTTAACGAAGACACTGGCGTTTGGATTCCTGTTTCCGTTCCACCAATGTCCGAAAGTCAACGTGAAGAGTGGAATAGAGGTCTCCGTTTGAACACGAATTACTTACGTGATAATGAAATGGAATGGGATCAGTTTGTTGGTGAAGATAAAGAGTTGACCATGTGGGATGTGGTTCTTGATATGTTACTTGCAGCTCAAGGGAAGATGAGATCCGTAACGTCTGGTGATGCTTATGCTTATCAAATTTCGTGGTTATCGGATCAGCTACTTGAGCGTACTTGGAAAGAAGTTTCTGATAATCTTACAGAGGTTAACGCCGATGTCATAAAGGAACTTTTAGAAGCGGATCCACCAAAATGGTTGGCTGATAGTGCTGCGTCTTATTGTATGTTGTGTAATGTGCGGTTTCATCCTATAATATGCTCACGACATCACTGTCGATTTTGTGGTGGGATCTTTTGTAACGAGTGTTCTAAGGGAAGGAGTTTACTGCCCGCGAAGTTTCTTAAAGGAAACCCTCAACGGGTCTGTGATGTGTGTTGTGTCAGACTTGAGTCGGTTCAACCGTACTTAATGGACCAAGTGAGTCGGGCAGCACAAGTACCGACACAGGACCTGACCGACCTGAGTACGTTGAGATCGTGGCTTAACTTTCCATGGGGACAAACCATGGAATATGAGATTTATAAGGCTACAAACACCATTCGAGGGTACTCTAAGGTAAAGTGTGTTACATGTGCTTAATTTGAAGAATATATTGTAGAATGTTCGTTGACATGTATTTTTTTTCTTTTCAGATTGGTGCATTGACACCAGAAAGATCAATCCCGGATTCTATTTTGAAACAAGCAAAAGGCCTTGCGATTCTTACTGTTGCAAAAGTTGGCATGATGGTCACGTACAATATTGGTACAGGTTTGGTTGTTGCTCGTAGAGAAGATGGATCATGGTCTCCACCATCTGCTATTTCTTCATTTGGTATGGGCTGGGGAGCTCAGGTGAAATTTACAACTTTAGCCTCTCTTTCTTTTTTTCTTTTTCTTATTCTAGAGTTGACATAATGGGTGGGTCTGGTTGGTTGAGTAAAAAGTTAAATTGGGTTAGGTTGACATGAGATATTCCTTGTCTAAAATGTATGTTTCTTTATAAGTAATAAAAGTTAATATGATTATCAGTATTATATTGTTAATATGTTAATATTATCTTTTGCATAAAGCGATTCAGGAGGTTGTATACTTCTATAATTGTATTTAATTGAATTACACTTCAGGCAACTTTCGATCTAGTTCACCAGTTTTTCTTTCTAACCAAATTTAAAGATTTAGTCCATTTGAGCATTGACCACCCTTTAGAGATAAGACATAATGTATTGGCTCATTCATAAGTAGATGAATCGAAAGTGCCAACTCTGCTTTTTTGTGTAGCCAGGTTAAAGTTTTAGCAAACTTTACACCAGAAAACGTTCGTACTAAATAGTTATCTGTTGTGTTCCATTTCTGCATGGTCAGGCTGTGATTTTTTGCCTCTTTAATTTTTGTGTTTTGGATAAACAGGTTGGAGGGGAGGTTACTGATTTCATAATCGTGCTCAGAAATAGTGATGCTGTCCGGACTTTTGGTGGAAATGCACATTTATCGGTAGGAGCAGGTGTGAGTGCTGCTGCTGGTGTTGTTGGAAGGGCTGCTGAAGCTGATTTTCGGGCTGGTGATGGTGGATATGCTGCTTGCTATACGTACAGTTGTAGTAAAGGTAAAGTGAAAACATAATCTTAACCTCTTTGTATAAATACACAGTTGATAGATGTGGCAATTTTCAACCCATTTATTAGTAACAGGTCCAAGGGTTAAATAAAACGAAAACGGGTCAAATGGGTTGAACATGAGAAAGGTGTCCCAAGTGTATTCATATATATATGGGAGAATTACATATCTATTATCTATTACGAATATATAATGTATTTGGGTGTTTTTTTTAAATTGTATTTACTATTTTGCCCCTACAACTATTAAAGGTTTTTTTAAAATCCTATTGAATTTACTAAAATACCCCTGTATTAATACTTTGACCATGTCTTTACTACGTCTTTAATATTTGGGGGTTACAAACCCCTATCATGGTTACGTATTTTTTTTTAGGATATTAAAATATTTGACCTCATTTTTTAATATATATAAAAATTTGCCACTAAAAACATTTTTACGAAACGTCCCACTTGCGCGCAACAACTAAATTGTGAGTTGCGGCAAACAAATTGCAATTTGCGAGTTGCGTACCTGGGATTGTGACTTGTGTGTCCGAGGACACGGGTCGAGGTCGGGATTTGCGGGTTCCATATCCAATTTGCAAGTGGTTTCAGCTTTTTGGAAAGAAAAAAATGTCTTATCTTTATTTGTTTTGGATAAGATTTTCTGAGGTTTTCGAGATATTAAAAATTTTGAAAATCTCGAAAAATCATTACCCGCTGCATTGCGGTATTCTTCTATGTATATATATATATGTAGTGGGAGGTTCAAATGAGAACCACTCTAAAGTTGAGAACTTTGAGAACCACAACGAATACATATTTCATATTTGTTCACATGTGATTAACTTCAATCATATGTGAACATTGATGTACGGTTAATTGAAAAAGAAAAAAGTCAAAAAATCATAAATTTACGTCTTAAAACACATTTTAACCGATTTGTTCACATTATCGTTCACATATGAACATATATTTGTTTTTTTTTGCGTTTTTCGATATAATTTTATGATTTTTTTGACTATTTTCTTTTTCAATTAAACGTACATCAATGTTCACATATGATTGAAGTTAATCACATGTGAACAAATATGTATTCGTTGTGGTTCTCAAAGTTCTCAACTTTAGAGTGGTTCTCATTTGAACCTTCCCCATATATATATATATATATATATATATATATATATATATATATATATATATATATATATATATATATGTATATATAGTTAGACCTTGGCAAAGTTAAGTGTATTCATATTTGACATACGATAATTTATGAAAAAATGGACAGCAAGTGTTTTGGGCTTTGGGTCAACCCAACTCAGCCCATTTTGACTTGCACCAAAAATGACCCGTATTGACTTGTTACCCAATTTGCTTAACCCTTCCACTTTTCCATATCAAATTCTTGGATATCAACAGATGCCTGGTTGCACTTTTGACGTTTTGGTTGCTTTGCAGGTGCTTTTGTTGGTTGTTCACTTGAAGGTAGCATGGTGACGACACGTGTACAGGAAAATTGCAGATTTTATGGTAATCCAGCTATCAAAACATCAGACATTCTTCTTGGTTCATTGCCTCGACCCCCTGCTGCTGCGATTCTTTATGATGCACTCTCAGAATTGTACATGAAAGTTGAGAGGTATTAAATAATTCATTGTTCTTTATTAAGTGTCGCTTGTACAGTTAAACTCATACCCATTGTGTAGATTCTTTTGCACATATGGAGTAAGTTATTTGAACTCAGATTGATTTGTGCATAAATAACAAAACTAAAAAATTATTGATTTATTATATGATTATGATTAAGATGTTCTTTGTTTGCATAGTGCCACCTTTGTAACAACTAACAAGGTTCGTGTGCAGCTGTACTACAAATTTGGTTGATACATCATATTTCTCTATCTATTAGAAAAGTTAAAAGCAATAAATAAGTAAATCTAATCATCGGTCATAATAATTGGAAACATCACTTCGGTTTGGCTTATGAACGAGAAACCAAAAATGAAATACAGACCATTCTTAATTGACGTCTCTTCAATTCCAATTCTGATCGAAAAAACAAAAACCGAACAGTGTCAATAATGAAGTTGAAAAATGACCAACCATAATTGAACCATCACTTTGGGTTTGATTGTTTTAGGGTTTCTGTTATCATGTCTTCTTACTTATCCTTTATGTGTAGATTATTGAATATGAAAAAGGGCTGATGAAAAGTCAAAACCCAAAAATCTGCAATTATGAAAATTTGTAGTGCTATCCCTTTTTGTTTGTCTTTCTGTTAAAGCCAACATTGGATCCTCACCATGAACCAATTGTCATCATTTTGCACACCAACATACATACAAACATTTGCAACTCCATTTACAACTGCATTCATTGCCAAATAAGACTCGGAATACAATCGACTGCAACTGCATCTTTTGTTCATACATATAACATACTTTGATAGATAACAAACGGAGATTGTGCGTAAAACATGAATTTGGCCCAATGCTAGACGAACATCTCTTCTTCGGGTCACATTCTATCTGCGAAATTGAATAGTATTAGACACATGACAAATGAATAATGTTTGTAGATCAAAAGGGAAGATTTTTTTAAGTGAGAAAGAATAAGAAGCTTTCTGGCCAATAATTTAGGGATATTATGGATATTTTACATTATATGATTGTTACCATCACAAATGGTCCCCATAAACGATTGGTCAGAAACGCTTGTTACTCGTGTCACCCTAAGTAGAATCAATTCATTTGAATTCGCGCACACCTTGTCTTTGATGTCCCAAGAGTAAGCTCGAGATCGTCACATCCGCACTCCTCGTGAATCCTCTCTCCTTCCCACGGTTTCACTCTTCCGAATGCGAACTCATCGGTTACAACCTCAGCCATTGGGATATCTGCATTGTTGTCAAACCCTGAAGGAATCGCAGGAGAACAAGTCCCGCTTTGACCAGGAGTCCACATTCGTGATCCACCATTAACCGTATTCGTTTCCTTGAACCCAAACACATTTGCTGCTACCAGACTGAACGTTGGGGATGTGGGTCCACTCTGTGGGACTCGACTCCCAGAGTACCAGTCGTAGTTAGGAAACGTCTGGCGAGCAGGGCTTTGTGGAGTCGACGAGGGGAGGTAAGGGAAGTGGGGTGCCTGTGGACCCCAAGTGGAACCCGTTTTGATTCGAGGAGGGGATCTTGCAGTTGGTGAGCTCGCGGGTGGGGTCACTGGTGCACTCATGGAACCATTGTGGATGTGAAAATGGGGAAGCTTGGAAGAGCTGGATGACGAGGATGAAGACGAGAGATTCTTGAGCCAAGGAATCAAAGAATCGGGATGAGGGGTGGGTCCGAATGCAGATGTAGGACTTGCAATTGAAGAGGAAGGCGGGCTTTGGTTACATGAAGCGTACGGGCTCGGTTGGTAAGATGAGCCCGGGCTCGCTGACACGGAACCACCAATGTGCATCCTCTCCAAAGGCTTGCATCCCTGATAATCAGATTAACATCAACATAACTTTAAAAACAGAACTTTATTCATATTTTTCATGCATTCATAGTTAAAAGTTGTTATGGATCAGTGAATTTGTTGTTTCAAACATACATCACATCAAAACAAAAACAAAAAATTATGTACAAGTAAATGTCATAAATACCCCTACTGATAAGTCTCATTCCGTGCCTAAATGCGGTGAAAATATGAAATCCTAGGATACCAACAAGGGTATAACGGTCTTTTTCACAAGTAGGTGAAAGGAATCTTTTTACATTTGTGCATCCAATTGAAAGAAAACAATAAATACGAACAAAAGCAATGCAAAAGTACTCGCCGGATCCAAGTAAAATAAAAATAAAAATCAATCCTTTAAAACAAAAAAATATTATTACTTGAGTTTAACCCAAATCCTAAACTAAAATCTTACTGCTAAAATGTACCATTATTCATCTTACTGAAAACTAATATCTAAACTTCTAAAGTATATAAAATTATAATAGTACCAAATTAAGGAAACATGATCACTACTTGCAGTATCGTACCAAAAGACGAGACTGAATAAATTTAATTATTTGTAGAATATATAAATAATATGGAAAATATATTAAAAGTAGCTAGTACGGAGTATACTACCTTACGATATGTAGTACCATCGGATTCAACGGTCCAACCAGCTTCATCGGCGAGTGCTTTAAGTACCTCGTTGTTATCACAATGTTTAGGAAGTTTATAGTTTCCGTACATTCTCAAACCAGCAAATATTTTAGCAGAAATGGCTCTCCTTCGACGTTCTCTCCTCTTGTTATTCTCCCTCTCCTTCCACGTCGGCATCCTCGTACCCGACATCTCTCTCTGTCCCTCAAAAAAAACACGTCCAAGATGTTGTGTAACAACGATTATATTATCAACTTGGTTAAATGTATTAAAGTAAATTAATGTGTGCTAGCTAATAATAAATGGTGTGTTTGGGTTTATTTAGGAAAACAACAGGTAGTAATAGTAATAATAATTGAAGTGGCCGGAGAATTGAAGTGGGTGATCGGCGGGAATGAGTGATTGGTGGAAGGAGTTGGAATTGTGATCAGAGGGAAAGCTAAGGCTAGAGAGATGGTAAACTAAATTTAATTATTTCATACTCCCTATTTATTTATGACAAAAGTGAGAGAGTGTTTTTGTGGGCCAGACATGTGGGCTGTGGGCCCAGCAAGACTGACGAATTGTTGTTGTCAAAAGCTGCTGTTCAGTTACGATTTTGCCACTACGAATCCCAACTGAAATGACTAATTTGCCCATGTGGCCGTATTATTACAGAATTCAAATTACAGAGTTACTTTTACTTTTTTTAAGACACCATTTGCAAAACATGATCGCAACACTGAATTACTAGGTCACACATTTTCGAAATACTTTCTCCGTGTCAAGATTTGTACTTCATGTGGCTCAGATAAAATGTTCCTTTTTAAAATTCACGCAGTTTTATGAATGTCCACTAACTATATAGTTCACCTATCACGTATCATAGTTGCCTACTAGTTACTAATATGTATTGAGAGAGTTTCCGTCCATATTAAAAAGCTATAGATATTCGCAAAGTCCTCTATTCGGATTAACTGAGCTACACTCTTGAAAGTGAACATTAAGGTAGTTATTTATTTGTTGAATAAAAAAAAGAAATTTTGGCATAGAGGTACAAGAGGCCAAGAGGGTTCATAAATCAAGAGATTGAGGTGTAAGCATCATTTGAATTCATGTGTACACAATATACGTTGTTGTAGATAATATATGAGTTATGTCGTAAGTTTGTCGTTGGATCTCGATCGGATTAATCTTACTCGTATTAAATTGACGAAGTAAAACCTGTAAGATGATTGATTGTGTCTAATTAAATCTGATAGGTTAAGCAATTTGTAAAACAACATTTGATTGATTCGTCTATAACAATTCAATAACTTAAAATGCTATTCTTTACAAGTTCTTTACAACATGTTTATTATACTATTGCTATCATGTTTACATTCTAGATAATCTTGAGAATATATCAAACATTAATTATTGAGTAGGTTATTACAACACACATGAAATACTTTCATACGGAGTATACGACAAAATCACCCGAACAAGAACCCGATTAGGGATGGCAAAAACACTCGAAGCCAGATAAAGATACCAAAGTAACTCAGAAGAAATAAAACAATGATACATAACTCTAAGAATGTGTATGTACATATTGAAAGGAAGGTTTTACCGATGGGAGGTGATCCATACACCACCAATTTTTTGCCATTCACCATCAAATTTTTTATTTGGACCCCTTTGCCCTTTCCCAACCTATTAAGTCACACTGGTTGTTAAAGGTTTCAAAGGGTAAAAGGGTCCAAACAAAAAATTTAGTTGTGAATGGCAAAAAATTGGTGGTGTAGGGATCACCTCCCCCTACCAATTTGTTTCCAATCCACAAAGTGGGTGCAAAAAGAAAAAGATAAAACAGGGAGCGTGATTCACACGTGTCAACCGGAGTATACACATGTATGTTTGCACGAGTCAAAAGTTCGGTGCACGTGTAGAACCAAAACCCCCTTCACTATCACTATGCAAAATATACAAACACTCCAACATAAATGAGTACAGCTACGAAGCAAAAGGAGCGAGTGAGATTTGTGACTATTAAGGGCGATTTTGGCGTGGGAATGTGGTCCCCGCATTTGATTACGTGGACTCCATCGCCTATCTCCTTTCACGTGACCCACCCCTTGTCCAATCACATGTAACCTCCAGCTGGCAAGCTATTATTCGTCAATTATTAGCATATAACAAATATCTTAAAATCAAATTGTAGAACATAAACCGACCTTAGCTCAGTTGGTAGAGCGGAGGACTGTAGTCGAATGTTATAGTTATCCTTAGGTCGCTGGTTCGAATCCGGCAGGTCGGATTTATATTTTTTTTTCTTTTTGAAAAGGTTGATAACTAAGTCCATCCAACCAAGTTACATTTTTGTTACCAATTCATTTACATTTTACCTATCTGAATTGACAGCCCGAAATTTAGTATACTTATTGCCATGCCATCAACCGTCACATGTATACTAGCAATGATGTGGCTTGTGGAAGTCATACGAATCCGGCAAGTCGATGTTGGATTTGCACCAACCTGATGAATCCAAATGAAACTAGTATAGTACATAAATTAATATTCATAGTTCACCAGACTATTCAGAAAGGTAATACACGAATTCATTGGATTCAGACCCCGTGGTCAAATGCCAGGCATCATGGCTACAAGAAAAAGTGATGCCTGTTGCTAAATATGGCTTCTTGTGTTCATTAAGAACCATATGGTAACAATTAAGTGATTGCTCAAGTATCAACAAATAAGGACCTCAAGATTCAATTTCACTTAAACGGATGACTTCCTTCAGCAATTGATTAGCTGCATTCTTTACATCATCTGGAACTTCCAGTTGATTAGGTACAGAGTCGAGAGCATACAAAGTTATGACTCTCATCACCGCAAGCAAGTCCATATTCTTCACCCCCTTCTTCCATACACTTTGATTCGCAAACTTGCAGGACTCTTTTAGTGCACACTTGTTGCATACCTGAAAGTAAATGGAATAAAACCAAGATTGATTAAAAAAATCCAGCAAACTACTACAGTAGCCCTTAGGGCAACGTTTAACTGCTACACGTGTTGCTTCTTTCTAAAAAAAATTACTAATATCAAGACAAACTACCAACGACCATTAACCACTTTCTAATATAATCTAAGGGCTATTGTTAACAAATCTGTATTTGAAATTTAAAAGATGTAATATCAGTGCCGCAGCCCGCAGCCATGTTCATGCATGTGTCTATAGATACAATTTTTATCCTTGACGCGTTCGGAAAAGATATATATACAATAAAACACAAGAGTAGATTATAATTGTTGGTTTTAGCAACAATAATGAATGATACTATACTGTTGTCCATGAATATGTGAATAACAGTTCATATTCTGCTCACTTTTCATATAGAATCTATACTTGCAATATGAAAACAATGACTAACCGTTTCTTCTCGAATCCCAAAACAAAAGCGCATCGCCTTGGCTGAAAAAACAGTCTTCCGCCCAAGAGAAGGGCATCCAAATTGAGCTACTTTTTTCAGATCACCGTTGGGCAACCACCTATGTCATCAAAACTTAGGTAAATGGTCCAACAAAGGTTATAAGGCGTAACAGATAACAGAAAAAGGGAGCATATTATGGGTCTCACATAACCTTTCGTGCTCAAATCGACTTAAAGTTAGTTCTTTTATCTCCAAAAAGTCTATATTTCTAGATTCAATATCATGTTTTATTTCACCCAACCAATCTCCTATAATCTTGGCAGCAAAAACTTAAAGCTTAGACTATAGTATCAATAGTCAATACATATCAAAGCACAACAAAGCATGTATACACGAGAAAACATTAGTTGCGGGTAACCAAACAAAAATAACAGTAAGGATTGGTATGGTTCATCCAGCACGACCAAGTCAAAACATTCGGCCTTTTTTTGGTGACGGTTTAGTCACATGTTTCCAGGTCATCTTGTCAAGAAAAAGATGAATCTGATAGCTTTGGACATTTGAGACTTGATACTTTCACGACCTAAATGGAGAGGCCCGTATATTGGTTTTACCATTTAGGAACTATCGTAAGGATTCTAATTTAAAGTGAGGTGATTCGTACTTAGCAAACATGCATATAGGATGTTGTACTGTGTGTATAACTATAGTCACTTTATGGTGTGCACATCAAGTTATTGGTGTACAAATTACTTACCTTATTCAGATGATTGTTTGTTTTATAGATCCGAAATACAGATTAAAGTAACAGTTTTCACTCATCAGACGAGGAATGAAGAAAAAATATTTCTCAAAAACCAGGAAAATCAGAAAAGAACAATATAACCTATCAGTTCTATCTGATAAAACACTATATCTTGGGAAGTGATTATAAGAGTCCAGAATATTTTTATCCAAGTCTTCCGTAACCAGATGGAATTATTGTTGACTTTGAAATTTAAAAAGAATACTCATTTTTATGCTTAAAGGTCTGAATTCAGCATTATGCTAATTGCTAAAAATGTTTTATTGTTCTCGCACATAACATATTGAATCTTCTGCCCTGCTAGAATCTATCTCATTGTCTAAGGCTCGCGAATAGGAATCCGGATTAGAATTACAATTAAAATTTAACAACTTTAGCTACACAAAAAGCTTGTAGTTTCAAGTCTATGGACTTATTGGTCTACTATTTGTTAACCTGATTTGTTATTTATGGTGTCTAATTGACAACAAAAAAGTTTATGACACAATCAGGATGACAAATATACCATCTTATTATCCATTTGTTGTTTGGCTGTCTTAATACATCACCGTAACCGTTCACATAACACTTAAGTTGACTATGGGTATCATTGCACCAGACACCAGTTATAAACAATTCTTATCTACAATTTACTCATTGCTCAAGCTTCAGATAAAAATTTACTTCATAATAAACAGGAAGTTAGAAAACTTGAACTTACTTGTAGACTTGGCGATGATCCTTCGCAAACTTTTCAGCCGCAAACTTCAAGAAATCGCGCCCATAATTATTCACAAAACAAGACACATCAAACTTATTGTTTGGAAGAAAATTTGCATTGATCAAGTACCCTTTTGTATGCAAATACTTAGCAAATATAGCCATTTCCGGTGATAATTCCTTTAATTCCATCAATTGCTCTTCTCTCCTAGACTCTCTTTTTAACTTCCTTTTTCCATCACCACTCAAAAACAAATTCGATAACTTTTTTGTACCCTTTTCGGATTCTTGATCATAGTTTTTGTCAACATTTTCTGATAACCCAACTGCTTCTACAAAAAAAGTTTCCAGCTTTTTAGTTTCTTCAGTTGAATCTTTTTTATTTTTACTAAATTCCACTTCCAAAGTTCTCAAATTTTTCTTAAGTTTCTCTTTTTCATTTTCACTATCTTGAAACCCAATTGCTTCTTTGAAAAAGGCTTCCAATGGCTTTTTTGACTTGTCATTTGCTTCTTGTGTAGTAAAGTCTTGTTGGAATACAGATGAAAGTGAGAAGCTTTTGCTAAAAACTGAAATGGGTATCAAAGATTTGGAAGGAATTAATTGGGTTTCAAATAGTGGGTTGGGATTTTGGGAATGATACAGGGAGGAGTGTGTTAGATTAAAAAGTTTGCGAATTTGATGCAAATACAGGGTTTTGGGGCGAATCATTTGTGGGTTTTTGTTGTTGTTCGAGTAGTTTAATTTCAAGGTTTCATTGTTTAGGGTTTAAGAGTTTCGCTGTGGGGGTGTTTGGGTAAAATGGTCATGTTTTTATTATTATTAATTATAATTATTATAATTATAATTATAATAATTATTATATTATTACTCTATTAATTTTTATTTTATTTTTTCCTGGTTTCATAAAATATTAGGATGGCTTATTCACTTTAAATAAAATCTATAAGTTTAAATTGTTTATCTACATTTATCTAACTGAAAGTTTTGATAGATGCTACATGAACTTTTTGTATTATAACCAAACCATAATTATGTTAAAATAATTGTCACTACAACTTTTAAATATCTAGAATTAAGTATATAATCTAGCATCCGTTTAACAAGCATTTTTATTTTATAAATAAAAATATAACAAAATCATAAAGACAACACGTGTTTTGCTAACGGAAACCCTTAGGCTTTTGTTAAGACTTTCGAACATGCATTAAAGATTTGTACCTTTATCAAAATTCAGGGGTCAAAATAATTCAAGGAGAGACAAAAAGTTAGTTATGGTTATAGCACAATATTTAATGCAGGTCTGAAGGTCTTAACAAAAGCCCTAATAACTTCCGTTATCAAATCCCAAGACGTAATTACAATATTTTATATTTTTACTATTCTATAAAAAATGATTTTTCTAAACGTATCTTTTAAGACCGTCGTTATAAAAATATTGTACATAACGGCAAAGGCGGTACTAGGGTGGGGGCAGGGTGGGCACCCGCCCCACAAAATTTTTACGAGTCGATAAAAATTCCGTAGGTTTTGGTATAATTTGCATATTGCTCCCATAACTAATAAATATAATACAGTTTCAATGGTCGTTATTAGTGTGTTTAGCTTGGTGGTTGGGTAGTGGACTTGGTATTTAAGAGGTCTAAAGTTCAATCCTTCTTTACAACATTAATTTTATTTTTTTCGCCTTTATGTTTAATCATTCTTTTTTTTCCTATTGCATATAATCAATGTAATACTTTTTTAAATCAACATAATTCTTAGATTATAAATCTTAATGATTACAATTTTTTCCTTTTCTTCATAATTTACATATGATAATGTCTCACTTTTGCTATATAAACATGTCAAACAAAAGCATATTCAATTTAGAATTTATGCTAATTATATGAGTATATGTTATATGTTGTCTATGTAATTAAAAATTTGAATTTGAATTTGACGTTGAACCAAATTCACTTTGGTTCAACTAAAATAGTTTTGGTTGAAGCAAAAAAATTGAGTTGATGACCCAGATCCGACATACACTATTAAATTTTGCCCGCATTCAAATTTTTTTCTGGTACCGCCCCTGCATAACGGTGATTTGTTAATTATAAGGTGACAATTATTTTATTGCATGGACAACCTAGAAATTACCTTTATAAAATTTCTTAAAAAATTCTAAATAAGGAAAAGAAAACTCGATTAATATTAAAAAAAAAAAAAAACAAACAAACACGTGGGTTATACCAAAATTTGGTGTGTTGATTGGATAAGGATGCCAAATACGGTGAAGTCTGCTGCTATTGTTGTTTTTCTCTTCTTCGATCTTTTTTCTTGTACAAAATAAAAACTGTCGAGCATATATAATCACTATCACAAATTAACTAGTGTAATACCCGGGCGGTGCCCCGGGCAAACGTTTTTGAAGTACATTTGTATTAGCATTTATGTTAACGGATATTAAGAAAAAACGTACAAGTGATAAAGATTAATATAGCTCATATGTGTTTTAATGTTTTATCGGTATATATATACTGAAGAAGCAACAATGATACATCCTAACAATTAGAGTGTACCATCCAAATTACACTAAACCAAGCAAGCAATCCTTAACCAACAAATTCAAGATCCATGTCTCTAACTCTTTGGGTCAGTACTCGATTAAAGCTCCACATAACTTCCATCAAGTTCCTTCTCCTTTGAAGTCTATATACAAAGACAAAATACAGTAACAAAACCTTAAGCACATGATATTTCCAACTTTCAAGTAAAAGTGGCCAAATTGATCTATAATGAAATTTCCTTCAATAAAGGAAAAATAATTAAACACGAGCATTCTATTTCTGCAAAAGGAATGTGTTTGTGATACATGCATATATATCATGGAAATGCACTGCATATTTTACATTAGTAAACCATAAACATATTACTTGCAGCTCAAAGAAATTGAAAACATACCCCTCAAGCTATTAACATCTCCTTTGAGGAAAGTAACTGATGATCAAGTTTTTCATTAAAAAGGATCCAAGAGAGATCACTGTATATCATCTTGATGAGTCTGATGTGCATTCATAAGCATTTGACCCGCCTTCAAAGAACATATGCCTAGTCAATTCCTGTAATTCCAGCAGCCGTTGAACCTCAGGTAAGAGCCCACAGGTGGTCCAAGTGGGCCTGCATAGATTCTATCAACCGGAGAGAAGGCTCGAGTTGCGTAGAGGTTGTCCTGGGATGAACCTGAAGCACCTGGGACTGATCTAGTCTCGTGGGTACCTTAGTTGTGGTGCTGATCGGTAGCTAGGTAGGCTCAGTAGAGTTAAGGGGCTGCTAAGGGGCTGCTCGATACCTAAACCGGCCACCTCACTCACCCCATTTTAACTGAATCTGGGAACAAACAATCAAACTTAAACTTAATTAATCATTTAATAATATGTAATTATGTAACAAACACAATAAGGAATTTGATGCATACAAGGATGACTTTGGTTTCTTTCCCTTTGATGTATAAACAATTACAGTAAATCAAAGCATACCAACTAAAATGATACATATCTTGAAATATGATTCGAAATTGGTCTCCACTTTTTTTGCTTCTTTCTTTTGTCACACCCATTATAGATAACTCTAGCCTAATTGTTGTTTAAAAACCTCGTACTAAAAAAGTATACCACTTGTCGAACATAGTGAATTAGTGAAAGCAGGGTGATGTTTCGTAATTTTTGTTTATTGTGTAGTTATTATCATAGTAATAAGGAAAATGAAAAAGAAAGGCAAAACATATACTCTGTTATGATACCTGACCAAATTTCAGATTGGCTCAATCAGTGCTCGAGATATTGCAGGAACACTCATCACATAACCCACATCAAGAACTCCGTACCATCAAAAAATTGCAAAAGGTCAACATATTAGGCGAATTTATTCATAACTTTGAAACCTCATCAACTTATGATGTAGAGAAGTACTTACAATTCGGTAAAATTTGATGAAAGGACCTACAAAATAGAAGGGCCGACCCTCCTATTTCGGAAATTATATGCAATCACATAAAAAAAAAGTAATATAACATAGAGTAAACCAACTGACATAGCAAAAGCGGAGTTATAAAACTCACTATAATCACTCCAAGGACCGGAAAACCACATAATCTCATGAACACTAAAATCTTTATGCAAATATCCTAAACACGTACATAAATTTACTTTGGAAGGCACCTAATGTTTTTAGTGGATAGTAGTTTAGAGTGAGGTGGTGAAGGCCATACGTACTTGGCTGCCTCCAAAAAGTTTGCTAAGTCATTTCATCGAACACTTGATGGGCACACCAGACAGGGGCGGAGCCACGTAGAAGCTAAGGGTAGCGCTTGCTACGGGTCCGTTTGTCATGCAAAGTGTAATTTTTTTTATTAAATAATTGATTTTATTGCTATTGCTACGGGTCCAAATAAGTTCTGCTACTGGTTTGATAAATGATTAGTCCATTTTGTATGTTTTCTACTCTAAAAACTACTAATTTCCAACAAAATCGTATATGTTAAAATTTGTGCTACGGGTCACTTAAATTTCTGGATCCGCCACTGACACCAGAATAATGAAAATTTGAAACGAAAATAACTTAAAAACCAAGCGTAACCCGTCACAAAAAATCAACAAAGATATATAAAGTTTACCTGAAGTATAATAGCTTCGTGAGCATACTTCCGGAAATTAGAAGTGAGATCAGTTCGAACGCCTTATGATAACGATTGTGGGTCGACATCTACACTTGAATCGTTCATGATTTCTGATTGGATGATAGATGCAGGTTTTAGCACTAATAATCAAAATTGTTATCGTATTTGAACCCAATCATCAGCTTTAGTTGTCTTCCACATCTGTCAATAATGGATATCTTTGAAATACTCATATTTATGTTTAAACCCTATATTTGATTGTAAGAAAGTGGAAATTGGGTCCGAATTATTTACCTCCGACGTTGATATGAATATTCGATATGATTGCTTAAAAGGTAGATAAGGGAGCCGGTGATTTTGGAGAGGATATGACGACGGTTTAAGGAGAGCCATAGGGGTACATCTGGTAACTTCCACATAATGCCTACGGTAACTTCCGTAAAACTGCATGTGGGACTTTGATGGGTTCAGATTAAGGCTATGTTCGGTAAACTAGCTTGTGGGAGCTTGTTGAAGCTTGTTGGAGCTTGAGCTTATTTTTTTCAAAACAAGTTTTGTTTGGCATACAAAAGTGTAAGAGCTTATTGAAAAAATAAGCTCTAGAATAATAAGCTACTTCAACTAGCTTTTAAAATAAGCTACAAGCTTATTGGATGTGAAATTACATGAATACCCCTCTCTACATGTCTTTGATTTAAACTTTTTGTCCTTTTATGTCTATTCACATATTAAGCTCCAGCTCCAGCTACTTTAACAAACACTTCTAAAAATTTATACAAAAATAAGCTCCAGCTCCAAAAATAAGCTCCAGCTACAAGCTTCCAGCTCTAGCTACCAGCTAGTTACGCCAAACACACCTTAAAAGTCAAAAATCTTTTGGGGACTTTCGACGGATCAGATGGGCTAGTCAACAATGTCAGTTGACTGAGCTCCATCAATGTATAAGATGAATTTGTCACCGGCCATCCTCAATCCTCAATCATACTTGACCTACTTGTGATTAATCAACGACGATCATCGAGTTGCAATGCCGGATCCGGAGGTGAATTTGGGTCCGATCATCGGAATATTGAGCCATCCCAGCGACGGTGCTTCCGGTAGACTTAATAATGCTACAAATGTTTCTTATATCGCTGCTTCTTATGTCAAGTTCGTTGAATCTGCTGGTGCTAGAGTTATTCCTCTCATCTATAATGAACATCCTGAGATTCTTCAAACTGTAAGTAATCATTATTATTTATATATATATATTTTTTACTAAACTAACATTAAACATCACAATTATTTCCTACTAAAAAGTTAAAAAATTGGGCATTACAGAAACTTAATCTGGTGAATGGAGTGCTTTTTACTGGTGGATGGGCTAAGAAAGGGTTATATACTGAAGTTGTTGAGGGTATTTTTAAGGTAAGTTTTAATTTTTTTAATTAAATTTTATATATAAAAACATGATTTTAAAATCATGTTTCCAGTGAGAGTTGTACTCACAACCTACTAGTGTTTAAGAACTTATCATGATCAATAATGTAATGATATCTTCATTAGTTATTTGTGTTCAAGATACAGTTAAGCTTGGCCCTTTTGAGTTTGTTTCTTGTTATTCAATTTGTGCAGCAAGTCCTGAAGAAGAATGATGCAGGAGACCATTTTCCTTTATTTGCTATTTGCTTAGGTTTTGAACTCATAACTATGATCGTTAGCAAAGTAAGTCATGTTCACTTATCCATCATTCATTGTTTCTGTGCTTTGTTCTCACTCGTAACCCAATTCGGATGACAATTCTGTATATCATTTTCTTGAGCATTCTGCATTTCTGCTAGAGGTATTGCAAAAACGTATAAAAAAATGAAAATTTGACCAATCCCAAAGTCTGTTAGTGACTTCTCTTTAATCTATGGAAGTAGCATAATGAAGTTGTTCATCTCATACGCTTATTCTGGTATTCCCGGTTTTAGATGTAAATATTTCTTTGTACTTCCAAGTTACCAGGATAATAATATCCTTGAAAGGTTCAGCGGATCACATCATGCATCTACACTTCAATTAGTGAAAAACATAAACATCGAAGGAACGATGTTTCAAAGGTATCACATAGTTTTTGTACATCCCTAGATACATTTTGTTACTTCAGCACACTTGTTACATGTGTTTGGCTGTATATCCAGTTTTAAGTTGATGTGTTTGTTTTATACAGATTTTCGACTGATTTGCTTGCAAAGTTGAGTACAGATCGCCTGGTGATGCACCACCATAAAGTGAGCAATTATCTTTAGTGGTATTTATACCGAAAGTTTGTATGAAAGTGTGCAAATTTCTATCTTAACCATAATTTATTATCTGCGTTAACAGTATGGTATATCGCCCGAAAGATTTCAAGGAAATGTTAACTTGTCCAATTTCTTTAAGATATTGACGACTAGCACCGATAAAGATAACAAGGTGCATAAATTATTTACTTTGGTTTACTTATTATATTGTTTATTGGACAATATTGTTTCTGTGTATGATTCCAAAATCAAACTTTTTATCAGGTTTATGTATCAACAGTTCAATCACAAATATATCCAGTGACTGCAGTTCAATGGCACCCAGAGGTACTTCTAGACAAAAGACGTTAATGCTTCACATAGCCTGAGTAAGAATTGATGTTTTCATGTTGTATGCTACAGAAAAATGCTTTTGAATGGGGCTTATCGATGATACCACATTCAGATGATGCTATTCAAGTGACTCAACACTTTGCTAACTTTTTTGTGAGGTACGATATTTCAGTTGTTGCAAGTCCAAAGATCTTAAATTTTATAAACTTTAATTAATGTTTATGAATTTACAGTGAGGCTAGAAAATCTTCAAACAGACCACCCGTTCGGAAAGTGTTGGACAATCTTATTTACAATTACAAACCCACTTATTGTGGGAAGGCTGGGTATATTAGTTTCTGCGCTCCTTGTGAATCAAAGGTATATTAGTTTTTGTTGATTTATTCTTTGTTTGTTCTCAAATCTTGCAGGTTTGGGTATGATGAGGTTTACATCTTTACAGAAAGCATTGCACGAATATAGCTTGTTAATGTTGTATGGTGCAAACAATTAATCGAGGAAGGGGTATGACGAGATTTACATCATTACGCGAATTTAGTTTGTAAATGTTATCTGGTGCATAAAGTTAAGGGTTTGTAAATATCTAGATTGTAACTTTAGATCAACCTAAATTGAATAGTTACCATTTGTAATTAAACTGGTATCAAATGGTTGCTATAGATGTAATTAGTTTTGTTTCCTCATTCTTCTAGGAGTTGTTTTTTTTTAAAATGACTTGAAGCTCTATGTGTATGTCATCTTTAGCTGCTTTATGAATACAATGAGATTAAATATTTCATGTAAAGTAAAACTTATTATTAATGCTAAAAATTTACATAATTAAAGAAAGATTCTGTTGTGTGGACCTGAACCTATTTTGACCTAGTCCCCCACACCTGCCCGCCCGTTTTGCCACCTCTCCCACAATATAATTTTGACTAAAATACAACTAAACATTCAGACAGACCAAACCTAATTGTTCAATCTTTGTTTTATAGGTTTTTCATTAATAATTGACATATCAGCACGCAATTCACTGCTTTATTTTGTTTACTCGTTCCACTTGATAGTTGGTTGCTTTGATATAGAAAAATAAAAAATTCACCCCACTGTTTAAAAGTACCATTAATGTATATCAAAAAAATTACTGTAATATTCTACAGTTATGAATCATTGGAACTGTTTATACTGTAAATAAAGTTTTTTTATGTGTCGAGCTGGGTCGTATTTCAGTAGAACTAAGATTTTTTTTTCCTTTATTATTTGGCTCCGAATTTTGTATTATATAGACGCGATCTCTGAACTAGTTCTTACATAATGATTCAAAAATGTGTAAATAATTCAAAAAGGAGATATGAATAAAGAGATCATATCTGGCTGCATGAGCATTCTATTCTATCTTTATTAAATTTAACATTGAACAAGAGTTGAATGTATCTTTAGAAAATTAAATGTATAAGATGACTATATCTTTGTTTACTTCTTCCTCAATGTTTTTTTATTGGTGGTTATATACCAAGACACCATATAAAAACATTACCAAGTGACACACTTTTTCTCATAAACTCCTCAAGCTACCAAAGCTCATTGAAGAACCAGTATAACACTTCAATCTCATTAATACTGACGTCTCATTTACTTTTATTCGGTCTCTTGTTGACAGCTTGTTCGTATGCTTTAGCTTCGGACCCTAGTGCTCTCCAGGACTTTTGTGTAGCTGACCCAAATAGCAAAGGTACGTAAAAAAAATAACTTGGAGTTCAAAGATCCGAAGAATGTGACAGCAAATGATTTCCTTTTTAAAGGGCTCAACGTTATGGGAAATACGTCAAATGCAGTTGGGTCTAATGTGACTGCTGTGACTGTAGTACAGTTGAAAAGACTCAACACTTTAGGAATTTCAATGGCTCGTATTGACTTTGCTCCATGGGGTATTAACCCTCCACACACGCACCCTCGAGCTACTGAAATCTTGACCGTCATTGAAGGCAGTATCTTGGTCGGTTTTGTGACATCTAACCCTGAAAACCGTCTCATCACCAAACTACTTCAGAAGGGTGATGTTTTCGTGTTCCCACAAGGTCTAATTCACTTCCAGCAAAACGTCGGAAATGACTTTGCTGTTGTTATTGCAGCTTTGAGTAGTCAAAATCCGGGTGTCATTACGATTGCAAATGCTGTGTTTGGATCAAACCCGGATATCAGTGGAGACATTCTTGCAAAGGCCTTTCAAGTTGACGTCAACTTGGTTTATCAGATTCAGTCTAAATTCTAAACATATATATGATCATTGATTTATGTTGATTTCTTTGAGTCAAATTATTCAATTAATTAAAGTAATATTGGTTTGTAGTATACTTTCCTGTACTATCTATAAATGAAAATTTATAATTTTTTTTATTAGGATTTTTATTTATTTTCATTCTTTAACTTATCAAACTGGATAGTTAATCAAAGTCAAACACTTAGATTAATTAGCAACATAATAAATGCTTTTGTAGTTAGGGGCTCTAAAGTTTCTAACTATCCCATAAACCAAATCAATCAAATTACAATTCCATTGAATCCTTATTAAGTAGAGCTTTTCATTGTCCTACGTATAAAATTCAAGAATCGGGGCATTTTAACACTGCAATAAATTATCAAAAAAGTAACGCTAAGTTATAGCAGTGGCGAAATCAGGATATGAAGTAAAAGGGGGTTCGTACTCCATTGTAAAATATTTACGACAAACATCATATTGAACCTAATAAAATGATCTTATAAGCTTGACTATTGATCAATGGGTTTTGTGAAAAATACTGCAATCATGAATCAATTGGGTTTGTATGAAAAGATTAGCAGTTATGGATCAATATTGGGCATTGAAGGAGATCGGACGCTAAAATACTGGACTCAACCCATAATCTGAGTTTGTCGAGCAATTGAGGGGGTCGAACACCATTCAGTCATCTATTCTTTGCATTATTCAGGTTGTACAACAAGAGTCATCAATGTATCATGAATTCATAAACAATGTGGTCTATGGAATTCTCCATCATGTACAAAAGGATAAATGAAAAACTTACTTTAGCATATATGCAGTAACATATAAGTAATATCCAGTTCATGATTAGTAGAATGATATTTTTCAAGTTTCTTGAATAATCAGAGTGCTATAATTATTAGATTCTAAATCTTTTATACGATGATATTATAAACTTTTTGAGCAGTATTGAAAAAATTACTGTATGATTGATCTACAATGGATCATGTGAACTGTTTATACTCGATATAGAGTTTTTTTTGGAAGCAGCAGACAGAATTACCATTAATAACTCTATACTTGATATAGAGTTATTAATTATCTGTGTCGAGCTGGGTTGTATTTCAGTAACTAAATTAGAGTTAAGATCCTTTTTGTGTTGTTGTGATTTTGGTTGCGAATTTGGTATTGTACGACGAGATCTCTGGACCAATTCAATACATAACGATTTAGGCATATGTGAATGATTCAAAAGGAGGTTTGAATATATAGATCATACCTGGCTGCATGAGCATTCTAACTTTATATAATTTAGAAATGAACAAAAGTTGAATGCATCTTATATAAAAATGTATAAGATGACTTTATCTTTGTTTTACTTCTTCCATAAGGTGTTATCTTATTTTTTAGTGAGATACTGAGACACCATATGTTAGCTTCTTGCTTCATTGTTTTTACTATAAAAGCATTACCAAGTTACACACTTTTTCACATTAATTCCTCAAACTACCAAAGTTTATTGAAGAACAAGTATTTCACTTCAATCTCATTCATAATGACGTCTCATTTACTTTTATTCGGTCTCTTGTTGACAGCTTGTTCGTTTGCTTTAGCTTCGGACCCTAGTCCTCTTCAGGACTTTTGTGTGGCTGACCCAAATAGCAAAGGTAAAAACTATTGAAAAAACTTTGAATGAAAAGGATATATACTGCATTTTTTACGTGCTAACGATTTTTTCTATCTTTTATTATCACAGTTTTGGTGAATGGTGTGGTTTGCAAAGATCCGAAGAATGTGACAGCAGATGATTTCCTTTTTAAAGGGCTCAACGTTATGGGGAACACGTCAAATGCAGTTGGGTCTAATGTGACTGCTGTGACTGTAGTACAGTTGAAAGGACTCAACACTTTAGGAATTTCAATGGCTCGTATTGACTTTGCTCCATGGGGTATTAACCCTCCACATACGCACCCTCGAGCTACTGAAATCTTGACTGTCATTGAAGGCAGTATCTTGGTCGGTTTTGTGACATCTAACCCTGAAAACCGTCTCATCACCAAACTACTTCAGAAGGGTGATGTTTTCGTGTTCCCACAAGGTCTAATTCACTTCCAGCAAAACGTAGGAAATGACTTTGCTGTTGCTATTGCAGCTTTGAGTAGTCAGAATCCGGGTGTGATTACTATTGCAAATGCCGTGTTTGGATCAAACCCGGATATCAGTGGAGACATTCTTGCAAAGGCCTTTCAAGTTGACGTTAACTTGGTTTATCAAATTCAGTCTAAATTTTAAGTATTTATGTGATCATAGATTAATGTTGATTTCTTTGAGTCAAATTATTCAATTCAAGTAATATTGGTTTGTATTGTCCTGTAATACGATAAATGAAAAAAAATATATATATGATTTTGTTTTGAAGTTTCAATTAGTTTCGTTCTTTAAACGTATCAAATTACAAATCCATTGAATCCGTGTTAATAATTTGGTTTACATTGTCCTAAATACAATTATCAAGAATGAAGGCAATTGTGAATCAATAAGGTTTGTAAGACAAGAACGCTACTGTTGGTGGTCTTTCAACCATTTAGTTCGCGGTTGACGTCTTGGATCGGTAAAATGTTTACATTCATGGTAGAGGAGGTGTGCGTATTTACTTTTCTAAAAGAACGATCAGTAGCTATGGATCAATGGGATTGAGGGGGTCCAACGGTAAAATTGTTTAGTTAACGGGTATGATTTTGAAAATTGGTAATCAAACCCTTGAGTTATGGTATATCCTAGGGGTGAGCGTGGTACCATACCGGTACCGAACCGGTACCGACCGGTTGGTACCGGTTTTTAATTTGTCCCAAATCAAAAACCGAATACCGTACCATTTGTATCGGTTGGTACTGGTTCGGTACCGGTCCGGTACGGTTCCGGTTCGGTTTAGGTATTTTGGTGTGCATGGTACCAACCGGTACCGAACCGGTACCGAGCGGTTGGTACCGGGTTTTTTTTTGCCCCAAATCAAAAACCGAATACCGTACCATTTGTAACGGTCGGTACCGGTTCGGTACCGGTCCGGTTCGGTACCGGTTCGGTTTCGGTATTTTGGTATTTTTGCTCATCCCTAGTATATCCCAAACTTAAGTGGATTTGAAAACACATTTTCATTCCCATTGTAAACCCATATATGGAGTAAGAACATGTTTTTATTATATCTATTGACTTGATCGTCTTCTTCTATAACAAATTTGACTCTTTCTATGACTTAGATTAGTTCAAATCTATACTTACTAGTTAATAAACTTTCTAACATGAGACTGCCTACAATGTTTATTAAAAACATTTTTTAAATATTGCGTAACTTAACAAAGGTGAAAGTGTATATATTAATTACTAGGGAGTATATTATTATGATGACATACGTTATCTTCGTTGTCACCTTCCACACGGACTTTTGTGTTGGAAATTTAATGTCAAATGGGTCAAAATTTATGGGTCATGTAAATATTAATGTACATATTAGTTAAGTAGAATAAAGCCCGTTTCCGGTTTGGGCCGCAGGCCAACAAACCCATACATAGAAAACGTCTAGGGCAATTAGTATGTTAAGAGTTGCATCGATTCATTTGAACCGATTAGTTTGAAGCGATGCATATGGTCATTGTGTCTGCCTGAAGTGCATATATATATATATATATATATATATATATATATATATATATATATATATATATATATATATATATATGTCTACAGGAAACGATGTAACCAATCTATCAAGAACATTCAATCAATATACATATCGTTTTACTATTATATAGATATCTCATCAAATATTCCTTGTACACTCATTGCAAAACGAACCTTTGATTATCTTGATTCAATGGTGAATCATAGTTGTTTGTTGGAATCAGATTACTGGAAACATAATTGGTTTGATTCCAATATGCCTGATCAAAAGTGGTATCTGTAACATCCTCCCCAGTGGCCTGGTATTTTTCTATTTAAATTTGGTATTTAATTTTTTCATATTTTATTTGCTATAAATTGCCTAATTGTGAAACTTGGTGAAATAGGTCTTAGGACTTATTGTGGTTAATAAAATGTTGCTTGGATTAATTTATTAAAGTTGACGGTGCAATAAAATAAGTTTCTCGCAAACTGGTTCTAGGTTCCAGACAACAGATTTAGAACGGGTATAAAATACCCAAAGGGTTAGGTCGGCTAAATAAAGGGCCGATCCTTTTGGTGATCACTTTCCCAATTCCCTTTAAGAAAAACACACACAAACCCTTACCTAAATCTAAGATTAAATCATCAAACTTGAAGTGTAAATTGAGGTGGTGAATTCTAACAAGTGACTTCATCATCATCATCTATCAACTATCATCTTGTCTATCTATCTAAATGTAAGTAAATTTCATGTTTAAACTCAAGTGCTAGGTTGAAAGGAAAACTAATGAATCGAGTTGTTTCTTGAGTTTATATTGTGATTATATGTGACCTATGATGATATGTGATGATTCTTGATTAGTTGTTTGGATTAAATTCAATTTCTTGAGCTATGATTTGAGTTACTTGAAAACTAAATAGGTTTTAGGATTTTGAGGTGTAGATTAGGAAATTTGATGTTGTTGTTGTTGTTGAATGTTAGTAGAAGTAATAGGATGTTATTTGTGTGTCGATTAGGTAGTTTGTGCGATTTAGTATGCGAAAATGAAGATTTTGAGTATGAAGTTCGTGTATAGTTTTTGAGCAGCTGCTGCTGATGCTGATTTGATGAACTAGCCGGCGGCTTGGATGCTTAGCCGGCGGCTAGCAGGTTTTAGTTGGGGAGGCCGGCGGCTAATAAGCCTAGCCGGCGGCTAAATGACGTAAACCGGCGGGTCAAAGACCCTAGCCGGCGGGTAAAAATGGCTTTAAAACGCATTTTATTTCTGGTTGCTCAAAATGCCTTAGAGTCGGCGTTCCGGTGTGTGGAACCGGCGGCTGGACGTGGAAGCCGGCGGCTTGGTGGGTTTAGCCGGCGGCTAAGATGGCTAGCCGGCGGCTAAAGGGTCCAGCTCCACTTTTTCATTTACTTGCTAGAACTTAATCTTAATTTGTTGTTATGTTTATATAATGAGTAATAATACATGTGAGGGGACTTATAACTTAGATAATAGTGGTGTTAAATCCCTAATGTGATTAATTGATATGAGTTATATGTTGATGATTTCAATTACTAACTTGTTTATGATGTTGATCCTCAGATCCTCTAAAAGACAAAGTAGCACCTGGAATCTGAGTTAGTAAAGACGAAGGTATCGGTGAGTGGATTCGGAACTCACCATTGAATTTAGTTGTGATCATTGGATTACAACGAATAAGCGTGATATATTGTTGTTGCTTATTTAATATACTTTGTTGATTATTACTCTATGTGCAATGTGTGGCCTTCGGGCATCAGTTGTTAATGAGGTCAACGAGTTGTTGAATGGTTGGTTGGGCTAGTTGGTTATCGTGTGAATGATACAGGGATTTACTTCATTTGTTGTGTGTATTGAACTGTATCTGAGTAGGATAACCACTAGCTATCGGTCTCGTCCGTTATGGTCATACGGATAGGTTAGATAAGTGTTCTTGGGGAGCCACCCGGGTTATTGGTTATCCCCAGAGCCGCCGATCCTCATTATAGTGTTGTTTGTTGTAATTAGGTGATTATGCTAAGATGAATGTTGTGTGATGAACTCACTCACTTAGCTATGTGCTAATCCCTCCTATCTACTTCCTGCAGATTATATTTTGGTTAGATGAGTAGCAGGAAGTTGATGCTCTAGGAGCTGGGAATGTCTTGACAAGCTTGCTACTCTGATAATGTTTTGTACTAAACAAGTTGGTTTTTATATGATACCCCAATTAAGATGTGGTAAAATAGTTTTTGAACCAGTATGAATTAAGCTATGAACTGTTTATGTAATCTAATTAGGGTGCAGTAAAACTAATGATGTGTTTTATATTACTACGCTTCCGGTTTATTAATATAATATTGACTTATGAAATGAGGGGCGTTATAAGTTGGTATCAGAGCATGGTTTTGGGTTAATTGAACATTGTAGAATGTTCAATCCCAAAACTGGAGCGTGATATGTCAAACATTCCTGGGTATGGGATTTAGCATTGGTTGTGAATTGTTAGTAGATAGGTACTAACGATTAACAAGTTTCAAGTGTTGTGTTGATTTCAGAAATGGCGGATGAAGAACAACCGACCACCAACCCCAATAATGCCTCTCGGTACGTTGCTCCTCCTTTTGAATCTCATCCGGTACAACATAATCAGGAAGGTACCTCTAATCCAGCGGGTGAAGAATCTAACAGGGATGAGTATATACACGAGATGGAGGATGAGTTGATGTTCCTTAGAGAGTTTAAAAGGAAAGCTGAGGAAACTGCAGCTAGACAACTTTTACAACAACAACAATCTTCTGTTTTCGGTGCTAGTCCTCCCTCACAATCCAATAAAGCGTGCTCCTTCAAAACCTTTATGTCAAGCAAACCACCGGAGTTTCATGGAAGCACAAATCCCACCGTGACTTTAAACTGGTTGAGAGATATGGAACGGAAATTTGATGTGACCCGATGTGAGGAGGAATCAAAAGTTATGTTTGCCGTTCAGTGTATGAAAGATGAGGTGATGGTTTGGTGGGACTCAGTTACAGGACATTTAACGAAACAACAAAAGGAAGCTATCCGATGGTTTGATTTTCACCAAGCGGTTTGCAATCAATATTGTTCTGACTTTGATATGGCACGGATTAGGAGGGAGTTTGTGAACCTTCATCTATCGGATAAAATGACTATTGATGAGTTGATAATACAATTTACTGAGAAGCTTCGGTTTGTTCAACAGTGGGTTCCTGATGAGAAAACCAGAATCGAACAATTTGTGGATGCTTTACCCCATAACTACCGCACTACCGTGAGATTAGCTGGTACCTTATCGCAAGCCTTTAACCTTGCAAGATCAGTGGATAGTGATATTAGAGGTTTTCGTGCTTCTCAAACTAAGGATAATTCTTCTTCAAGGTTTAAAGCAGATTCTTCTAGCAAAGGAAAATCTTATTCGCAGGGTAGTCGACAGAATAAGAAATTTGTGAGTAGAAGTAGTTCGTCTAGCAACTCTAATTGGTGCAACATGTGTAAATCTAGGCATTCTGGCCCGTGTACCGTGCAAACGAATAAGTGTTTGAAATGTGGTGAACTTGGCCATGAGATAAAGAATTGTCGGTACCCGAACTTTGTGTGTTGGACTTGCAAGAAAGAGGGACATCGTGTGGGTCAATGTCCGGAGGCAGGGAAGTCGGGGTCGGGTTCGGTCGGGAGTTCGGCATCTTCAGGTCAGAAACAGAAGAATCCTCCACCACCAATAAGTAGGGCCTTTCAAATGACAATCGATGAGGCTGTGCATACAGAAGATGTCATAACTGGTACATTCCTTATAAACTCTGTACCGGCTCGTGTATTGTTTGACTCTGGTGCTAATTGTACTTTCATATCTGTATGCTTCCGTGACAAGTTGAAATTAGTCCCTACTGTGATAACAACGCCCATAGAAGTAGAAATTGTTAGTGGTAAATTAGTTCCTGTTACCACCTCGGTGTCTGGAGCTAATATTGTGATTGATGACCGAACTTTCCCTATTTCTTTCTTGTTGATGCCAATTCCTAGTTTTGATGTGATAATCGGTATGGATTGGTTGAGTCAAAATAGGGCTAGCATTGATTGTCACCAAAAGTTTATTAAGATCCCAATCTCTGAAGGGTCATACGTTGTGGCTCGAGGAGAACGGGATAATATGTCAATTCCTTTGATTTCTATGATGAAGGCTAGGAAGTCCTTGTCCAAAGGTTGTGAGTCATATCTAGCCTATGTAGTTGATGCCAAACTTGTAAAGAAAATCATTTCCGATGTTCTGGTTGTTTGTGAATATCCAGAGGTATTCCCTGAGGAATTGCCTGGTTTACCACCAGTTAGGGAAGTTGAGTATCGTATTGATCTTGTGCCGGGCTCATCCCCTGTAGCTAAAGCTCCTTATAGGTTAGCGCCTTCGGAGATTCGTGAAATGATGAATCAGATACAGGAATTGTTGGATAAGGAATTTATCAGACCTAGTTCCTCGCCGTGGGGTGCACCGGTATTATTTGTGAAAAAGAAGGACGGGTCGTTGCGCATGTGTATTGACTATAGAGAATTGAACAAGAGGACAGTAAAGAACAAATACCTTTTGCCCAGAATAAATGATTTATTTGATCAGTTGCAGGGTTCTTCGGTATATTCTAAGATTGATTTGAGGTCGGGTTACCATCAGGTTCGTGTTCGGGAAGAAGATATTCCTAAAACGGCTTTTCGTACTAGGTATGGGCACTATGAATTTTTGGTTATGCCTTTCGGTTTGACAAATGCTCCGGCAGTGTTTATGGATTTGATGAACCGTGTTTGTTGACTTTTCTTGGATAAGTTTGTGATTGTGTTCATTGATGATATCCTTGTGTATTTGAAATCTGAAACTGAGCATGCCATGCATTTAAGGTTGGTTCTTGATACTTTGAAACGAGAACAGGTGTATGCAAAATTTTCTAAATGTGAATTTTGGATTCGAGAAGTTCTATTCTTGGGCCATATAATTTGTAAGGATGGTGTGAAAGTAGATCCGTTGAAAATCGAGGCTGTGATGAAATGGAATGCCCCAAAGTCTGCTTCTGAAATAAAGAGTTTCCTTGGATTAGCGGGTTATTACCGGAAATTCATAAAGGATTTTTCTAAAATTGCCGGTCCGTTGACTAAGTTAACCCGTAAGGATGTGAAATTTGTATGGACTGATCAATAGGAACAAGCTTTTCAGACGTTAAGGCAATTATTGTGTCAGGCACCTGTGTTGACATTACCCGATGGTACCGATGATTTTGTTGTCTACTGTGACGCTTCTCATTCCGGTTTGGGCTGTGTGCTTATGCAAAGGGATAGAGTTATTGCCTATGCTTCTCGTCAGTTGAAACCGCATGAAAAGAATTATCCCACTCACGATTTAGAACTTGCAGCAGTTGTGTTTGCCTTAAAGATTTGGAGACATTATTTATATGGTACTCGATGTGTTGTTTGTACTGACCACAAGAGTCTTCAGTATGCGTTTTCACAGAAAGAGTTGAACATGCGTCAGAGACGATGGCTAGAGTTAATCAAGGATTATGATTGTGAAATCCGATATCATCCTGGCAAGGCCAATGTTGTTGCTGACGCTCTGAGCCGGAAAAGTAATTCCGATAGAGTTTATTACTTGAAAGTGGATGTTTCTTCCGACTTGATCAATCAAATAAAAGTTGCACAATTAGAAGCTTTGAAGGATCATAATTTGAAATCCGAGATTATGTTGAAAAGAAAGGATGAATTGGTCGAAGACTCGAGAGGATTAATGGCCTATCAATCTCGTGTATGGATACCTTTACTTGGAAATATTCGGGATTTGATTTTGAATGAAGCACACAAATCTAAACTATCTATTCATCCCGGTAGTACTCGAATGTACAATGACTTGAAACCGTTGTATTGGTGGCCAACAATGAAGACCGACATTGCAAAATTTGTGGGTTCTTGTCATATTTGCTCACAAGTCAAAGCGGAACATCAAAAGCCGTATGGATCATTGAAACAGTTAGAAATACCCGAGTGGAAATGGGAACACATAACCATGGATTTTGTAACTAAATTGCCGCGTACTGCCCGAGGTAATGACATGATTTGGGTTATCGTTGATCGGTTGACTAAGAGCGCGCACTTTCTTGCTACCAGCGAATCTGCTCCTTTAGGTAAACTTGCTCAGTTATACCTTAATGAAATCGTCTCGAGACATGGTATTCCTTTGTGGATTGTGTCAGACCGAGACTCTCGTTTCGTCTCTTGTTTTTGGCAAAGTTTACAACATGAATTGGGGACACGTGTAAACCTTAGTACAGCTTATCATCCGCAAACCGATGGTCAATCAGAACGCACAATTCAAACATTAGAGGATATGCTTCGTGCTTGTGTCTTGGAATATGGAGGTTCATGGGATTCACATCTCCCATTGGTTGAATTTGCTTATAACAATTCGTATCATTCCAGTATCGGTATGCCTCCATATGAAATGTTGTATGGTCGATGTTGTAGAACACCGACATGTTGGTTGGAAGCCGGAGAGAAACAGTTTGCTGGGCCCGATATTGTACAGATGACCGCCGATAAAGTAGCAATTGCATGTGAAAAGTTGAAAGCCGCGCGTGATAGACAGAAACGGTATGCAGACCCGAAAAGACGACCGGTTGTATTTTCTGAGGGTGAACTTGTATATCTCAAAGTTTCTCCGTGGAAAGGTGTGATCCGATTTGGAAAACGGGGAAAGTTAGCACCTAGATATATTGGTCCGTTCAAAATTCGACAAGTTGTTAATGACCAATCAGTGACATTGGATCTTCCTCCTGAACTTGCGGGTATTCATAGCACATTTAATGTGTGTTATTTGAGAAAGTGTAACATCGAAGATCAGTCGCAAATCCTTCCGTTACAAGATCTGAGGGTGGATCAAACTCAGAAGTTGATTGAGGAACCGGTAGAAATCCTTGATAGGAAAGTTACCAAACTTAGGAAGAAACAAATTCCTATGGTGCTAGTTAAGTGGAAACATAGTTTAGGTTCCAACCTTACTTGGGAGTCTGAAGAGTCAATGAAGTCCAGATATCCTGGATTGTTTAATGGTGTTGAGATTTCGGGGACGAAATCTCCTTAAGGAGGGGAGATTTGTAACATCCTCCCCAGTGGCCTGGTATTTTTCTATTTAAATTTGGTATTTAATTTTTTCATATTTTATTTGCTATAAATTGCCTAATTGTGAAACTTGGTGAAATAGGTCTTAGGACTTATTGTGGTTAATAAAATGTTGCTTGGATTAATTTATTAAAGTTGACGGTGCAATAAAATAAGTTTCTCGCAAACTGGTTCTAGGTTCCAGACAACAGATTTAGAACGGGTATAAAATACCCAAAGGGTTAGGTCGGCTAAATAAAGGGCCGATCCTTTTGGTGACCACTTTCCCAATTCCCTTTCTCATTTCCCTTTAAGAAAAACACACACAAACCCTTACCTAAATCTAAAGATTAAATCATCAAACTTGAAGTGTAAATTGAGGTGGTGAATTCTAACAAGTGACTTCATCATCATCATCTATCAACTATCATCTTGTCTATCTATCTAAATGTAAGTAAATTTCATGTTTACACTCAAGTGCTAGGTTGAAAGGAAAACTAATGAATCGAGTTGTTTCTTGAGTTTATATTGTGATTATATGTGACCTATGATGATATGTGATGATTCTTGATTAGTTGTTTGGATTAAATTCAATTTCTTGAGCTATGATTTGAGTTACTTGAAAACTAAATAGGTTTTAGGATTTTGAGGTGTAGATTAGGAAATTTGATGTTGTTGTTGTTGAATGTTAGTAGAAGTAATAGGATGTTATTTGTGTGTCGATTAGGTAGTTTGTGCGATTTAGTATGCGAAAATGAAGATTTTGAGTATGAAGTTCGTGTATAGTTTTTGAGCAGCTGCTGCTGATGCTGATTTGATGAACTAGCCGGCGGATTGGATGCTTAGCCGGCGGCTAGCAGGTTTTAGTTGGGGAGGCCGACGGCTAATAAGCCTAGCCGGCGGCTAAATGACGTAAACCGGCGGGTCAAAGACCCTAGCCGGCGGGTAAAAATGGCTTTAAAACGCATTTTATTTCTGGTTGCTCAAAATGCCTTAGAGCCGGCGTTCCGGTGTGTGGAACCGGCGGCTGGACGTGGAAGCCGGCGGCTTGGTGGGTTTAGCCGGCGGCTAAGATGGCTAGCCGGCGGCTAAAGGGTCCAGCTCCACTTTTTCATTTACTTGCTAGAACTTAATCTTAATTTGTTGTTATGTTTATATAATGAGTAATAATACATGTGAGGGGACTTATAACTTAGATAATAGTGGTGTTAAATCCCTAATGTGATTAATTGATATGAGTTATATGTTGATGATTTCAATTACTAACTTGTTTATGATGTTGATCCTCAGATCCTCTAAAAGACAAAGTAGCACCTGGAATCTGAGTTAGTAAAGACGAAGGTATCGGTGAGTGGATTCGGAACTCACCATTGAATTTAGTTGTGATCATTGGATTACAACGAATAAGCGTGATATATTGTTGTTGCTTATTTAATATACTTTGTTGATTATTACTCTATGTGCAATGTGTGGCCTTCGGGCATCAGTTGTTAATGAGGTCAACGAGTTGTTGAATGGTTGGTTGGGCTAGTTGGTTATCGTGTGAATGATACAGGGATTTACTTCATTTGTTGTGTGTATTGAACTGTATCTGAGTAGGATAACCACTAGCTATCGGTCTCGTCCGTTATGGCCATACGGATAGGTTGGATAAGTGTTCTTGGGGAGCCACCCGGGTTATTGGTTATCCCCAGAGCCGCCGATCCTCATTATAGTGTTGTTTGTTGTAATTAGGTGATTATGCTAAGATGAATGTTGTGTGATGAACTCACTCACTTAGCTATGTGCTAATCCCTCCTATCTACTTCCTGCAGATTATATTTTGGTTAGATGAGTAGCAGGAAGTTGATGCTCTAGGAGCTGGGAATGTCTTGACAAGCTTGCTACTCTGATAATGTTTTGTACTAAACAAGTTGGTTTTTATATGATGCCCCAATTAAGATGTGGTAAAATAGTTTTTGAACCAGTATGAATTAAGCTATGAACTGTTTATGTAATCTAATTAGGGTGCAGTAAAACTAATGATGTGTTTTATATTACTACGCTTCCGGTTTATTAATATAATATTGACTTATGAAATGAGGGGCGTTATAGTATCAGAGCCTAAGGATTAAAACCTGGAGAATGCCGATTAAAAGAAGAATGAAGTTAGGTTTCAAGAAGCCCCAATTTCGAAGACAAGTTACTGCAAATTCACTGCCATGGAAGAAACAAGTCAGAAGGATTTCTGAAGAATGCAAAGACATGTTGAAACATAAATTGAAGGAGATCGATTTGTACAACCAGTCAAAAACCACTACTCCTACAAGGATTCAACATCAAGAGGATGATAAACTAAAAAAAAGTGGAAGAAGGCACGCTACTATCGATGTAAAACAAGAGGACACGTCTATTGGATGTGTACCAACAAAAGAATGAGTGATGCAACTCAAGAAACCACTGTCCCGAATGACAAGAGGAAAACAATCGCAACCACGGCTCTCCCGAAGTACTCAGAAAATGTACATGTCTTAACTGATTCTATGTGTAACATCCTCGAAGTGGACCTAGTTGTTTTATATTATTTCCTGGCTTAAATCAGTATTTAATGTGTTTGGAAATAATATTGGTTGAATTAGTTGAAATAATTGGAATAGGAGTCAAATATTCCAATGTGACAAATAAATTATTAATTTTTATAAATTAATAAAGTTGTCGGTAAAATAAAACGTTTGGACTCGCGAATGGTTTTCGGGTTCCAGACAATGGGTTTAAAAGGGGTATTAAATTATGCCCGTATAATTGAAGTCGGTTGATGAGGCCGACTTATTTATTTCATTTCCTAATTGGGAAAGTTATTTCCCTTTGATTCTTTGAAACCCCAAAACCCCAAATTGATAAATCAAAAACTAGACTTTGAATCAAATTGATGTTGTGTTCTTGAATTCGAAATCATCATCATCAGATTATCATCAACATGTTCTTCAAATAGTAAGTGTTCTTCATAATTTATATTTGAAATTTTAATTGAATCATTAGGGTTAGTGTTTTATTTGTGAAATTGATGATTGAAATGATGTTAGTTATTGTTAAAGATTGTTAATTGTTACATATAATCGACTGGAACTTGAGTTTGATGTTAAATTTGGGTTTTGAATTCGGATTCTGGCTTTTGAGCAGTCGCAGTTTGCTGGGACGAAGAGGGAATCCAGCGGATTCTAGTGAATCCGGCTGATTCGGGTTGGTTATGGGAATCCGGCGGCTTGAACAGGAATCCGGCGGCTTGATCATGAATCCGGCGGATTCATGACCGGATTGGTTTAAAATGTGCTGATTATGAATTGTGCTGGAATGGGTGTAGAATCCGGCGGATTCAAGGGGGATCCGGCGGATTCTCCTGATTGCCAAAGGTTGTTTTAGTGTTTGTCATTTAGAGCTAATTACTTAAATGGTACTTGTGGTATTGTACTGTAATATGTCTAAAGCATGTTAGACTTCCAACAATTATATGATTTAGTTGTACTCATGAGGTGATTACTTGTGTAGTGTTGTAATTTACATAAGTATTATTCGATGATGACAAGTTACTAACTTGTGGTATTCTGTTATATTCTCAGATACGGAGAAGGCTCAGTAATATTAGACTTCTGAGCTTGCGGCTGAGGTATTGGTGAGTGGATCTGTAACCTCAGTGTGATTTAGTTTTAATGATTTGATTACAACAAGTAATTGTAGTATTACTTTGATAGAATGTTTTGGTTTGAGATTACTTGCCATGTTAGTTTGATTGTTTGCTTACTGGGCTGTTTGAGCTAGTATGTAAGATTCTGAGGTCAACTTGAATGGATGGTTGGACTTGGTTGTTGTTATAGACGACGGGAGATTTAGAAACTTGAAATGTTGGTTTAAATATCTAGGTCGTATGTGGTTAGCAACAAGTCATCGGTAATTCTGTATAGGCCAATACAGATGATTGATAAGTGTTCCTTGAGTACCATACCGGTATAAGGGTATCTCAAGAACCACCGATCCTTATGATGATAGATTGTTTATTGTTAGCTGATGTAAACAAATTGTTGTGATAAATTGGACTGTTGCTTATAGTTTCATTCACTTAGCGTTATGCTAACCCCACCACAGTCCTTCCTGCAGGTTATAATTGATGGGACATATTGGGTTGGGCAGGAAGTATTAGATGTAATGGAATGTTTGACAGGCTTTTACTCTGATGTTAGTTTGATAACTAAAGAGATGTTTTGAATTATATAACACCTAGTTTGTTGAAATGTCATGTAGTTAGTTTGAAAAAGTTTATTGACACTATAAAGACATGGATAGTATGTTTGAAATATACGCTTCCGAGTCATAATTGTTTTATTAATTGTTTAATGTAATGAGGGGTGTTATACTATGATAATTGGAACGGACCATGGGAATTGGAACGATATTTGGTATGTTAGTCAATCATACAAAAGACACATGAGTCCCAACAAGGCAGTGTTTAAGAGGATCAAGCCGAGTTTTAATGTGGAAGGAACACAACATGAAGGCAAATTTATTTTCACATATGGTGTGGGTGAAGCAATTGTCAGTACAAGAGAAAAGGATATGGTAATACCCTGTGTGTCATATACTCCCGAAATAACATTGAACGTGTTGAGCCTTAAACAATTGAAGGCACAAGGCTTTGAAGTTATATACGAGGAGAATAAGTGTAAAGTTGCATACATGTTTGAAGACAAAGAAGATTGCAACTTTGATAAAACCGAAAGTGAGATGGTAAGGAAACACGATGAGTATCTTGATGCATACTTTGATTCAATTGACCCAAAAGAATCATATGAGCAAATCAACAACATGGGAAGCATTGAATGGGATAGATTCGAAGTACAATATTTTGTGTGCATAAATGGAAGAATGATTTCGGTCAAAGTAAATTCATTCCAAAGGTTCCTCTCTCTTATAACCTTGATCAAAGATGATAACAAGGTATATACTAATTGGAACCTGTTTAGAAAGAAGTTTGTTGATTTGATAAAATGGTTTTACCTAGTATACTTGCAAAGGGATAGTTTGGATCCCATACCATCGGTCATTGGTAACTAGTGTAATACCCGGGCGGTGCCCCGGGCAAACGTTTTTGAAGTACATTTGTATTAGCATTTATGTTAACGGATATTAAGAAAAAACGTACAAGTGATAAAGATTAATATAGCTCATATGTGTTTTAATGTTTTATCGGTATATATATACTGAAAAAGCAACAATGATACATCCTAACAATTAGAGTGTACCATCCAAATTACACTAAACCAAGCAAGCAATCCTTAACCAACAAATTCAAGATCCATGTCTCTAACTCTTTGGGTCAGTACTCGATTAAAGCTCCACATAACTTCCATCAAGTTCCTTCTCCTTTGAAGTCTATATACAAAGACAAAATACAGTAACAAAACCTTAAGCACATGATATTTCCAACTTTCAAGTAAAAGTGGCCAAATTGATCTATAATGAAATTTCCTTCAGTAAAGGAAAAATAATTAAACACGAGCATTCTATTTCTGCAAAAGGAATGTGTTTGTGATACATGCATATATATCATGGAAATGCACTGCATATTTTACATTAGTAAACCATAAACATATTACTTGCAGCTCAAAGAAATTGAAAACATACCCCTCAAGCTATTAACATCTCCTTTGAGGAAAGTAACTGATGATCAAGTTTTTCATTAAAAAGGATCCAAGAGAGATCACTGTATATCATCTTGATGAGTCTGATGTGCATTCATAAGCATTTGACCCGCCTTCAAAGAACATATGCCTAGTCAATTCCTGTAATTCCAGCAGCCGTTGAACCTCAGGTAAGAGCCCACAGGTGGTCCAAGTGGGCCTGCATAGATTCTATCAACCGGAGAGAAGGCTCGAGTTGCGTAGAGGTTGTCCTGGGATGAACCTGAAGCACCTGGGACTGATCTAGTCTCGTGGGTACCTTAGTTGTGGTGCTGATCGGTAGCTAGGTAGGCTCAGTAGAGTTAAGGGGCTGCTAAGGGGCTGCTCGATACCTAAACCGGCCACCTCACTCACCCCATTTTAACTGAATCTGGGAACAAACAATCAAACTTAAACTTAATTAATCATTTAATAATATGTAATTATGTAACAAACACAATAAGGAATTTGATGCATACAAGGATGACTTTGGTTTCTTTCCCTTTGATGTATAAACAATTACAGTAAATCAAAGCATACCAACTAAAATGATACATATCTTGAAATATGATTCGAAATTGGTCTCCACTTTTTTTGCTTCTTTCTTTTGTCACACCCATTATAGATAACTCTAGCCTAATTGTTGTTTAAAAACCTCGTACTAAAAAAGTATACCACTTGTCGAACATAGTGAATTAGTGAAAGCAGGGTGATGTTTCGTAATTTTTGTTTATTGTGTAGTTATTATCATAGTAATAAGGAAAATGAAAAAGAAAGGCAAAACATATACTCTGTTATGATACCTGACCAAATTTCAGATTGGCTCAATCAGTGCTCGAGATATTGCAGGAACACTCATCACATAACCCACATCAAGAACTCCGTACCATCAAAAAATTGCAAAAGGTCAACATATTAGGCGAATTTATTCATAACTTTGAAACCTCATCAACTTATGATGTAGAGAAGTACTTACAATTCGATAAAATTTGATGAAAGGACCTACAAAATAGAAGGGCCGACCCTCCTATTTCGGAAATTATATGCAATCACATAAAAAAAAAAGTAATATAACATAGAGTAAACCAACTGACATAGCAAAAGCGGAGTTATAAAACTCACTATAATCACTCCAAGGACCGGAAAACCACATAATCTCATGAACACTAAAATCTTTATGCAAATATCCTAAACACGTACATAAATTTACTTTGGAAGGCACCTAATGTTTTTAGTGGATAGTAGTTTAGAGTGAGGTGGTGAAGGCCATACGTACTTGGCTGCCTCCAAAAAGTTTGCTAAGTCATTTCATCGAACACTTGATGGGCACACCAGACAGGGGCGGAGCCACGTAGAAGCTAAGGGTAGCGCTTGCTACGGGTCCGTTTGTCATGCAAAGTGTAATTTTTTTTATTAAATAATTGATTTTATTGCTATTGCTACGGGTCCAAATAAGTTCTGCTACTGGTTTGATAAATGATTAGTCCATTTTGTATGTTTTCTACTCTAAAAACTACTAATTTCCAACAAAATCGTATATGTTAAAATTTGTGCTACGGGTCACTTAAATTTCTGGATCCGCCACTGACACCAGAATAATGAAAATTTGAAACGAAAATAACTTAAAAACCAAGCGTAACCCGTCACAAAAAATCAACAAAGATATATAAAGTTTACCTAAAGTATAATAGCTTCGTGAGCATACTTCCGGAAATTGGAAGTGAGATCAGTTCGAACGCCTTATGATAACGATTGTGGGTCGACATCTACACTTGAATCGTTCATGATTTCTGATTGGATGATAGATGCAGGTTTTAGCACTAATAATCAAAATTGTTATCGTATTTGAACCCAATCATCAGCTTTAGTTGTCTTCCACATCTGTCAATAATGGATATCTTTGAAATACTCATATTTATGTTTAAACCCTATATTTGATTGTAAGAAAGTGGAAATTGGGTCCGAATTATTTACCTCCGACGTTGATATGAATACTCGATATGATTGCTTAAAAGGTAGATAAGGGGGCCGGTGATTTTGGAGAGGATATGACGACGGTTTAAGGAGAGCCATAGGGGTACATCTGGTAACTTCCACATAATGCCTATGGTAACTTCCGTAAAACTGCATGTGGGACTTTGAAGGGTTAAGATTAAAAGTCAAAAATCTTTTGGGGACTTTCAACGGATCAGATGGGCTAGTCAACAATGGCAGTTGACTGAGCTCCATCAATGTATAGGATGAATATAGAAATCAACTTGCTTGATCTTTTCAAGATAGTAGATAGCCTTGGTGGATACCTTATTGTATCGTTTGAAGATAAGTGGAAGGATGTGGCTGTTATGCTTGGTTTGTCCAAAGATTACAACGAAGAGATAAAAAAGTGTTACGTTAAGTTTATAGAATTGGTAGTATGTTACGACGACACAACCAAGGAACCCCGGTTCATGAAAGAACCCGTGGAAGTAGTATCAACCGAGGATGTTGATGAAGGCAAAGAGAATGCCAAAGAGGAAGGCAAAGTGAATGCCAAAGATGAAGACCCACACAAGGATGTTGGGATGGTTATAGAAGGGGAGATGGCTGATAAGGAAGACAATGAGAGTCTTCACATAGCAAAGAAGAAGATTGAGCACTTTGGAGTAACCTTGGATAACGAGGATGAAAGAAAACTTGTAGATGGTAAACCGACCAAGGAACAAAAGGAAGCAACAAAAGGGCTGCAATTTAAAGAAGGACAAGCAATGGAGTAAGAGAAGATCGAAGACAATGCAAGTACGTCAAGTAGTGATGATTTTATCATCATTACATAAGGAAGAACATGAACAAAGTACAGTAAAGCTTTGGCATTTGACATTAGGGGGGAATATGTTGGAAACTTAATGTCAAATGGGCCAAAATTTATGGGTCATGTAAATATTAATGTACATATTAGTTAAGTAGAATAAAGCTCGTTTCTGGTTTGGGCCGCAGGCCAACAAACCCATACATAGAAAATGTCTAGGGCAGTTAGTATGTTAAGAGTTGCATCGATTCATTTGAACCGATTAGTTTGAAGCGATGCATCTGGTCATTGTGTCTGCTTGAAGTGTGTGTGTGTGTGTGTGTGTGTGTGTGTGTGTGTATATATATACATACATGTCTACATATATATATATATATATATATATATATATATATATATATATATATATATATATATACATGTCTACAGGAAACAATGTAACCAATCTATCAAGAACATTCAATCAATATACATATCGTTTTACTGTTATATAGATATCTCATCAAATATTTCTTGTACACTCATTGCAAAACGAACCTGTGATTATCTTGATTCAATGGTGAATCATAGTTGGTTGTTTGAATCAGATTACTGGAAACATAATTGGTTTGATTCCAATATGCCTGACCAAAAGTTATCACTATAAATACATTATTAGCAGGTTATATAATTTGTATTATAGATTTCTCGAGCTAGCAAATTAAGTTCATCGAAAAATTAAACAAGTTTTACGCTACATCTCAGTAATGACGTCTCATTTACTTTTATTCGGTCTCTTGTTGACAGCTTGTTCGTTCGCTTTAGCTTTGGACCCTAGCCCTCTCCAGGACTTTTGTGTGGCTGACCCGAATAGCAAAGGTATGTAAAAATAATAATTTGAAGTTTAAGGATATATACTATAGTATTTACGTGCTAACGAGTTTTTTCTAATCTTTGTTTTCATAGTTTTGGTGAATGGTGTGGTTTGCAAAGATCCGAAGAATGTGACAACAGATGATTTCCTTTTTAAAGGGCTCAACGTTATGGGAAATATGTCGAATGCAGTTGGGTCTAATGTGACTATTGTGACTGTTGTACAGTTGAAAGGACTCAACACTTTAGGAATCTCAATGGCTCGTATTGACTTTGCTCCATGGGGTCTTAACCCTCCACACATTCACCCCCGAGCTACTGAAATATTGACGGTTATTGAAGGTTATATTCAAGTTGGTTTTGTGACATCTAACCCTGAAAACCGTCTTATTACCAAACTACTCCAAAAGGGTGACGTTTTCGTGTTCCCACAAGGTTTGATTCACTTCCAGAACAACGTCGGAAATATCAATGATGTTGCAATTGCAGAATTGAGTAGTCAAAATCCAGGTGTCATTACCATTGCAAATGTTGTGTTTGGATCAAACCCCGATATCGCTGGAGATATTCTTGCAAAGGCCTTTCGAGTTGATGTTAACGTCGTTTCTCAAATTAAGTCAAAAATTTAAATGAGTGTGCTATGTTTTTTATACTTGTAATTTTCGGTTTATTTGATTGATTTATTAGAACTGTTATATTTATAAGTAAATGACAAAAATTATTTATTTGATTTGATTTGATGATTGTTATTTTAATTTTTAATGTTTCAGCAACTAAAATCAGAAGTAGGATACGTAATTAACTTTATGTGGGCTGGGCCTGATATTGCTTATAACCTAATAGCCCAAATACTTGAACTCAACACTTTTGAAATCTGACTCTTTTTTTACGTTCTTTGTTGTGAAATTTTCCTGTTTTTTACATTTTAATTACTCTATTTTACTATTTTTGATATATTTCTAAACGTATTTTATTATATTTATGAAAACAAATTTGTGAACCAAGTCAAAAATGTCATTCTCAATAAAAGCTAGATATTTGTGTAATTTGGTAGGTAAGAATTATTTAAACATTAAATTCTTTGAATTAATAACACATTTCTTGGCGTGTCAATTAATTAATAATTGATGTGTCCACTTCTTGATTGTTGATTCTACGTTGGATTTTCTTAAATACGTCAATTCTTATTTTGTCGATTAATCATTTTCTCCGATTTTAGAAAATAATTAATTATGATCATGGAGAGAATGTGATATTTATTTATATTAAATTGAAAAACTTAAATGGCAAACATACATCATTTTAACATCGGGTCATAATAGAAAGGGGGGTTAACATCGGGTCAGTAAGGTGCAAAGTTTGTTCACTATATGATGAAGACGTAGATCATGTGTTAATTAATTGTAAGCAAGCTGTGGATACTAGGAAATTGATCTTTGATTGGTGTGGAATTAATATGCCACATTTTGATTCGGTGGTTGAGCTGTTAAACTTTGGAGCAAATTGGGGTTCTTGTCCGAAAAAAATGAGAATTATTATGGTCATCATATACGGGATGATTTGGTGCATATGGAAGGCGAGAAACGAGTTGATTTTCAATAATTTGGTTAGATCTCCTACAACAATTGCGGGGGAAATCACATCCGTTTCCTTTTCTTGGCTCAAGCATAGGAGTAAATTTTCTTGTTTATTGGCGAATTGGAATTGTTGTCCATTTTCAATTTTGTAATTTAAGTTGTACTCTTCTTTGCCCCTTCTTAGTTTCTTGCTAAGTTTGGGGTTTATTTATATATCTATTTGCCGTTTCCAAAAAAAAAATTAAATATTACTTTATTTAGAGTAAGTGTGTAGTAAAATTTACATTATTAAGTTTATTTTATATGGTGATGACACATAGGATGAATATGATGTGACAGGCGTAAATATTTAACAATAATTGAGGGTATCCTCATTTAGTTACAAAGATAGATAGATTTTTGTAAAGAGAGAATATCAAGTAATATTATTTTACCCTTTAGAACTATATCTATAACTCTAAGTAACTGTGCATTACAATCTACCTCAAATTTCTAGTTATTCCAATAACTTTAATAACATCCTTAGTAACCAAGTAGACCATAATTATTTAGATCTTCTTTTAATTTAGTGTTTTATATATATATATATATATATATATATATAGGGTAGTGATCAAGGGGGAAGTAACAAAATAGGGGGAAGGGGGAAGCTAATCTGGGCGGCACATCTCATCAACATAAAACAAAACGCGGAGGGGTAGTTTTGTCATTATACAAATATATTCATTAATTAGAAAAAACACGGGATGCAAAGGATATACAGCTAAATTAGGTTTTCACAAAATTGATCGTGAGTATTGAAGAGCGATTCATTCAGAATCATTAAGATTCATTCCAAATAACCAATTAATTTCCAATTGAATTGAAGAGCGATTCATTCAATAAAAACGATATTCATCAATGTATCAATGTCTGAAGACTCGAAAGAAAAAGGGGGAAAAGTTCACGATCGAGGTAAAACTAAAATCGTAAATACGTAATGAACGATTTCTGTTACTAATTGTAAATAGCTAAACTGATGATGTTAAGTGATTTTATGAGATGGATTTGATGTATATTACTTGTAATGTGATGCTTGTTGTTTGTTAAAAAATTGATAAATTTTAAGCAACAAAGTTGACAAACGAGGTAATCGATTGTAAATGTAACAAAACGATGTCAATTACTGATTATAAGTTGCTTTAATAATGTTGTTAATTGATTTTATGAGATGAATTCATGTATATAATTTGGATTTTTGTCTTTCAGGATTTGACCGAAACTCGTATGGAAGATACGGTGCAAGATGTGAATGCATAAAGACAAATTGCTATTGCTAAATCAATCTTGGGTCTTAAAGAACGACAATGAAAAAGTTTGGAGTCGTTAGACATTTTTATGTGAAATAGATCATTATTTCTTTGGTGCTTATATGGGATGCCCAAACTAAAATGAGTGTATGCGCGCAATTGTGTCTGAATCTTAGTGGAATAAATGAAGTTCAAGGAGCTGAAAATTACAACTTGAATAGATTAACACATAGAGTGCTCTTACAAGAGGAGGTGAAATGAAGAAGGTTGGCAATCTGATTTCTTATAGTAAAACACTTCATGGAAGGAGCAATCTAAGCCTTTATGTTGATTTTGATCACAAAACTTTGGATAGGGAGGGGTTAGTGTGAATTTTAGGGGCCTTATTGAGATAGGCACAATTTTGGGAAGGGAAATATTTATTTCAAAATTATGTATAGTTTGGATTTTAAGTGCAGTAGGTATAGATATTATCAAAAAAGTAGAGGGATACTCATTCTAAAGCATGTCAATGTAGCTATAGTTTGTTTTATAGTTTAGGTTTGTTTTATATTCTAAAGCATATCATATAGTTTGTTTTATAGTTTTGTATCAAATCTAAAGCATTGTAATGCATACTATTTGAAATTGTACAGTAGTTACATAATAGTATGTATTGAGATGCATACTATTTGAAATTGTATTTGAGTTGATAATAACTAATAGTATGCATTGTAATGCGTACTACTTGAAATTGTATTGTATTTACATAATAGTATGCATTGTGATACATACTATTTCAAATTGTATTTAATTTGATAAGAACTAATAGTATGCATTGCGATGCATACTACTTGAAATTGTATGCATTGTAATGCATACTACTTGAAATTGTACTGTAGTTACATAATAGTATGTATTTGAGATGCACACTATTTGAAATTGTATTTGAGTTGATAAGAACTAATAGTATGCATTGTAATGCGTACTACTTGAAATTGTATTATAGTTACATAATAGTATGCATTGTGATACATACTATTTCAAATTGTATTTAATTTGATAAGAACTAATAATATGCATTGCGATGCATACTACTTGAAATTGTATGCATTGTAATGCATACTACTTGAAATTGTACTGTAGTTAGATAATAGTATGTATTGAGATGCATACTATTTGAAATTGTATTTGAGTTGATAAGAACTAATAGTATGCATTGTAATGCGTACTACTTGAAATTGTATTATAGTTACATAATAGTATGCATTGTGATACATACTATTTCAAATTGTATTTAATTTGATAAGAACTAATAGTATGCATTGCGATGCATACTACTTGAAATTGTATGCATTGTAATGCATACTACTTGAAATTGTACTGTAATTACATAATAGTATGTATTGAGATGCATACTATTTGAAATTGTATTTGAGTTGATAAGAACTAATAGTATGCATTGTAATGCGTACTACTTGAAATTGTATTATAGTTACATAATAGTATGCATTGTGATACATACTATTTCAAATTGTATTTAATTTGATAAGAACTAATAGTATGCATTGCGATGCATACTACTTGAAATTGTATGCATTGTAATGCATACTACTTGAAATTGTACTGTAGTTACATAATAGTATGTATTGAGATGCATACTATTTGAAATTGTATTTGAGTTGATAAGAACTAATAGTATGCATTGTAATGCGCACTACTTGAAATTGTATTATAGTTACATAATAGTATGCATTGTGATACATACTATTTCAAATTGTATTTAATTTGATAAGAACTAATAGTATGCATTGCGATGCATACTACTTGAAATTGTATGCATTGTAATGCATACTACTTGAAATTGTACTGTAGTTACATAATAGTATGTATTGAGATGCATACTATTTGAAATTGTATTTGAGTTGATAAGAACTAATAGTATGCATTGTAATGCGTACTACTTGAAATTGTATTATAAACTAGGCAAACAATGGAAGAACAAAAATACAACTTAAAGCACAAAAATGACTTATGTGGCGATCGAGCTAGCCAATTTTTATGCTCAACTGCATAACGACATGAGCCCAAATGTAAACTACATTCCAAGACAACAGATCTCTCTCAAAGCATAAAGGGGTAAAAGCGGTATCGATTATTTCCATAGCTTGCGGAGTGACATGTTTTTCTCGGTTTCCTTTTTCATGACCTTAGCCACTGCCATCTCAAAATCTTCTTGTGTTATGTGGACCCTCCTTTCTCTCAACGCAAACATCTCTGCCTCTATGCAAACCGCCTATTAAACACAAAACAATTCCATATTCCACGTCATTATCCGATAACCAATAAAAAACATTAAACACTGTCATATTTGTTACAGAAACGAACCTTGAGTTCAGCACCCAAAGCACAATTCATCTTCTCAGCGATTTTTTGCAGATCGATGCCACGCTTTAAGTTCATTTTTCTCGAATGAATTTTCAATATATCAAACCTCGACTGTCAAGCAGATGGAGACAAAACATTAGAGGAAACAAATAATTTCTGGTTATATATAATAGGGGATGAACGCACATTAATAACAACAGCCTCAATTGATTACTTTCTAGCTAAGTTTTTCGGACAACTTATACCTCTTTTGCATTCAATAGAAGCAACAGGGGCAAGAGAAGGGCCTGATCCAGGATATCTATACGATTCTTAGCAATCAGAACCTGGGAGCATTTAAAAGAGATGTGTGAAGGTGTATGCCTTTTCTAATAACTAATATTAGTGGTGGCAAAATGGGTGGTTAAAGTAACAGGTCAGAACAGCTAATTTTTTGGTTCCAAAAAGACTAGTCAGGTCAAGTTGACTCTGAACCCTTTTTGTTACATCAGTGAATTATTTCAGCAGTAAATAACACTCCGCATAAATGATTTAAGAATTCGGCTCATTTAAAGTAAACTTTGGGTGATTTTTTTGACCTGCTTGATCCATTTGACTTATTTATACTCTAGCCAACTTCTTTGACTTTACCCATTTGACCACTTAGAGATATCTAGTATAGCATAAATTCAACCATTCATAAGTAAATGGGTCAAAACGGCCACCACTAAACAAACATCTAAATAGTTGAGCTGAGATGAGCTTCATCTTCCAGATTTAAGTGCAAAAGGTACCTTGATCTTGTTTGATGCTTCGAATCCATCCAGTTGATTAAGAAGCTCCAGCATTGTCCGTTGGACTTCACTGTCCCCATTCCCGCTTCCAGACTCCATTCGAGCAGATCTAATACTGTCACTTTCATCCATAAATATCATTGACGGGGCATGTTCCCTGCACAAGAAAAACATATACGTTGAACATTTGCAGATAAGAAACTAGGAGAAGATTATCTCTGAACACTGAAAATGAAAATACAACAGACAGACAGGTGGTCAACCATTAATGCAAAAGTAATGTACACGTGAAAGTGAAAGTGCATAATAAGGTATAATAAAGTGAAAGTGCATAATAAGGTAAAGAAACAATCCTTAATAAGAGTTTATCTATCCCAGTTAGCAGCAAACAGTACCATCTCTCTCTTTAATAACCCCTAATGTAAAAAACCAAATCCTTTCTTTTTATTCTTGGTGCATGACTTACCTAATAGTACGAAACCAAACTCAATAGACAGCACATACTTCGTTTGTTCAAATAATCTCATATGACATCAAAAAAAAGGTGTATTCTTAAATCCATCCGAGTCTGACTGATTGGCAGACGACATTTTATGTGAACAAATTTGCAGGGTTTTGGAATAAGATTCATATGCAGTACAAACCATCGTTGTCAATTATAAATTTTGAACTTGTAGTTTATTACAAGCACACACAGAGTTGAGATGTACAGAAGGCTACATATGGTTAAAGGTGGCAATACCCACCCATTTACTTGTGAATGAAATGATTCTGTTTTGTTTTATCTCTAGCAAGTATATTAGTACATTCAAAGTTACTTAAGACAATTTGTTGTACATGTCCAAAATTTCACATATAGCACCCACAAACATTTATTAATCTACTCAGTCCCTAGTAAGTATGTCCAGTGGTACCACAAAGAAGCACCTCCATAGTATCATATTTACCAAATATATACCGTAGTTTCAGCAAAACAACCACCCTCTCAAATAATTATAATGTTTGGTCATATTCTTTTATCTTTTAGTCAATATAAGATGTAATTTTAAAATAACCACAATATGTAATTTAACTACAATACACCAAATATAGAATAGAAAGTTTACATATCATCATTAGAAACTCATTGTACATAATATTAATACTATTAATCAAATCTAATCAAGTACTAATAGGGTGATTGCAGCTCAAATTTCATAAGCGCATCACTATAATATAAATTTTATAGTGTATATGTATCATGCTCAAAATATGTATATAACTTTAATAGTTAGTAAGTTAAACCTAACACCTACTAGTTGGAAACAATATGTTCGTAGCAACTTTAATAGTTAGTAAGTTAAACCTAACACTAAGACTAATTCTAATTCTAATACTACAGTAACAAGTAAATCTAAAGCACATACTAATACTAAATAAAGAAATAACTGGATACATAAACAAACCAAAAATGACGAATTATACCTTATTATGCATCAAGATAGCACAACCAGGTTCCAACTGATACTTATCAACAAACGACAATATCCCTACATAATATCCCGGTACAATTGAACTCGATTGTACAATCACATGATTCTCATCAATTAACTCTTCCAAATTCCCTACACTCATCGGCGAGCCTCGCAAATTGGTGTAACAATCTATTAACAAAAATTAAACTTTTGAATATTATTACTCATTAGATTCAAGCTCAATTCGATTAGAACGGAAAATTGAAACTAGAAGACATAATAAAGTCTAACAAAAACACAAATACAAAATCATGTATGAAATAAAAATCGAATGCAATTAAGGCTTAAAACCTAATTAGGAAGGATGAAAACAGGACGAATGAATCACAATCGTGAATGAAAACGAATGTATGAATTTGATATTTACGGCAATATAATGTGCTAATCAAAATCGTGAATAAAAATTGAGGAATCAAAGAGATTGAATGTTGATGGAAGTCGATTGGAAAAAGAACGAACGAATTAGAATCTGTATTTACGTTAGTACCTAAAGTAGGGGAAAATTGTTTTTCAATTAAATAAAAGGAAAACAAGAAATTACAATACTACCCCATCCCTGTTTGACAAAATAAAATGCAGGTACATGGAAGATATGGTGAGCTGGGCTGTTTAGATTAAATTGGATGGTGGATGATCAGCTTCCCCCCTTCCCCCAAAAATACCCTGTTCCCTCTGGATCATGCCACTATATATATATATATATATATATATATATATATATATATATATATATATATATATATACTATATCATAAAGAGTTCGAAGTATTGTCTTAAAATGAGAAATAGTAAATTACTATTATACCCTTTTAACTATCTTACTCAACTTTTAAACACTCGAATTAAATGCAATTTATTGTAAAATTTAAGATCTCATAATTATTTATTGGTTATAAATGTAACCCCATATATATCTTTCTTTTTTATAACTTATATAAACATTAATGAATATTTAAATGTATGCTAAGAATTTTTTTTAAGATAAGCATTAATAAAAAATCATATATTATTTAAGAATTATAATTCACTTTTATTTTATATATCTTTTATACTAATATATAAGGAATCCGTCACCAAATTTTAAACTATAAAAAAATACTTAATATTGATTTAATATACATTTAAATATGTTATTCAAAACTTTAACATTAAAATTGATTTCATAGTAATTATTATAAAAGTTAATATACCGGTGCTATATAAAGGACTTGACCATTTTGATTTAAAAAGTAGAAATTACTATATTAATTTATACAAAGTTAAATGCATTAATTTATACAAAGTTAAATGCATAAATGAAAGGATTTTATAAATATATTAGATATTTGTATATTAATTTTATTTAACTTTCATTAATAATTATTTGAGATTGCAATGTGGGTCGAGTTAGACTTGCGGGTCTAAAGTTCACAATCTAAACCCAAAAAATAATTTGATAAACGGTTTAACGAGTCAAAAGTAACCAACTCGGATACGACCTGCATTGTGTTGGTTAGCCGGTCAACCCGTTGACCTGGACTTTAACTCAAACCCAATAAGATAACTTAGACGAGTCGGCGGGTTAAATACAACTCTTCCTCATTCATTTCCGTGTAAAAGTTCAATTTGTGTCGAGAATTATCACCGCCATGTAGAATCATTTGAATTATAATGCATATAAAATAATGTACAAATTGGTATAGTATTATTCCCTCCGCCTCAAATTAAGTGTCCACTTTTCAATTTTAATTCGTCATAAAATAAGTGTCAGTTTCAAACTTTTAACCAATCAAAATGTTTTTCACAGGTCAACATGAAATTTTATTGGTGGACACTGTGATGGTCCTCACTTTTCTTAAACAGTGTGCAAACTCAAACATGACACTTAATTTGGGACGGAGGGAGTATTGTTTTACCCTTTACTCAAGTACGACATGTGGTTAAGCAAAAAAAATTATCGCCGCTGCATTGCGCGGGTTAAATGCTAGTGTGTATATATATATATATATATATATATATATATATATATATATATATATATATGTAACACCCTGTTTCTGGGTCTAGTAGTATGTTAATATTTTCAGACTGTGAGGTATTATTTAATGTGTCAGAAAATAGGTTCGGTAGTTTATTTGAAAATAAATGGGTAAAAGAGCCTAATAATTTATTGTGACTAATAAATTATTGATTGTTTTAAATTAACTTAGTTGACGGTAAAATAAAATAATGTTTCCCCGCAAATGGTTTTTTTTAAGTTCCAGACAATGAAAAGTACGGGGGATGAAATTTAAGCAATTATTGTATACTACTAAAAATTGAGTCGGTTGTTTATTTGATATTTATCTCCATCTATATACATACGTACGTACATATTACTCCCTCTAAAACCTAAATCACTTCATATCACAAAATTGGAGCTTTCTAATTCGAATTCAAGCTTCAAACATATGGATTATCACTCTCTAATCCTCCTATGGATTATCACTCTCTAAATCACTTCAAACATATGGATTATCTATTTGGACTTACGCTTCCGATTTACTATATTTAAATGAATATAAATGAGGGGTGTTATAAGTTGGTATCAGAGCATAGGTTTGGGCGAATTGGACATTGCAATGTGTTCAATCCCAAATCTATGGTAGTGTCAAGTCAAACATTCCTGAGAGTGCGGGATTAGTAGTTGCATGAGAAAGTTGTTATTGAATGTGTACTAACCTATAAAAAGTTGCAAAAGTGTTGTTTTGGTTGCAGAGACGGAGGAATATGAGGAACCAATAGGTATTCTCATTGATTCCTCAATACTCGTGGGCCTAGATATGCCAGGTAATTCTCGATAAATTCGATGAATTTAAATAAGTTTGAATTGTTTACTTTGCTATGTTATGATTAGTAGTGAAGTAAGTTGAGTCAAACTGCTATGATTCCTTAGTGATGAGTCCTTGATAATAGTTGCTTGTAAATCTGATGATGAGATATTAAATAAGATGTTTAACATCATATGAAGGTGTAATATATTGTTGCATTGAGTAGACACATTGTTGAATAAGGTGTAATAGTAGTATTATGTGGATTTAATAGTGTCTACAATATGAAATTAAAATATGAAGTCGGATGTATGAATTGTTATGTGAAATAATAATTTTGGAAGTAATATGGAGTTGTATAGATGTTTAAAATAAGAAGGTGTCCATTAATTGGAATGTGTGTCGTTGACTTGGAAAAGTCAAAGTTGAGATTAGTAGAGTCGAATTTGGTAATATATATACTATAAAGTGATGAATATGGTAAGATGTTTATGTGTTTAATAATGATCATGATTGTTATTGAATTATGATCTATATACTAAAAGTGGTGTAGTAGAAAGTCAAAGTGGTCAACAAGGTTTAGTATGCGTTGACAAGTTTGGAAAAAGTTAAAGTTGAAACCTTGTTGTAATTTTTATAAACATGATGATTTCAATGTGAATTGGTGTTTTGAAAGTTAAAATGTGACACCAATAATGAAAATGAAGTTGTTTGACTTGGTAAAGTTAAAGAAGCGTGAATTAGTTGTTAGAATAGTGATTACATGGGCGGAAACCCAAACGGGTCGTTAAAGTGCCCAAATGGGTCACTTGATGGTAATATGGTTAAAATGAGTGTTAGTTCAAGTATAATGAATGCCAATGTGACTTTAAGTCATAAATATAGTAGTAAAGTGTATAGAAAGTGTTATGGTATTCAAAATGGTTAAAATTGGTGAAAGTGTCCAATTGGACACTCAAACGGGTCAAAGAGTCCAAACCATAGTAGAATGAGTATATGAAAGTGATGAATAAGCCCACACGTCACAAATGTATATAGGAACATGTTGGCAAAGGGTTGAAGTCAGAAACCTAGCCATTTGGAATATGGCGTGTCAACCAAAATGGTCGAAAATGGTCAAAAATGAGTCGTACGTCCGTTTTATCGTAAAACGTGTAAATTGAAAAAGTGTAAAAAGGGAAAGTTTCATTTTGGCATAGTGGACGTGCCTGCAAAATTTTAGAGTATAACTCTAAACGAGTAAAAAGTTATACGCGATTGAAATTGGCTAAAAATATGAATTTTGCTGAAACTCAGATTTCTACTTGGGAACGCGATCCCAACAATCTTTTCTGGATCGCGTTCGTATGTGTTATTTTGTCACAGAATATTTTTATGCTTGGGAACGCGATCCCAGCCATTTTTCCAGGATCGCGTTTGTGTGTGTATTTCGGGTTCAGATGCGTTTCTCTTGGGAACGCGATCCTGATCATTTCTCCGGATCGCGTTTGTATGCTTAATTTGGTTACAGAACATTTTTAACTGAGGAACGCGATCCTGACCTGTTTTCCCGGATCGCGTTAGTTAGTAAAAAAAAAAAAAAAAAAAAAAAATTAAATTTCTTGCGACGTTCGACGTAATACTTGACGTAGAAAAAAAAAAAAAATTTTTTAAAATTTCGGTTTCCGATTAAGACGAAATTTACAGGGTAACTTGGAAACGGGCCAACGGTCAAAGCTCATCGCTTCGCCATGAGCCCTGTCAGTTTTCGGCACTTCGGGGTCGTTTGAGGCCCGAAAATCGCGTTTTATTGTTTTTCGGACCTTAATTTGAACTTTTAGTTTACGTTTTGTATTGGGCTTTTGTTTTATTGAGCCCAGAGATCAATCCTGTGACTATATACAATATTAAAACTTGTTTTAAGAGGTCTATATGGTTCATTGTGTATGAGTCGGTTGTAGGCGGTTTACTTAACTACAAAGTATGTCGGTAAATGGTATTGTTGACTATTGTTTACTAGGGTTAGTAAACATTGATTATGGGATTAGGTGGATCATATTATGTGGACAAATTGAAATATGATAAAGTATTGAATCATATAGAGTAATAGAAAGTGTTGAACCAAGCATTTTAAGAAATTACGAAATAAGCATAGGAGCTTATATTGATGTAATAGTTGAGCATGAAATATTCAATTGAGATTTGATTAAAAGTATATAGATTGATGATTATGTGTTGAATATCACATATATTATTGATGAATTGTTCAGTACTAAATGTACTATAAGTATTAAGCTATATAAATAATACTTGATATTGAATCGGGTAATAAAGAAGTCGATTGATGTAATTGTGTCAGACATTGGTGTTGTATGCTTGTATTGTTATATATACATGATAATCTGAGTAGTTCATATTAAAAGTGATAAGTTGAGAATAGTAACGAGTTAATACATACATAGTTGTATACCTGTTGCACGATGTTGCTATATATGTGTAAAATGTTGACTTCAAGGATGTAAACTATGAGAGAGTAAAGTAATAACTTTGAAAATGAATGGTATGAAGTGACCTGAGAATAAAGTGTGACTGACATAATATGACGACGTCTGGCCAACGTATTTATATTATGCCAGTTCACATGGAGTTGTTGAGGTTACTAAGTACCAGATAAGGTTAAGTGGTTTTAAAATACCAGGTAAGATATGTTGACCTGTAATTGATAAATAGTCAATGATGGACTAATATGAAAGACTAATAAACCACTAAGTTGTTGTTGCTAATGTGATATCTATGGCACAATTGATGTGTATGTGTGATGCATTGCCAATAGCATGAATTAAAAAGTTGATTTAAGCAAAGTAGAGGTCAGTGGACTGTGAATAATTGTGTGTTGATATTGTTGACGAGATGATTAATCACAGCACCTCGTGTTGTTGAAATACCATTGTTGAAAACGTTTGGTATTAACAGGTGCTGTTTAGCATCCAAGTTGGTGTAACATGGTGCTAGTTGATTAAATGATAATAATTTATTGTGACTATGATTATTGTTGTCGTCATAGTTGTAATTGTTGCTATAGTTGTGTTGTAATAAAGATGACACGTTAAGTGACTATAAGTTAAGATTGACATAGTGGATATGAATGATCATGTAAGCGATCAGTTAATTATCAGAGATAGGATATATGTTGAATAGTGGCATAGTAAAATGTATCAAAATATGCACATGTGGATATGTGCTTGTAGAAAGGATGTTAAATGTATACATAATTAAGGAGTTACTCTAGGGGGTGACATGGAATATGTATAATGATTATTGTGATTAGATAGTTGATGTGTTTGGTGTTAACAAATTTAGTGGAGAACAACACACAACTTATGTGTATATAAAAAGTAAATTGAAGTATATCTCGATGAGGTGTAAGCTAATAAGATGTATATACATTCTGTGTTTAAGGGAATAAGTATGTGTAAATACATGTGGTAGTTAGAGGGAATTAAGATGTGTATAAGTGAATTAAATTGTAATCACCTTTGTGTGATTATAATAATGAATAAGTATGTGGTTAAACGTGTGTAAGAAAAAAAAGATTATTAGTGAATTGAAATGAGAATAATTGGTGGTTGTGTTAATCTATATTGATTAAGTGGGATTAGATTTCGAGGACGAAATCTCTTAAAGGGGGGAAGATTTGTAACACCCTGTTTCTGGGTCTAGTAGTATGTTAATATTTTCAGACTGTGAGGTATTATTTAATGTGTCAGAAAATAGGTTCGGTAGTTTATTTGAAAATAAATGGGTAAAAGAGCCTAATAATTTATTGTGACTAATAAATTATTGATTGTTTTAAATTAACTTAGTTGACGGTAAAATAAAATAATGTTTCCCCGCAAATGGTTTTTTTTAAGTTCCAGACAATGAAAAGTACGGGGGATGAAATTTAAGCAATTATTGTATACTACTAAAAATTGAGTCGGTTGTTTATTTGATATTTATCTCCATCTATATACATACGTACGTACATATTACTCCCTCTAAAACCTAAATCACTTCATATCACAAAATTGGAGCTTTCTAATTCGAATTCAAGCTTCAAACATATGGATTATCACTCTCTAATCCTCCTAGTTATCTTGTAAGTATTTATTTCTTGTTTTTCATAAACTTAAATTTGGGTTTTGTGGGTTATTGATCAAAATCCGAAATTAGGGTTTTAAAAGTGTAAATTAAGGTTAGTTAAGCTTCAATAACATGTATTAATCATCCATTTTCATTATAAACATGTTGAAATTGATAATTCCTTGATTTCTATAAACCCTAGAAAATGGGTTTTTGAGTATTTGATTGAATTAAGATGATTGATATGGAATTGGAGCTTGTAATGATGATATAGTTGATAGTTATTACTTAATTCATGGTTATAATATAAGTTATAACTTAGAATTGAAGAAATTAGTTAAGTGTTCATAAGGGTTATAATGATCATGATAAATTTGATAAGTTTGATGAGTTATATGATGAAATTAATATTATTTACTAATTAGAACCCTTAATGGAGCATTGATGGGTAAAGTTGTAACTTAGTTGATTAAGTGTTCATTAAACCTAAGGTTTAGATTTTGATGAATTGTTGAGGTAGTAGGTTAATAACCTTGTTAATGGTCTAATGATGTTGGTTAACAATGATTGAAGTGGATTAATGTGATTCTATGATTATAATTTGTTAGTGATGATAAACTAATGATGTGAAATAGTTAGTTATAATAAGAATTGAATAATGAGAATTGTGGTAATTATGTTAATTCATATAAATTGAGTAAATCGGGTTTGTTGTTAATCTATTAGAATGATGTTGTATATATTTGAGACAAGTAACTAACTTGTATTATTCTATTGTATTGTCAGATGCGCAGAAGGCTCAGTGATATTAGACTACTGAGTGGATGCCTGAGGTGGTCGGTGAGTGGATCTCTAATCCTCAGCGTAACTTGGTTGTAACAAGTTTGGTTACAACCAGTAACGTGTTATTACTTTATTATTTGCATTGATGATTATGCTGATAGTAATAACACTGTTGATATGTTGACTAGTTGAATATGTGACTTGTTGATTACGTGATCACTTGAGTTAATTGGCCTTCGGGCATCAGTTGTTAATGAGGCAACGAGTTGTTGAACTGTTGGTTGGGCTAGTTGGTTATCTAAAGTTTAACACATCTCCTGTGTTAGTTGAAGATAATCACTAGCTATCGGTCTCGTCCGTATGGCCATACGGTTAGGTTGGATAAGTGTTCTTGGGGAGCCGCCCGGGTTTATGGTTATCCCCAGAGCCGCCGATCCTCATTATGGTGTTGTTGATTAGTTGAATTGTTGCATTGTTGAACTGATGCATTGTTGATGTGTTGTATTGTGTACTAGCTTGTTTAGTGATAATTGTTGTACACAAAGTTGTTGAGCTAAGTTAGGTTGTTGATTAGTTATCTGCTCACTTAGCGTTATGCTAATTCCCCACATCATCCCTTCTTGCAGGTTTTGCATATAATTTGGGTGGGCAAGAAGCTGGATTAGAAGGAATGTTTGACCACGAGGCAATACTCTGATAAGGGATTTGTATAATATAATGTTTTAACGTGTTTTATATAACACCTCGGTTGAATAAATTATGTTTTGAAAATGTTGAATTTTATAATTTGATAAAACGATGTAAATTATCACTATCTATTTGGACTTACGCTTCCGATTTACTATATTTAAATGAATATAAATGAGGGGTGTTATAATATATATATAGTGGGAGGATCCAGGGGGAAGCACTTTTTTTGAGGGAAGTAGGGAAGTGTAATATTCATCACGGAGCATCTTAACTTCGTCAATACATTTGTCGAAAATTAAAAAGTGAAAATTAATTAATGTTGATCAAAATGGATGCTATCAATGTTAACCTTCCATGATAAAAAATTTTTGTAGGCTATAACATTAATTGATAAATTTTAAATCCCAAATCGTTAATGTTCGTCGTGATGAATGTTAACTTAACATTCATCACGATGAATGTTAAAAGAAAATTAATGTTATTTTTTAACATTCTTCGTGATGAATGTTAAGTTAACATTCACCACGATGAATATTAACGTTTTATTGAATAAATATTCATAAAATAATATTATGACTTAAAATTGACTTTCATCTGTTAATATATTCTTTATAGCATCGATCTTGATTACTATATACGAGTAAATTTAATTTTATCTTTGATATTTGTATTGGCAAAGTTAAGATGCTCCGTGATGAATATTACACTTCCCTACTTCCCCCAAAAAATTGCTTCCCTCTTGATCATTCCCCTATATATATATATATATATATATATATATATATATATATATATATATATATATATATATATATATATATATATATATATATATATAAGGTAAGGTTTTGAGTTAATCAATGGTTTAAATTCAATGCATCTCATTCACCCTTATAATTTGTTTAAGCATTTTCTTCATTACCTTACAATTTCAAGAAACTCTAATGACATAAATACCCCTATACTTGATAATATTGACTAAACTAACCTTTCCTAACTATAGAAACTACCAACAATATATTCATTCATAATAAATAGTGATTAAAAATTACCACTTCTTTATTTTTACATAACAATTACTCCTAAAATACATGCTCGTATAATTATTAGCAAAATATAAAAGACTTTAGTAAATAAATTTATAAGGTGTACATATAAAAACAATATTCAAAAATAACTAAAATATTTTTTGAGCATTGTTAATATCTTCACCGCCGCAATGCGCGGGTGCTCTTCTAGTTAATAATAAAGTATTTTACTAAAAATGCAATGTATGTGCATATAAACGTAATATTGTGAATCTGTACCAATGATCACATAAATTAACGGTTTAGATCATCCACCTTTTCTTCCCAAGTGTAGCTTACCTCTGATCCTCACCTTATGTTAACGTAAGTTTCATCTTATTTTCGACGGAAAAAAAAAGAGTAGGAAATTTCATATTATATTACTACTTTTTTCCCTATCATTTTTCCACCGAAATTTTGTATATTTGGGCCCAAACAACCACATTCAAACAAAATTACCGGGCCCCCAAATACCGACTGGTCCAATCAGAATATTTTCGGTCAGCACCAGTCAACCCTACGCGCTAATTTACAATAACACCCCTACACAAATGCACGCATCGCAAGATAACTAAGGACAAGTAAGTAAATATATAATCACGTCTCATTAACCTAGTTAGATTATAAAAATTATATTTGTGATTAAAATTAGAATCATTCCCAAATATATATATATATTTATCATCCTTCCATCAAAAAACCGCCATTGAAGCAGCTTCAAAAACCTGTGAAATTGGGTATCTGCTTCGTAAGATCAATACACGAAGCTTCGTTTTGTTAAATTTGGTAGGTACTGAACACGGATTTCAATTATTTTAATTTTGTTATATTCGTTTGGAATCTGTGTACACGAATCTGTATAATAAATATAATATCTAATGATTTGTTTTGTTTTTTTTTTATTAATATGTAGTTAATTAACTAAAAAACCTGTTTACAGAAATTTTTTTTTAGTATATTAAAGTCAATTTGGTGTTACGATTTGGTTTAAGTATTATATACGTGAATCAGGGTTTTGATTTTTGTTGTTAATTGAAGGTTTGCAATAGAAGGAAGGATTTCGATGCAGGGAAAAAGAGATTGAGTTGAGCAATTTGACTACTGTCAGAAAGGTAAAAACTTTTGGTGTGTATCTGAAGTACTATTGTGGATGAAAAAGTGACTTGATCTGCATGTGAATTGTTACTGTTGTATCTATATGTTAAATGGTACTCTATGGTTTTCCCTTTGTGTGTATTAGGGCAATTAGTTAACTTTTTTTGTGTGTGTGTGTGTAATTTTTGCTTGTGTTTTTTGTAGTTAATAGCTATTGCTGATGCAATTGGTTGAATTTGTTGGATTTTTTTAATATATTTGAAGAGGCAATGTTTGATTACGTAATAGTGATAAATTGATTAATTAGTGGAGGAACTGTGGATGATTATGTGAATTCTTTTATAAATGGTGCATAATAGATCCATCCCAATGATGTAGTTTGATACAGGATTGAGACGGTACAGTACTACAATGATAGCTAATTGTAGTAGAAATTACGTGCCGAATGGCACTTTTTTGCTATAATTAGTTTCTCCACCTAATTGTCGAATCAATGAAATATCTTATCGTTGTTGGAATATCTAGGCCTAATCATTTCAGCAAAAACAAAAGGTTGTCTAGTTGATCCTTTTATACATCAAAGAAAGGTAAAGTTTGTGACTTTGATGCTGCATATAGAATACAACATGGCTTAGAGGTTTAGTCAAAATCGTGCTACCTTATATGATTGAATTTATTGTATATGTGCGACTTCCTTTGCCGCCGTCTCTTTATTCATCAATGGTAGGAAACATAGAATATTAGCTTTGAACTTTGTCATTAAGAAATTTGTCAATTTGAAATAAAGGGTGGTGGAATGGATCTTGATATCTAACTTTATGATATTACTTAGATTTATTCCCTAAGGTGCGGGTCACATTAGTTTCAAATTGCAATTTTGCCATGTAGACTTAAAAAGCTGGCACCTCCTTGATCACTATTTCACTTTAGGGGAAGACAAAGAGAATCAACGAATCATAGTATACCCTCATATCTAAAGTTATGGCTACGTGACTTATCATGTAACGCTTTTTATGAAATTCTAAATGACCGTTGGCTTTAAATTTGATGTCTGAGATCTCACCATTAAAGTAAATAAGGCAGTAATGATTACCCTGCTCTTCTAATCCCAATCATTTTTCCTTAACTTTCGGGGTAAAGGTTAAAAAAAGTATTGTCGTCTTCTAGTAACGTTGCTCTATATATCTTTACCTTATACAATAAGGCACCGGTATCTGTATATTTAGAGATCGTATTCTGTAAATGTTAGGTGGTTGGGGAAATTTCAAATAGGGAAGTTCTCAATTTAGGTAGGTAGACTTTTCAAAGCTATATTTTTAAATAGAATATCACCTCATGATTGAGACATTCTCTTCCTAATTTGTTGATTTATTTAACTATGTGTTTTCATGGTCTCCTGTTATTTTAAATTGAATTATGAACTCATAATAATGGCATGACAGCACAGGCGAATTAGAATATACATCTTTGCTTTCTTCAATCAAATATCCTTTCCATATTCTTCTGCCCATATTTTTGTTTCACTTGCAGTTTCATAGTTTGCACCCAAAAATAATACGTTTTAAATTGTAAATCATTTCAAGTTCTTTCTTTCAGATGGATTCATTTAGGCTTCTCTCAAGTAAAAGTAGATTGGCTCGTACTTTTACCAAGGTTTTGAATATTCGAGCTGCAACAGGAGTCGATAAATTTCAGAAAACAAAATCAAAGACGCGGGAAAAAGTCAAACATGATAAATCGATTGGTGATGAGACTCAACAACCTATGTTTTTCACCGAGGAAGATGAAAAGCTTCGAGACTGGGCAGTAATGGATGCCTTCATTGCCAAACTTTTTGCTACCATATCGTCAGTCAAAGCTGCGTATGCCCAGCTGCAGTTTTCTCAGTTTCCTTATGATGCTGACGGAATTCAGTCAGCTGATCAGATCCTGGTTTCTGAATTGAAAAGTTTGTCCGAGTTAAAACAATCTTATGTAAAAAAGCATCTTGACGACCCCTCACCGGAAACCACCCAACTGTTGGCTGAAATTCAAGAACTGCAAAGTTTCTTAAAAATGTACGAGATATCTAAGAAGAAGTTGGACAGTCAAAACAAGTTAAAAGAGTCCGAGATCATCTTTCTAAAAGAGAAATTGGAAGAATCCAGAAGAGAAAATAAGTTGATCGAGAAGAGATTGAATTCAAGTGGTTCTTTGTCATCGTCATCAACATCTCGTGAGACTTTGAAGTTTTCATCGTTAACCCCAACCGATTTCAGCTCATATGTAAAGCAAACGACTAAATCCATTCGAAGTTTTGTGAGATTTATGATCAGTGAAATGGAATCTGCCAATTGGGATTTAGATGAAGCTGCTAGTTCGATTCAACCGGATGTTGTTTACTGGGACACAACACATATATGCTATGCATTCGAGTCGTTTGTTTGTAGAGGGATGTTCGACGGTTTTAATATCCTGGGTTTCCAGATACCTGACAATTCCCAGCCTATACCCGAGAATGAAAACCGACGACAATTCTTCTTTGACAAGTTTATGGAGTTGAAATCTTTGAAAGCACGGGAATACATCACATGGAAACCGACTTCAATCTTTGCCGAATTTTGCAGGTGTAAGTACCTAAAGCTAATTCATCCGAAGATGGAATCATCTCTTTTCGGAAATCTAAATCAAAGGAACCTGGTCAATGCTCGAAAATTCCCAGAAACAGCCTTTTTCGATTCTTTTCTAGAGGTTGCAAAACGGGTTTGGCTTTTGCATTGTTTGGCCTTCTCATTCAGCCCCGAAGAGGCAACCATCTTCCAGGTCACCAAAGGATGTCGCTTTTCTGAAGTATTTATGGAAAGTGTAAATGATGAGGCGTTTTTGTCACCAGGAAGTTCACCGCAAGTGGCTTTCATGATGGTTCCGGGGTTCATGGTAGGTAAAACTGTTATTCAGTGTCAGGTATATTTGATTTGAGCAGTTAATATTTTTGTCCCCCCAAATATTAAAGTAGATTAGGATCGCCGGAAAATGTGGTTCCCGTGGTCGCTTTGGAGCCGATGAGGACGGTGTCATCGGTGGTCCTATCCTGTCCTCTTTGATGGTGAAAGTGAAACAACAGGTTTGAAGTTGAAACATACAGCTTTAAATTCTGTGATGAAGGCCCTCTCTGATATTGTTAATATTTGATGATGCACAATGTTGGGTAGGAACATACAGTTAGTAGCAGTACGCACTTATATTTATTGCACTTCGATAAAAAGGAATTTTGGGAGATTTCTTTCTTAAATTTTATTCATTATATGTAATCTTGTATATTAGTTTTGCCATATACAGTGAGAAATATATAGACATGTATCTAGCTGCTGCTTTTTTTTAGTTATTTTTGGCTGGTTTCTTTAGTTTTTTATGTTACTGTTGGTATTTACGGTCTATAGAAATACTCCCTCCGTCCAAAAAAACATCCACATTACTATTTACTCCGTACATCTATATTTTTTTTTTTTTAAAGTCTCTTTCTGCAATGGGGAGTGATCCATACACCACTACTTTTTATCCATACACCACCAAACATGCTTTATAATCATCTTGTATTGTACAACACTGTAAAGCATAAAAGTGGTGTATGGATAAAAAATAGTGGTGAACGGATCACCGCCCTTTTGCAATAATAATTATTAAAAATTATTAAACTTCCAAATTTACCCCATTAATTACTTTTTAATAACCCATTTTTTTTAAATTTTAAGTCAAATTTGCCTTTAATACTATGGAAAAAATTGACATTTTATTACGCTATCTTAAATTTAACAACTTTTTTTTGTGGACAAATTTTTTTTATGGCATTAACTAAGAACATAAAATACAATATAAAAACTAAAATAAAATGGAATAATGATTGATATTATCTTGTGTTTGGATTACTTGCACGTAATAAAGAATTGATAGCATTTTTTATTTTTTTTGAACCAAAACTGCACGACAAAACATGACATTATTAGAACAGACTATACTCACTTTCCTCATTATTTGGTATTTTTAATGTCTTTGATTTGAATCTCTCACGTATTTGAACAGACAAAGATTGCAGAAACTTTGTCTTTACTGTTAACATTCTTTGAATACATTTCTTTAATTAGGTGAGTGACAAATTAATTAATTAATACTTATAATATTTAGAAACACGATTTAATTGTCTGCCTGCTTGATTAACTAATTATAGAAAAGGATGTGTTAAAAATATATACTATTATTGTTATATCTTTTTATTATTATTCTACATACGGGTAAAATGAAGTGATGTGCACTAATTTCATTGTAGGCATATGTTTTAATTTATCTTATCTTATTATTAAAGAAATTTAAAAATTATTACTGTATCATATTATAAAAATCATCAAAAAGTCTAGAAGATGTGACAAGCACGTTATATGTTTTGTGATTTGATAGCTCACGTCTTCATTCATTAATGTTAGTATTACTCATAATACACATGAATTATTTATTTGATGATTTAACGCATTATTCAGTTTAGATGTCACGTTTGAAAATACTTTACGTTCATATCTTTTCACATTGGTTGAAGATCACCACGATGCCATAAGACCGATTACTCTTTACTCTGAATAAGAAGTTTTTAATTTGCTTCTTAGTATTTAAGTATTTATTACTATTTGATCTCAACTCTCAAGTACTTATTAATATGAAGAAACGAGAAAATGAAATGTATACGTTTGATGATTTTATTCAAGGTTTGATTCTTGCTGATAAATTCCCTTATTAAACTTGATTTGAGGTCAATTATAGGATATGGTACAAGTTTTGGGTTCTTTTTACACCGATATCATGTGATGTGGGATCAAATACTGTTGTTGGACTTCCTTGCTCTCGGTTCTTCACGAGTTTTTAGTCAAGTTTGTTATGGACATCTGTAGCAGTCATGGAAGGTATCGAAGAATGATGTATTGCACTTTTTTTTATTGGTGATCTAGTTGGGTTTAGTTCTTCGAGTTTGGAATGACGGAATTTTGTTGTATAAGTTTCATTTTCTTAGGCCTATAGGTTCAGATATCTTGCTTTGTTTTGATGTTGTATCTCTCGATCTTTGTCAACTTTTGTTGATGGAGATACTTATTTTTTATGTAATTTGTTTTTCGAAAAAAAGAAGTAAAGTACTTTATAGCTTTTAATATAATGAATAGAATACAATCGTCAAAAGTATTTAAATAAAATGTTGTGTATTACATTTCTTTTTTGTTGTGGAAAGTGGAAACTCATTGGGTAATTTGTATAAAATTGTGTTCTTGAATCTTGAGTCTTGACTCTTGACAGTTAGTTGCGGCCTGGTTGAGTGGTTGTTAGCAATTAGCAAATAGCAGGGGAATTAATATTGTATTAAAGTGTTTGGCCCAATAAAGCCCAAAATCTGTACTTATAAGTTATAAGTTTATAACGATATAAATGATCCAACCAACAGCACATCACATCTTATCTTAATAAAAAAAAAATCAAAGAATATTTTTCTATATCAAAATATTAGTACTACAAAATTAACAATATACAGAATATAGAAAGAAAAAATACAATACAAACAGTCGAATTTTACATTTAATCAAAAACTGTATCTAATCTAAAAGGTATGAATGTCATTCAATTGGTAGTACTATAGGCGAAAAAAGTTTCATTACTTTGAATGGTTTGTGGGTCACTACGAGACTAATGACCCACTCCGGGACTAGGGACCGACTCCATCAAGATCCGGTCAATGTGGGTTTGTTGAAGAAAAAAGAGCCTTTGCGATATGGGTGTGATATGGACCAACTTAGGCTCGTGATCCATGTTCAAGAGCTTTCTTGCATCTAAAGAAGGTGCACAACATACTAAGATAAAAATAACCACCAACAACACAATGCGTAGACGAGCCATTTAGTTCACAAGCGAGAGAATGTGTATGTAAATTGATTAGTTGAATGCCTGAATTAGGTACGTACGTAAGGTGATAGAATATGTGTATATATATATACTTATAAATTTACTATTGAGTTTGTTTGTATATGTGTTGGCAACAAAAAAATGGAAGTTGTTGGCCAAGTCATGAATTTGGACATTAAATGTTGTACAAGCGTGTGTTTCATAGGGACCTTTGAAGAGATCCGCCGGCAATGTGTTTAGCAACTTGCAAGTTTCTATTTTCCCCCTTTTGTTTTAGGGTGGTGATAACTCCACCATCCAATTTGATAAATCCACCACAAATATGCATTAACAGGTTGTACTGTACAACCTGCCAATGCACACTTATGGTGAATCTATCAAATTGGATCATGGAAATATCATCTGCCATTGTTTTAAGTGTTTTTTTGGACATTTACATTTACATTATACATTACAGTATTATAAAGAAGATTAGTCGGATCTAAAAATTATTATAATCCATTAACAAAACTAAATTAGCACAAATCATGCTTAAGAATTCGGGTTACATATATTACATAGTATACATTCTACAATTACGATATTCAAGCTTTAGGTTTTAAGAGATTCTCCGATGAATACTTTTTCTCAAAAATTCTGAATCGGAGCGATTAGTTTTTTTTGGGTAATAGGTTGAGATTATGACAGGTCTTTAGCGAAAGACTTATTTGTCAAAAAGGCTAAAAAAACCTTTGAAAAACTTTTTCTAGTAGAAAAAAATGTACCGTGCAAACGAAGAATTGAAAATAAATAAATAAAAGAATACATATAAACGTGCGAACACGAATGCATAGGGGCGCCCTAATTCGAAAATATCTTTGTTGTAGTCCAATTGAGCAACTTCAAACAAACGCAGTGCCATTTTCGGTAATCATGCATTCAACGTACAAATGCCAAAGAAAGATGAAGTTAATTACAATCTTGGTGTAGCCTTAATTAACCTTAATTAATTAAAATGTAATTAAAAGACGATGTTGTAAAACGACTATTATTGCTGGCTACATGACATGACAAACAAATGAAAGTGGACAAATAAAAGGTTGTAATAGAAAGTAAGTACGGATACCAAATCATATAAGCAACACGTACAATGGGAACTGAGATTGGGTTTGTGAATATTTAAAGAATGAATTTTGTTGTACATGAAAAATTGGCATCTTTGAAGTTTGAATCGTCATTTGGTGTACGGACGTGCTCGTACTTACCACTAGTTTAGCCGGCCTTGCACCTGTGTATGCTGCCGTCTACCTTCCTCGTGGTCCAAATTCCAAACATCTATCTTCCATCCGATGAAACTAAACTAGCATCAAATCAAATGTTGGTCTTTTTCTTAATTGCCGAATTGAAACTAAGACATACACGATATATCTAAAACTATTTACTTTTTCAGAAAATTACCTATCTAAATTCCATCCAATTCCGCAAACCGAACGGGACCTTAGAGTTAGGTAAAACAGTCACGTAAGTATTTGATTCGATTACATCTACGGTGAACTTTAATCCATTGATGTTTTCATCTTTGGTTAGCGCAAAACTATAATAAGAATATCTCAAATATTTAACTACATATAATACATATCCAGCATCATCTTAAAATTAGTCTAACCTTCACTCGTTTATACCATTTCCATTAATATATAAAACTATTGCATATTAATAATACATTACTATATATAAACACATAATTACAATTTTTCTTATACTATATTAAAACAAATATATAAAAAAGATGACAGTATATACAATAACTTTTTTAGTTTTCACTACCACCATCACTACTACCGTAACCTACCAATATTTTGTCTACCGCCACACTTCGAGTATTATACTAGTATAAAGTAAAATACTTCTTATTTTTTATTTTTTATTTTCGAGAGGATAAATATTGAATAAATAAAACTGGTACAACTGGGCCAACACAAAGGTGGAATAAAAAAAAATTAAAGTGATGTCGACTAATGAAGTAATGAGTAATGAATTGAACTTGATGAACAAGGGCTTAAATCCTGTTATAGAATTTAGCCCAATAAGCGATGTCGACTATTGCAGCCCACTAGTTAAGAGAATCTCGGTCCATCACAATAGGAGTGTCAATAGGCCAGGCCATGTCAGCATAGGCGGAGCTGGTAGGGGGGCTGAGGGGTGCTTCGCCCCCTCTAACTGTGATAGTATAATCGATTTTAAAATGCGCTTTAATGGATGTATATATGAGTTTCCATGATAATTTTCGAGTTGTAGGTGATAATTAGGGAGTTGCAGATGAGTTTTGGTGGGGATGATGACTTTTGGTCATTTTTTCAACTTAGGCCCCTCAACTAACAATTTGTGTTCAATTTGGCCTCTCAATTCATTAAACTACATATATTTAAACACATATTAAAGTCTGACAAATTAGTCCATGCCTGTATTACTACATTAATTTGTACTTATGTGCATGCCTGTATTACTACATTAATTTGTACTTATGTGCATACAATACGATACGTGATACTTTAATATAATATAATATAAATATTTTTTTTTATTAGTTGATTATTAGGTAATATATATTAAAGCAACCAAGCAACAAAGAAAATCGTAGAATTTCTTAATGTTAATTGTTTATTACGTTCTCTACTTATAGGCATACTTACGATATAGTGTATCATTATCATAATATAAAGTATGCCCCCCCCCCCCCCCCCCCCCCCCCCCCCAACTTGCAATCCTGGCTCCGCCCGTGCATGTCATATCATTTTGTGATCACATGAATTACAGAGAGGGTGATCCGCACAAAATCTCTGTTTGAGCCTTTGAGGTTGATACAAATTTGGAGCACCTTCGATGTGTGCATTAAATGTACCTTTTACACTATCTTAGTGCAAAAAAGATATAAAATGCTCTCCAATGTTAGCGCTAAACCTTTACACTATTGTAGTGCAACACTAAAACTATGTCAAATTACACCAAATATAGTGTTACACTAAACCTTACACTAAACACTATTCACTATTTTATAACAATAAAAACCAATACAAATGCATTCTACTGTTTCTACACCATGAATTTGTCACCACCATCTTCATGTGATGTACTTTATATATTTTAAAAATATATAGTGTTAATATTTAGTGTACACATTGGAATGAAAAATATTTAGTGTATGAATATGCTTAAAAGATTCTTAATTTGCACTATCTTAGTGTAATTTTTTAGTGTGTACATTGAAGATGCTCTCGGGGCTTATAGAATTTTGTGTTGTTCTTATTTTCTTCTTCTCATCTTTCTTGTCGATCTTACTTCTAAGGTACATTCACATTTCAATTTATCCTAAGAAGAGGCTTTTGACCTCTTAATCAGGCTACCCCAATGGATTAACTTTTTGACATCTTAAACTACTATAGGTTGATGATAATGCTAAAAACAATACTATATATGTAAATAACTTGATGTTTGTTTTTTTTTTTAGAACTTGACGGTTATTTTTTTTTTCCATTACTACTATTTTCAACTCGGATGTCATATACTCATATGTAATATGGGTGTTGATATTTCCACCTCACTTTTTGATAATTCCACCTTGATTATGCAGTGAGAGCTTGTACTGTACAAATAAATAATGCACAGTTTTGGTGGATCTATCAAAAAGGGTCGTGAATATATCACTACCCATGTAATATTGATCGAGTATGTATTACTTATATGTAAGAATTTCGTACTAAATCCATTATGTGTTAGAGCACTTGATAAATAATTATAAATTTTTTGGGTTTCTTTAATGTATAATTTTTTATATGTTATTTTATAGATTATAATTGCTTGTTTGTGTTTTAAGGAAAATTGAAATATCTTATGGTTTAATGGTTTCGTATTGTAACACCCACTATAAGGGCCTAAGGGTATTCTGGTAAATTCTTAGTTTTACTTAATTTATATTATGAGTTAGAAAATTTATTGTTTATTTTGTGTCATTGTGACTAGTAAATTATTATTTGTTTTAACTTTATATAGTTAACGGTAAAATAAAATTGTTGGAATCGTAATTGGTTTTTAGGTTCCAGACAATAGGTTTAGAAGGGGACTAATTTTAAGTGGATACGGAGTCGGGTTAAAAGTTAGGCCGACCTATTTTTACTTAACTTTCCCTATTTGAAAAGTTTGTTCTTTGAACTCAACACTACAAAACCTAAACCTAAGCATTAAAACCCAAAACTTGAAACAAAACTTGAGTTGATTTCTTGCATCAGATTCATTATCATCATCCTAGTTCTTCCTTGAATTATCAACCGAAGACTCACTAACATAAGACTTCTGAGTTTGGATACTGAAATATTCAGGTGAGTGGACTTGTGACTCTCAGTGTAAATTGGTGTAACATGTTTGGTTACTACGAGTAAACATAGTTTTGATGTTTATAGACTGTTAGTCTGACCTGATACATGTAATTATGTGAGATATAGCCTTTGGGCATTATATGCTGTGGAGGTCAACTACGGTTGGACTTGATTGCTATAGGTTAGTCAACATAGATATTGTGAACATGTGTTGTGAATAAGATTTTATGTTGGGTAAAGATAGCAATGAGTTATCGGTAAAACCACTGCGTGGCCTGTAGTTGGTTATAAGTGTTACTTTGAGGACCACCGCGGCACTGATGGTACCTCAAGGACCACCAATCCTCTGAGATGATTATGTGTTTACAATTCATTGTGTAAACAGACTTTGTTAAGCTGAATTAGACTGTTAGTTACATATCTATTCGCTTAGCTTCGTGCTAATCCCACCACTTTACTTCTTGCAGGTTATGTTTGATATAGGGGTTGGACAGGTAGTTTGATTGGAAGGAATGTTTGACAGCTTGTGTACTCTGATGTCTTTTGACACCTAATGACATGTTTTGGTTTATATAACGCCCTGATAGTAGTATTATGTTTCTTAAACTTATAATTTGGCACGTGTATTATGTAATATTTTGAAAGTATTATAACTCTACCTATGTGTGTAATATATATTGTATATTATTTATATTGGGATTTGCGCTTCCGATGATATAAAAAAAGAATTATGGATTCAGATGAGGGGTGTTATAATTTGATATCAGAGCATAGGTTTGGGTGAATTGAACATTGGTAAGGTGTTCAATCCCAAATCTATTTTGTGCTAGTCAAACATTCCAAGGTGTTGGATTAGTTATGATATGAGAATTGTTTAGTATGTTAGGTACTAACAATTAACGAGCTGTGAGATGTGTTGTGATTACAGATATGGCGGATAATGAACAATCGACCAAAACTCTTAACAATGCATCAAGAATCGATGTTCCTCCTTCTGAGACTCCTAATGAGAGACATGGGCAGTTTGGTACCTCTATTTCAGTGGGTGAGGAGACTGATAGGGATGATTATATGTTGCAGTTAGAGGATGAGTTACAGAAACTTTGCAGATTTAGACAAAGAACTTTAGAAGCTGGATCTTCACAGCAAATTTCTCAGTCACAGCCGGTTCAGAGTAGTATTTCACCTCCTGTGGTATCATCTTCCCAGATTCCGGTGTCCCTACAATTTTATTATCAGCAACCCTATGGTACATCTTATCAGACTACTGTTCCTTTTGCATCGTCTGGACCATACAGTTATCGATTACCATTGTTTCCACCATTACCTCAGCAACAGCTAAAGGTTTGTTATTTTAAAACCTTTATGGTCAGTAAACCATCGGAATATTATGGCAGCAGTAATCCTTCTGTTACTTTGGATTGGTTGCGAGATATGGAAAGAAAAATTGAGGTTTGCAGGTGTGAAGAAGAAGTTAAAGTCCCTTATGCTGCTCAGCTTTTGAAAGGACTAGCCATGACTTGGTGGGATTCTATTACTGCATCCCTAACTCCACAACAAATAGAATCGATCCGGTGGTCAGATTTCTACAATGAAATGTGTAAACACTTTTGCTCTGAATTTGAGATGTTTAGAATTAGACAGGAGTTTATGAAATTACACATGACACATCAAATGTCGATTGATGAACTTATTAATCAGTTTTCTGAAAAGTTAAGATTTGTTCAACAGTGGGTTCCAGATGATAAAACTAAGGTTGATCAATTTGTTGGAACCTTACCTCCACACTATCGAACGACTGTAAGATTAGCAGGTTCTCTTCCCCATGCTTTTAATTTAGCTCGTGCAATAGATAGTGACATTCGAGCTCGAACTTTACAACACAAAGAGAAAGCTTTTGCAACGATCCAAAAGTGATTCTGGTAAAGGTAAACAGAAAAGTCAAGATAACCAACAGAACCAGAGATCTAATACCGGTACTGGTTCAGTTGACAGACCTTGGTGCAATAGATGTAAATCCAGCCATTCAGGATCGTGTACATTACAGACCTCTAGGTGTATTAAATGTGGGGTATTTGGACATGCTGCGAAAGATTGTACTTACCCTAATAATGTGTGCTGGAATTGTCATAAAGAAGGTCATCGATTAGGAGTTTGTCCAGAGGCTAAGAGACAGGGAACGGGTATGGTCGGTGGGTCATCATCTGCTGGCCAAAAGCGAAAGAATCCGCCACCAGCTGCTGGTAGAGCCTTTCAGATGACAGTCGATGAAGCTGTCACTACTGAGGATGTCAAAACTGGTACTTTTCTCATTAATTCTATACCAGCACGTGTACTTTTTGACTCTTGAGCAAATTGTTCTTTTATATCTGTACATTTCTGTGATAAGTTGAAATTGACTCCCTCCTTGATTGCTAATCCTCTTGAGGTTGAAGTAGCGGATGGTAAAATGGTTCCTGTTACCACATCGGTGACTGGAGCTAGTATATTAATTGAGGGTTATAATTTCCCAGTTTCTTTTCTTTTAATGTCAATCCCTGGTTTCGATGCGGTTCTTGGCATAGATTGTTTGAGTCATAATAAAGCTGATATTTCATGTCATAAAAAGCTAATAAAAATCCCTACTTCTGCTGAGTCATATGTAGTGGCTCGAGGAGAACGGGAGAAGGGTAGTATTCCATTGATTTCTTTAATGAAAGCTATAAAATCTCTAGCTAAAGGTTGTGAGTCTTACCTGGCTTATGTGGTTGATACTAAGTTAGAAAAGAAATCTGTTTTTGATATCCGAATAGTTTCTGAATACTCGGAGGTTTTCCCTGAAGAATTACCTGGTTTGCCACCGGTTAGGGGGGTAGAATATCATATCGACTTGATTCCAGGTTCAACTCCGGTAGCTAAAGCTCCTTATAGATTAGCTCCTTCTGAAATCCGTGAAATGATGAACCAAATTCAGAAATTGTTGGATAAGGGTTTTATTAGACCCAGTTCTTCTCCGTGGGGTGCACATGTTCTGTTTGTTAAAAAGAAAGATGGTACCCTTCGTATGTGTATTGATTACCGAGAATTGAATAAAAGAACAGTTAAGAATAAGTATCCTCTGCCCAGAATTGACGAGTTATTTGATCAGCTACAGGGATCTTCTATTATTTCTAAAATTGATTTGAGGTCAGGTTATCATCAGGTGCGTGTTCGTGAAGAAGATATTTCTAAAACAGTTTTCCGCACCAGGTATGGTCACTATGAGTTTTTGGTCATGCCGTTTGGGTTGACTAATGCTCCTGCAGTTTTCATGGATTTAATGAACCGGGTATGTCGGCCTTTCCTTGATAAGTTTGTGATTGTCTTCATTGATGATATTTTGGTTTATTCGAAATCCGAGTCTGAACATAAAATGCATTTGAGATTAGTTCTGAAAACTTTGAAAAGAGAACGCTTGTATGCTAAGTTTTCGAAATGTGAATTCTGAATTCGAGAGGTACAGTTTTTGGGCCATATTATCTGTAATGATGGGGTTAAAGTTGATCCGTCTAAAGTTGAGGGTGTTATGAATTGGAATGCACATAAAATGCCTTTATAGATTAAGAGTTTCCTTGGGTTAGCAGGTTATTATCGGAAGTTTATTAAAGATTTTTCTAAAATTGCTGGCCCATTGACTAAATTAAGTAGAAAGGATGTAAAGTTTCAGCGGGATGAACAACATGAGATAGCTTTTCAGACTTTGAAACAATTGTTGTGTCAGGCTCCTGCGCTGGCATTACCTGATTGGTCTGATGATTTTGTTGTATTCTGTGATGCATCTTATGCTGGTCTGGGTGGTGTTCTGATGCAGTGGGATAGAGTTATTGCTTATGCTTCTCGGCAGCTTAAACCGCATTAAAGAAATTATCCTACCCATGATTTGGAACTTGCAGCTGTTGTATTTGCTTTGAAAATCTGGAGACATTATTTATATGGCACGAAATGCGTTATCTATACAGATCACAAAAGTCTTCAGTATATGTTTTCTCAGAAAGAGCTTAACATGCGTCAACGCCGATGGTTGGAATTAATCAAAGATTATGATTGTGAAATTCGATACCATCCAGGGAAAGCAAATGTTGTTGCAGACACTTTGAGTCGTAAAGTAACTTCTGACGGAATTTATTTTATGCGATTGGAGGTTTCCTCTGATTTGGTGGATCAGATAAAAGCTGCACAGTTGGAAGCTTTGAAGGATCATAATTTGAAGTCTGAAATTATGTTGAAAATAAAAGATTTATTAATTGATGATTCGAGGGGATTGAAGACATTTCAGTCTCGTGTGTGGATTCCTTTGATAGGTGGTCTTCGAGATATGATTTTGACTGAAGCTCATAAATCCCGATTATCTGTTCATCTAGGAAGCACCAAAATGTACAATGATTTCAAACCGTTATATTGGTGGCCGACTATGAAAACTGACGTGGCACGGGTTGTTGAATCTTGTCATATATGTTCTCAGGTCAAAGTAGAACATCAGAAACTTTATGGTTCGTTGAGACAGCTAGAGATTCCTGAGTGGAAATGGGAACATTTAACCATGGATTTTGTTACTAAACTTCCACGAACGCCACGAGGAAGTGATATGATTTGGGTGATTGTTGATAGATTGACTAAGAGTGCTCACTTTTTGGCTACTAGTGAGACGACATCTTTGACTCGATTGGCTCAGTTGTACATTAATGAAATTGTCTCGAGGCACGGGATTCCTTTATCTATTGTTTCTGACAGGGATTCTCGGTTTATATCTCGATTTTGGCAAAACTTAGAGCATGAGTTGGGTACCCGCGTAAACCTGAGTACATCTTATCATCCTCAGACCATGGCTAATCAGAACGTACGTTGCGAGCTTGTGTGTTGGAATATGGTGGTTCTTGGGATTCGCACCTTCCATTGATTGAGTTTGCTTATAATAACTCTTATCACTCTAGTATTGGTTTGCCTCCGTATGAAATGTTGTATGGTCGTCACTGTAGATCACTAGCACCTTCACCGGGACCGAAGGGGCCATCGGCCTGGTCCATTGGATTGAGAAAATGGAATCAGTGATCGACATCAGCGACTGCGCCACCGACAAAATCGTGAAATATGCCACGTGCACACTGGCTAACAAAGCGTTAACATGGTGGAACGCTCAGGTCCAGATTATTGGACGCCCAGCTGCTTACTCCATGACCTGGGTAACTCTGAAACAGATGCTGATGGAGGAATTTTGCCCTCCTAACGAGATGCAGAAACTTGAAACCGAACTCTGGAACATACAAATGATCGGCGCTGACATTACCAGTTACACAACTAGATTCCAGGAGCTTGCACGTCTTGTGCCTCACATGGTGAACCCCGAGAGCAAACGCATCGAGCGTTACAACAAGGGCTTAGCCCCACAGATCCGAGGCATGGTTATGTCCTCCAAACCAACTACCTTTAGGAGCGCAGTGGAAGTATTTTTATAGAATATTTCAATTATAAACATATACGAAATAATATTTGGAAAATTATCATATTTAAATATTATACTACATTACGATCGGGTACGCAAACACGGGGCGAAAAATACCACCAACCTTCAATAATTGAGGCCGGTTATATGTAACCCGACCTCAATAATACACGCACACACACTCTGTCTCGTTTCACTCTCTCGGCTCTCTTCTCTTTGGATTTTCGGATCATCAAACACAACAACAACAACAATCATCAGTATCATCATCATCTAGCTCATCAACATCATCATCACCATCTTCTTCTTCGTCTTGATCATCATCATCTCCACGACTCCATTTTTTAAAATTGTAAGAACGTTTACTAAATTACTTTAGTTTTATGATTATTATGTTTATAATAGCTTATAACAACATTGTACATGCGGAAAATTGGTTAAAATTTAGTTAGAACTCGTATATGTCAAAACCTGCACTAACAGACGCTGGAACCAGACTTTGATCCGGCGGATCAAGTCTTGGATCCGGCGGATCCTCTTCAAATTTGCCCAATCCGGCGGATCCACTTAGTGATCCGGCGGATCCATCAAAATCATGCCCAATCCGGCGGATCCACTTAGTGATCCGGCGGATCCATCAAAATCATACGTGATCCGGCGGATCAACACATGATCCGGCGGATCCCCCGTTATATTTCATGATCCGGCGGATCAACAAACTGATCCGGTGGATTCTAGCTAAAACAGAACAAATAAATTTTCGAAAACGTCGACGATTTCACAACATATTTCAGGGTAGCTTCTCGATGAAAAATTTATTGTAACGGATTGGATTCAAATTCGCACGGTCATTCAAAAACAACCCAATGGTCAAGGCTAAGTACCTTAGCCTAGCCAGTTTTAGGCCATCCGGGGTCGTCTAGGGGTCAAAAATGGCATATTTCGGTTTTCGGACTCGTGTCAAATTTTGTAACTTATGAAATAAAGTGTAACGAATATAATAAACTTGAGTAACATCTAAACTTATATGATACGACTTATATGCGAAACACGTGTACTTTTATAAGCACAACAAATCATGTATAATAATAATAGTTTGAAATTATTATTACAAACCGTCACAAACGAGCCGTACATTTTTATAAACTTCAAATATAATACAAGTCGAATACATTGAACATGATTAACCTACTGAACAACTAAACAAACGAATTATTACTCGTACACTTACAAACATACAATCTCGCGTGTTTAGGACACTAGGAGATTACGTTGGTTCACGCGCTCACCTTAGGATTGCTCGCTCTACAGGTGAGTCTCACGGCCCCTTTTTACTGCTTTACTTTGGGGGAGATGCATTACTTGTTTTACTCGAACACATGTACTTACTTACTTGATTACAAACTGATTTACTGGTATATCGATTGCATGAGGTTCACTTAATCCAATGAAGTCCCTTTAATCATAGTCGTATGTTATGGTCTTAAGCGCGAGTACTAGTAAATGGATCCATTAGGACTGACAATCCTCACCCAGGGTAGCACGCACTACCCCGAACATACATGTATAAATGGGTGTTTCTTACTCGTTACATATGAATGTTCTGGATTAGCATTCACGAGGGCAAAATCACTGATTGTTAAGCTTCGACTATGGTGCTCATGACAATATATACGGAAACTATTGCGACTGTGCAATATTTACTCAATGATTTTACAAGCTGATGTGTTCAAACTGTTACTTACTATAAACCTGTGAGATTCACCAACCTTTTAGTTGACCTGTTTTAGTAATGCATTCTCAGGTACGCAGCAACCGTAGGGTTGATCAGTACGGATGGCCCAGCAGGATATGCTTTAGTAGCTTGAGTCGCATGCAATTACACATATGAAGATTTTACTTGCATTATCCTTTGTATAATGATTATGTACTTAAAATCTAACAAAACAAGTTGCGAACTCATCAATGATGTATAACTTTTGAAAACTTATGTATTAATGTAACATCTTCTACAACGTCTCATTTAGAGTCGTTTGCTTGTACTTTGGGTTTGATTATTGATTAGTTACGCCCCAAAACAGTCGCTTCCGCAAAGCATTAAATTGGGGGTGTGACAGAAATCAATGTCCACAACTGAACAACAACCAGAACAACACCGGGAATAACAATCAGAACAACAACAACCGCATCGCAACCATCCCACCGGGTCGTAGCCGTGCATACATTCTCCGTGCACCGGAAACGGTTGCGGACCTCGGCTAGCACGGTATGTCTTAGCAGCTGTTGCTACGATTTAACATATGTTTCGTTCGAATGTCTATTCAAACTTAACTCTTGGTAAACTTCGACCATTATCGAACGCATAACTATTTAAACTATACCACGAGTATACTAAATCGTTAAAACTTTCCTGGCAACAATTGAGCGCCACGCAAATTGGTATTATTATTGACGACGTGACTTATTCGGAGAACATACGCCGCGGGCGATCCGACTTGATTTTAAATCTCGGGACGAGATTTCTCTAACAAGGGGAGAATGTAACACTCCGCAAATTTAAATACGATTATTAACGTTAATCACTTGCATTATTAGGCTAATTCCCTACTTGAGTGAATTCACAACACATTTTAGAGGTAAGTCTAGCAAAGCCCAACTAGTTAATACGCGTAGTGTTACGATTCATAATTTGTTAAAATTATGTACGAAACAATTGGAACAAACGAAACAAAAATATACGACTGTTGGTGAACAAATTTATTTAATGAAACGGAATTATTAAATAACGTCGTTAACAATTAAATATTATGTCGATAATATTTACAGTCATTTTTATAACGCAAAACGTTAAAACGTATAATTAAAATAAAACAGAGTTAAAATTTTATAACTTAGTTGAATTAATTTCATAAAAAGATCCTAATTAAAAATATAATGAAATGTGTCATTAAAAATATATTAGTTAAAATAATGTAACATTTAACGATCGAGTAAACAAACACGGGTGCAAACACGGAGACGGAAGATGGGGAACAAAACCCCATCCACCTCCTCCTCTTTCTTTCATTTTCACCATTCACTCTCTCTCTCTTCTTTTCCTTTTTCTCTCATTTCTCTCACTAAAAACCACACACAAATCACACCAAAACTACTACAAAAACTCACCGAATCACTTATCGCCTTTGGAATAAAACGATCACGGAGTCGAGCTCTACCTTCATATCTTCCCGGATTTCAAATCCGACACTCGTAAGTTTCCGAAAAATCCCGTCAATTCTTAGATTTTAAAGTTTTAGTTAATAATTAGTGTTTAATATACTTAGTATTAACCCATACAATAAAGAAAACACGATTTTGTAGCTTAAAAATACGTTTGGATTGGGTTTTTGGCCGGAAAAATCGCGACAGTCGCTGTTTCTGGGCTGGTGTTCATCTTTGCGACACAACCATTGTGTCGCATGTTGTGTCGTATAAACCGTATTATGTCGTAGCTTATGTCGTATCATGTGTCGCACCCTTGTGTCGTAAACTTTATACGACACAACCCTTATGTAACTATTGATTTAGCACTGATCGCTTATGCGACACAATCCTTGTGTCGCTAAGCTCTTGTGTCGCATTCCTATGCGACACAACCCTTGTGTCGCATACCAAACTATTGTGTCGCAAATTGTGTGGCAGAATTAGAAATTTTGAAGAATTTTCACTATAGCAAAGTCAAAGTTACTATAGCAAAGTCAAATTTTACTGTAGCAATTCACTGTAGCAAAGTCAACATTTTAGAATTATTATTACAAACCGTCACCAACGGGCCAAACATGTTTCCCAATAACAAACAATTACAAAACATAAGGGCAAACATTGGATGTACTAGTTGTGTACAACTAAACGAAACGTCTCGCGAGACACATACTTATTAAATCTCGTACGTTTAGGACGTTAGGAGATCTCGGACTGTACTTGGGCTTAGGTTTGCTAGCACTCGCACAACTACTTAACTCAACAGGTGAGTTCACAGCCCCTTCCTTTACTGATTTAACTGCTTTTGAACAGGGGTGGAAAACATAGTCAACTGTTTTACTTATTGCCATAACTGCTTTTACTTATATGATTGTTTATCATACTTGTTTACTCGAACAGTTAGAGTACTTTGAACTATTAAACTATTAAACAAACTGGTGATTATGAAATAACATTTTCATACTGCAAACGACTGTAAACCTTTAAACTTGTTTGGTATACCGGAGAACGACCGGTACTTTTATATAAACGCTGGAGAACGACTAGTTACGTATTTTAGTGCCAGAGAACGACTGGCCAAGGGACGGGAGAACGACCCGTGCATCTTGGATGGGAGAACGACCCATGCGTTTGTTGGACGGGAGAACGACCCGTGCATAACTAGACCGGAGAACGACCGGTAAACTGTTTTGTTTGGACGGGAGAACGACCCGCATGTGTTTTAAATCGGCTTTGGGTAACATCCCACGTAACTGTGATTTGGGTAACATCCCACTTAAAAACTGGAACTTTGGGCATACAACCCACTAAACTTGTATTTGGATAACATTCCACTAAACTTATTCTTGACTATTATGGCAATACTATTTGTGAACGTATTTGAATTGACAATTGTGCTTACAAACTTGTTACAACTATTGCAAACATAAAACCTGTGAATTCACTCAACCTAGTTGTTGACTTTTACTATGTTTTTCAGGGAATTAGCTGCTCACGTAAGAATGGCCAACACACATGGAGAATTAGGCGACCCGTGAAGTCTTAGGATGCCAACTTTTGGAAAAACATGGATTTCTTTAGTATAACTGAAATGTTTTAGTCATATTTCAGAAATCTACTTTTGTAAACTTATTACTTTTAACTTGTACGATTCGATGAATCGTAAACTTTGTAATTAATACTTTTGGCATCTTAATATATTATGTTCTGTTGTAATCATAAGCTCTGATACGTATGCATGCTTTGTTATTGTGGCACCCCCAGTACTCAAACTAAATGCTTCCGCTAATCTAAATCAACGAATTTGGGGGTGTTACAAAAGTTGGTAGAAGAACCCATTGAGCTATTAGACAGAAAGGTGACCAAACTACGCAAGAAGGAGATTCCTGTGGTTTTGGTTAAATGGAAACATAGTTTGGGTCCCAATCTTACATGGGAAACTGAGTCTAGTATGAGATCGCGTTACCCTAGTTTGTTTGATCGTGATGAGATTTCGAGGACGAAATCTTCTTAAGGGGAGAAGATTTGTAACACCTACTATAAGGGCCTAAGGGTATTTTGGTAAATTCTTAGCTTTAGTTAATTTATATTATGAGTTAGGAAATTTATTGTTTATTTTGTGTCATTGTGACTAGTAAATTATTATTTGTTATAACTTTATATAGTTTACGGTAAAATAAAATTGTTGGAATCGTAATTGGTTTTTAGGTTCCAGACAATAGGTTTAGAAGGGGACTAATTTTAAGTGGATACGGAGTCGGGTTAAAAGTTAGGCCTGTAAGGCCCCGAACTTTCACTGACCAAAACATATCATTTATATATTATATTTCGAAAATCGGAAGCGCAAGTCCCCAAAACAAAACGTTTACCGACTTACAAAGCTTCCCAGTTTAACGACTACGAAGTATGACAACATTAGTTAAACATTTACAACCATATTAACACAAACGGGCTTATATAAAACATTTTCCAAAAGACATTCACAAAAGGTCAGAGTTGCGCCAAGCTTTAGTCAAACTTCCAGTCAACATCAACAACCCGAACATCTACATCTACATCAACTAACCACAATCTGCAAAACATTAAACAACGAGGGGATTAGCCAATGCTAAGTGAATGGAACCGTAACCGACGGTTCAACCCACTCATAACAAGTCTTACAACAAAGCAACAACAACAAATAGAACACATAAGCACATAACGTCAAGAGGACCGGCGGTTCCTGGTATCCATCCAACCCAGAAACCACGACTACTGGGCGCCAAGCCAATCCCAGTAATCAACCGATAGCTTGAGTACTACCTTCACTGACTAGGCTTGTTCTCAACTATGTGTCTCAAAGAAACCTCGACAACTACACAGTAGTACCCAAACCCAACCCAGACAGCAGTTGACCTCTGAAAACAACCACGTTGCATTCACAATGCAAAAGCACACAACAACAAGCAACAGTTCACAACTGTTCACAACTGATCAACAATTCAACAACAATCGCACAACAACTCATATAATCAGCAACATAAACAAAACAGACAAGACTGGTACCGGTACGACCAATAACAACAACCTACTAATATAAGCCATCCTGGTTACCCGTTGTAACCGAACCCGTTACAACTGGGTGGAACAGAGGACTACAATTCCACTCACCAAATATTTACGTCTGATCGCCAACTCAGAGGTCTTATCTTACTGAGTGGCCGTCCGCTTATCTGGAAACAACAATAACACCAAGTCAGTAAACGTTCCACAAATCACAATGCTTATATCATAATCTCATATAACGTATTTCAATATTATCTAACATATATCTTATATCCTATACCATATAATACGTATCACACATCATATATCATTAGCATTTAATCATATTAAACAAAGAAATAAAATTGCTGGAAACCACCCAGAAGCCGCCGGCTTGGGCAGGGAAGCCGCCGGCTTGGCTGAGAAGCCGCCGGCTTGGCACCCTGGCCCGCCGGGTGAATTAACATTTTCAACATCAGAACCTTATTTGCGTTTTAAGACCTACAGAACCCGCCGGTTGGGATCCTCCACCCGCCGGCTGGCCACTTGAAGCCGCCGGCTTCAGTGATCAAGCCGCCGGCTTGATCATAATTTCAGCATCAGCAGAAACAGCAACCAACATACGGACCAAAACCCAAATTTCACCAAAATCAGTCTATGAACACGAAATTACCAAGTAAATAACCACAACTTCAACCATAAACATATAATAACAACAACAAACACTATCTAACCACAATCTAACTCATGCATCATCATCTAATTCACTAAAATTACCAAACCCTAACTATGAACTCAAATTGAAGAACTCTAGCCATTTCTACCATTCTATTACCATGTAATCATGTTAAATCGTTATCTAATCATTTAGAAACATCAAACACATATTATTTAACCTTCAATTCAAACAAATCACATATATTCATCATAAACCCAAATTTCTACTAATAACTCAAGAACACCAAGAATTACTTACAATTAAATGGAGAAGATGATAATATGGATGATGATAATCTGATTTTCACTTTAGCTAGATTCAATCACTAGTTTAAATTCTTGATTTTCTTTGAATGTGAAATAGAGAGAGTTTCAAGAAGATGAAATTGGGGAAAGGTGGGTAAAATGAGTCGGTCACCAAACCGACCCCCACTTTTATTATGTATAAAATTATACCCGTTCCTAGCCTATTGTCTGGAACCCGAAAATACCCGTAAGTCAAAATACTTTTATTTTACCGTCATCTTTAATAAATTAAAACAAGCAATAATTTATTAATCACTATAAAAACTGAGGCTCTTTTACTTGTTTTTTATTAAATAAACCAACCAAACTTATAAAATACAATTTATTTCCAGGCCCAGAAACAGGATGTTACAAGGCCGACCTATTTTTACTTAACTTTCCCTATTTGGAAAGTTTGTTCTTTGAACTCAACACTACAAAACCTAAACCTAAGCACTAAAACCCAAAACTTGAAACAAAACTTGAGTTGATTTCTTGCATCAGATTCATTATCATCATCCTAGTTCTTCCTTGAATTATCAACCGAAGACTCAGTAACATAAGACTTCTGAGTTTGGATACTGAGATATTCAGGTGAGTGGACTTGTGACTCTCAGTGTAAATTGGTGTAACATGTTTGGTTACTACGAGTAAACATAGTTTTGATGTTTATAGACTGTTAGTCTGACCTGATACATGTAATTATGTGAGATATAGCCTTTGGGCATTATATGCTGTGGAGGTCAACTACGGTTGGACTTGATTGCTATAGGTTAGTCAACATAGATATTGTGAACATGTGTTGTGGATAAGATTCTATGTTGGGTAAAGATAGCAATGAGTTATCGGTAAAACCACTGCGTAGCCTGTAGTTGGTTATAAGTGTTACTTTGAGGACCACCACGGCACTGATGGTACCTCAAGGACCACCGATCCTCTGAGATGATTATGTGTTTACAATTCATTGTGTAAACAGACTTTGTTAAGCTGAATTAGACTGTTAGTTACATATCTATTCGCTTAGCTTCGTGCTAATCCCACCACTTTACTTCTTGCAGGTTATGTTTGATATAGGGGTTGGACAGGAAGTTTGATTGGAAGGAATGTTTGACAGCTTGTGTACTCTGATGTCTTTTGACACCTAATGACATGTTTTGGTTTATATAACGCCCTGATAGTAGTATTATGTTTCTTAAACTTATAATTTGGCACGTGTATTATGTAATATTTTGAAAGTATTATAACTCTACCTATGTGTGTAATATATATTGTATATTATTTATATTGGGATTTGCACTTCCGATGATATATAAAAAAAATTATGAATTCAAATGAGGGGTGTTATACGTATAGTGAGTGATATATATAGATACATATGATATAGCACTTAGTGGTAAATAATTTTGACTTAGTTTACAAATTAAATGCTCTTATGTTGAAAATGATTTAAATCCTTAAATCAGATTGGGTAAACCTTTCATTTTTGGTTTATTGTGTGTATCTAATGACTATTTGATAACGTGACAATCGTACAATGCACCACGTCATATGACATGTCATTGACACATAATAAAAATGAGGGTCACGTCCGTCGGATATACACACACAATAGATCAAAGTTGAAAGGTTCATACACACAATAGACCAAAAATAAGTTGTGTACAAACTAGAAATCGGATCAAAGTTTAGTACATTTCCCTATACTAATCCCTTATTATAATTAAGTTCTAGTAAGTTCGACTATTTACCATACGTCACATACCTCGACTTTTAGCTTATAGCTAGACATCGAAATCTTGAGTATCTCACCAGGAAAATTAATATCGTCACGTATAATTTTTTTATTTATATTTTTTTGCTAGAACAACAAACCTACAGTCTAACACACGATTATATACAATCACCACGAATATTTACAAGTCACATCCTCAAGAATATGTGTTTTTCACTCTCTATATATGTCCAAATTAGTTACATACATACACATATATGATAGATGCATTGAACCTACCCAACCCAACTTGACCTCTATGTTAGAAAATTAGGCTTTCGATTACTTGGATTTCTGAGAGTCGTGATAAAACTTTCAGTTTAAAGTATTTCGATGGTACAATCGAAATCTAAAATCGGATAAAACTCAGAATTTGATTGAACATAAATCTGTGTTTTGTTATGAGAATAATGTACCAAAACCGAATTAATTAACCAATATAAACAACGGGTTTTCTAAAAAGAATAACTACCATTCGGCAATTAATAAACTGTCAAAACCGGGTTTTGGGTCTAGATTTCAAACCGGGTTTTTATTTCGAATTCGAATTTCCAATGCATTTTTAATAAAGCAATATTATCCGAAATAAAAAATTTCCAAGCTGACCTGGCAGCTCGACCCCAGCCAGGGGCTTTGCCCCTTGGACCCCGCTAGGTGTTGCCACCCTTCGGACCCCGTTACCAGGGGCGCTGCCCCCGGGGCCCGGACCCTCGTCGTTTAGGGGCTTCGCCCCTAAACAATCAAAATAAATTCAAATAAACGTGCACTTCCCATCACCCAAACTTGTTCAATATTTATTATGATTATATTGGTTAACAAATTAATCCCATTACCCTTAAATCATTATTGGTGACAGAAATCACCAACACTCTCTAAGTCTCTATTCCATGACATATTATATTCTCGTACACATGTTTGTCGTTTTCCCAACTTCCATGATTAGGTTCATAATATTTGTGTGCTATACATATGCTTCCTTTTGTTTTTGTTTTTTTATTTTTTTGAAACTAATTTGATTATGAAATTAGCTTACATGAATCTGATTAGACTAAAACAAGGGATTGATTATGTTAATTTTAACTATTGAAGGTTGGTGGTAAATGTAAAACATCTTTAACACAAATTTATCCCAAAAAACGTATATTCAAAGTAACATATGACAATTTGATTTGTAAAATTTAACGAAATTTGATGGAATTGAAACTTCAATTTCATCGAATTAAATTCTCCAAATTAAACACACCGAAGTATAAACTTGTGACAACTCCGCAACTATGAGTTTCTAGTTATGAGAAATGTACCAAACAAGTATGAGGGTTAATAAGAATGTATCATCATTAGATGTTCAAACAACCATTAAGTCATCAAAATAATCACTTAACATATTTTTGGACTATTCGAATGTATTCAATATTGGAATAAAATATGGGATAAGGTGCGAGTGTTGATATTTCCCAGAACTGCAAGGCTGTGCAACGCACCAAAATTAAGAGTTACTTACGTAATTTGCTTTAGTGCTCTTGGATACTTCAAGACCCTTTAATTTTGTCCCCAACTAGAGTATATGATATCACCATATATTGTCGTTATTAAATCTTCCAAAACTTCGTTTTACCCATCATGCAACCTTGTTTGGGGACCATATATTTGTTATTCCCTCGTATCTAATAGAACTGTTCAATCTTTTCTTTTCTCGTTGTCATCCACTACTAAAATAAGATGGAGAGATTTGATAGAAATTATCATATTAACCTGAAATTATTATTACAAACTTTAAAGATACTAGTAATTTATTAGTTAAGGGTAAAATTGTTATTCTCCAGAAAATATGAAAAAACAAAGTGGTAAATATCATACTTCTAGTTAAACACAATTATTAGTGGACGGAAAGATCAGAGTATCTTTTATTGATCATATATCACCCTTGTTTGAGGGACCGTAATTCAGGACATTTAAAGTTGTTAGAATTAACAAAAGTCAGTATCCAGATCTTGATAACATTAATCATTTAAAGTTGTTAGGCTCAGAAAAGGACATTTGCCCTAGATATATTAGAAAAACTCATCAATTAATACGATGTGGGTTGATATATAATAATATGTACAGTTGTACACACTTGTACATATTATGTAAGTTAGATTGTATCTATGCAAATAGGTCCTTTAAAACACAGTTTTTTAGATGAATAAAATCATCGATATTGTAATGTTAAGAGCCCTACAAAGATTAATGCTCATTATCATTTGCACTTTTAGATATTTCTCTTTGGCTTTTTCTCCCACTTGTGCATCCATTTTCAGATCAATATATATCCATGCACCTATTTTTCATCAGATGACCAGTGTGTGTAAGGAGTACTCCATCGAGGGTTCGTTCCTAAATGCCCAAGTGATTTACTCAAAATAAGATCAAATCAAATTTAGTTACAATTATGTCGAGCCTTACCAAAAACAACAAGGCAAAACAAGTGCACCACCAACAGTCCCAATGCTGCTTTCAGAACTGGATGGCTCAACAACGGCTCGATCTCGATGAATTACTCCAAGCACTCACCCACTACCCAAACGATATCGAATACCTTCAACTTATAACCAAAAAAATCATCAATCACTTTGAGAACTACAACACTGCTCGAGCCCAACTGGCTAAACATGATGGCCCTTCTTTCTTGGCTCCAGCATGGGGCTCCACTTTTGAAAACTCGTTTCTTTGGATCGGTGGCTGCAGGCCTTCCTTGATCATTCGGCTTGTTTACGCTTTATGTGGGTCCCAGCTAAACGAGCACTTTACTGAGTTTCTAGAAGGTGTTAGACATGGAAACTTGGGAGAAATATCAAGCTCTCAACTAAAAAGCATAGATGATCTCCATGTCAAAACTGTCAAGGATGAAGATAAGACCACCTCGCGTATGGCAAGCTTACAGGCATACAGTACTATACCATATTTTCCATCCTCGTATATATACGCGTGTTAAGCGGGTGTCCTTGGTTTGTTGGGTATGCGTTGAAAAATAATTGTGTTGTTTAATTTAATTTGTAGCTTAAAACAAATAAATAAGTTAAAACTTCTTATCGTATACAGATATTTGTTATGAGAGTACATACCCCTGTCCAAAAATGATAGATGCGCTTAAAATGCATAGCAGGCAGGGACAGGGCCAATGTGTCTCCACTGGGGTTAACTGAACCCACTAAGCCAAATTTTATTTGGAATCGTAGTAGTATAGCTTTTGCAAATATATGAGCCTGCTTTATATTGTATACAAACATTACTAAATCAGATTATGAAAGCGTGTGTGCAGGAAAATGTTGGAGATGAGCCGCTAGTGTCGCTAGCAAACGATTGTACACGAGTAGGGGAGTCGAGCCAAGGTGAGGTTGTGGAAGAAGTAATGGACACTCATGCCCTTGATTTGTATAATATCCTGATAGAAGCAGACCGGTTGAGGTTGAATGTCCTCAAGGGTATGTTAGACATTTTGACACCATTACAGGGGGTGGAGCTGCTAGTGGCATCCAAAAAATTGCATCTTTCTTTACATGAGTGGAGCAAGAGAAGAGATATCCAAATGGGAGTTACTCAACTTATGAATATGAATATTCCATCATCCTCCAATGACCCACCACCAGAGCCATAGAATGGCTTTGATGGTGGGCCATGGTCGCAACAACTTATGTACAAGAATTTCCCCTTTGTTTTGTTTTTTGTTTAGCTCGCATCAACTACTGACAATATGTTGGCCAGCGAGTAAGTTAAAAGAGGTTATGAATAAGTGTAGGTGCATGCGTGCGTGTGTTAGAATATTTCTTTTCAGTTTTTATATATGTTTTCGACCAGCTGCAAGCTTTAGTACGAGCTTATATCAGCTTGCTCATAGTCTTTTTTGTGTTCCAAGTTCCAACACGTGTGTGTGGGCATGTGTTCAAGTTTTCGTTTTGATGTTTAGCGTGCTGTTGAATGCTTAAGTACAAATTCTAACAGCGGGCCACGGGCCGGTATGTAAAACAGTAAGTTTTAAGGAAACACTAGAACTCTGCTTTATAACTTCTCCTAGCCAGGCATATGTATAAATCTTTCGACAACCTTTTCTTAGACACAAATAATACGATATATTAATGATTTAATTCTCTATACATAATCTCAGTCGTTTTCTTTCATTGGTGTTTACGGTTGTTCGAAATAGTAATTTTTATTTTTGTTGCATCTCAAAATAGGTGTTATTAAAGGCATATAAACTTGTTAGCTAAAAGCCTAATATAGTAACGGACCCAACCTACAAATATAAGGACGAAAAATTGGAAATTGAACCGGTTACATACCAGCAAAAAGACATGGACAAAATACTATGAAGTGGCATGCATGCAAGAAGGCACTAGGCATAAACCTGATGTCACACTACCAATGGCGAATCCAGGAATTGGTGTTACAATGCATAAGAAAGAAGCTTTAGCTAAAAACCGTTCCACATTTCTGCACTAAAAAAACAGCAGCTAAAAAACTGTTAAAAAGCAGCACCAAAAACAACCATGAATATCCATTTTACGACATAAAAACTGCACTAAAGTGCTATAGACAGCAGCAAAAACAGTAACAGTAACAGCAACAAGGAATCGTGATAGTCATCACGTATATATATTCCTTCATTTTTTAAAATAGCCATCTGTTTTCACAAGTCATCCAACGAGTTCACAACACAAATTCCTCAAACGCACAACAATTTGTCATTTAGTCAATTATGCTTTCCCAATTCATGATATGCATTGCAATCTACATAAAGAGATCACGAACAAGTTCACTTCTCTTAAAATTAAAGAAGAATGATCAATTGTAGAGTCACATATGGGTGACTGCATATCCAAACTCTAGGCAGCACCTCGATGCATAATTACATTCTCAACAGCATCTTCTTGATTCATTTGGAAACCACATATTTACACAATTGGTTACGACTCTTGGTTCTAATCAGTTAGTCTGAAACTAGATTTGTTCCTCAACATCGTCTACTTTCTTAACGGTGCTGCTTCCAAAACCATTGTTGATGACAGGTTCCTGCACTATGTAAACTTCTTGTCAAAGACCCTGTTGCACAATCGGAAGGAGCCTGTTGCCGGTAATATGTCTAAAAAACTAGTTAAGCACATGTACACTATTATAGGCGACAAAATGGCGGGTCAAGCAGGTTGGGTGACGGGTCAAATGGGTATTTTCTATGTATGGACTGGCTCAGGGTGGATGTATACGAAATATCTTTCGTCAAAAATTTCGCAACCTTTTTTCTAAAATTTAGTAATGGTATATCAAATATGATCACACTACAAACTTTCAACCCATCAGAGCCGTTAATTCTTTAGGTGATGATTTGTACACCACCCTTTTTTGTCCAATCACTACCAAACACGCTTTATCGTGTTGTACATTACAGCATTATAGAGCATATTCGGCGGTGAATGTACAAATGGCTCCCCCAATATCCATTTGACCCGTTAGAGACATAACATAGTTATACGAATCAACCATCAACAAGTACATGGGTCGAAATTGCCACACCAAATTATGAAATTACGTCGCAATTGAAAATTGATAAAAAGAATTTGAAAAAAACTTCTGATAAATATTAATGCAATCCTCACAAGATTGTTGACAGCACCCCCTGTGTTCCCTTCTGCTTCATTCAAGACCTGATTCCCGTTATTCTCTTCTTCTACGTGTGCTACTACTGAAACCTCCTGCAAAGAAACAACGAGTTCATTGCCAAACATGGATCTGCTGGGACAAGTTTGCATGTAAGTATTGTGGATGGCAAGCAAAAGATGAACAATCATAAACGAAGACATAAGGATGAATAGTAAATTAAAAGGATTTCCGATTTCATCCCCGGAAAAAAGAATTTATGATTTGTGAATTTCAGCAGACATATACAGACTGCCTGGTTATGTTAATAGTCTCAGAATCACCTATTTAGAGCTTCTATCATGTACAAAGTTAGAAGCATTTGGATTCACCTATCACCATTAACATCACTAAAACCTAACTTAACCTTCCTTAAGCATGATTGCATCATCACCAGAATCAGAATTATCCCGATGATATTTGAACATCACTAACCACACATAAGCATGATTGCATTATCACCAGAATCATAATTATCATCTTCATACGCATCCAAATCCATAATATCAATAATTTGACATAATCTTATGCAATTCGTGCAACATACAAGCTTACTAATACAATTAGTTCATGAAACCATCGAATCCGTGACTGTTATGATTTACCAACATCACTAACCTCACAAACCATAGAATCACCCTCAACCGTTTCTGAAGCATCATCAGCTTTTCTATTCAAATCTTCATTATCCAAATTCTTGTTTAAAGCCTCATTGCAAGCAGCAATCTCAACATCTTTAATAGCATTAACATCATTACCCTGCAAATAAACCATAACTTTGTTAATCCTTTCTAGACCTTCGACGACAAAATTTAAGAGTTTATCAAATTACACCTGTAATTCACCAGCTTTATGTTCCGCAACAATAGAAGAAGGAAGCCTATCAATATCCCACTCAAGAACTTTACAAATAACTTTCCCATAAGCTCTATGAGACCATTTTTTCTTCGTTTTCGCAATCGAAACCGAATGTTGAACCAATGCAATACAATCTTTAAACCTTTTCTGTTTTTTCTCGTTTGCTACACTACATACCAAACATGTAAACTCACCTCCACCACCACAATGTTTCACATAATAACCCTTGAATTCTTCATCCCCATTAAACAGATTCCAAAAGAATTCAAACTTTTTATCCCCATCTTCATTATCATCCATAGCATCATCATCATCATCGTCATTATCATCCATGCCATCGTCATCATCATCACTTTCTTCACAATTGGTTGAAAAAAATTCTTTAGCAGCATTCAATGCCTTAATTTGGACTTGATTCCAGCTGTGTTTTTCTAATTCTTGGGGTGTGGGTAAACGAATTGGTTGTGGGTTGGGTTTAAGTTTTAATTCCGGCCAGCCGGATTGGGTTACCGGAGGATCGGACGGAAGGGGTTTTACCGGCCATTCTTTGCCGGAAAAGCTGCCGACTTTTTTTGATTGTTTAAATTTGGGCTTCTTTTTCTTGGGTTTTTTGAAATGGGTGGAATTAGTCGGTTGTAAATTGGTGGTTGGTTGTTGTGAGGTTGAAACAGTGGAGTGGTGCCAAAGAGAATGGAGGTAAATTACTTCGTCTCGTAATTTTTGTTCCAGGTATGGATCCATTTGAAATGAAGCTACAAAATATTAGGGCTTTAGGAAGATGGAGAGTGAAGCAGTGAACTACTACTACAAAATATTAGGGCTTTAGGAAGATGGAAATTACGGGGTGTGTTGGGTATAGGGGTGCGAAAAAATCGGTTTTTTTCGGTTTTCGGTTTTTTAAAAACCGGTTTTTAAAAAACCGGTTTTTTATCGGTTTCGGTTTTTTTCGGTTTCGGTTTTTCGGAATCGGTTTTTTTCGGTTTTAAATGTTCGGAATCGGTTTTTTTCGGTTTTGACCCGGTTTTAATCGGTTATTTTTTTTCGGTTTTTTCCCGGATTCGAATTCGGTATAATTGTATAACAAAATTTAAATAATACAAATGAAAATAAAATATACAAACATAACTTTTATCCAAAAAGTCTATATAATTTAAACACGTTCGAGCGTTAAGCGTTTTAAGGAAAATCAACGTTTGGGTCAAAATATTTTCATTAACTTCGTAGAACATTAGTAATGGAAACATAATTGATCAATAACATAACCAAAAGGCTTGTAATTCTCCCTAAAAATATTATTGAATCTAAAAAGTCTATAAAATTCAAACACGTTTGAGCGTTAGGCGTTTTAAGGAAAATCAACGTTTGGGTCAATTTTTTTTCATTAACTTCGTAGAGCATTAGTAAGGGAAACAAATTTGATCAATAACATAACCAAAAGGCTTGTAAATCTTCCTAAAAATATTATTGAATCTAAAAAGTCTATAAAATTCAAACACGTTTGAGCGTTAGGCGTTTTAAGGAAAATCAACGTTTGGGTCAATTTTTTTTCATTAACTTCGTAGAGCATTAGTAATGTAAACATAATTGATCAATAACATAACCAAAAGGCTTGTAAATCTTCCTAAAAATATTATTGAATCTAAAAATTCTATAAAATTCAAAGTGAGTTGATACATTCAAGGAATTTTTTACTAAATTCAAGGAAGCATGTGCATAAAAAATGGTACTGTAAGCACAAAGAGTTGTACTTTTCCGTGGATTTAGTAAAAACTTCCTTGCATTTATCAACTCCCATTTTCAAGTGGTTCGAACGTTAAGCTTTTTAAGGAAAAACAATGTTTGGGTCAATTTTTTTTATTGAATTCATAGAACATTAGTAATGGAAACATAATTAAACAATAACTTAAACAAAAGTCTTATATAAGTCTTCTTAAAATATTATTGAATCGAAAAAGTCTTCATAACTTTTATTATAAATAATGCACTTACAACTAAAAATATAAAATACAAACATAACTTTTATTTGAATGATACAATTACAACTAAAAATATAAAATACAAATACATTTCGAGCTTCGGCATGGCCATCACCCGAAAATGTAATCGTGTAGTAAAGTATATCGAGCTTCGGCATGGCCATCACCCGGATACACTTAACTACTTATGTGATTATGTCATCCCAAACTTCATCCTCATCCACGGATTCAACTTCAAGTTCTTCAAATTCACCTTCATCTAATTCGGTCGTTGGAGGTGATATCCCTAATGCGACTTCTTCTTCTTGGATAATATCTTCAACATTACCTAATAGTGGGCCTTCCAACGTTGTTACATTTTGTATCCTATCTACCCCATCCAAGTAATCTTTCAAACATACACATACTTCCACGGATTCAGCGGTTAGTCTTGACCTTCTTTCCGATATGATTCTACCGCTAGTAGAAAAAGCCGATTCGGAAGCTACAGTCGAAGCTTGGACGGCTAATAAATCCCGAGCCATAGCGGATAAAATTGGAAATTGTACTTCTCTTTCTTTCCACCAACTCAAAATGTCAAAATTACGAAATTGGTCAACACTTAAAGTGGTTAAAAAGTTTGTAGACTTATAGTGTCCCAACTCGCTTGTTGGAGCCGATGTGCGTTGACGCTTTGAAGCGTCTTCAAGTAAAGCATTATAAAGGTTTACGCTTATGTCACTAGATGATGCCCGAGATGTTCCCGCCCGCATGGAGTCAACAATTGGATTTGGTTGGTAACCAATTTTTGACGCATAAATCTCAAATAATTGTGTAAAACCATTTTCAAATCGAGTAATTTCATTTGGAATATAGTTCGGGTCGTCGGTTAAGTTTAAGTCCAAATTTTCCAAAATTGTTGTGAGTATACGTTGTACGCCGCCAACATTTATAGTTGGATTTAGTGCGGCGGCACAAGTAAAAACCAAAGGCATGTTACCAAAATATTTTATAAATTTCTTTTTTATAACTCTAACCATTTTTCTAAACATTGGATATGACGAAAGTTCAAATTCTTTTAATTTTTCGGTCATTATAAAAACTTGGTTTAGAACTAAGGAGCTAGTTGGGTAATATACACCCGAAAGGATAGTAGTAGCATCTTTAAAAACTACTAAAAAAGAAGTTAAATCGTAAAGTTGATCCCATTCATTATCGGTTATAGGTACGGACTTATTTCTATCAACTAACAACGTATTAAAAGCATTTAAAGTTTCACGTTGTCTTAAAATATTTTCAAACATATCGTGAGTAGAATTCCACCTAGTATTATTATCATAGCATGGTCCTAGGGGAGTTTCACCACATTGTACACGAAAACGTCTATAATTAGCTTGACGTTCGTTACTAGAACTATATATAGTTACTAATAAACTCTTAAATTTTTGTCGTAAATTATCACATATTTTTAATGCCGCTTGTACGGCCAAATTTATAATATGAGCAACACAACGAGAATGAAAAAAAGCGCCATTTAAAATTGGTTTTAAACGTAATTTTAGTAAATTCATTGCTCTCGTATTGTTTGACGCATTATCTAGTGAAATTGTAAAAACTTTATCGTCTAGATTATATTCAATTAAAGTGTCATTTAAAATTTTTCGCAAGTTACATCCCGTATGCGGATAACCAAACAATTTAAAAGCAATAGTACGTTTCATCAATAACCAAGAATCGGGATGAAACCAATGGGCGGTAACGGCTAAATAAGAATTTGCCGTTCCATGTGGTGCGGTCCAAACATCACAAGTAATAGAAACACCATGTTTATAGTTTAGAAAACCATCAATTATATCTTTTTTAGCATTTTTCCATAATTTAAAAGCATCGTTTCTTAGGGTAGTACGACTTACTTGTTGGTATCGCGGTTGTAGTCTCTTTTTGATGATACCCGTAAGTCGTTGGTTGTCGAAGTGGTTGAATGGAAGCGCCTCTTGGATGACAAACTTTGTAAAATCTTCTCGAAGCGCATCATTGTCGTATATAAAAACACCACCATCCGAACCAAGTGTCGCTTGTGATGGATCTTGACTAACCGATTTACAAGCCGTGGTCATGTGAGCTCGTAATGTGGAGTTTGATGAGGCGTTATAAAAGTTCCCACATCTCTTGCAACGAGCCTTACTCGCCCCATCATTCATAATGCACAAATCGTAATTCACCCAAATTTCTTGGTTCCGGGTCGTATTTTTAACAAGCACGACATCTTCATTTGTGTAAACTTTCTTTCGTACATTGCTAGCAACGGAACCGGAACCGGAAGCTTGAGATTGTGTATTTTCCATTTCGGAAAGTAAAAGTGTATATATATATATATATATATATATATATATATATATATATATATATATATATATATATATATATAGTTTTTGAGAGAATATATATATAGAGTTTTTGAGATAATGTAATAGAAATTGAGAGAAAGAGATAGAGAATTGGTGTGCTTTGAACCTAAACCAAAGGGGTGTATTTATAGGGTCATTGGGGGGGCAAAAGCACCCCAAAATATTCAAAAACATCAAAAAAACGCTCCTCCAACGGATATATAACGGCAGCCTATTTTTTTCGAAAAAAACCGGTTAAAACCGGTTTTTTGGAATAACCGGTTAAAACCGGTTAAAAAACCGGAAAAAAACCGGTTGGACATAAAAACTAAAACCGGTCAAAACCGGTTCGGGTTTGAGAAACCGGTTTCGGTTTTTTATTAACCGGTTTTTATAAAAACCGGTTTCGGTTTTTCGATCGGTTTTTGAAAAAACCGGTTTTCGGTTTGCACCTCTAGTTGGGTAGGCGGCGTTAATGGTCCGGTTTGGGCGATTCTATTACAGCACTAAAATTTAACCGAACCGTTAAATACGCTTTGAAGTTTTTTCAAATCAAATAGTTCAATTTAGTGTGTTAAATCAAATCAATTAAAGTAGTCGAAACGATTTGTTTCGTTCGGTTTGACGGTTTGAACCAACTCTCATTTTAATTCAACTTTTTAATAAAAATCATGTTTAACTGACATTTAAGTTACATAATACGAGTAATCATTCGATTGTTATAATCTTACTAGTTCTTTAAAGATATAAATAACTAGATTGTATAATATAGGTAAAAAGAAAAGATCAACAATATCATTTAATGAAAATCATACTTCATGACATTGTTACATAATCAAAAGTTTTCTTTACAATTAGTTGCATAATCGGTTTAGTATCTCTCTTCTCTTATATATATATATATATATATATATATATATATATATATATATATATATATATATATAGGGGAAGGATCAAGAGGGAAGCTTCAAGATTGAGGGAAGGAGGGAAGCAAACCTCAACCACTCATTTTTCTCATCTTCTATATTCATCCACAATACTCATTTAATCAATTTAAATCTAAAATTCCAAATTAAAGCATGAAATTCAAAGATTCAACAATCAAAAACATTATAAATCTTCGAATTCATCAATCGCAATCATAGATATCTTCAATTCGTCATAATTCTAATTCATCAAAAATTATGAATATTAGAGTAACTTTGGGTTTTTGAGTAATTTTGATTTGACAATGAAAACAATAAAATTAAAGGAATTTGATCGTACAAAACTTATAAACAAGTAATTAATCAAATTATGATTGTCATTCCAATTGAATTTTCAGATTGAAAAATTTTCAGACCGTTAACATTCATCTGAAAAGCATGTTAATCAAATTACAACTTAATACTCTTAAACATTCATTTATGATGAATATTAATTTATATATGCTATTATACACTATTGAATGTGATAACATGACATTCATCGGTGTATAATAATGTATATGCGTTAACATTCATCGTAAATGAATGTTAACGTGCTGAAAATATGATTTTGATTAACATGCTTTTGAAATGCATGTTAACGATCTGAGAGGTGATTTCAATTTATTTACAAGTTTGCCACCGCGTTGACTTTTACGTTGACCAGAATGTGTGGCTAGAAATTGCTTCCCTCCTTCCCCCATTTTTTTACTTCCCTATTGATCTTCCCCCTATATATATATATATATATATATATATATATATATAAAATATTATAAGAAAGATATAATAGTGTAAACATGACAAAATTAGGTCCAAATAATATAATATGGACCATTGAATGCTTAAGCATATTGAATTACAAACACTGATCTTAAAATCTATTTGTATTTACCTAAATAGTAATTAGTAGTTGTCTAAAAGTCATTTCTACCCTCATATAATTTACAGAAATCATTCCACCGTTAATTTAATTAAATTCGAACAGAAGTCAACATATAAATATGGTATGTCTTCCTTAATACACTCCTTCTAAAGTTGACCAACTATATTTTTTTGTAAATGATTCAATTCTATTTAATGGCATATGACTAAAAATATTAGATGTATTTAAATTTAAATGCATTTTAATATATCTACGCTAAACTATTTTCTTAAAGACATACGATTTTAATGGACCTAACTTTTAAAATACTACATCAGACTTTGAATATAGGGTAAACTGCAATTTTTGTCCCTGTGGTATAGTCCATTTGCCGATTTTGTCCTTTAACTTTTTTTCTCGCATTTTTTTTCCTCGTGGTTTTCATTTTCGCTAAGTTTGTTCTTTTTTCCGTTGAAACTAACAGAGTGTTAGTTAAGTAAGAGTCAAATGACCAAAATGCCCTTCCTCCTCAAATAAAAAAAACATGTTACATTCTCTTTCATTTTATTCATACAAAAACCCACCACCGACATCTCCTCCCACCTCTTATTCTTCTTCTTCGTTAAGTACCTTTCAAATTAATGTATGAGTTTTCTTAAGAAACACTTTTACTATCAAATCATAACTAAAAAAAACACGTAATCTTCAATATAAACTAGGGTTAGGTTAGGGTCTTGAGGAAAAAATGTGTTTCTTCTAAGGAAGAAGAAAATGGGTATTTTGGTCATTTTGTAAATAATTAAACGAAGAAAACTATCAGAAATCAGACGGAAGGACAAGAATAGCAAAATTGAAAACCACAGGGATAAAAATGCAAGAAAAAAAATAAAAGGACAAAATCGGCAAAACGACTAGACTACGGGGACAAATATTGCAATTTTCCCTTGAATATAAATACATTTTTTTATCAAACATTATCATTTAGTAGTAATAAAGTTAATATCATACTATTACATATGTAAAATACAATTGTTAATACATACATATAATACATAGAACATTTGGGTTTGGCAACACACGTGGACATTTGTAATTAATTTAAATGTAAACAAAAAATCTAAGGGTACTGATATACAAATCGATTATAATGTCAAACAAAATTATATCCACAATAAAATCGAATTTACAGTTACTAAAATTATCCACATTTAATGAAAATAGGTAAACTGAATCAATTAGTTTAATGGTTTGATCTTATTTTTCAAAATACAAAATTTTATTGTGGAATATTTTGCCTCCATACCCTGACAGAATTTGGTGCATAGTTTCAAATTCTTATAAAGTTTAAATGTTGGTTTATTTGCAAAGATTTGTTAGATGTTTTTTTTGCTAAATGAGCAACATATGTTACAAACATTTTTTCCCATATCAATTGATTTTTCCTAAGTCGGTTAATAATTACTTTTGGTCACAGTAAATATGTTATTTGATTGGTGAATAGTGTAGTTAGTGGAGATTCATAAAATTATATGTTGTGTACAATTTGACAGATACAAAAGAAGTAATAAAAATTTGAATTATTTAAATATATACAAATAAAGCCCAAATATAATCCATCTTCTTTTCCCTTACACATAAAAATTAAAAAACCAGGTGATAACTTGACATACCCTCATTTACATAACATTATGTACTCTCAAACGTAACACTTTTGGTCCGTCTACTTTCAAATGTTTAGCACAAGTCCTCTTATTTGAACCTTTTAGCTTATTATTAGGCTTCTATTATGTACTCTATAGTCCTTCATCTTTTATCTTTTATTTTCACGGTAGTCTTTAAGTTCTGCTACAAGCCTACAAGTCTACTATTATATCTGCTCTTTAAAACTAATACGAGTATCAATAAATTAAAAGGTTTGTATTAATTTTAAATCTAAGGATGAATAAAAGTATAGGTTATACTTTTGACAATTTTTTATACTTTTTATATTTCAATTATATCAAGGATGTTCAATATTCGGTTCAGTTTTATTTTTACCAAAACCAAACTATAATGAAAATCATTTAGTTTCAATTTACTATGGTTGAGTTTTTCAATTTTATGAGTGTGTTTGGTAAAACTAGCTTGTCGCTGGAGCTTATTGTTTTATAAGTATTTGACAAACTAGTTAGAGCTTAAAGATGTGAATTGACATAAAATGACATGAAAAATATATGTTAAATAATTTATAAGGGGTATTTAAGTAATTTCTCATTTCACAAGTTATGAGCTTATTTTTAAAAGCTACTTCCAGTAGCTTATTTTTCTAGAGCTTATTTTCTCAATAAGCTCTTAAATTTTTATCAACCAAACAATGCTAAATAAATTTAAGCTTCTATAAGCTCCAATAAGCAGTGTGCCAAACACACCCTATCTATATCTATACTACTTTATTTATATACCCTCTAACATGAGTTAATTTTGTTCCTTTTTATTAATTTGTGCAGATATTATACACGTCTGCAAAGATTTCGAAGTATCGGGTTTGGATCTCGAATTTTAATGTTTTTGCTATATCTTTTTTTTTCATTAGAATTGGAGATTTAAAATAAAGAAAAACCAAAACTTTATTTTTTGCCGTATTAGAAGTAGCATGTTTTAAGGTCTGGCTGGCCAATGTTATTAATTTGTTATGATTTTATTTTAGCTGATGTGCTGAATCTAGTTATAAAATTATCGTTGAAAAGTAAACCAAAATGTACCGAGCTAGACCAAAACACAACCGGGCAGTGGACCCTGTCGAGTGGTAGTATAGTTTGGTAAGTTCGGGTTCGAACACAGGGAATGTGAGTTTAAGAATTATATCCAAGTGCAAATAATTTATACAGAAAAGTAACTGTGGGGGTTTTGTGTGACCGAGTTGTCACGTTGCTTAAAACTACAATCTTTAAACTAAACTAGGCAAGTGGACTCTTAAGAGTTAAAGTGTTCGTTTGGAAACTTTCGTATAATAAAAACAATACTTGCTTGACTATTTCGCTAATGATTTCGGGGTGTTGAGTTATAACCAGTTTAAATTATGCAAAAGTAAATTTCCATTTAACATAGGATTAACGTTCGCCATCTCCTAATGATTCAACTTCAATTTACAAACCTATGATTTAATCTAGTAACGGACGTTCGCCATGGTTACCATCTTGCACAATTAAGCTTAAAGAATCTTGCTTATTCCAAATCTACGTTCGCAATGTTTGTTCAATCATTTATAGACAAATAATTGATAGCAAATTACCAATGAAAAACGTTCGCTATATTCACTAGTCATTTACCAAATAAGCAAAGAAACTATTTTAAGCTCAATTACGCAAGGAGTCACGAATAAACATAAAGTTCAAGTTTCACAAGTTTATAATTCATCCAAAATGAAAGACGTTCGCCATATTCATCAACTCATATATTTTAACTCATTTATGTTACTTATACCAATTTTCGCATCCGCAAACAAAGGTTCATTTGTACATCGACATACAAACAAAAATAATTCCAACCAACAACAAACATTCGCTATAATTCCTAGCTAGAACTACCAACAAATTCCATAAATTATTTGAGCTAAAAACATATAAAATCATGGAGGAATTCTAAACTCAAGCATAATCAAACACCAAAATATAACACCCCTAATCACTAGTTAATTCATCCAAGCAAGTAAATAAAACTAGCCACTAACAATCATACTCAAACTATCACAAATAATAAGTGAAATCAAAGGAAACATAATTATATCGAATAAAAATGCAAACCGAGTGATTACAATGTTTGGATGATGATTCTTCGTGTCCAAATGAGTTAGGATGATGAGAGACTTTTAAGAGGATGAAAAATGACTCAAAACCCCTAAAAATCGCCCATGGGGGCTGCTGGTTCGGGGGTGAGAAAGTTTGGTGAGAGATGAGGAAGAAAAGGTGTTTTAAGGGTCAAAAAGTGCCCAGACGGACCTTCAAGCCGCCGGCTTGAGGTCCCTAGCCGGAGGCTTGATCATACACTTCAAGATGCCATTTTTAAGGTTCTACCCGGCTGCTAGACCCCCCAAGCCGCCGGCATGAGCCACTTAGCCGCCGGCTCATTCAAGCTTCAATTTAAGGCTTTTTTTTCTGATGCTGATTTTTACCTTAGAGCCGCCGGCTTGACCCTTCTAGCCGCCGGCTTTAAATCATTTTTCAGAAAACCATATTTTGGAGATTTGTAGAGCTTTGAGTTAGCTTCGTTTGGGTGGGTGGATCGCCCAAATCCGAGTTCGTATGAGGGAGATATGGCCAAAATGGTGCAGCATAGCAAAATCAGCAAAATTCTCATCTTTTCATCCATTCTTTCTCAATCTTCAACCTAAACACATGAAATCAATTTCCAACTAAATAAGTACCGAAAGTTCATGAAATTGACAAGAAACACGTACAAAAACAATGATATCGCGAGAGATAAACATGTACAAAATGAGCGATATCAAATATCCCCACACTTGAACTTTGCTTGTCCTCAAGCAAACTATGATTTACATTCCAAAACACATACCTCTTGCATTTAGAATTTAAGAACAAGGTTTTACAAAATATAACTAACCACAATTGCAAAAGTAATCATGTTAGTAGCATGAATACAAACATAGAAAACCTTAAATAAATTTGTCAAGCTTGAATGCACAACTTAGCACCTCTCAATAGGAAATGTGTTTCAATCACTCAAATCTCAATTTGATCAAGATTTGGAATGGAATAGATAAACACTCAAATAGCCAAGTCGTGATGCGTTATTACCATAGGCTTGCCAAAAGATTAAATCTCCACCGACTAGGCGTGAGCACCAAGTAAAGTATCAAAAGAGGTATTCTAACAACGTGTTATAATTATAGAAGTGAGGGTGGGGTGGTGTTAGGATAGACACATATATAAATTGTTGAAAAGTGGTAGTCAAAAATCTCTTGTGAAGTGTTACCTTGAAACTTATAATGAAAATGTGATTCCAATAAACCTTAGGCTTCAACTTTGATCATCTAACAATATTTCTTCAATTCTTGCTTCCTTAGGTAAATTTCTTCAACTTTTGTCTATGACTTCATTTGTGTTTCTAGCTTGCTCAAAAAGTTTCTTGAATTTCAACTTGGTTTTGCTTTCCTTGAATCAATAAGCTTCATATAATATCTCCAAAAGGTTGTTTTTGAAATCACATTTTAATAAATGATTCTCAAGTTTATAAGGCAACTTTTAAAAATTTTGACTACTCAAAATAAGGCTCAAGATGTGATGGTGATTATGGAAGTGTATGTGGAAGTTTTCTATGGGTTTCTTAGCACTAAAAATGAGTGCTAACGACCTGGGTGGACTAGTTATAAATGGTTTTAAAATAAAAAATAAAAATCTAAAACCTAATGAATACCAATTCATCGTCTACTTCACCTATATCACATGAATATGATCCCACAACAGTCTTGAAATGCATCATTAAGGCAAGTTCTAGAATAAACTACAAACACCGGCACACTCATAGCAAATGAATCATATAAACACTAAAGATAAGTGTTTTCAATTTAGGCTCAAGATTTCTCACAATTTTTGGTGGGGCTATAAGTATGCTAGTTATGCAATTCACCCAATGAGGTTGCTCTATGACAAATTTATCATGCAAGAGTTAAGATTTAATTACTTTCACAAAATTCTATCAAATACACTTCTAAAGCAATTAATCTTATGAGGATAAACTAATTCAAGTGAACAATAACCTCCCCACACTTAACATTTGCATTGTCCTCAATGCAACAAAATATAATCTATGAAATGAGCAAAAGTGTGAAAGGTAAAAGGGAGCGAGTACTTCCTGGGGGTTTTTGCATGTTCATATTCTCGATAAACCTTCGACCATCATTTCAAAACATCAATTCCTTTCAGGTACATTCTCGTTATTGCACAAAGTTGCCTTCATCAAACATTCATCACTTTGAAGTACGGGCTACCTCCCGCAAAGTTGCTTGGTTTATTACCGAGTCCCGAGCTAGACTCAACCCTCTGCTTCTCATAACCAATCCTTAATCATGCTACCACCTCCTTTCTCGTCATACTCACATAGGAGGATGTCTTTTTTTGTTTTGATATTTCGGTAGAACATCCTCCAACTACAACTTGTAATGTGAAAATAACCTCTCCATTTCTTGAGTGGTATAATGATGATCCGGATGATTGCCACTTTCAAGTATGATTGACTAGTTATCCCCACGTCTTCAGAAAAATCTTTGGCAAGTATACAAAGAGAATCGGGTGGTTCTTCAAAATAGTTTAGATGCACACACTCAATACTCCTTTCCAACCTTGCCAACCTATCTACCTTAAGTGCCTGAGTGCCACTAGCACGATACAAATTTTCAAATTCTGCCTCAAGAATAAGATCATCTCCAACTCCCTTTTTTACAAGCTCATCTAGCTCATGATCACTAATTCCTAGCATTCCTTGTAATTCCTTTATATCGGCATCATAGTTAACAATGGCATCCTTAGTCACTTCAGGCTCTAGCATGTATGAATCTTGGAAAACAATTTGTGAAGTTTCATGAGGGTAATTAGTGACTTCATTCTCTTCTTCCACCTCATCCATTTCGTCTTCACTATCATCCTGAAAAACAAAGTTAGAAGAATATGGAACATCAACGTTAGAATAATAATCATTACACTCAATAGCCTCAACATTATCCAAATGCTCGGTTGCATTGGTGTATGTATCATATGGCCTTTCTTGACCAAACTCTATATTCCAATCAAAAATATCATCCCATTCTCTACTTTGCCTCTCCGTTTGCTCAATCGCCCCTTTCAACAACCATTCAAGATTTGACATTTCCGGTTGTTCTATCTCTTTGGTGATTACAGGTTCATCATTCCAAGACCCTGATTGATAAGGTTGGTTCCATTCATCTTGGTAGTGTCCTTGTGGTGCATACCTTTCGAGTGATATCATTGGCACATCATCATTATCACTCTCACAAAATAAAGGTTTGTACCCTTCATAATTCGAGTAATAAGACATCGAAGCTAAGTCACAAATCTGCTACAAACATCAAAACTAAAAACGGTAAAATGTAACCACTCAACACAAAATAAACAAACATTAAAAATATATACACTAATAATAACTAAAACTCTTAAAGTAACTTTCCTGGAAATAAACTCTAGAAAAGGATCAATTAATTACACTCGAATTAAACTTTTAATCAATCACATTCCCCGGCAGCGGCGCCAAAAACTTGATGTGCTGAATCTAGTTATAAAATTATCATTGAAAAGTAAACCAAAATGTACCGAGTTAGACCAAAACACAACCGGGCAGTGGACCCTGTCGAGTGGTAGTATAGTTTGGTAAGTTCGGGTTCGAACACATGGAATGTGAGTTTAAGAATTATATCCAAGTGCAAATAATTTATACAGAAAATTAACTGTGGGGGTTTTGTGTGACCGAGTTGTCACGTTGCTTAAAACTACAATCTTTAAACTAAACTAGGCAAGTGGACTCTTAAGAGTCAAAGTGTTCGTTTGGAAACTTTCGTATAATAAAAACAATACTTGCTTGGACTATTTCGCTAATGATTTCGGGGTGTTGAGTTATAACCAGTTTAAACTATGCAAAAGTAAATTTCCATTTAACATAGGATTAACGTTCGCCATCTCCTAATGATTCAACTTCAATTTACAAACCTATGATTTAATCTAGTAACGGACGTTCGCCATGGTTACCATCTTGCACAATTAAGCTTAAAGAATCTTGCTTATTCCAAATCTACGTTCGCAATGTTTGTTCAATCATTTATAGACAAATAATTGATAGCAAATTACCAATGAAAAACGTTCGCTATATTCACTAGTCATTTACCAAATAAGCAAATAAACTATTTTAAGCTCAATTACGCAAGGAGTCACGAATAAACATAAAGTTCAAGTTTCACAAGTTTATAATTCATCCAAAATGAAAGACGTTCGCCATATTCATCAACTCATATATTTTAACTCATTTATGTTACTTATACCAATTTTCGCATCCGCAAACAAAGGTTCATTTGTACATCGACGTACAAACAAAAATAATTCCAACCAACAACAAACATTCGCTATAATTCCTAGCTAGAACTACAAACAAATTCCATAAATTATTTGAGCTAAAAACATATAAAATCATGGAGGAATTCTAAACTCAAGCATAATCAAACACCAAAATATAACACCCCTAATCACTAGTTAATTCATCCAAGCAAGTAAATAAAACTAGCCACTAACAATCATACTCAAACTATCACAAATAGTAAGTGAAATCAAAGGAAACATAATTATATCGAATAAAAATGCAAACCGAGTGATTACAATGTTTGGATGATGATTCTTCGTGTCCAAATGAGTTAGGATGATGAGAGACTTTTAAGAGGATGAAAAATGACTCAAAACCCCTAAAAATCGCCCATGGGGGCTGCTGGTTCGGGGGTGAGAAAGTTTGGTGAGAGATGAGGAAGAAAAGGTGTTTTAAGGGTCAAAAAGTGCCCAGACGGACCTTCAAGCCGCCGGCTTGAGGTCCCTAGCCGGAGGCTTGATCATACACTTCAAGATGCCATTTTTAAGGTTCTACCCGGCTGCTAGACCCCCCAAGCCGCCGGCTTGAGCCACTTAGCCGCCGGCTCATTCAAGCTTCAATTTAAGGCTTTTTTTCTGATGCTGATTTTTACCTTAGAGCCGCCGGCTTGACCCTTCTAGCCGCCGGCTTTAAATCATTTTTCAGAAAACCATATTTTGGAGATTTGTAGAGCTTTGAGTTAGCTTCGTTTGGGTGGGTGGATCGCCCAAATCCGAGTTCGTATGAGGGAGATATGGCCAAAATGGTGCAGCATAGCAAAATCAGCAAAATCCTCATCTTTTCATCCATTCTTTCTCAATCTTCAACCTAAACACATGAAATCAATTTCCAACTAAATAAGTACCGAAAGTTCATGAAATTGACAAGAAACACGTACAAAAACAATGATATCGCGAGAGATAAAAATGTACAAAATGAGCGATATCATTAGCCTTATGTTATTCTACGAGATCTATACTTTGGAGTACCATTTAAGATTCGTGTAACTTTAATTACTAACCTGATACAAACGTCTACAAAACAATTTTGTTGATCTAAATTTTAGAAAAAGAATAATCTTTTTGTATTATTTGAGTTGAATCCAAATGATATCAAATAAATTTTATGTATGTGGTTTATGTTTTGAATATTTGATTATTATTATATTTCAAATTTGAAATTTATATTAGCTTTCGAAATGTTGTTATGTAACCTAACATTATTTTTCTTCTTCCTTTGTAGGTAGTAGGTGGTTATGAGACCATACTTTGATTTAATAGGTTTTTTTCTTTGAATGTTTTTTTGATTTTGTAGATATTTTCTTTCGAAAATATAAATGTTAGAAGTTTAGATGATATTCTAATAATTTACCAAGTAATTGTATATATCTTTTTTGTCAGAAACATTTGATATCATAGACTTGAAAATGCTGTGACCCAATATCCACTTTTTATTTGATTATTTTATAAGAAATATGAATTTATTATGAGTTTTGATTTTTAGGAGCGTAAGCCTCTTTTCAAAACTGAAAAAAGGAATTGAAAAACCTATAAAAGATAGTTGGGTTTTGTCAAGGCCAGAGGTATAAAGATTACATTTGAAATGGGCCTGAAGTGAAAAGGACGGCAAGGTAAAACTTTTCTTTTGTAGAATTTTCACACCTTCAACAAGTTACAGTATAACACTATCTATCAAATAAATTTGAATTTTAGAATTTTTTTTTTCCTTTGCCTATCAATAAAAAGTTGAAGGAAAAATTCCATATATGTCCCTAAAAACTCTTGTAATTACATATATATCTAACCAAAAGTCATAATATCATATATATCCTCTCAAACTATTAAAACTCTCATATATATCCATTCCATTAATTAATATTACTAATAAATAGATTTAATTAAATCTTTAAATGCTCCTTTAACTGAATACATACACAATTGATCGACATTCTCTCATTCTTTCTTATCACGATCCGGGCGCCAAACAAAAAAAAATCCCCGCCAAATAAAAAAAATCCCCGCCAAGTCTTTTGTTAATCGCATATAATATATGGATTTGGAATTATATTATTCTTATTCTCGATCATTACAGAAGATCGAAACCCTACGGTCGGCTACTTGGCTAGTGTACAACAAGTTTTTTTCCCTCTTATATTGACTGTCTCCATGTATGCGATCCTATATAGTTTTAAATCAATAATCGCACCATCAAGTCGTACACGCACGTACTAGTACATAGTGGCATTTTTGTCTGCTGTTGTTGGTTGTTTGACCGGGTTGGTTTGGTTGCTTCTTCTTAATATATAAATCTGTTGTACACAACAAGGATTTCTGATGATGATAATATGAATTTTATTCAACTATATATGTATTATAATAATGAACGCAGTTTATGTAGTTTACATCAAATTATTCAATGGCATATTATAATTATCCTTGCATGGAATGAAGTCTCAATATTCAATGTATTCTTATTTCTTATGTAGATTCATGGTCCACCAGGCTCAAAAGGTGATTCATTGTGTTTCTGAACATGAATTAAGTTTTATACCGGAGGGGATATGAGGGTTTATAAATAAATTAGTGGAATGGATATATACGAGAGTTTTAATAGTTTGAGAGGATATATATGATATTATGACTTTTGGTTGGATATACATGTAATTTCAAGAGTTTTTAGGGACATATATAAAATTTTCCCAAAGTTGAAAACGTCAAAACAAATCGAAACTTTTATGATGCTACAACACTTCTCAGGGTACCTTATATTTAACCAGCATTAGGATTTGACCTATGAGTTTAGGTAGGCCTTTATTACAAAAAATGAACATTAATGCTACCATCCAAATCAAAAGCTTTTCTCCAAAAAATTTTATCAAATGGTGCGGTAGCTTTTTTTAAAAAAGCTATAAGAAAAACTTTTGATCTTATGATAAAAAAAAAACTTTATAGTACATAAACCTCAATAAATTGATAATAAACAATGCAAAAAGAGAGGATTTAGGATACCTATTTACGTGATAAATCTCAAGCTTTCCAAACCCATAGAAACTGACACGTTTTTTTAGAGCTATCATTTACATTTTTCAATTTGATATAAACATCTTAAACGAACAATCAAACACTAATGCAAAACTTAATATAAGATTCAGTGAAATAACTAAAGAGTTATATTAAGCATTTATATATATGTATGTTTTTGGTGTTCTTATTAAATGATATACCTTAAATTCCTTCTAAATAAATTGTTCATATTTGTCTATACCCAAAAGCATAAGTAAATTATAATCTGCCTTTAAGTTGAAGTTTATGGTTTATCAAATACTTCTCATGGATCAGTTATGCATGTCTTTTAGATTTTGATAACCTTCGACGTTTCGAATCTGATTTTAGTTAATTGTGTTGTGTTGTTGTGGCAGCATGAAAAATTTCATAAAGAGACGTTTAGAAAAAAGAACTCCAAATAAATTAGCTGAAAATAGAAGTAAATATATGTAACTAATGAGAAAGTAAGTTTGTTAATGAATTATGTAATAAAGCTTTTGTGTATCCTTCAAGGTGAGATTTGATCACTCTCAACAATATTGTATTAGTTGTGTCTCCGTTATGCCATTTCAGTGCCACATCACCACTTTCTAAACTGACATACAACTAATACAATGGTGCTAAGTCACTTCAATTTTTAATCTTAACATTTACCAATATACCAGTCATTTATTACACTAAAAATAAAATAAAAAAACATCTAAAATTGTTGCAGGCCCCACCATTCGCGTTGCTTGGTACATCAGATATTGACGCATGGGAACCGACACGGTCAACCGACCCACCAGTGTGTCGTTCGGTCGAGGCGCGTCGGTGGTGAACCAACGAGACCCATTAGGACCGGATAGAAAATGTATACGGGGTTAGAAGTCATAGTTATATATATATTTTTTTTGAAAGGCAAAGAACTTCAATTAGAAACCAAATATACAAGAGGTATAAAAGGAATAACAAATCAACACCCAAATATCACACGGGACTGCAAAAAACTAGCACATGCCCGTAGATCAAAAGAACCTACGAAAACACCAAACTTAAGACATCCAAAATAGAGAATCAAGAACCAACATCACCCATGATATAAACTTCTAGGCCTAGAAATCCAAACAGACCAATCAAGCTTAAAATTAGAGCAACGATACTCTATCCATTGACGTGAGACCCATTGAATAAAAGGAAAAAGATCTTCCTCTTGGATTAAATGTCCCACATCTCTTTCCGCGTGAACAACCCTGTTCCTTCAATTCCATATCGCCCATAAAATAACCCAACAAACTGCGTGAAAAATCTTGTCCAGCACCTTGTTTCCATATTTATGAACCTTACCAATAGCAATCTCCTTAACAGACAAAGAAGGTGGGCTACCTAATTCCCACCAGCTCCAAGTTTTGCGCTAAATTGGAAGAACCTTAGAACAATTTAATAGGCAATGATCCGCTGATTCCGATGCACAATTACATAAGGGACATGTCACATAATCCAAAGAGAGACCACGTTGAAACATATTTTGTCTAGTTGGCAAGCGATTGAGAGAAGCCCTCCAAACATGAACGTTGACTTTAATGGGGATCCATGAATTCCATATCTGCACTCCATCCAAAGAAGTATCTACCCACAGTTTATCTTGAATAATCCAAGAAAATTCCTTCACCGAGAAGCAATTGGAAGATGACATACACCATTTCCATGTGTCCGAATTACCTGCACACAGTGAAAAATTTCCAAGAGAAACAATTAAATTATTAATTTCATCAATTGTTCTACCCCTAGGATTCGATCTCCAAGCCCAATTTCCCCCCCAAACCCCATTACGAAACACCCATCTCTCATTGATTAAACAATTTTTTTTACACTCAAGAGCATAGAGCCGAGGGAAATGATCCATTAGTCGACCACCCGAATCACACCAAACATCCTCCCAAAAACGAGTGTTTAAACCATCACCAATTTTTCTACTAAAAGATTGAGTAAAAGCCAGTCCAAGACTATCAATTTTATTAACAGATCTAATAATGCCATGCCACACCCTTGATTTTAATCCCGAGCTCGAGGACACCCCAAAACCACCTTCTTCTCCATAAAATTCTTTGATTACTTTGACCCACAATGAATTACTTTCATTTAGAAACCTCCATCTCCATTTCCCTAATAAACTCAGATTTTTACTCATAATGCAACCGACTCCCAAACCACCCTTTGAAAGACTTTGAAGAACTTTCTTCCACTTAACCCATGTGATGCCTTTAACACCTTCTTTAAAACCCCAAAAGAACCTTCTCCGAATCGATTCAATCCGATCAATTATTTTTATTGGAGCTCTAAATAAGGATAAGTAATAAATTGGTAAACTACCGAGAACCGCCTTTATTAAAGTTAGTCGGCCTCCAATGGAAAGTATCTTAGATTTCCACAAAGATAATCGATTAAGAAATTGGTCAATCACCACTTTCCAACCATCTAAAGATCTCATTCCTTTACCGACTGGAAGACCCAAATATAGAAAAGGAAGCGTGTCGTGATATCAATTTACTAAGTTAGCAACATATTCCACTTCAGTATCTTCAACCCCAATTCCATATAATCGGTTTTAGAAAGGTTAACCCGAAGACCCGAAGCGTCTTGAAAGTACTCAAGGACTCAGATTAAATTTCTAACGTTCGTGAAAGACCATTCTCCAAAAAATAAAGCATCATCGGTGTAACATCCTCGAAATGGACCTAGTTGTTTTATATTATTTCTTGATTTAAATTAGTATTTAAATGTGTTTGGAAATAATATTATTTGAAATAGTTGAAATAATTGGAATATGAGTCGAATATTCCAATGTGATAAGTAAATTATTAATTGTTGTAAATTAATATAGTTGACGGTACAATAAAATGTTTGGACTCGCAAATGGTTTTCGGGTTCCAGACAATAGATTGAGATGGGGTATTAAATTATACCAGTATAATTGAAGGCGGTTTGTGAACCGACTATATATTTAACTTTCCATTTTAGGAAAGTTCATTATGAACTTCAAAACCCCTCAAAACCTTAATCAATCCAAAAGAAAACTTAGAAACCAAATTGAAACCGAATTTGGAGCTGTAATTCTGATTAGTTTCATCATAATCATCATGTTCTTCATTCAAAATTGTAAGTAAGTTTGATTGATTTTTGATTATGTTTGAAATCTTAGAGATTATTGATTTGAGGTGAAATTTGATGTTAGAAACTAGTTATAATCATTACATGATGTTTATGTAATGTTATTTGTGGTATATAACGGTTAGAAATCGAGTTTTGAGTGATTTGGGTATTAAACCCGTGGGATAGGGGTTTAACACATCGCATATGGCTGGGACGAAGGGTGTACCCGGCGGGTACAACCCTTACCCGGCGGGTAGTCGTGTTTGGTTGGAACCCGGCGGGTAATGACCCGACCCGGCGGGTAGTGTGACCTGATGGGGAAACCGGCTGCTAATCACTTGACCCGGCGGCTTCTCCAGTGTTTAAAACGCAATAGTGTTCTGTTACCATATTTTGTAAATTACCCGATGGGTTCGTTGGGTACCCGGCTGCTTGACCTGACTACCCGGCGGGTAGTAATGGTACCCGACGGGTACTATGTGTCTTTGTGTGTTTTGAGTTGTGAACCTTAAATGGTGAGGAGACTTGTTCTAGCCTAAATAAATTGTATTTAGGTAACAAGTTGTGTGTTATTTAAATACTCGTAATGTTGATTATGTATATCAGTTTTAAACTGAGTTACTAACTTATATTTGATTGTTGATTCTCAGATGTGGAGAAGACTCAGTGATATTAGACTACTGAGTGGAGGCCTGAGGTAGTCGGTGAGTGGATCTGTAACCTCAGTGTGATTTAGTTGTAATGATTTGATTTACAACAAGTAATTTATAGTATTACTTTAATATGATGCTTTGTCTGAGATATCTTGCCAGGTTAGTTTGGTTGTTTGCTTACTTGGCTGTTTGAGCTAGTATTTAAGATTCTGAGGTTAACTTGACTTGATGGTTGGACTTGGTTGTTATTGTAGACGACAGGAGATCTTGGAACTTGAAAAGTTGGTTCAGAGATCTAGGTCGTGTGTGATTAACAACTGGTCATCGGTAATTCTGTATAGGCCAATACAGATGATTGATAAGAGTTCCTTGAGTACCAAACCGGTATTAAGGTATCTCAGGAGCCACCGGTCCTCATGACGATTGATAACGCTTGATTGGAAGTTGCGTGATTGAATGATTGACTGATTGATTTTCTGTTTATTGTTATTTGATGTAAACAGATTGTTATGCTAAGTTGGACTGTTGTTTATAGTTTCATTCACTTAGCTTTATGCTAACTCCACCACAGTTCTTCCTGCAGGTTAAAATAGATGGGACATATTGGGCAGGGCAGGAAGTTGTTGGACTGGATGGAATGTTTGACAGGCTGTTACTCTGATGTTACTTTAATAACTACAGAAATGTTTTGAATTATATAACACCGAGTAGTTGAAATGTCATGTATTAGATCTGAAAAAGTTTATTGACATTTTAATTGACATTGATAGTAATGTTTTGAAATATATACGCTTCCGAGTCGCCATTATTATATTAATTGTTTATAATGAAACGAGGGGTGTTATAAGCTGGTATCAGAGCAATAGTTTGGGTGAATTGAACATGATAGATTGTTCAATCCTAAACTTGATTGAGTTGAGTCAAACATTCCAGAAGGTGTGGGTTTAGTTGATTAGTTGATGCATGAGAAAGTAGTTAGTTGAATATGTACTAACACATAACAAGTTGTGAAGCTGTTGTTTGATTGCAGAGATGGAGGAACATGAGTATCTGATTGGTATATTTCATGTTTCCTCAACATTGCTGGCTTAAGATTGTCAGGTAATCTTCGATAAGCCTGTGTTAATTTAAATTAACTTGAATTGTTTACTCTGTTATGTTGAGTAAGCTTTGTTGTGAAGTTAATTGAGTCAGACTGATATGATTCCCCAGTTTTGAGTCAACTAATGATTGTTATATGTTGACATGAGGATAGAATTACTAAATGAGATGCTTATTGTTGCTCATTGTTGTTAGTATTTCTGATTGAATTGAAAATGCAGAAATATGTTTAAGTAGACAGAGAGTTGATTAAGGTTTTAACAGAATTGATGTTAGGACCTAAGGAGTGTCTTTATTGGTGAGACAAGATAATTGATAGTATTATATTAGTAGATTGATACAGGACATGATTTAAATCCTTGTTAACGAAAGTGGTGTCATTTGAATTGATAATGACTGCTAATTGAGAAAATATGTGCTTATGTGGCTATATGATATGTTTTGACTATAGCTAAACACTTGACTTAAACCAAGACTGATAGGTTTAAGAGAAATGTAGAGTATGATAAGGTGAAATTGATTGGGGAAGTGATAGATCTTTCTGGTCAATTGAGAATTAATAAATGAAATGTTTTATAGTAACATAATTGAGTAGGCTTGTTGTGACATTGATGCTTGATAGTATAGCATATGTCAAAGGGATGATAATTAATTAAGATGTGTCCTAAATTTTGAAGTAAATAGGGACATTAATTAGTATAAATGATTAAGTGTGACTTAAATAGTCAAAGAATTGTAAATTAGTACATGATATGGTGTTTTGTACTGATTATTGGTAATAAATTATACGTGTTTGGAATTACACGTGATGTAATTGTGTTAGAGAAAGTTAACAAGGTATGAAGTACTGAAACTTTAATGATAGGTTATCATGTGTTTAGGGTTTCAGATAAGTTGATATACTGAGTAATTCAGTTGTTGAAAACCAGAACATTGTGTGAATATGTATTTAAGTGAGAGTAAATCACATGGATAATCATAATGTAGAGTGGCCTAAGAATGGATTGTGAAGAGCATAATCTTGCAACGCCTGATCACCGTTGTTATATTATGTTGTGTCACATGAACTTGTTGAGGCTACTAGGTATAAAAGAAACGTAATGTGATTTTGGAAATGGAGTATGATAGTGTGCTAAACTGTTTAGTTGTTGTTTTGCTAAGAAAACAATCAGTTTGTAGAGTTGTGACATTTAGACTGTAAATGTGCCAGTGTAAACAATAATTGTCATTGATTGAGGTTTTGATGATAAACCTAATTGACTAATTTGATTTTGTTGAAAATGTAATTGTGACTGATTGTGTTAGATTACCTATAGGTGGATTTGATAGTGTTTAAATGAATCACTATGTTGTATCTGGCTTGTATGAAGCCAAGGTTGAGATATGATGATATTATCTTGCTTAAGGAATTTCTAGTATTATTGAATGTAATAATGTGAAGTCTATGTTTGAAAGTAAACATACAATATGAAATGGCTTGTATGGAGCCTAGATTTATGTAAGATGACCTTGTCCTTGTAAAGGATTGATAAGATTATTGAAAGTAATAATTTGAAATATATGTTTGAAAGTGAACATATAAGATGAAATGGTTTGTTTGGAGTTAATATTGATGGTATGTTAACTTTGAAGGTCAAACCATGAATAGAGAATTGTGTATAAAATTAATTGCTTGTGATTGGTTTGAATTGAGTCAAACTTGAGAAAAGCAGTTAGAAAATTTTATTGATTGGTTGATTGAAATCAAAGTTGACATATAGTCAACTGTGTGTGTTGAAATAGTCTAACATAGATTGAAATGTTATGATTGTGTGGGATATGATTGAATTCCTAGATTGATTAAATTATGTTGAAATGGGTCATTTAAGATCCAAAGGAGATAGATGAATTGTTTAAGTTTGTGAAACTTGATTATTACTTAAAGCTAGTATTAAGTAATTGAAATATTGTTAAGTGTAATTGAGTATTCAGTTAAATAATATTGGATATTTGAACTGAATATGTGTTAAAGAATTATACAAATGAAGTAAGTGATAAAGTGGTAAAGTGGGAGTAGATCCAAATAAGAAATGATATGATAGTATATCTGGAGTTAAACAGTATTAAAGGTTTAGTTGATCTTTGTTGGATAAAATGAGAGAATATGAATTGAAGGTTGTTCATATTTTAAGAAATTATGTGTGTATAATTGTAGGTGTGAAGAAGTAAGGAAAACCTTGAAATTGATAGGTGATGATTGTTTTCAGTAAACTTTTTTTGTAAGTTTAAACTGAATTGTTTAAGTTATATACGAATTGGTATGTATATAAGTGAAACATAGAGTTTGTGATTGTTTCATGTCCTGTGGTATGGATATGTGATGACTAGTAATAATGTGAAGGCTTGGTAAAGACTTTAACAGTCTGAATGGCCTATTATATAGAATTAAATGGAATTGAGGTGTACGTGTCCATTTTAGAAAGTTACTTGAAATTGTGCCATAGGTTATGTGGAAGTCAGTTAATTGTGATTAACTTGATGTAGATTTTGTTGGAAATGTGTTGAAAAGTAGCACATTGTGATATTGTGATACTTGAATTGTAGTATCATAATATAGATTAATGTTGGCTTAGTTTCTATATTGATGGGATCTCCTTGTCGGAGACCCCGTTCCATATAAAATTCCTTTGTTGGACAACCGTTGATTAAAACCGATATAGATGCCGAAGAGAGACAAGCATGAATCCATCTACACCATTTATTACCAAAACCCATTTGACTCATTGTGTCAAGTAGAAAATTCCAATTTATACAATCAAAAGCCTTCTCGAAATCCACTTTAAACAATAACAATCCATCTACACTTATAGTTATATCTTATATACAGTGGCGGAGGAATATGAGACCAATGGGTTGCAGATGCTACATATGAAAATAAAATAGTTAGTGTAATTTTTTATTTTTTTTCCTAATATATTATAGTTGCTAGAGATTGCTACACATGACCCAAATCCCCAATGATCCATTATTTAAGAAAAGGCTCAAATTTAATAATCACAGCCCATCCTCCATTTAGCTTATTACTTTCATTATTTTTTTTACTATAGGATGATACGGAAGAAACGACGAAGGAAAGAAGCTTCTCATTGTTATTTGTTAACCCCTTTATTTTAGTTTATTGAGAGTCTGACAATTATACAAAATCAATTAACTTGTATAAATGAAAGAATCCAATTGTATTTGAAGGTTCAAAGATCATACTTATACAACGATGTTGCCTCAACAGAAAAAATTGCGCCAGGTAATTTTTCAATTTAAGCTTTTAGGGTTAGGTTTTTATACATAATTTTTATTTAGTGAATAATGTTGCGATTTATGTTCTATATCAGTTTGTAATTTTGTAATTCCCATGTTTAATTGTTCAAAACTTTGTTACTTTTCAATTGTGTTGTTCACTTGTTCAAAGTTTGGTGGTTTGATTTATAGGGCACCATTGAAAACTTTTTTTCTAAAAGAAAGATGGATTATGATGGTGATGATATTCAAAGAGAATCTTCCAGATTAAAAACATCCGATAATATTCCGCAAGTACCGCAACCTAGCTTTACAACTAATACTCCTTTAACGCCAATCACAATTGATTTGAACAATCTTCCATGGGACCCTTCTGATAGGCCAATGATTTATGAGTATAATGTGAATCAAAGAGAGGAAATAAGACGTACATATTGGGCTCGGGCACCTTTTCAACCAAGTGGCCATGAGTTTCCAATAAAAATGGTTGGGGACAGTAAAAGACGTTTTGTGGTCGCTTGGTTTCAAGAGTTTCATTGGTTAGAATATAGTATTAAAGTGGACAAAGCTTTTTGTTTATGTTGTTACTTATTTAGAGATTATGTTAACCATCAAGGTGGAAGTGATACATTTGTAACGGAAGGGTTTGATTCTTGGAGTAAAAAAAATAGCTTTCGTAAGCGTGAAGGTAATGTTGATAGTTTTCACAATAAAGCATTACAAAAATGTGAATATCTGATGAAACAAAATCAGTCCATTAAGGTTGCCTTCAATAAGCATGATGATGAGGAGAAGATTAGATATCGAACCCGATTAACTTCTTCAATTTCAATTTGTAGATTTTTGTTGATGAATGAATTAGCATTTCGTGGTCACGATGAGAGTACAGAATCTCTTTCTAGAGGACTTTTTCATGCACTTTTAAGGTTACTTAGAGAGCATAATGAGAGTATTCGTGCAGTTACATTAGATAATGCACCCAAGAACCATCAGCTGACAAGCCCAGACATTCAAAAACAGATTGTTGATTGTTACTTATTGGGTTGTTTTGTAATGTGACTCCCTGATTCAATGAAATCATATAATTTCAGTTTGCTTTAATTAGTTGTGTAGTTTATATACTTAAAATTTTTGCAACCCCTAAGATTTATTCCTGGCTCCGCCACTGCTTATATACCAAAAAGTGAAAACTACTACATATTTTGGTTTTGACATAAAACCATAAAAATGCAGGAACTATTCGCAAGTCGCCTTAATGCAAGACAACTGCATCAATAACCCAAAAGAGAGAACTGTAGAAAAAAAATATGAACTATTTGACGCCGCCGTTTTACGCGGGTACAAAGCTACTGTTAGTTAAGTTATTTCGGTTTTATAAGTTTCAGTTCGATTTTTAGAATATTTTTTCATCTTTTCAAGGTTAGTTATTAATTATTAATGGGCTGAGGTGAATGGTGAACTTATTCGGTCAACCAAGAGAGTGTTTACTTGGGCCTTAAATTAATGAGATAGTTGGTTACACGGATTATTCGGGAATTTGTAAAACCACATGTCCACACTTGTCCCCATCTGAATTCTCTTTTTCCAACCCTTTTCCAATACTACCCTTCCCCTTTCCTTCTTGTTTCATCTTCTACAATCTACATACAAGCTTCTCCTCCCAAAACTCTCATACGATTACCAGAGATGTTTCAACAACATTAGACCACCATCGTATCCGTTTCCGGCACCGGCTCCGGCTCTGGCTCAGTCGCTCGTGCCACCTCTCTTAGCAGGTTCTTTTTTTCTGCCACTGATCGTCAGTTCCAACAAAGCGTTTGTACAAATAAGTATGGAAATAACTATGGAAGATCTACGTATGTTGTTTCTCCGGTAACCGATTTCGCATCCAAGACCGTTTAGCATAATTGATCGATTTTATTAAAATTAGGGTTGGTAATTTTAACATAGATTTCAGAAAATTGAAACCAAGGAGAAATTGAGAGCTAGAAAGAATACATACATACAATACAATTATTGTATATAGTTGATGGGAATTGATATCGTCCCTGACTTTCCTATAAACAAACATACAAGAAGTGTGTTTTGTTCTTCATTGATGAACATGTAGCAAAATATATATAACTGTCCTTTATTTATTGATAAAATAAAATAAAATAGAAATAGAATATATATATATGTTTATCCAGAGTGATTTTGTTTTGAAAAACAGAAATATGAAATTAAAATTGAAGTATATTCGAGTATTATTTGTAAGACTCCTGATTTTAGAATATATATATTTTTTTATCATTAATTGTTTGAGATAATTGAAAGGATATCCATTATGCCATCTAAACCCATTCGGGACTTATTGAAAAAGGGGAGTGATCCTTGTACCACCAAAAATTATCCATACACCAATAAATATGCTTTACGGTGTTGTACTGTACAATACTATAAAGCACAGTTAGTGGTGTATGAATAATTTTTGGTGGGTTAAGGATCGTCACCCATTGAAAAATTAAGTGAACAGGCCCTTACTACTGTAAAAGGTACGAGTAAATAATACTACATTCCAATGGCGGGAACCAGACACCATCACCGACCTAGCAACACGGTCCAAAACCCTATACCCTCACTCAAACTCAAATAAACGTTACATTCATACCATTTAATTTAAATTACTTATTATCATTGATCGATAAAGCACTACCAGTGGTACTATATGTTTTTAGCCCTTAATCATCGCATTTCATTATTTTCTAGAAACCCTAACTTCCTAACATTCAATTTCTACGCACCAATGTCTTCCCCATCTTCAACGAAGATCATCGCAGAGTATGCAAAATCAGGTAAATCGTCATGCAAAAAGTGTTCCGAAAAGATTGATTCCAAATCTCTGAGATTAGGGTTGAAGATTAAGGACCCTAGGGGTTACGATAACACTAAATGGCATCATTTTAACTGCTTCTTTTCTATGGATTCTGTTTCGGTTCCTGCGGTTGAAACGATTGAAGGATTCTCAGAACTGACGGTATAATTATTTATAATCATGTTAATTTGTGTAGTTTATTGGTTAGCTTAAAGTTATCAGATTATGTTTTGTTTTGACCTTTTTTTACTCGTATTATTTTAGGAAAGTGATCAGGATAAGTTGAAGCAGATTGTGAGTGAAGGGGGTCAATCTTCTACAAAGGTATACATTATATATTATATATACAAATATAGATATATATGGTATATGTAGAGTTGGGTTCAAGTGGGAACAAAGAGGTTCGGTGAGAACGAACCTTAACATCACTTTTCTACCTTTAAAATAGCTACATTGTATTTTTGCAATCTATAGCAAACTAAACATTATGGGAATGCTGGTTTCTATATAAAAGAAAGTCATGAGAACTTCACTGTGAAGAATTGGTGAGATCTTTTTATTACAGAACCAGTATTCACTTCACCTGAACCCAACAATGGGGATAGACTGTTGTACACTCTACTTGAATGGGGGTTGTAGTTCCTTGGGTACGTGCTTGACGAGGTTTTAAGTAAGTTATAACTTGTTATTGCTGCTCCTGGGTTTGTTTTATCTCTTTGTAATAATTTCTAGCAGTATATCATTTTTCAGGATGGTACTGATTACTGAATCCTGTGTAGTTTTGAATTCTTGAAGTAATCAATGTGTGACATTTATCTATTCTACTGGCAAACGAAAATTGAGTTCTGATTGATATTTCTTCAACTATATGTACTTGAGGAGTATATACAGCTATGATGGTTAGTGATGCTGCTTAACTAATTGCTATTATTCTGAAACAGGGAGAAGGAGTTAATGAGACTGAGTTTGACAAAAGGGATTTAAAGAAACCAAAGGTAGAGAGATGTCACATTTATCTTGTCAAAACTTTTATGGTTTTTTCAGTGGTGTATGGCAGTTTTTTATTAACAAAGTAATATTATTTACATCACCTTTCTACTTTATTCATTCATAATAACAAATGAAATAGAGGCTTTTTACTCAACTATATTAAATGAAAAAATATCTCTTTGTGAAATGCATAAACAATCAAGCGTTTGGACTTCTGAGATCACACCTTAGTTGAATGGAAAGGATGTAATAGACTAATAGATATGACAATGAGAATGTACATATGTTATGGATAAATCTGTATTTAACATTTTTCCATTGAAAACTTGATGACATTCGTGTGATTATTCTATTTGTTTATATAGGCTGATGAAGATGAGGAATCGGCACAAGTAAAGAATGTAACAAATGAAAAGGTATAATGTTATGCTTTAATTATCAAATATCTCGTGTTCTTGTTGATCTATTGTAAAAAAAGTCGATCACATAACTTTTCGGCACAACCACTTCACTTATTTTTGCAATGTCTTCTTGTATTTGTATTAAGATTGTTGCGGAGTATGCAAAATCGGGAAGATCTTCATGCAAGAAATGTTCTGAAAAGATCGAATCCAAGTCTATAAGATTGGGATATAGGAGTTGGGACCCTCGAGGGTTTGAAAACACCAAATGGCATCATATAGACTGCTTCTTCCCCGTTGATGCCGACTTGTTTTCAGCAGAGTCAATAGAAGGGTTTTCAGAACTGAAGGTGAATTCAATGGGGTTCTGTTTACTATTGCTGCTACTGATTTTGTTTCATACGATCATTTTTCTTCATATATTGGTAGCATGTTTTCTGGTTGAGAACTTATATAATACTATGTGCTGTTATACCACCACTAAAGTTGTTGACAGAAGACTTCACATTGGTTCAACTTATTTAGTAGGCAACTTATTGATATCAACTAGAATAGTAGTATTCAATTTTCTTTTCAGAACCCTTTGTTTAAGGTTTTACTTCAGAATTTCCCATACATTATCTGATATTTATTTGAGTTTTATCCTTTGCCTTTTCATTTTCCAGAGCAGCGATCAAGAAAAGTTAAAGAAACTGGTGATAGAAGGGGATCAATCTTTTAAAAAGGTATGCTTAACATACACTACTTGTACACACACACACACACACACACTCACTGTATGCACACTTACACCTAATAGGTATTTATGTGTTTTCTTCTAGTGATTAACTGTATGCATTACTTGCCCTTTATTAAGCATTTAGGTGGCTTTTTTCTAGTTTGTTTGTTGTTTGAGGCTCCCAGATCCATGTTTGTATTCAGGAAATTTGCCAAACAAGCATACGAGGTTTATTGAAGCTTGTCAGAAGTTGACTTTTTTCATTTTTATATTGAAAAAGAAAATCTTTTTTAGCCCTTGATTTATACAAAATCTGAACCTATCAAACATTTTTTCAATTTATATGCTACCGAGACAAGTGAAAAAAAGAGATAAAGAATTAAAGGTTGTATAGTCACCCTAGATCCTTCTCTTTTATCTCCAATACCTCTTGTCTCTACTCTTTGATGGTTTTGTTATGGGCTTGAGGTTAATTAAATGTTTGCGGTCATTACGCTGTTAATTGAATTTACTTGTCATAATGTGTCTAATATAAGCTAAATTTGGTGATATATTGATCTTAGTAAAAAGGGCTAATGTCATAAAATAACAATTCACTTATCTCGCAGGTACATATCAGTCATCATCCTTTAATCTGTACCAATTTAGGCATTTAACTTAGTAGAGTGTTTATTTATATTTTATATATTTATCCTCGTTTTTTTATGTCGGAAAATAGCAACCTACTTTCTCAAATGTTTCACATTGGTCATTATGTAGGATTGTGGTTATTGGGGCACGTGCTTATCTAATTGCTATTTGCTGTTCTGAAACAGAGAGAAGGAGATTATGAGACTGTGTCAGACAGAGGGGATTCAAAGAAACTAAAGGTTAGGGAGGTGTAATATATGTCTTGTTGAAACTTCTATGGTTTTTTTTTATTATTTATTTATTTATTTTTTAATTGCATACATCTACAAAATGATCATCTGTAACAATACTTCACTTTTCACAATCATTTTAATTATCTCCGGCTCTATTAAATTAACAAAGTTCAAATTTGATGCACTGTATTAAATTAGATAGATTGGAAATTTAATTGTTTATGAATTGCATATATAATCAAGCATTTTGACTTGTGTGATCATACCTTAACTAATTTGAAAGGATATAATGGATATGACGATGAGAATGTACATATGTTATTGATAAATCTGTATCTAGAGGTCTCAGTTGCAAAAAACATGAAAGTTTGTGATAATTTTATTTGTTTTTTCTGTTATGGTATGTTTTTCACTTCTTCATATATTGAGGAAACTGATGAAATTCATGTGATATTTATTTTTTTGTTTATAGACTGATGAAGATGAGGAATCTGGGGAAGGAAAAAAGAAAGTAACAAACGAAAAAGTATAGTATTATGTTCTTTTATCTTTAGATCACATATTCCTGTACTTTTTTGTAAAAATTCTTTGTATCAACTTTTTAATACAAACCACTTGACTAATTTTGCAATGTCTTCTTCGACTTGTATCAAGATTGTTGTGGAGTATGCAAAGTCAGGAAGATCTTCATGCAAGAAATGCTCTGAGAAGATCGAATCCAAGTCTATAAGATTGGGATATAGCAGTTGGGACCCTCGAGGGTTTGAAAACACCAAATGGCATCATTTAGACTGCTTGCCTCTTGATGGAGGCTTGGTTTCAGCAGAATCAATAGATGGATTTTCAGAACTGAAGGTGAACTTAAGTTGGTTCTGTTTTTATTTGCTAGCTACTGACTATGTATATACTTGGATCCTTTTTCCACATAGTACATGTATCTCAGTTTTAGCACTATTAGATTATGTGATGTTATACCATCACTGAATTTGTTGAAAGAGATCTTCACATTGGTTGAATTTTTCGGTCGGCAATCATTTTGTCAGAGTTGAACGTGAAGCAGAACACTTTGTGTTTCATGAATTTGTTCGCTTCTTTCAGTTTGCTTTTTAATTACTATCAACAAAAAACATTATTATTCTGTATTCTAATAAAAATCGTTTAATTCTTTAGTTTAGAACATCCAGGACCATATCTGATAATTTGTTTGAGTTTTATCCTTTGCTTGTCCAGGGCAGTGACCAAGAAAAGTTGAAGAAGCTGGTTACAGAAGGGGATCAATCTTCTAAGAAGGTATGCTTACTATATGCTACTCATTAAAACACACTGTATGCAACTATGCATTACTTACACTTTATTAGGTGTTTAAGTAGGTTTTCTCTAGTTGATTCACTGTATGCATTATCTACACTTATATTAGGTATCTTGGGTGGTTCTTCTATCCATTAGAAATAAGATGTAATGCAATTCTACTAAATAAAGGGTTGTAAAAAGAAAGAAAGATTAATTACTTACCTTAGGGCCTTCTCTCTATATCTCCTGCACCTGTCGTCTATGATTATTTCAGTGAGTTTGTAATGGGCTTGAGGTTAGTTAAATGTTAATATAATCATATCTAAAGCTCGTGACATTGTTATTGGCTTGTTTTGGTTTGTGACAGTCGAATGAGGATGGTGAAATGGAGCTGCAGGGACATGACCAGAAGATTGAAAAGGTATCAAGATCATTAATCCAGTGATTATAGACTTCTGGTGCACAAAAATTTCTAATATGAATTCCTTTTCTCTTATCTCTACGGTGCATTAACTTGCCATGCATGCCTAATTCTCACTGCCATGCTTGCCTAGTTCTCATTGCCATATTGAATCTGTTCCCCGCTTCTAATTTGAGCTCAAAAAATTGAAGTTCTCATACATGTATAAATTTTCATTTTATTTCTTGCTGAAGTAGTGTAGCAAGTATAGTCTTTTCTTCCAGTTTGAAAATTTTCTTTGTTCTACACTGTATTGCGTAAATCCCTTTTTAATTTGAGCTATATCTTATACCCCCACTTTCTAGCTCATTTTTTCTTTTCAAAGAGTCACATCATCATGTAAACCAGGGTGTTTTGATGATAGCTTAAATTTTCCATTTTTAGAAATCTGATTCACTTGACAAGGACGTTGGATTAGAGGTAGCCTTTGCAGCTGGTGATGTCAAGGACAATTACAAGGTAAGATCTGTCATCAGTTAAGACCTAGTTCTAAACCTTAACGTTACTTGACTGCGACTATTACCACGTAAGATTATTTTCTTGTATTAGGATGCAACATTACCTTCAAAATGGAAGGCTTTTCAGACCATCATATATCTTGAACGGGTTAGTTCTTTTAGTTAAAGGGTTAAGGGTCTACAAAGTTAACGAGTTATCATGACAGCTTTGGTGTTGCTGGAAGTTATAACAATCAATCATATGATCTGTAGGATGAAGGCCTCCGAGATTCCAAAAAAATTGCCGCTTTTGATTTTGATGGATGTCTTGCAAAAACGTCGGTTCAAAGGTATATATTCGTTTGGTTTTTAGCTTTTTTAATTTCATTCTATATCTTGTACATTTTGGATACATAATTAGCTCTTATATGTATCTATAATAACAGAGTAGGTGCAAATGCTTGGTCTCTTATGTATGCTTCGATACCAAAGAAGCTGCAGAGCCTGTACAATGATGGCTACAAATTGGTTTGCAACTTCCCCATTTTTTCAAGGTTTAGAATCCTTTAGCAGTCTAATTTACATAAGACTATATGCATCTTTAATTCGAGCAGGTTATCTTCACAAATGAAGCAAATATCGAGCGCTGGAAGAACAAAAGACAGGCAGCCGTGGATTCTAAAATTGGAAGACTCAACAGTTTTATTAAGCTCGCGGAGGTCCCAATTCAGGTGGGTGTCAGTTTGTTGGCTGACAGAGTGATAGGTTTAATAATTTGAAAAGACAACTGAACTCGAGAAACATTCATATAGGTTTTCATTGCGTGTGGTGTAACTAAAGGTAAAGAAGAGGACCCGTTCCGCAAACCACAAACTGGAATGTGGCGCATCATGGAACAGCAGTTCAACTCTGGAATTGCAATTGATATGGATGAGTATTGTTCTTCTTTCAAAACTTCATATACTAGAGGTGGCAAAATAGGGGAATTAGGGTTACATGTCAAAATAGCTTGGAATCAAAACGGTCAATTAGGTTGGGTTGAGCGGGCGAACATTTTATTTTAGCCAAGTATTCAACTTTATCTGACAACAGAAACTAATATTATTATTACAATAATTTCAGATGACTTTCAACCCGTTTGACCCATATGATTTGTTTAATTTCTTAGTCAAGTCCTTTAGCCTAACCCATAGGAGCCATTAGAGATCAAACATAACCAAAACTGATCCATTTTTTGGGTGAATGGGCCGAAAATGCCACCACTACTAAATTATTGGCAGTTCCAAACAAAATGTCATTATAGTTGTGAATCAAATTTACTTCTCTGGTTTTGATAATCGTGTGATGTTCATGTCATATTTATATTATGTAGGTCGTTCTATGTTGGTGATGCTGCAGGAAGAATCGATGATCACAGTGATGCTGACAAGAAGTTTGCAGAGGTATACATCATACTCCCTCCGTCCCAATTTTATTGTCACCAGACAAAAAGACACGCAGTTTAAGAAAATATAACTATCTCTCTCTTACTTTTTGATAAAATGACAGTTTTACACTCTACTTTTTACCTATTTTTTTGTCTTATATATATACACTAGGGGTAAAAAAGAACTTTATTTCCTTAAACTTTCTATTTATGGAAGTGGACAATTAATTTGGTACACCCCAAAATGGAAATAATGGACAATAGAAATGGGACGGAGGGAGTATCTTTCATTTCTACTAGCTAAAAAGATGAATAGTAATCAAATCTTCATTTATATTTGTATACATGTGGTTGCAGGCTATTGGATTGAAGTTTCATCTTCCTGAGGACTACTTTAATGCATGATAATAATATTATCGTAGGATATTATGACTAGTCTACGTTTTTGACTTGCTCTTATATATATAGAGGGCTCTACCAAAGTAGACTTTGTATCTATGACATGATGATAGTTTTAGTGTTTAGACAAAGATTTATTTAATTCTGATAAGTTTGTTTAATTTATGTATGCATTAGGTACAAGTATTCAATTCTGATAACTACTAGTTTAAAAAAGCTTCCATGATGCAAGGTTGAGAAAGATTTGGGCAGAGCTTAGTTACCTCATATGTATCCAATAGAAACCCAATATTGATGCAGCTTAATTCAAGAGAACGATAATGACTCGATAAAAGCTTGACTCATTGCCCTAAATTGACCTGTACATTAGCACTTTTGCATATAACACAGTTGGGATGCGAACTTGAATTTGATAAGGTTCATTTCAGACTAATTCAAACTCAAGTAACATGATCATATCTATCCGACTATCCCAATATATCACTGATCAATTCTGGATGACTTTTCTTTTCACCAATTGTCAAGTAATTCAAATGCAATAGAACATCCAAAACTTGGTTGCACTGACTTTCAAGATTATATATTGTACCAAACTTCATTTCTTCTTCCCTCCACCAATCTCACCTTCTATTATCGCGTGTCTTGTCAAAACAATCTCTTTAACAAGATTTTTGTACAAAAATGGTCTCACTGCAGCTTTCAAGAATTGACCCGGTGGAATCTTACTCTTCTTGATCTTCTTCATCCTCGGACCATAACCCAATTGCTTCCACTCTTCTGGACTTATCTTTGGCCGTCCACGTCTCATTGCCAATTCATCCTCAGCATTCTCCTCTTCTTTCTTCTTCATTTGCTTCTCTTCCATCATTTGTGCTTGCTTCTCATACAGCTTATTAGTCATTTTCACACTTCTCCTTGCCACAACTTCCATTTCTTCATTACTATTTACCGCCTTCTTAAACTCTTCTTCCCAATACTTCTCATCTTCTTCCACTTCATCATCACCACCACCATCATCTTCATCGTCCCCATCTTCTTCTTCTACTTCACTAAGTTCTGCATCCAACACTATGTCATCGTCATCTTCATCATCATCTTCGTCTTCAACCCAATCCAAAACTTCACCCTTAGCACCACCATCATCATTCTCATCAGGGGCATCACAACCCAACTCCTCTTCTTCCAACTTAGCCTTCCATTCCTTTGTATACGGATGAAGCAACTCATTTGGATGATTCCCGAGTAAAAACTCCAAACACTTTGACTTTCTTTCATCACTCGCTTTCTCAAACGCCTTAACCACATCATCCACAAAAGCTTTGGGGTTCACTCTCAAAATCTTACACAGCCCACCAAAATAAGTACACATTTCCACCCTACCATCATCACCTTCCAACTGACACATAAAATCCTGTTCGGTTTCAGGATCAAGCAAAGGCGTCATCGACTTAAAAAACTCGTCTTGAGGTTCAAATCGGCATTGATAAACAGGTCTCTTTACATAAATAATATCTGGCCTCATCCATGCTGCACATTTCGTAATCAAAGATCTTGTTCTGTTTCCAAGTCTACCCATCAAATTCCACTTATCTAATCTCTGTTTTTTATCAGCTTCAACCACAACTTCACTAACAAGAGTCCATTGCTCCCATGGTAGTTCCGATACTCTCCATTTGGGATGCCTAACAAACACCCAAAAGTATCTAAAGCCGACATTTTTATCCAACGACTGTAACCTCTGCCCAAAATCTTGACTCATTTCAAACTGTTCAATCTTTTCCCACTCTTCTTGATCCCTAACTTCACCAATCAAAGTCACGTTTTCATCCGAAAACCGACCCCTAATTGGCTCTCCTAGAACCACCCCACGCCACGAATATGGCCCGAACTCACCGTACTTGTACCAATCATACGGGTGCTTAAGGTTCGGGTCATCTTTCTCCATAAACTGAACCATTCTATCATACCCTAACCCAATCATCTGCAACTCATCTTCTGAAAAGTTATTAGGGTAATTCCCATGAGGATTTTTGAGCCTATAAAACAAGTTTTCAGCCAGCTGTTTGCTCTTTCTTCGAGCATTTCGCTTGGCTTCTCTGCGTAATTCGGCATTTCCTTCAATACGGCCGGTGGACGTACCTCCTGCTTTTTTCTTGCTACGGCCGGCATATGATCGAACATCTGGTCTGCCAGAAGATGGATTTTTTTGTGGCTGGAAAAATGAAGAATTGATTGATAAAGAAGGGTGTGGTATTCTAGGAGATTGGGAGTGCAATGGGATTCTTAAGGTTTTGTAAGCAGGGTTTGAGAATCTTGTTAGGGGATAAGTAGATTTGAAGGTGGAGAAATAGGAGGGGTTTAGGGTTTTAGAGATGGAAGAAGGGTTTTGTTGAAGCATCGTCTCTGCAAGCAGTGAAATTGAAGAGATAAGCTGCTCTCCTTATTACGAAAGAGATCTTAAGGGGTAGCCAAATAAGCTTTAGGGGTGTTTGGGACATTGATTATTGCTTGTAACTTGTAAGCCAAATAAGCTTGAAGTTTAGAGTGTTCTAGATGTTTATTTTGATTGTTTATTTGCTAAATTGTTTAATAAGCTCGCTTATAAAATTTGTAATTGTTTGGATAAGCCCATTTTGTAAAGTTTGTTTTTGCATATTTGTGTTTTTTTTGTGAGGGGACTCAAAATAAACCCAAAATTTATAGCTTATTTACTTATAAACAATAAGCAACTCAAATAAGCTCCCCAAACACTCCCTTCAAGTCCAAATAAGCTTGAACCTTTAGCCTCTACGTGTTTGATGTTAAGATTGTTAGCTTAACGAAAAAAACCATGTTAGTTGAAAGAAAGTGATTTTTGAATTGGTTTTGATCAGCCGAAGAAATCACTTAGAGATTTTAGTTTTCACCGTGTGAATTAAAAAATCACTGCGCGATTTTGAAAATCACTGTGTGACTTTCTTGTAGGCCATTGTTTTCTTGTTCACTAAGTTAGAATTATCCTAATATTACATACCCTATGTAACTGTACACCCTTGATACAAAATCGATAGTGAAAAATCTCTCGGTTTGGCCATGTGGACAAAACCAATTCTAAGTTGAAGATTGGATATAATAACGTTAAATCCTTACGTCGTATTATTCAATTTTTTATATTGTCGCTTTATTTTGATTACTTAACTAGTACTGTAATTGTTATCCGTTTATTGTCATAGTTGTGTTTTTATGTTAAGACACGGTTGCTTGGTTCCTTTCGTAAGTCCAAACATTAGATTATTTGGTTTCGACCTTTTGGTTCCATTCAACTCACATTTGGTGGCGTTTGTTTTCACAAAAGAGGCTAATAAGTGGGTGTTTGGGGGAGCTTATTTTCATGACTTATATGCTTATTTGCTTATTGTGATTCAATAAGCTTGAGATTTAGTGTTTTGATGAGCTTATTTGATGAGCTTATTTGCTTACTTGTGAGGAGGAATTTATAAGCTCAAAATAAGCTAGGATTTTTTGACTTATTTGCTTATAAGCAATAAGCAAATAAGCAACAATAATAAGCAACAATGTAAGCTCCCCAAACACCCCCCCTAAGTTCACTACAGGACATTGATTCCTCGAACACAACCTCGAAAATTTCCGTTTAATCATTCTGCTGCTTCATCACCAAATTCTGTCTCCAATCCCCCATTGATTCCTTCCTTCCTTCCCCAATTGGAATCTGTTTTACAGCAATTCCTAAACACATACCCTAATTAATAAACATGGCTCGAAGAACTACGCACTTAACAGATCTAGGAACAATAGCAACTGTCGATCTAAGTGAATTAGGTGCAGGAAAAGAAGCCTGGCTAGATAACCCTAATCTTCTTTGTTCACTCGATACAAATTCCTTAGCAATCGCTAACCGTTACTTCCTTCTCGTTCTCGAATGGTCTCATGCTTCTGCTCCAGCTACTTTTCGGGTCAAGATCCGACCCAATTTATCACCAATTGAAGCGGAATATGTATCTGCACTTGAATGGTTGGTGTTTGATGATATTAGGGTTATTGCTATCGGTACATCTTGTGGTTACTTGTTGATATATTCACTTTCCGGTGACCTTATTCATAAACAGGTATGTATGTCTGTATGTATGTGATCTAAATTTGATTGGATTGCGATAATTACCTTGTATGTATATATTGCATTGTATGTGTTGTTATAGTAATGCAGAATTGTTCTTATAAAGATACTTTAGAGAAAAAGTATAATCCTGATTGAAGTGAATCAAGCTAAAAGAATCCGAGAGTAAATTTACCGGGGTATCCCCTTTACCCAAAAAAAGAATCCGAGAGTTCTAGTTTACTTCATTGAGTAGCTTTTTAGCTGTAGTCAACCTCGAAATCTAGAGGTGGCAATTGTGACCCGTTTACGTATTAGTTGGTCTATTCGGGATATGTATTATCTGTAACGGGTCAGGCATATACAAATTTAGCTCGAAAGGCATGGTCTTTGAAAGTCACCCATAATGCATTTCTCATGCATAAAACCTCCAGAATCCTTCTAATTGAAATTTGGTTAATATTGAAATTATATAATGTTTTTTTTGTTATTGCACTTGAATACTTGATACTTGATACTCAAATCATGTTTAAAATAATTAGAATTGTAGGAGAAGAAGTGGTTCAAGGCAACCAATATGGCCCGTCAAAATATTGCTTCTTTTGACCTGTTGCCCAACCCGGCCATTTTGCCGCCTCTATTTGAATCTGAACAAAGATTTTTTTTTTTATTTTTTTTATTTTTTTATAATTGGTTACTACCTTCTTTAAATTTCCCATAATATTCTTGCAGCTTGTATATCCTGGACGGATTCTAAGATTAAGAGTGCGTGGTACTAAGCGAGATATTACCGAAGATACATCGTCTTTTGAGGAAGTGTGTGCTGTTATGCCAGGCATAATTGCTCGTTTTGATGGATCTGACATTCAGGTATGTCATATAATCGTGAAGGGTTGATTCCAATGTCTTTTAGTGCTTATTCAAATGTTCTATGATAATTAGGCAAACATCATTCTGGTGAAGTAATTTGTGCTTGACATGCAGAGGGTACTCCAGGAATGGTATCAAGAAACTCAAAATCGGTTTTGGAATCAGTCATCGGCAGATAGAGATTCAGACGAATCTGAAAACTCGTTTGCTCGTATTCCTTACCAAGTTTGGAATGTTAATAAATATGGTTCATGTGTTGATGCTGCTGTCACCGGAGTCATGCCGCCGCCTCTTCTTGAACTACAGGTAGCTAATGACATAGGATAACTTTTGGTTTTTCGCTGGATGTTAATGAGATGAAACTCACAAAACATAAAGTCAGAAAGTAAGCTTAAGTTTTGGAAGTAGGAATTAACATCAATACCACAAATGCAGCAAATTCTTTTCCCTTGATAGCTTAAGGCTTTAAGTTAAAGCTAGTTAGGTAATTTTATATTACTTTATCAGTTTTCTTACTAAATCTCCTGATTGCTTTGGCTCTAAATGATTAGGAGATTAAAGAAACGAAAACAATTGTTGTGAGTTTAGTTGAATGTTTGAAATGCTTTATCAGTTTGGATGTCTAATATAATGCACTTTCAAAACGTTCCAAAGTCCAAACACCCCTATCATGGCCGTATAATAAGACATACATATAATTTCTGTTGCAAACGTCTTATCCAATATGTTTTGTAGAGTATCTGAAGGTATTATGGTATTTGAATTCAGCTGCTTTTATGTTGAGCAGTCAAGTGATCGCTACTATTGTGCTGTAACCATCGGTGTCGATGCTGCAATTTCAGCATTTAGGTCAGCAAGCATTGGTTTCTATTATAATCTTTTTTAGAAGTGATTTACATGGTGATTTACTAGCTTTTTTGTTTTCCTCAAAGGCTTTCTGAAGACCGAAGTAGGTCTTTTGTGGGAGCCATTCTGTCAAAGGTTGTGCCTGCAACCTTTTCAACCATAGCTTCTTTCTCCAAATTGGTATGGAGAAGCCCCCAACCAACAAAAAAGCCTGAACCGAAACCACAACCATTTGCTCGAGGTCAGGTTCATTCTATAGTTTCACAAGGGTTCATATAAAAATGAAAAAATTGAGCCCTTTATGTCAAGCAAATTAGGATATGTGTTTTGAAAGTGATTATCTGATTTTTAGCGGTCAAATAGATTATTTAAGCGATTGTTATATTTCTAAGCAACGTATTCCAAACGCTATCTCATGCACCATGTTCTATTATAGCTAATTGTCTGATAATGATCATTCAGTATCACATAACATCTTCCAAAATGCACACCCAAACATGTTTAATCGGTTTGCTGTGGTTTCTTTTTTTGACTATACCTGCGTTTCTGCTATAGAATTACTGTAAAACACACCTGTAGTAGTTGTAGCTAAAAGCTGACTTTGTGGATTTTTAAACTTGTGCAGCTTTACCTCTTACATGCTTAAAAGATCACCCAAGAAAAGGAGAGAAGCTAACCTTATCGCCTAGTGGGACTTTGGCTGCAATAACAGATTCACTTGGTCGTATAATGCTATTGGACACTCGAGCCCTTGTGGTTGTACGCTTATGGAAGGTATTTCTAGTTTCTTAACACACACCCATCATTTGTTTATTTGTGTTTTTTGAGATCTAAATCGCCTTTTCAGGGGTATCGGGATGCCAACTGTCTTTTTGTTGAAAGACTTGTAAATAAAGACACTGCAGGAGCTCACACACATGTAAAGAACGATTACTGTCTATGTCTTGCTATCCATGCCCCTCGAAAGGGCATTGTTGAGGTAAGATTCTATTAGAGCTGGATATTGTGCACCCTATATGGGTTATGTATTATCTGGAACATGTCAAAGGGGCTTACGTAGACTGCTAAAGGATTTTATGTTGAGGAAACGGTTGAAAGTCACTTGGAGCGTACTTGATTGTTCAATAACAACTTCTAAAACCTCTTTATAAAAAGAAGTTTGTATATACTTTCATAATTACATATTTTGAACACTATTAAGTTTAGAAGGTAAAAGAATTTGGACAAAAAGGTGGTATCGAGTTGTTTAGTCCGTTCTAATATGCATCAAAAGTTACCCATTACCCTAGCCGACCAACCGTCTAGATACTGATGCATAAATTTTGCAGATTTGGCAAATGAGGACAGGACCCAGGATTTTGACAGTACCATGTCCGAAAGGAAGCAAAATACTGCAACCTACATACAGATTTGGATCGACAGTTGCCTCATCATCTTCATCTTCATATAAACCTTTGGAAGTCTTCTTTCTTAATGGAGATTCTGGTCAACTTTCAAGACTAAACTGATGAGTTTGCATATTTATCTTACTGCTTAGAGCTTCTTGTTTGCTTACCTAGTAAATTATTACACCCATTGTGAATTCTTAATGTAAAAAAGCGTCTATGCAATAACATCAGTTGAAAAAAGTGTTCCAAACCAAGTTCATTCGATTGATTAACTAATTCAACTTCCATTAAGATTTATAAATTGAACATAACTAGATATTAAATGCCATTCGCATTGCGAATGGGTGAATTTGATATCGCTTAATTGATTATTCATAAATCGCATAATATTGTTTGAGTTAAACTATGACGACTTTTGTGAATAACATAACTTAGGTTACCTGTAACAGATAAATAGAGAATTTTATTAACTCAATGTTAAAGGCTGGCATCTTGATGTGAGTTTGTTATGCCATTTATTAACTATCTCCAAAAACATATTATTATCATTTAAAAAAAAAAAACCTATTCAAGATAAATTGTTAATTAAGGAGTTGTTTCACCTTTTTAATACACTTTACGTTATTATTTTGAGTTGTCACAAATAAGTATTCTCTTTCACGTTACAACTAATCAAAAAAAATTTAGTGGGGTAGAGATATTTAAATAAATTTGTAAATGTATATATTAGTGAGATTAAATGAAAAATTATAAGTATTATTTGTTTATTTACTATATAATAATGTGGTATTTACGATGATCGTGTTAAGTGGGGTGTTTTTCAACTCGAAAACTTGTTAATATAGAACTTTTTGTATATATATCAAATAGTAATTAATTATTAATTCTAAATGTATCAGTTAATTAATTAAATAAGCTAAATAAGTATGAGTAAAGGGAAAATCACAAATTTGATCAATTTACCAAACAAATTTAACAAAATAATCCGTTGACTTTGCTTTTTAACAAAGTAATCCACCGATTGGCGTCGAAAATGGCGCCCCGGCGCCCCTGACACAACCAACCACACAAAAAATGCCACGTGTACGAGGATTGCTTTGATTAAATAAACCCGGCGCCCCATTAATTTTTTTGGCGCCCCATCTCCATTTTCTCCCTTCTTTGGCGCCCCTCATATGTTTAATCGGCGCCGGCGCCCCATCAACTTTTAATTGGCGCCCCTCGTTTATTTAATCAAAGCAATCCTCGTACACGTGGCATTTTTTGTGTGGTTCGTTGTGTTAGGGGCGCCGGGGCGCCATTTTCGGCGCCAATCGGTGGATTATTTTGTTAAAAAGCAAGGTCAACGGATTATTTTTGTTAAATTGGTTTGGTAAATGGATCAAATTTGTGATTTTCCCATAAGTAAAATAACTTAAATCTAGGGATGTGCGTCAGAGAAGCACGTGATATGAGATTCATGTACAACTCAAAGTATCGAATAGTATTTATGAGACTATACTAATTCTAAATGTCATGATAACTCAAGAGAAATTGTTTAAATTATCAAGATATAGATGGCAATATCAAGATATAGATGGCAATATACTCTGCCAATTGATACTAAGTGTTAATTTGGCCATACTATCGAAAATGGATGACTTTGAGGTCCTTTCTTTTATTTTTATTTCGAGAGGCAGGTACTCTAAAACGACTATCACACAATTATGTACAATCCTCTAATCCCCAAGGCTTGATCCCTCAACCTCAAGGCTGTAAGGTCACCTCGATGCAGTTAGATATCGTTAGGTAGACGAGCATTTGATAGAGATTATTCATGTTCTTTAAATATACTAGTATTTTTTATTTCAAGATACGACCTACAAAATGATTATGACACATAGCAAAATTTATAGCGAAGAGAAGCTATCAAAGATGCAAGACATTTGTCAAGTATCATATGCGAGTACTAGGTATGATTTTAAACATATATATAAATAAACCATTAGTCTTTCTGATCAAATGCATATATTGCTGGGATTTGTTCTAGTATTGACTTTTAACAAAGCATGAGCTTGGTACCAGTCGGTACCGGTTTTTGTTTTTCCCCCAAATCAAAAACCGAATACCATACCATTTGTATCGGTTGGTACCGGTCCGGTGCAGTTCCGGTTCGGTTTAGGTATTTTGGTGTGCATGGGACCAACCGGTACCGAACTGGTACCGACCGGTTGGTACCGGTTTTTTCTTGGCCCCAAATCAAAAACCGAATACCGTACCATTTTTGCTCATCCCTACTTTTAACGGGTTTGTTGAAAATGAGATCGACATTTGGATGATGTTCATTATTATGTGATTATTTGCTGCTACTTAAAGAATAGATCATTACGGTCAAACTAAAAAAGTATTAATATTTTTGGGGTGTTGATCTTCACCCAATATTTATAGATTTTTAAAAACATGAATGAATCATATCCATGATCAATCTCTACTTTAATTGCTTCACAATTAACTTTATCTTCACTCTTCCGATAAATGTTTTGATATTTCCACCTCATTTTTTGATAATTCCACCATGATTATGCATTAAGAGCTTGTACTGTACAAATAAATAATGCACAGTTTTGGTGGATCTAGCAGAAGGGTGGTGGATATATCACTACCCTTCCGATAAAATCTACATATCAAAAGATTAAATTATTCAAATTCAAAGATCTACAAAACCTGATAACAACAAAAGAGTAATCACTTAAAATAGATACAACTTACGTATTTAATATATGAATCATAATAATCCACTTCAAAGCATATAGAGTTTTCTTTAGTCGAATATTACATTTTTAAAATAAATAATAATTATGAAAAGATGTACTTTTGAAAATATTTTTTCTTTTTACTTTTTTTACAATGTTCAAAAGTTATCAATAAAACACATATCAATCAGATAATCTTTATCAATCAATATCAGTTTTATAAATCGATTGTATTGGGGTAGATTTTTAGTTTTGTTATGAAAGTCATATTGAAGTGCCAAGTCGTTAAACAAAAATATTAGTCACTCAATTAGAAGAATATTAATGAGAAAGTCTAACCAAATAAATTGGAATATATATACTAAAACATAGATTAAAATTAAAAAAAAAAAAAAAAAAAAAAAAAAAAAAGACCGGCAATGTTTTGATAAATATTTTTAAGGTTACCACTTTTTTAGATATATGCTTTGATTAAGATTAAAATTAATTAAAAATAAAATATACATATCTAAACACAAACAACCACCATTATATACAGCTGTTTTATTTAACAACCTTTTAAATCTTAAACCTCTTCTTGTACCTCGGAAGCCACGAGTATCTCAAATCTCAAATCTCAAACTCTTCCTTCACATTGTTTTTCACAGCCACCACCATGGTTTCCACCGTCCTCTCTCTCCTCCTCACCGTCCTCTCTTTCTCTCTCATCACCGCCGCCAAACCCACTTTCCGGCCACATTTCACCGCCGACCCCACCACCATCACAACCACCGCCAACAACAACGACATCCCACCAACCACCTACTTTGAAGTCACAAAACCAATCAAACTACCCAACACTAAACCTTGCTCAACCCTTATCTTACAACATGATTTTGGTTACACTTATGGAAGTCCACCAGTTTCTGCCCCATACTCCCCACCATCCAACTGCCCATCAACTAACTTTGACACAATTGTTCTTGAATGGACTGCCACGTGTAAAGGCAAGCAATTTGATCGGATTTTTGGTGTTTGGTTAAGTGCTGTTGAGCTGCTTAGAAGCTGCACTGCTGAACCCAGAGCTACTGGGATTGTTTGGACTGTTAAGAAAGATATCAGTAAGTATTATTCTTTACTTATGAAAAATAATCAAACACTTGATGTTTTTTTAGGGAATATTGTTGATAGTACTTATACTGGTATATATCATGTCAATGTTAGTATTCATTTTTATCCTGCTGAGAATAAGCAATCCAGAAAATTGGGCCATTTAGGTAACAAATGGGCTGATTTGATCATACCCATTTCAAGAAATTTACCATTGAATGATGGGTTGTGGTTCCCAATACAGAATTCGAGTGATGTACAGTCGAAAGAATTTGTGATCCCACAAAATGCATATAGGGCTGTTCTTGAAGTATATGTTTCGTTTCATGAAAACGATGAGTTTTGGCCCACGAATGTTCCTAATGAGTATATTTCAGATAATAATTTGACTGGGTTCCCTGGTAACGGGCCGTTTAGGGAGGTTGTGGTAAGTTTAGATGGTGGTGTAATTGGTGCAGTTTGGCCTTTTACAGTAGTTTACACGGGTGGTGTTAATCCGTTATTGTGGAGACCGATTACTGGCATTGGGTCATTTGATCTTCCTACGTATGATATTGAGATAACTCCATTTTTAGGAACACTTTTGAATGGGAAATCCCATGATATTACTTTCAGTGTCACAAACGCGTTAAATGTTTGGTTTGTAGATGCTAATTTACACGTATGGATAGATAAGAAGAGTGAGACGACTAGTGGGAAACTTTTGAAACAAACTATATCGCCTCTTCATGTTTCTTTGGTCTCTAATTACACGGGTATGAATGGAACCTTTGTTACTAAGGTGACAAGGTCTATAAGCTCAACGGGATGGGTACAGTCTTCACTTGGTAAGATAGTAACCGAGTCAACTCAAGATTTTAGTTATAGTAATATTATGGTGATGGCAAAAAACGGAGATTCACAAATTGTGAAACAAATAATCGGGTTCAATGATAGCGTGGATGCCAAGAAGCCGTCTTCTGTTCATTTAACAGAATCTTTAAAATCGTTTCTGTTTTACATAGACTCGGATACGGTAGACAAAGGAAATGGAAGCTACATTTCGGTGTCAAATATTACTTTGGGGTTCAATGAGAAAAAGGTCGATAATTCAGGTGCTAAATCCTCATCTAGTGTTCTTGAAAATTTACAAAATGGTCAGGGCTCGATGCTTGTGAAGGGAAGTTCGGTGGTTAGTGGAGTGGGGAGTACACAGGAGACATATAATTATGGTGATGATGAATTCTGCTACTTTAGGGACATAAGCAGCTCAAATTATACAATTATTTACGATAAAGAAGGCCATACGTGCAGTAAAAGGAAAAAATCAAGATTCAACTTTGTATCCAATCGTCATGCAATTTAAACGGTTTTATCATTTCATTGATGTTACATGCTTTGTGGAAGGGATTTCATTTGATTTTCAAGTTTCTCTTCTTGATTCCACTGTACTATTTTCTTTGGCCATGATTTATTATTATTAGTATTAGTTGCATATCTATCGTGGTGTTTGGTACCTTATTAAGAAATATATGTTGGTAACATGGTTTTACTCCTGGTTATGACAGATAGATGTGACAACATAATTTGAAAATATATGTTGATAAGATGGTTTTATTCCTTGTTATGGCAGATAGAGGAGGAAGAATTGGTGGGTGGAGGGGGTTGTGTAACGCGTCAATACTGGAATTTCGTTGGAACCCATTGTTTTGGGTCAGCCCTAAACACTTTTTGTCCAAATCATTGTAAATTCTGTAGATATAGTTTAATGTGTGATACATGATTACAGAAAACCTATCCGGGAGGTTTACTGGATTGATAACTTTGGGTGACTTTTGATCCGCTCGACCCATTTGACCTGTTTTCTTTTGAGACTTCCCCTTATTTGATATTTATCAACCGTTAGAACTGAATGGGTCAAAATTGCCACCTCTGATGACAATTGTAAAACCTTTGACTATGTTTTGCAGGTCACTAATCTTCAATCCAAAGTTTTATATTTTTAATATTTATTTTGGACTGTACTCCTGGTCAGTCTGTTACTTCTAATTCCTAAATGCTAGAAGCTTTAACCATTATGGGTAGTATTAATTTATACAAACTATGTTTTGTGACTTCACATAAGGCTAGTTTCTGCTACCACTCACAGGCTCTTAGTAGGTATTTCTGCTCTTTCTTTTGCTCTGTGTTTTTTTGTTAATGATTTGTAAGCGTTGACTAGGTATGACTGATGTCATCGATATATTTAGTCTGATAATATCATGCCGAGAATTGTCTCACACTCGCGTAAATCATGATCTTCATTTTTTTTTCTCTTTCCCTGAACGTTGTATTTGCTGGCAAGTCTTATGCTCTAAATATGGATTAGATTCATTTTCAGTATGTTATTTACGTAACAGCTTACCTAGGCAACATAAATTTCTTTTCTCCATAAGGGAGAAAAAACGGTGGTGTTGCATAAGGTTAGCAAGAAACACCAATTACAGTCTCACTCTAGCTACTTCTTCATAACCTACAGGTGAACAAACTAAACCTATATGAAAGGGCTGTTTGGATGCATGTTTAAACTGACTATACAGATTATGATTCTGATTTTCCAATTATCTAGGGTCAGGGAGAAACTAATACATAATAAATTGAAGAAAAATGGTTACCTTATTCTGATTCCTGAGAATCAAACGCACATCCAATCACCCTCTTATTCTTATGATACTGAACCTTCATCCTGTAGGAACGATCCTAAATGTCCCTGTGCATTTACTTTTACTGACACAAAATTGTGTTACACAGACACGAATTTTCATTTGCATATATATGATATATACACTATAAAAGAGTGTATAAGAACTTTGGTCACAGTTGATTTGTCTCTTTATGTTCCTTTGACATCTTTTTTATGGGTCTGAAAAGAACACAATTTACAATGGTCAGAACATTCATTATATCAAACTGGCGGACAGAATCTTCCCATGGAAAGGTAAAGATGGATTCAGAAATGTCGATCATATGTTAATGAGGAACGTACGGTGTGTATCTGTAAGATTTAGAACAGATTAGGTATTTCCTGTCACATATATTTTTTGTGCAGTGGTTTGTTAATGTAATATTACAGTCATCTCAGTGATCGGTTTTCTTAGGATATATAGTTTCATACCTGCCTTTCCAAATAAGACTATTTCGAGTCATATTTTTACCTATAACTTTTAAAAAGCAATTTTTTTTACCCATATTCACAGGTTACTGTAACATACTCATAGACAAGCAACATGCCAATGTCTCACTGTTGGTAAAAGAAAACAGCCATGGCTTAAAACTGAAAAAAGAAAGATGTGTATTAACTCATAGGATGCTACATGTGTTAAGGAATCTTTCATTTCCTTCAACGAATGCTGCTACAACTTCACGATAAGGTGGTCCTCCTAGCTTCAAAGCCTTAACTACATGTGACGATGTGTTCCTATTCTATTCCACGTGCATGCGCATTTTCAAACAAGAGACCAAACACTACATGTACATACAGAACTCTTGTAATTTCTTTGCCTGAACTGAGCGAAAAGATCAAATTTTGTTACATTAATTGGCGGTTTTTGATTCGATTTGGAGGAAATGAAGTAATTTACTTTAGGAAAGCCAAAAATGCAAAAAGGTTTTGATTGATATGTGATGAATGAGGGAAGTGTACTAGATATCATTTTGAGATGAGGGAGGGCAGGGTTGGGTTATTTGACATGGTTTGTCCCTAAAATATTATTATGACAACACTTTTCATAGTGTCATTGTCTTGGTAGGGACTCAAATGGATTTGATGCATGAACAAATGTGCATTTATGCTCTTTTGACCAATTGTTGGCTGTTTATTTGTACTTTTGGCTTCAAAATAAGTACATGGAAATATGTTGGAAATTAAGAATAGGGTTATGATTCAATCGACCGGATATAATCTGTGTGAATAGTGTTTGAAAATCACTTTTCAAATACATTATTTTGACCCTACAATTGCTCCGGGTTACACGAAATTCGTATTGGGATAATTCAAGAGATGTTAACGATTTATGGCAATCAAAATCGATAACTGAGCGTTTGTGTGTATGTTTCTGTGTATGGAATTATGCAGAATAATCATGATATATGACCAGGAAAACGGTGGTTATATGACAAAAAATGTCATTAACCAATTCGTGTTAATTTGTCCAAACGGGTATTTTCCGGGTCATTACATATAGTCAAATCCTTTGTTGTTTCGGGACCGCAGCCAGGGGTTCTGCCCCTTGGGCCCCTCTAGGGGCGTTGCCCCTTGGACCCCACAAAGGGGCGCGGCCCCCTTGACCCCCGCATTTTGGTCGTGTCCGGTATTTAGTAACTTAACCGGGTATGCACTCCGCATCACCTATCCCGTGTCCATTAAACCCAATGCACTAAAATATACAACAAAATACATGTGTACGGTTTTATAATTAAGAACTTATGTTAAACGATATACATGTGTATTAAATGCTTAGTTTATTTGATTTTTATTAATTATACTATAGTTCCTTATATGTCTTATGATTAAACGTACTATTAGGTCACATTGTTGTAGGTAAAACTCTTAGGACTACACGGAGTGGTGATGGTTAATCGTGGAACGACTAATAACTGCTACGAATACTAGTTTTGGATGACTAGTGACTAGTAAGAGTGGGGAGTCCTATGACTAAACCACCGAAGTGTGTTATCCCCGTTAGGAATATGTACTCTTTATATTACCAATAATAACAAAAGTTAAAATGAAAAAGAAAAAATTTGTGGTTCACTTGATTCCTCGTCCTCTTGTGGAACATGAAATCAGTGCCATCACGATTCCACTCCTTTCGTCCTCGTCGTGATGTCCCTCCACGGAATCCTGCACCATCCCACTCCCAATGGTCTGGCGGAAGCTTTATAAAAATGAAAATCATATTGTTTTTTAAGTTAATGAGATCATATAGTTTTGCGACCAAATATATTATCTAAACATCTATTAATCATTTTTATAAGCATGCTTTATAGACCAACGCACACGTGCATGCTTTTAAAAAATATGTACTAAAACTACATTATTGAAACGTACCAGTACGCCACATAGATTTTTTTTGCCACACAATCTTACGATCTCGTTAGTACGTTGATTTTTTTTCTTCATATCTCTTTTTATTTTTTACATTTTATTTATATTCATATTCATATTTATATTTATATTTATGCATATAAAATAAAATATGACAAATAACAAAAACACGTAGTTAATTAATTACTCCGTATCAAGTTACTAACAGCTAATAAGTGAATGGTTACATAAACTTTAGATATAGTTGAGCTTGGATTGCAAGCTAAGTATAATCAAGCTATGTCATGTATACAGTATATACTCAACTAGAAATCCAAAGTTAAGAACGAATCAAAGTTTACCTCGTTTGGGATCTCAAGATGTAACTTTTAATCCATTCCCTAGTTCCTTGCTAGGGTTTTGGGATCTCTATTTATAAATTCCGCCGTTCAGAAAATAAAAAGAAATCCAAAGTTAAGAACGAATCAAAGTTTGATCTCGTCTGCTAAGTATCGCTTCTTGATTGTGTACAGTTGATAACTTCCGTTTCCTTAAAATGTTTGTGAGATACAATTAGTCAGTTTAAGCAGTATTACTAAAACTTACTGTATATATTAACATTTTAGATATTTCACTGGCTGATATCTATCTATCAAGTATCAATAAAAGACACGCTTAAAAGGGATTGTCTCTTAAACATCTAATAATACTGATCATATACATATGGATTGCGTGTAACGTACTGTATGTGTGTATCGTATCTACGGTAGTAGATACATGGACTTGTATGTAAAAGTTAATTCAAGTCCTTGTTAATTTAATTGGTGGATCTTAGCATATCAATTAATCTTTACTTTTGATTATGTTAGTTCAAATGACATAAAACTTCTTTTATGGTGTATGTAATTAAATGACATTCACAATTGGGAAAAAACATAAATACATAAAGAAGGAAATTATGGGAGAGCAATTAGGATGCAAGTAGAAAATGGTGTCCTCTTGGGTCTCCATTAATGAATGAATTCAGGAGGAATCCAATGGTACTATAAGTGGGCCTAATTATCACATCATCATTATATATGTATATATATGCATATCAATTCAAATATATATATATATATATATATATATATATATATATATATATATATATATATATATATATAGGGGAAGGATCAAGAAGGAAGCTTCAAGATTGGGGTAAGGAGGGAAGCAAACCTAAACCACTCATCTTTCTCTTCTATATTCATCCACAATACCCATTTAATCAATTTAAATCTAAAATTCCAAATTAAAGCATGAAATTCAAAGATTCAACAATCAAAAACATTATAAATCTTTGAATTCATCAATCGCAATCATAGATATCTTCAATTCGTCATAATTCTAATTCATCAAAAATTATGAATATTAGAGTAACTTTTGGGTTTTTGAGTAAATTTTGATTTGACAATGAAAACAATAAAATTAAAGGAATTTGATCGTACAAAACTTATAAACAAGTAATTAATCAAATTAGATTGTCATTCCAATTGAATTTTCAGATTGAAAAAATTTCAGACCGTTAACATTCATTAGGAAAGCATGTTAATCAAATTCCAACTTAATACTCTTAAACATTCATTTATGATGAATATTAATTTATATATGTTATTATACACTATTGAATGTGATAACATAACATTCATCGGTGTATAATAATGTATATGCGTTAACATTCATCGTAAATGAATGTTAACGTGCTGAAAATATGATTTTGATTAACATGCTTTTGAAATGCATGTTAACGATCTGGGAGGGGATTTCAAGTTATTTACAAGTTTGCCACCGTGTTGACTTTTATGTTGACCAGAATGTGTGGTTAGAAATTGCTTCCCTCATTCCCCCATTTTTTTACTTCCCTATTGATCTTCCTCCTATATATATATATATATATATATATATATATATAATAGTGTTACAAAGTGATAAATCTTTAAAATGACAAACACTATATATATATATATATAATAGTGTTACAAAGTGATAAATCTTTAAAATGACAAACACTCAGCTCACACTCTAAGTCATCTATCAATATATAATAACTATACGTAATATACGCGTCAAATTAATGAAATTTGAACTCACAATCTATATATCTATATATACTGATATACGAGTATAATATCATTGTTTTTTCGATATTTACCGAATTGAATAATAATTTGAGTTAGTGAAAAAAAATTAGGAAATAAACTTAATTCTTTTCAAGTCAATAATTAGCATGTGTCAACCTAGACCACAAGAGGACTGCTATCTCTTTGTCCTTCATATTCTTAACTCTTAACATATTCTTAAAAAAATAAAAAAAAATATTGTCTAAAACAAATAAAAATGGGTAATTAAGTTTGGTTTAAAAACTTATACATCTTCAAAATTAACAAGAATGAAGTACATATATATAATTCAGACAATATAACAAAAATAAATTGTGCTCTTATTAATTATATATATTTATCACCATAACGTCGTCCAATTGATCAGCAGAGCTCTAGCTAGGCAACAATCTGCAGCATCAATGGAGTTCCAGCAGCTGTATATATCCGCTCCATTAACAGAAGTCTTTAACATGTTCTGAGAACTTGTAAATCTGGTATGCCCATGCATGTCCACCTGAACATAATTTAGTTATTATATATAGAAATAAAAAGGTTAAAAATAATAAATTGCCTGTATGTATCATATCATATGTATATATATCATATATATTTATATATCCTCAGTAGAAGAATGTACACTTTGACATTCAATTAACTCAAGTACAGAAAAATATTCTGATATATATGCATGTACACAATACACATGGACTCATTTATTTACACGAATGTTACTGATGAAAGATTTTATAGAATCACAACCGAAACTTTGTGAGTTGTGACATTACGTCTGTTTGCTTATTTAAATTCTTGTTTCAATAAATATATTTTGATTATATTCCATGGCACGCCTTATTGCCTTCGTTTCTTTCTATTGATCAGACTAACAATTCTTCAAGGAAGGTGTTGGATCGAATTCTATGCTTATTGAACTAATTACTTCTATTTTAGTGGTAGATGTGTGACCGATTAATGATTTTTAGTCTGCATTATTTGCGCTTTCATTAATTAGCTTGCCATGAAATCGGAATTGCTTACACTAATTGTCTTTAATTCTAAATTATACATACCTACATTCAGACACAATTAAGCTTATTACTATAAGTATATATAAGGGATTAGTGCAGGGTAATGCATTCAACTTGTGTACGAAGTCTATTGTATGTACTCAACTTTTCTTTGCTCTATTGTGTGTATCAATCTTCAACTTTGGTCTATTGTGTGTATCAATCTTCAACTTTGGTCTATTGTGTGTATCTAATGACTAATTTGATAACGTGTCAAACGTATAATTTGCCACGTCGTTGACACATCATCAAAAAAGGGTGCCACGTCAGCCTGATACATACACTAGACCAAAGTTGAAGATTGATATATACACACAATAGACTAAAAAAAAGTTGGGTACATACAATAGACTTCATGCACAAGTTGGATGCATTCCCCTGCACTAAACCCTATATATAACCCTATATGTAAAGATGGAAAACCCATTAAGGTGGTGACAGATTAGTATCCTGCAATTTTGGCATTTTAATAATTAGGTAGATTAATTCATTAAACTTATTTGTGCATTGTTATATATATATACTTAGTTCACAGGTTTTTTCATCTGTTTCTTTCTGGCTAGTTAATTAATATTGGTTCGGTGGTATTGTGAATTTGTGATCAAGTAATCTAGTGTTTTGTATATTCTAGCTTCTTGCTAGTTTATATATATATATATATATATATATATATATATATATATATATATATATATAATTAATTTCATTTGCCGTTCAAAAAATAAGGGCTATGTGTCTGAAAATGTATCAAAATTTTTCAAAATCTCTATTGTATGTATCATCTTTCAAAACCTCTATTGTATGTATCCAACTTTCGATTTATGCTAATTGTATGCAATTTTTCGACGTGACGCTTTGTATGAATGCCACGTGGGTGATATATGGATGACACACCAGTTAAATTACATACAATTAGTAATAATCGAAAGTTGGATACATACAATAGAAGTTTTGAAAGTTGATACATACAATAGAGATTTTGACAAAGTTTGATATATTTTCAGACACTTAGCCCAAAAAAAAAATATTGGTTCCATTGCTGTTTTACAGGATCTTTCTATAAATAAATCATAGTAAAATGTTATGGTAAAAAATGAAAATGTTGCAATCACTAGCCCCTTTATATTCAAGCAATGTATTTCTTATAAGGGAAATATATGAAGTGAATGATAATATTACATATATATATGTTTTATATATTAGATGCTCTCAAATTATAAACTTAATTAAGAAATTATATATGTTAGAAGTTACAGACTTACAGCTAATTAATCTGTTTATTCATTAAATGGTGAATAAATACACTGTGACCCTGCTAATGTATGCTATACTGATGCATTTTTTTAGTTAATAAAAATTAATTAACTGTGTTTAATTGAGGCAATATGATCAAATCCTGATGGCCACTCTATATAGTGCAGAATCCTAAAAGAGACAAGACTAGCTATTTCTAAATAGTACTTAATAAAGGAGAATTTTTCACACAAAAATAATATTAAAATATCCACGCATATAATTAAATTAAATCAAATATATTTCGAATTTATTTTTATTTGATAGGAAACCAGTACTAATCACTGATGTGTTGTCCATGCAAAGAAATAGGGTTTCTAGAATCATATGCAATCTGCTAGGGTTTGCCTTTTCCCCAGCAATATTTGCTTTTTGGATTGCAAATCTAGGGTTTTGTCATATATGCAAGTATGATCAGTTCAGCTTTATGTAAAAAACCCATAAATTATAGATATAAAGTCATGTTATAAGGTCAAAAGCTAGCTGACCAATATATTCTAGCATCAAGTAATTGATTAATAGATCGATTACCAGTTTCTTGAAGAAGAAGGATGAATAGATCATGATTGTTGCAAGCGAAAATTCGATGTTTCTTCATTTGCTTTTAGAATCGGAGTATTTCTCTTCTTCTTTTTCTTCTTGTAAGGAATCCCTCTAGCTTTCGCTTGTGAATCACGAACTTCCCTTAAATAGACCCTTATCGCGCCACTAGCAAACGGGTTCATTTCAGGCAATCCACCATTTTCTTCGTAAGCTGCCCGAAGACGGCCGATGAGGGCATCAAGGCTGCCCCAAGCTTGCCTAAGTGGACAAGTACAAGGGCCAGCTGGATCCGGATGACCGAAGTACACACAACCTTGTAAATGAACCTTAGTTTTTCCAAATTGGTCAAGGTACCTAAGGAAATCTAGTACATGACTATAGTTGCAATGAGACAAAGCAACTGGTGGTCTTTGATTCTTTAAGTATTGCCCAAAAGTATTCCAATCGCGTCGCTTTTGTGACTCGTATCGGCTTAGTTGTGGCGGCGCTAGTGGTGGTGGTTGTGAATCAGAAGGTACAAGTACACCACCACCACTATCGACACCGCTACCGCCACCTCTTGATGATCCTTCACCAATTTCTGATCTACCCTTGATTTGCTGATCACTAGACATTAGATTATAGTGAAAGTGATGATAACCTTTTTATTAATAAAAAAAAAAAATTGGAAAATTGGTTTAGAGAGAACAGAGAAAGGAATTTGAAGATGATATATAATTGAAGAGAGATGGTAAATTAATTAAAATGGAAAATTGCTAAAATCAAATCATGGAGGAGGAGGAGGTCTTGAGAAGACAAGACATGGGTCCATTTGAAAGTGCTTTTAAGGCTTTATTTTCTTCATCAAATTGTAATTGTAATTGTATTATTCCCATTCTTTAATTGGCACTATTTGCCTCTCGTAAAATACCTCGATTAAAATATTTATATATTAATTTAATTAGTTTTTTAATTAATATTTTGAACTTTCGAATTTCCTCGCTTCTTAATTCACACGTACCACAACCAATAAAATATAATATTTGCTTAGAATATATCAAATTTATTGTCAAGAAAAATGCAGCCGAAAATGTTCACTCTAAAATAATTACTCCAGTGTATATAGCTTTATATATTAAATTGTCTAACCCTATAACGGGACTTTCTGATTTGGAGCTATGTCAGCACATTATATGTATGTTTAAGACCAAAAACATGTTTATCTAGTCGTCTGGGTTTAAACCCTTATAAATTTTAGGAATGTGACAAGTGCGTAACCATCATTTGGATACATTATGGAATCGTGTAAATTAACCAATTTCGTTATCAATTATATTAATTTTTGATCGTTTACAACTTTAGGTACACTACAAGAAAACACCTAATTAGAGACATTTTTAGCGACGTCCGATACATCAACGCTAACTTGCGACAAATTTTGCGACTTAGCTAACGACAGTGATGGTGCAAAAGTCGTGAAGTAGGTTAACAAATGACGTCGATCTCTAAAGAACTATGTCGCAAAGTACAACGTTAAATGTGTCGTTGATATTGCGACATAAACTCACTTGTGTCTCTATATTAGTCTCCGTATATCGACGTATACATATTTGACGAAAATTAGGTAGCAAAATTTTTGAGTCTTTAGACTACAAGTCTCTATGAGAGTCGCAAAATTTTGAGACTTAGAGCTAAAAGCATCGTTATACAAGTCGCTAAAAGCCAGTTTTCTAGTATAATTTTGCGACTCAAAATTTTGCGACTCTCATAGAGACTTGTAGTCTAAAGACTCAAAAATCTTGCTACCTAATTTGCGATAAATATGTATACGTCGATATACGGAGACTAATATAGAGACACAAGTGAGTTTATGTCGCAATATCAACGACACATTTAACGTTGTACTTTGCGACATAGTTCTTTAGAGACGTTATTTGTAACATACTTCACGACTTTTGCACCAACACTGTCGTTAGCTAAGTCGCAAAATTTGTCGCAAGTTAGCGTTGATGTATCGGACATCGCTAAAAATGTCTCTAATTAGGTGTTTTCTTGTAGTGTAAGTGACATGTCATTTATGAATTAAAATTTATTTTTTTTAACATGAGGTTTATAAATGTCTTGTTATAATATTATATTGAATTGATTTATACATATTATATTTTATAATTATTTAAAACACACGCAAGAAAGCACGGGTCGTTGAACTTGAAGCTCGTTGTCATCACGATTTAATCAAATATAATGATCTTGTAAACTGTTAGTAATTTGGTGTAATTGTGGGATATGTTTATTAGACTTGGAAATGGGTTAGGAGGTACGGAGTGTACGCCCATCAAGTCGATAACATCCCTGATTAAAAGCTATTGCGGAAATTGGTGGTATTATTGAAATAGGCCTAGTCCAAGACGGAGGCCTATTTCTAGACAAAATACCTGATTGCTGATTTTATAGTCCTGATGGTTGATTTTCGTAACCATGTGGCTGATTTTCTAGACCTGAGTGCTGATAAGCCTCTGTCTAGACAAAGGCCTATACACAGACAGATACCTAGTTCCAAACAGGAATCCTGATTGCAGATTATGAATGCCTTGTTGCTGATTCATAATACCTGATGGATGATTTTGAAGCCTAAGTGCATATTTTCCCAAACGGGTCGGGTGGCAAATCTGACCCGTTTTGCTGTGACTCTTCATTGGCTTACCTGCTGGACTTTATGGTCATTAATATATTAATGATCCATGAATACTAAAAGGCCTATAACTGCAATAGCTTAATGGAGTTTATGATGGTTACTTAATACCAATTTAATTCCATTGATTGTTGGGAGATATATAAACTCCAACCATGGATTCACATGAGAGACAATAAGAACACTAATACTCTTTTGCAACTAGGGTTCTTATTTGTTGCCTCAAATCAAGAACATCACTCTTTGTCTTATCCCAAAACAAAATTCGTGTAACCCAAGGCATATAGGGTCGAATTGTTGTTTTCGGAAAGTGATAACACGATTCAAAGGGATATCCGGTTCATTGAAATCTCTACCCTATTACACGGTTTCCTCCAACAATCGAAAATATCAATCTCTGGTGATTTCAATGGCGGCCACTACAAGAAACAAGCCGATTACCCACGAAATTTACCCACTAATACTCATTCGTGGGTATACAACCACAGATTACCCACAACTTAACCATGATTGGAGATTTAATCCGTTGATCCAAATTACCCTCAAATTTCCCACAAAATTACCCTCAAAATTACCCATATAATTTTTTTTCGAGTCTAAATGGTGACTAAACCAACGAGTTCAAAATATTTCACACGGACTACCCTCAAATTAAGTTCTCATGGGTAAATATATGGGTAATATCATGTGTAAATGTGTGTGATGTACAAATTACACACAACATTTGTGATCGTGGGTAATTTTACGTGGCTAATTTGTGGGTAAATATATATACACGGTTTCACCCACGACTCATTTCCGAGGGTATTTTGCCATGTCTACTTTTGTGTGAGGAATGTATGGGTAAATATACACCCACCATTTTAGACATGTCTTATTTATGGGACTTCTTTCTCGATTACAATTTTATGGGTAAATTGTGGGTAAACATATACCCATGACTCTTAACGTTACTATGTGTATTTTGTTTTGTGTAACTTCACATTCATTTTTCTATGACTATTTGGTGTTGACAAATTTTTGCGGGTATTTTGCGGGTAAACAAGTTGTATTGAGTTATTATATGGATCAAACTAATCAAATAAATCAAGTTAACTTATTGTTAGTTTTTACTCCATATGTCTCACCTCAAGTGTCTACTTTCATATTTTTGATTGTCGCAAATAAGTGTCGACTTTCATATTTAACCAATCGAAAGAGAATTTAGTGGGTAAATATGTTATTTGATAGGTAAAAAATCTAGTTGATGGAGAATCCTAATTGTGTGCAAAGTCAAAATTAACACTTTAACTAGGCCGGAGGGAGTATATTTTTAACATTCTCATAGGACCATATATATGTTATATAAAAACTAAACTCTAGACACCAATTATTTACATGGAGTATAAATTATAAATCAAAATTATTTAAAGTAGCCTATACCTTTGGTTCCATAAACCATTCAACCGAATAAAACATATTCTTACGATTTTGCAGCTATTAATCAAATTTCAAGTATTTCTTAAAACTTTTCATATATTAAAAATATAAAATTAGCTTTTTTTGGGAATTTTACTTCATGAACCATGTCCCATACCCAGATCATTTTAGTTACTATTTTTAATAAACGGAAATTCATCCAACCAAAACCGATTACAAAATTGAAGGTGACTATCAATGTAAGTTCAGTTAGTCACATCTTCAGTCTCCCACAGGTACGTTAATCATCAAATTTGTTGCTTGTAGTTATTAAGTAGAAACCGAATGAACAGTACCAACTATTGATTTTTTTTCTTTGTTATTTGTTTGCGCATTCTATGCTCGATCACAGTTGAATATATAAGAGAATGTGATGCATTAGACTCAGTTTCTTCTATGATGGCAATTGTAATTTATCATGTTATCTTGTAAACAAACTTCCATGAACCGCATACCAGGTGTATGATAAAATGCCTAAGTGGAGAAGAAGTTGAGTCTATTGATAGTGTGCTATGTCCATGATGTGAAGAAGAAGTTGAGCCTATTGATCATTGTTTCATTAATTGTAAGCATATAAAGGATTTTTTGGTCTAAAATGTTTATTTGGTGGGGTTTGGGTCAGCGAAATATTGGGTCCATTGATGAGCTGATTAAGCATGAAGGTCTGGGATTATTTTCAGAGATTAAAAAAGATTCTTGGCGTGATAGTGTGTGGTCTGCTTTGTATCTAATTTGGAGTCATATAAACAATAAAGTGTTCAAGAATAGAATGGAGATGATGCCTGATTTAATTAAAGAGGTTCAGAGTCGTTCATATGTTTGGTTTTATGCTCAAAACAAAGATGCAAATATCTCTTGGAACAGCTGGAAAAAGCCTTCAGAGAGTCTGTTTTGAATGTCTGCTGATGATGGGATTGTTGGCTTTTTTATATGATGTGTATTCCTGCTTGGTCACTTCTTATTATTCGGTTTTATGAATATGGTTTTGTGGGTGATGAGTCTCTGATTGGTTGCTGTTGGTGTCACAGGGAGCTTTAGTTTGTTGGAAGCTTATATTCTGCTCTTTTATGATTTTCGTGTGTGGTCAGATCTTATGATCATATGTTTTGATTTAGTCCTTGTTAAGGTTTGGTCATGCTGTGTGGTCTTAGTTTTGTCATGTGGTTATGCGTGTCTATTTTTAGTAGGTGATCCCTATTCATACTTCTTGTAAGAATGGGTGATGCTAGTTTATTTTTGTTGTGATGTAGCTATCTGATGTACATATTTGTTGTACTTTCTTTATTCTTTTTTATGGTAATTGTCTGCTTTTGCTAAAAAAATGCCTAAGTGGAATGATATCAAATCGAACACTAATGTGATGTGTGTGTGTTTCTACTTCAATCACTCGAGACTTGAAGAGACTAATAATATCAAGGGTATGTTCTTAGTTTTTGCGGATGTGCTTCAGCAAGCATTATGGGTTGGCTTAGTTACGTAGTGTAATTTTGAACTATCTATAGTTTAGGTATACAAGTGAAATAATATTATTTCCTGAGGTTCACAATAACAATTCAGATTTGGTGATTATGATGCAGGTACCCACTGGAAGAAAACATTTCTTGTCAGAAATTGTTCATTAATATAGTATTGTTTGACATCGACCAACAATAGACTTTCAAGATGAGAACTGATCGAGAATGGATGTATAAAAGACATTTAGAAGGCCGTAGATACACTAATCCCGACTTCATAGATGGAGTTGTATCATTTGTGGATCACGATTGTCAGCAATCAACCTACATGGATAATGATAAAATAAGGTGTCCTTGTCTTATATGTCAAAACCGAAAGTTTCAATTCCCAGAAGACGTAAAGTTGCACCTTGTAAAGAAGGGATTTGTAAAAGACTACTATCAGTGGGTTTGTCATGGGGAACCATTTGTTGGATCGAGTTCTACGCAATCACATTGTAATACCTCAGATATTGGAGATGAAGAAGGGTCAAATCCATATCGCAACATGGTTATAGATGCAATTGGGCATGATTTTAACCCTCATTCAGATGAGAATGTAGTCGAGCCACCAGACCCGAAAACTCAAAAGTTATATGACTTGCTTCATAAAGCTGATGAGCCATTATGGCAAGGTTGTTCAAAACTCTCACAACTGTCTACTACTGCTAGGCTATTAAACATTAAGTCAGAGTCTCATATGTCAGAGAAAACATTTGATGCCATGCTACAGTTGTTCAAAGATGCATTACCGCCGGACAATAAGTTGGTTAGTAGTTTTTATGAAACGAAGAAGTATGCAGCAGATTTGGGTCTCCCATGTGAGAAAATTCCATGTTGTATTAACGGATGTATGTTGTACTGGCGTGAAGATAATGATAGAACAACTTGCAAATTTTGCGGTCATCCTCGATATAAACCAAGAAAGAGAGGTGTGAAAATGAGCAAATCTGAAATACCACATCGGGTTATGCATTATTTTCCTCTCACACCTAGGTTACAAAGGTTGTATGCGTCTAAAGTCACGGCCAAGCATATGAGGTGGCATGATGAGCATGATCGTACAGATGGTGTCATGGCGCACCCCTCTGATGCTGAGGCATGGAAGCATTTTGATCGCACGAACCCTTCTTTTGCATTAGAGACACGCAATGTCAGGTTAGGATTATGTACAGATGGATTTCAACCATTTGGGCAGTCTGGAAAACAATATTCTTGTTGGCCTGTCATTTTAACACCGTATAATTTACCCCCATGGATGTGTATGAAAGATCCGTACATGTTTTTGACAATTATTGTACCCGGGCCAAAAAATCCAAAGCAACGAATAGATGTTTACTTGCAACCTTTAATAGCAGAATTGTTGACACTTTGGGAGGGTATACGCACATATGATATTTCAAAGGAGCATAATTTTCTCATGAGAGCGGCACTTTTGTGGACCATTAGTGATTTTCCAGCTTATGGAATGTTGTCTGGGTGGAGTACATCGGGAAAAAAAGCGTGTCCATATTGTATGGAGAACTCAAAAGCTTTTAGCTTGAAACATGGTGGAAAGGTTTCATGGTTTGATTGTCATCGCCAATTTTTACCACAAGCTCATCCTTTTAGACGAAATAAGAATGACTTCAAGAAAAATAGAATTGAATTGTCTACATCCCTACCAATATTGACAGGTGAAGAAGTTCTCAAGCAAATTGATGATTTCGCATTGAAGAAAGTTACACAAATTGGAGGGGTGGAACAAAACGCTTCTATTAGTAAGTTATGTGCCCACGGATTGCTTTTTTCGTGGATAAATAATTAGCCTCGAAGGGTTTACCCATGTACTTGTATTTGTGGGTAATCCGTGTGTACTTGCACATTACCCACGAATTTAGGTACTTTTCCCACGAATTCGGTCCGTGGGTGATCGGCTGGATTCTTGTAGTGGGCTACTTTGAAGCATATGACGGCTAATTTCTCCAAACTTGATAAGTTTGAAGGAGTGGATTTTCGTAGGTGGCAAAAAAAGATGCATTTCTTTCTCTCAAGCATGAATGTGGTGTATGTTCTTAGTACACCAATTCCTGAAGATGGTGGTGATGATGCTACTGTGGAGCAGATTCGGCTAAGGGGCAAGTGGGAGAACGATGACTATATCGCTAGAGGTTTAATCCTCAATGGTATGGCTGATTCTCTCTTTGATATATATCAAAATCATGAGACCGCAAAAGAACTATTGGATTCTTTGGAATCAAAGTATATGGCTGAAGATGCTTCTAGTAAAAAGTTCCTTGTGAGTAATTTTAATAATTACAAGATGGTCGATTCTAGACCGGTCATGGAACAATACAATGAACTTCTTCGTATACTTGGGCAATTCACACAACACAAGATGAACATGGATGAATCTATTTCGGTTTCATGTGTCATTGACAAACTCCCTCCTTCTTGGAAAGATTTCAAACATACTTTGAAACATAAGAAGGAAGAGTTAACTCTTGTTGAGTTGGGCAGTCATTTGCGTATTGAGGAATCTCTCAGGGCGCAGGAAATTGACAAGCCAAAGGGCAAAAATGCTGTTGAAACCTCTTCGGTTAACATGGTGGAACATCATAAATCCACCGGCAACAATGACAAAAAGGGAAAACGCAAATATCATGACAACCACAAGCCTAATCCTAATAAAAAGTCTAAATTGACTTGTTGGAAGTGTGGTAATTCTGGACACTTGAAACGGGATTGTAGGGCTGGAAATATTGGTCATAAAAACACCAATGGAGCTAGCACAAGCGGTTCGGGCAATGGGTCTAAGGACCAAAACTCGAAAGGTCAGATTATGAATAATAATTTGGTTCACAATTATTATGTATCATATATTTCTGAGGCTTATTTTGTGCAGGATGATGACATTGCGTGGTGGGTTGACTCGGGTGCTACTACCCATGTATGCAAGGATAGATGTTGGTTCAAGACTTATGAGTCATTGGATGATGGATCAATTCTTCATATGGGAAATGAGTCAACATCCCCTGTTCATGGACGTGGAAGTGTGGTTTGCAATTTAGTTCGGGAAAAACTGTTTCTTTGTTTGATGTTTTACATGTACCCCAAATTCGTAAAAACCTAGTGTCTAGTAGTGTGTTGAATAATTATGGGTACAAATAAGTCATTGAATCTGATAAGTTTGTTTTATCAAAACATGGTATGTTTGTTGGATTTGGTTATCTTTGTAACCGAATATTTAGACTTAATATTAATCATATGAATGTAGATTCAACTTTTATGACTTGTTCTAGCACAAATATCTCAACTCTTTGGCATGCTAGGTTAGGACATGTGCATTTTAAAAGAATGAAAGATATGTCTAAAGATGGATTAATAACGGCTTTTGACATGAACCATGAAAAATGTAAAACATGTATGTTGATTAAAATCACTAAGCAACCTTTTCAAAATGTAAGAAATTCTGAAATTTTGGAATTAGTACATAGTGATTTATGTGATTTGCATGGGACTCCATCATTGGGCAATAAAAAATACTTTGTTACATTTATTGATGATGCTTCTAGGTTTTGTTATGTTTACTTGTTACATTCTAAAGATGAAACTTTGGATAAGTTTAAAACATATAAAACTGAAGTTGAACTACAACTTAATTCATCAATTAAAAGGCTAAGAACGGATAGGGGAGGTGAATATATGTTGGGTTTTCTATTCCCTAACTAGATTAATATACGCAGCGGAATTATAACAAAATTAATCTAAAGCAATTAGGAAACTAAACCCTAAGGGATCTTAACTTGAATAAATAAAAGCAATAAAACAAATAAGATAAATAGAAATTACTAACCTTTGAGAAAACAATTTCTCACGCGTAGACCACCTTGCAGAACCTTTATAAGTTGGAGGCGAGTGCCCAAACCAGAACACCTCTAATGCTTCACACCCACGAACCAAGAGAAATTCCCAAACTCCTAAGGTTCCGACTCTAAGTCGTGTAAACTCTCACAATGAGTAGGAATGAGAAAGAGAGAAAGAATTGAAAACTATTCAATTCTGGGATGCCTTTGAAAGCATAGGGGAGGTCCCTATTTATAGCGGAGGAGGAGGCCAATGGTTTTGTCATCTGGCCGATGTGGGACAGACTTCCAACCGGCGGTTGGACTTTTCAACCGGCGGTTGGATCCGCGTGTTCCACCGCCTCAATCCTCTTGACTCCAGTCGCCGGTTGAACCTTCCAACCGGCGGTTGGATCCACTTTCCAGAATGTTCTATTAATTAATCTAATAATTAATTATCTCTTGTTTAGTTCTATTACTGTTCATTGAGGGCGACCCAAAAAGGACTCTACTTTTAACGATAGTCTTACCAATTTAGTTATGACCTTGGACACTATTCCAACAGTCTCCCACTTGGACAAGTCATCAACTACTATTGGTCTAAGCCTATCCATTAACTAAGCAGAGAGTGCCATCCAACGCAACTGCCGAACTCTGATTCTTATCTTAGAGTTAGCCCTTTAGATAAGTGATCAACTACTCCTTTGTTCTACTGATATCGTACGAATCGAGACATGGATTTTAATCAATCTCAAGATTCATAATTAGTTTTCTGATTTCCGATTACATTAACTTTATGAGACTATTGAACCATCAACTTAGTCTCGGCCAGGCCTAGCACTTTAGAGTCAATCTTTAATCATCAGAGGGCCCAAGATATCGCTTTTCCCATTTAGGCGAAAAGGAACAAATAAATTTTGACTACATAGCACTAGTCAACTCATCATGTCATACCTAGCATACCCTTTATGACTGGCAGTTACGCACAGCGTTTGAATAGGCTAAAGTATAACAGACTTGAAAAACTAGGAACTCAATGTATCTCCATTTTAAGAATAGAGGATATTATCATCTCAGAGTTACTCGTGATTCAATCCATGAAGTAACTTCCATGAGTGCGGGTCTCTCCTATACTTAAATCCCCATTAAGTACCCACGAGTGTTGCAGCATTCTCTATGCCATGTCTAATCTCCATAGACAATCTACTAACACTCCATGAGAGTCTTGATTCACCACTTACTTCCAGGAGTGTGAACGACTGAGGAGATTTGAATAAAAACTGTTTTACTCGGGAAGTGGTGTCTAAACATGCAAAACTGAAACACAATGACAAACAATAGTAAATGGTAGAACTCCTTCCAATAAATAAATCTCCATTATTTAATCACCAAGTCTACATCAATTTCCATCATTGTTTACAATGTTTCAAAATCAAACTAACAACTAAAACTTTACATTATCTCTTAAGCCTATGCTCCTAGCATGCTCATCATGTTTGGACCTTCCAAGTGGCTTTGTGAACGGATCAGCCGGATTGTCCTCTGATCTTATGCTCTTCACAATCACGTGTCCTTCTTCTACTTTCCTTCGAACAAAATGGTATTTTCTTTCAATATGCTTTGACTTTCCGTGATCCTTGGGTTCTCTACTCAAGGCGACCGCACTTTCGTTATCATAGAATATTTCAATAGGGTCTTGAACCGTTGGAACAACTCCAAGATCTCCAATGAAATTCTTTATCCAGATAGCTTCCTTTGAAGCCTCGCAAGCCGCTATGTACTCAGACTCGCATGTTGAGTCTGCCACCGTATCTTGCTTGGAACTTTTCCATGTCACCGCTCCCCCATTCAGTAAGAATACCCAACCAGACTGTGAACGGCTATCATCTCTATCTGTTTGGAAACTTGCATCACTATAACCCGTTACTCTAAGTTCCTCTTCTCCACCATAAACCAAGAACCTGTCTTTAGTATTTCTCAAATACTTAAGAATATTCTTTACAGCTGTCCAATGACCTTCACCGGGATTCTGCTGATGTCGACTCACTAAGCTCAAAGCAAATGAGACATCAGGCCTCGTACACGTCATGGCATACATGATCGATCCTATAGCCGAAGCATATGGGACTCGACTCATTCTATCCGATTCTTCCTTAGATTTCGGACAAAGATCCTTACTGATCTTAATGCCATGATGTAAGGGTAGATTCCCTTTCTTAGAGTTCTCCATTATTAATTTTTTTAAAATTCAGAAATCTTCATATAGATTGCCTATTAGTACATCATATCATATAACTATATATCACTTCCTTATTAAGTAGCTTACATTATATATACAAAACAGTTAATCCATATTAAAGTCTAAACTTTTAAATACAAAACAAAACTTTTAACAAAAGTATTCTAACTAATAAATACTTAGTTATTCACTTAAAATTTTAAATTTTCAAAAATTTTAGAACAATAGAAACTTAAATGTTTAATTAAAGAAATTCTTTTTCTTACGAACCCTATCCACACACTTAAATTATACAATGCCCTCGTTGTATAAAAATGATAAACAAAAAGTGAGTAAGGGAAAGAAAAATAGAACAGAAAAACTCCCCTGACTGAAATTATAAATTTCATCATCGGCTAAGAAAAATCTTCTTGGTTGATTCCTTCATCTCTTAAAAAATAATATACAACATCCACACTTTCGTAGTTAATCACGATTGCATTTAGCATATGCAATAAGTCTTTAAACCCCTCGGTATCCCAAGTGGACGAGTTATAGTCTCGTGAGGGTTTCCAGTGAACACACCCACAAAGTTCAAAATTAATAAGATAAGTAAGAACTTTATAAATAAAGTGCTGAACTTACTGCCAGTCTAATGCTATCACAAATAAACAACCATATCAGCATAATAAATATAATAAACGTGAAAAGTAATCATAATAATAAGTACAGTCATCCCAAATATAAATGTATCAAATGTATCCAACAGAATCTAATCATCATCTGAATCCTCCTGCCCTGGCTGTCTCAAAGGTCCAGCTCCATCATCAACAAAAGGAATATACGGCTGAAACTCTATAGACCTATCTCTCAACAGCTGCTGTAACAATCTAAACTGATAATCAGATCTACGAAAACTCTCTCTCTCAAACCTATCAAACCTCTGCTCCATTCTGGCAAACCTCTGATCAATAATATCAAATCTCCTACCATGCCCTATCTCAATCCTCTCCAGTCTCTGCTGAACCTCATCATACAAATCACCTCAACCACGACCTCTACCACGTCCTCTGCCTCTACCTACTGGCAAATCAATCTCTGGTATCTCCGGTACTGGTGGTGGTATAACTGCTGCTGGTGGAACAGGGGGTCCTCTCAATCTCGCTCTCTGCACAGGCTGCTGTCCAGGTGCAACCTCTGGTGTCCACAACAAAACTCCCTCCTGTACACCCTCCTGAATAATCCCTAACTCTATCAACTTGTCCTCGCCTAGCAAGGACATCCCAGGTGTAACAGGTGTACAAGTCAAAAAATCAGCAGCTCCCATCTGATAATAATGAGTTAACTTAGTAACATACTGCCCTCCACATAAACTACTGGTCCTCCTATGTCCTGTCGCCCCAGTGGTCATCCAATGAACTAATCTCCAGGGAACATTGATCAGCGTCCCCTGAATCATAGTATGCAAATAAAAGAAATCGGGCTGATAGACCTTCTCAGGTCCAGTATGCCTACCACAAATAGAAGATGATAATAACTTATGTATCAGTCTATGAACCGGACTCCTCATATGTATATCTGAAGGTGCTCTATCTCCATAATCAACAATAGCCAAATCTCTCCAATATGCAGCAATCTCAACAGATGAATACTGATCAACCAAACCTGCAATCAAATGATCCCCAAAAGAATGGTTGTGGAGCTCATCTAGTGTATAGAGCCCCACAGCTACTCCAAACTCAATCAAACTCATGGTCCTAGGCTGACCTCCCAAATAAAAGAAAATCGAAGGCTGGTCAAACTGTCTAGAAGCACTATCAAACCTAAAGGTAGTATAAAACTCAATAACAAGCTCCCTATAAATAATCTCCCAAATCTGAAATAATCGAATCCAAGCCAAAGAAAAAAAACCAACATCACCTGACGGTAACAGATAACTCTGAGTCATAAGCCTCCTCAAAGTAGCATCCCCAGTCTCGCCCTCTCTGCGTGGATCTATAACTCTCTCCATCACTGTCCAATCCAAAACATCCGGTGTCTCTACCGGCTGAGCAATATGCTCCAGTAATCCATCAGCGTACTCTGCTCTCCTCTCTGGTGTAATCGACTCATGCTCAAAACGGAGGTAAGGATGTAGCTGGAAATCCTCCCGGTCTAATAATGCCCATCCTACCTGTCTCCTGGTAGCCATAACTTTGACGATGTAAATCACAAAAACGCAATGTATGGATGAAAATGCAATGATCCCCGGTCGAATTCCGTTTGGTCCGATCGTATGTATGCGTTTGTATGTGTGTGTTTGTGTGTGAATGGCGAAAACCCGATGGTTTTCTGGTTTTTGATCGCAAAAGTGTCCAACCGCCGGTTGGACTTCCCAACCGCCGGTTGGTTTAAATCTGGCCAGGCCCTTTTCGGCCCAATTAATATTCTTTTGGGCTTTAGCCCATTAATTCTTTTAGCTAATATTTTTAATATTTTTACAAATAAAATTTTAATTTACGTAATACAACAATTTTTAGTACATTTACAAAATATTTACAAATCATAATCTATGTGTATAAAATTTGTGTATGTTTTCGATAATAATTAATTTGGAAATTTTAAATAATAAATGGATAAATAATAAAATATTGTTATTTTAGCAATATGTACTTTTAATACAAATTCTTGTAATGCCGTTAGTTGTGACAAATAACAGATATAATAAATCTTACCTTGGTATACATAGATTTTTCAATCGGTGATTGTGTCGACTCATCCACCGTTTGGAAATTCAATTGTCGACTTTATCGAATTCCAAATATTGTTTCAATCTTTTTGTCACCAAAAATATTATATTTTTGTATATCTGCAATCTTGTAAACAATGTTAAGCATAATTCCAGAACTTTAATGTTATAATCTCTTCTAAATATTTTGTGAAAATAAATTTTATCACTATTGCAACTCGTGTAAAAATCAATTCTAAATACTCAAAATTTCTATCATTTGTGTAGCTAATACAAATAAAAATGAGATAATCATATAATTCTGAAAACAATAAAATTCATATTAATCAACCATAAAACTAAAAACATTAAACTTTAAATATCCAAATAACATTCAAATCCTAAACAATTATAAAACTAAAACAAAAATTAGAAAAAAAATTAACTAATTATTAAAAATGAAGAGGTTGCAAATGTCTTCAGAAATGAGGTTTAAACCTAATTCCCATTAACAGGTCTTCCAAAGTTCTCAGGATAAATTCTTCGAAAGTGCAAATAGATCTTATTAGTTATCTCGGGTATTGGTGAAGCATATTCAGAAAAACTTTCATGATGAATCCTTTTAGCATTTTCTACTTCTATGAGTGTGTCAGCTACCCTTTTAACTTTCTTAGCTATTCTTCCTTCTTCATCAGTAACCATGTAATTATTTTCAACCTTTGTCTCTCGTTCCACATGATTATGTCTCAATGAATCCATCAACCCATAGAAACCTAAATGTATGTCATGATAATCATATGTGTTATGAGTTCTCACTGCCTTTCCTATGTCTCTTAAAATTCTCCTATAGTATCCTTCTTGATGCTCCGTTGTGATCCCAGAATACCTAAAAGTATCTACCAACTGATAGTAAACTTCAGATAATCCTAAATGAAAAAGGTTATTCCTTTGATTATAATGAACTCCATTGTAAGCTAGGTGCAACTCCATTTTAGCATAAGTAACCAAGTTTGCCATTGGTTCGTCAGAAAAGTACTCAGGAATTATACGCGTTCTTTCGTCACATTCTCCATAGTAAAATTCATCAACAATTTCTTGAACATAAAAGTCAACCGTACAATCAATGAAAAATTTCCCAGAACCAATATGCTCTCTAGCCTTTTATCGAATTGAAGAAATCTTAAAAGTTTTCAAGTAAACATATGTCAGCCATGTTACTTAAGTTCCCAGTGGCATGCTCTATTATTTCCTTAAGCTCTCTTAACATTTCTCTTTGTTTATCAAATTAAGGAAACAAAGACTTCTCAAACGTTTCATGCACATATGTATACTTCAACAACTGCTCTTCACAAAACGTTGGATCTACCATCTCATGCTCGCTCATATCATATTTCAGCTCATTTACACAGTTTATGAAATCATATGTATCTCTAGTCTCATTAGATATAACCCAAGCATTAAATTCTTCTTCCATTTTCCTAATCAACTCTTTCTGGTAATCAGTATATTCTATAGTGGATTTGTGTATGAGTTCCATAATAAACCTAAGCTCATCTTCATAATGCTCTAAATAGTGAATCATATCTTCCTTATTTGAAACTACAGGTGGTGATTCATAGTCTTCTTCTTCATTAGATAGCTTGATCTTCTTGTTTGGTTCAAAAGAATGGTAATCTACTTCTATATCTTTGAAATCCATTTTCTCATTTCCAAAGTCCATTTGCATCGACTCCATTCTAATAACAGCTAATTTTTCTGTGCACAAAGAATATCACATAGTTCAGATTACTTATCTAGTCCTATTTTAATCTAAGTAACTTAATATACAATTTTTAATTTTATTTCCTTTACATTGCTAGTCAAAAAGATCTCGGTAGCTCCATTGATAGTACACAAAAGCGGAGAAACAGGTCAGCGCAAAGCTTATTAAAAACCTATTTCTTTTGAGAAGCACCTTACCTCTTATATGATAAATCAATGAGGTAGGGCTTTACTCTCCTTATACCTTTGTTTTTGTCAGTATTCTCAATGGGTGAGCCGATATTTCTTATTGATTTTGCAATGTATCAGAAATAAAAATTATACAAGTAAAATAATTAGTTTAAAATAAAATACACCGCTCCCCCGGTAAAATAAAAGTTCAACCGGTTAAGTGTTCCCCGGCAGCGGCGCCAAAAACTTGATGTGTGCTAAGTATATGCAATTATAATAACAAGTTTAATTAAGGAAATACTAAATAATACTATCACACAATTCAGGCAAGATTAACCTGTTCATGTAATATAGCTTAATAAGTAAGTCCAAATTCGAACACAAAGAACACAGGAAAACGTTATTCTTATTTATAACTAATTATCTATTTATTCTACTTACAGATATTTACAATTATAGTACAATTAAATACAAGGATCCAATTTACAATAATCTACAAGATAAGGGGGACGTTTTAGTTCCGAATGAACATATTTATATTTATATTTTTGATACAGATTCTAATAGATAAGTTTTAAGAAACAACTTAAGTATACTCAATTGGATAGAAGATTATAACTATTTAAACAATTATTTATTAAACGTATTATATCAACTTATGTCTATTTGCTTGTTGGCTATTATTATTGTTGAATTACTAATGTAGAAAATCACAAAGATTAAGATAATTTTCATATAACAACAATCCCAAAGATTAAGTAAAGTATCACTATTTATTAAGATCTATCAGCAGTTTATTAATACAATTCCAAGATTAGGTTGAATTACAGTGTTACTTAACATTAATAATTGACAATCATTAATTAATTTATAAAACTCACAAGATTAGTAAAGCTATCTATATAAATCAATTAACTGTTATCAATATTAATATAACACAGACAATTCTTGTATAATAAGCATTCAATAATATAGTTCCAACATAAACATATAATTCATATAATAAATCTAATAAACATACATTTAAACATTCATAATGAAAACCTAATAAGCAATTAATTCAAATAAACAATATCCAAAATAACCCAAAAGATTAATAAAGTTACAAGGATAAAGAAACCGAACCAATTAGCAAACCAGCTTTTCCTAGGGTTAAAAACCTTCAAACCCTAGCTCCTTTGCCTCCAAAATCACACCTTAAAGTCGTCCTAAAACCCTAACTTTCGGTTTTAGTATTCTTGAATCGTATATCGTTTAAGCTAAATTGAGCCTCTATTTATTGTTTTAAAAACCGACCTTCCAACCGCCGGTTGGATACTTCAACCGCCGGTTGAAGTAATTTGTTTCTGGGTCCAACTCCACGTGTCTGCACCGCCTTAAATCCTAAAGCTCAACCGCCGGTTGGTTAATCTAACCGCCGGTTGAATGTTAATTCTAGAATATTCCATTTTCGGGCTTGGGCTTAATTCTTGGACTCTCAATCTTCATAACCGGACTTCTTAGTTTTCTTGGCCCAATTCTTTATTTTAACTCTTTTAGTCTTCATTTCTTCAAGGTCTTAAATCTTTATTTCTTTAAGTGCTTTAATTCTTCAGTTCTGGTCTCGTTCTTGTTCATTTTTCTTCATTCTTCAATTTAAATACATTTCTGCAATTATTAACAAAATAAGTATCTAAAATCATATAAATGCAATAAAATGTATATAAATATAAGGATAAATAGTATAAATATAGTATCTATTTGATGCTTATCACACATTCTATTAGGATACTTTGCATCTTCAAAACCTTCCGGTTGTGCCATGAACACATCCTCTGTCAGTTTTCCATTAAGGAAAGCGGTTTTGACATCCATCTGCCAAATTTAATAATCATGAAATGCAGATATGGCTAGCATAATCCTAATTGACTTTATCTTAGCTACCGGTGAGAAGGTTTCCTCATAATCAATCCCGTGGGTTTGAGTATAGCCCTTCGCTACCAACCTAGCTTTATAAGTATGTACTTTCCCATCCATGTCGGTCTTTTTCTTGAAGATCCACTTACAACCCACCGTCTTAAGACCGGGTGTAGTGTCAACCAAATTCCAAACTTGGTTGTCATACATAGACTGAATTTCGCTTTTCATAGCTTCCTTCCACTTGGCAGCCACAGGGCCTGCCATCGCTTCCTTGTAGTTAGCAGGTTCATCTAAGTCATTTAGTGTACTGTCACTAATTTTATCCTCTCCTTCTATTTGTAAATCATAATAGTACTGAGGAGGCTTGCTAACTCTACTAGATCTGCGAACGGGTAAGGATATGTCATCTGGTTCAACAGGTGTTTCCACCTCTTGTTGAACGTCAGTGTTTACTGTAGGTTCTTCATCGGTCGACTCTTGAATCTCTTCAAGATCTATCTTACTCCCACTGTCCTCTTTATATATCATTTCTCTCTCAAGGAACACTCCTCTTCGAGCTACAAAGACCACATTATCCGCGGGTCTGTAGAACAAATATCCAAATGACTCTTGTGGTAACCGACGAAAAGACACTTTTCAGATCTGGAGTCTAGCTTGTCCTGAGTTTCTCGTCTAACAAAAATTTCACAACCCCAGATTTTGATGTGACTAAGAGAAGGACGTCTTCCCTTCCACATCTCATAAGGTGTCTTTGAAACCTTCTTGGTGGGTAAAAGATTTAAGATCCGAGCGGCTGTTTCTAATGCATAACCCCAAAAACTTATCGGAAGTGTAGCCCGACTCATCATAGACCGAACCATGTCCAACAAGGTTCTATTTCTCCTCTCAGCAACACCATTAAGCTGTGGCGTTCTCGGAGTAGTCAATTGTGAAACTATTCCACAATCTCTAAGATGATCGAGAAACTCGATACTAAGGTATCCTCCTTCCCTATCGGATCGGAGAACCTTTATCTTTCTGCCCAGTTGATTCTCTACTTCGCTCTTGTATCTTTTGAACACCTCAAAAGTATCTGACTTATGCTTAATCAGATATACATGTCCAAATCTACTGTAATCATCAGTAAATGTAACATAGTATCGATTTCCATCTTTTGTGGCGCATCGGAATGGTCCACAAACATCTGTGTGTACCAAGTCCAACAGTCCTTCACCTCTTTCACACGACCCGGTGAATGGTGATTTAGTCATCTTGCCCAATAAACAAGATTCGCATACATCATCTGATTTGAGGTCAAATGATTCCAACACTCCATCCTTTTGGAGTTGGCGGATGCGTTTCTTGTTCACGTGCCCAAGACGATAATGCCACAATTTGGATTTATCAAGCTCATTAGACGAATCAACATTTAAAATCAAATTGCTAACACATTCAACATTTTCATATATGCCATTGTAAGGAGAAAATTTAAAAATAAAACAACCATTTAAATAAACCAAAATATCACCATTCTCATTATCAAATGAAAATCGATAACCATCCTTAAACAAAGCATGAAATAAAATTATGTTTCTAGTCATTTCTGACGAATAATAGCAATTATTTAAATCTATTCTAACTCCAGACTTCAGCACGAGCTCATACTTTCCAATCTCGGTAACATGCGCGATTCCTCTGTTTCCCATGACTAGATTTGTAACACCCACTTTATGGGTCTAGCTGTATTTAAATATTTTGTGACTTTGAAACATTATTTAATGTGTTACAAAATAAATATGTAGAGTTATTTGAAAATAAATGGGAAAAGAGTCAAATAAATTATTGTGACTAATGAAATTTTAATTGTTTTAAATTAATATAGATGACGGTAAAATAAAATAGTATTTCCCCCGCAATTGGTTTTTAAGTTCCAGACAATGATAAGTACGGGGAATAAAATTTAATACTTATATGATAATTCCATATATTTGAGTCGGTCTTTATTTCTCCTCCTCACATACATACGTACGCATACATACATATGAAACTCTAGCTTAATTCATCTTTTTCATCAAATTGAAGATCTCTAGTTCGAATTCAAGCTTCAAGAGGATAGATTATCATCTCCTAATCTTTCTATTCAACTTATATGGAGAAAGACTCGGTGATATTAGACTACTGAGTGGACGACTGAGGTATTCGGTGAGTGGACTGGTTCTCACAGGATAAATTGGTGATGACATTGTGGTTACACCAATCATTAGTAGTTTTATGTTTATCGATTTATTGATTGATTAATTGCTAGTGGTTTATTTCATGATAGGTTGAAATAATATCGTTAGTTGATTGATTGATTGTTGGTGAAATATTCCATGATAGGTTGGAATAATAGAGGTCAGTTGCGATTGGGCTTAGTTGCTATAGGTTAGTCAACATGTGATTGGTGAACATTCGTTGTGAATTAGATTTCGTGTTGACTAAAGATAGCAATAGGCTATCGGTAATACCACTGTATTGGCCTGCAGTTGGTTATAAGTGTTCTTGGTGCGTCACCCGGGTCTGTGGATGTCACAAGGACCACCGATCCTCTATTTGATTGATTGTGCATTTATAGTTGATTGTTGTAAATCGATTGTTATGCTAAGTTAGACTGTTAGAACTAGTCTATTCACTTAGCTTCGTGCTAATCCCCCACATTACTCTTGCAGGTTTAGTCTTTGATGGTGGGTTTGCAAGAAATCAGGGTTTGATGGAATGTTTGACGACTAGCACTCTGATTTTATATAATTATGTTATTGGTTTAACATTTTGTTGTAAGTCAATTTGCACCTAATTTAGTGTTGTAATTATTAGGGCCATTTGAATTTAAAGATCATGTAATTTGGATTGCATATTTTAGTTGTTTTATATGCAATCTAAAATATATGTGTTCAACTAGGCATTTTCGGTTTTAAAAAAAAAAAAAAATTGGTCTTGAAATAGAGGGTGTTAGAAGATTAAGCTCCCCATGCTTCAACTTCCTACTTTCCTTTAGGCCCTGCAATACAGTGCAAATGTGAGTACCACACCCTGTATCCAGAACCCACGAATTAGAAGTTATAGTATTATGGAGTTCGATCATGAACATACCTGATGAAACACTCTTTTCAACCTTGCCAACTTCAAGGTCTTTCAGGTATTTCGGGCAGCTACGTTTCCAATGCCCCTTTGTGTTGCAGTAAAAGCACACTGCTTCCTTTGGATCATTCACTGGTGCAATATCAGAATCAGTCTTTCTTTTGGACCCACGATTGGACTTTCCATTCGTAGTCTTTGCTTTCCAATTTGACCTCTTTCTTTTCTTTGCAGTTTGACCAATTGCCAACACAGGAGCTGTTGAGCCAGAGGACACATCATCCTTTTTGATTCCTTGCTCAGCGGTTTGCAGTAAATTATGGAGTTTCATTATTGAGCCTTCTCTCTCATTCATATTCATCTGATATGATATTACAAACTGATTGTAGACAGCTGGCAGACTGGACAAAATTATGGCAATGGAAAACTCTGTGTCAAACATCATATTCAATGATTCCAACCTATCAAAGTACCCTTTCATCTCCAAGACGAAAGCACAGATATATGCTCCAGGTTTGGGCTTGCAAGCAATGAGTGACTTAACCACATCAAGGCGTTCTTTGCTTGCTTTGGCCTGAAACATTTTCTTAAGCTGTTGGTTCATTTCATAAGCCCAAGTATTCTCAAAAGTCTTTTGCAACTCGGGGCTCATGGAGGATGCCATGATACAAGACACTTTCTTCGCATCATCATAATGTTTCCTGTGTGCCTCAATCTCCTCTTGGGTTGAATCATCATCAATTACAGGAATCTGCTCATCGAGAACATACTCCTTGTTCTCGTACCTCAAGGTAAACCTTAGGTTACGCATCCAATCCATATAGTTTGGACTAGTCAGTCTTTCCCTTCCAAGAACCGAGAGTAGTGAGAAGTTCGAGTTATGTGCGGGATTGGGGATGGGAGGATTATTACCATTTGTAGAAGACATCTATAAGATAAACAGTTTTAGTTAGTTTGAATATTCATTAATTAATTACCCAATTACAAAATTAAGGCTAGGATCCATATTTTAGATTCATTTTATGAAAAGGTTTGCCGTAATCATATTGCGAATTTATTTTAGGTAGACAATGCCTTTGTCAATTTCATTCTCTATGAAACTCCTAGTTCTTTTGAGATTCATAGATTCTTATCAATGGCATGTTAATCTCGGATATGCTCATCTACCATTCATGACTGGTATACCGAGGATCATGAACAAATGGTGAACTTAACCATGCAAAACCCGCGTGGTCCCCGGCCCGAGTACACTCGAGAATCGCAAGTTCCACATCACCTCTCAATATGATCTCATATTAATGTGCCGGTAAACCACACACGCTCCATTAACAGACCATACGAAAGATGTGTGATTTTTATGGGTTAGCATACTATTCACATTTTTAGTATCTAGAACGGGATTTTGTTTTAGTACTTTTAGGTCATACTTTTGATCTTGACATCATCCTATCAAAAGTCATCGGTAGCTCCATTGAACGCACAAAGAAGCGGAGAAGTAGGTCAGCGCGAAGCTTATTAAAAACCTGACTTCTTTAGGGAAGCAGAGCGACCTGCCTTATACCTCTCTTATAGTTTGTTCACTATGGGTGAGCCGATTTATCAATTGACTGACGATGTATTTAACTTTTAATGATACATATACTTATAGCTCATAACATATGTAAGGTCTCTCTTTAAAACTCTTAAAGTCTACGGTCTTATTTTAAAACATTTTAAAATTTAGGGTTATATTTTAAACATTTCAAAATATAGGGTCTAAAGTGTAAATTCTTTTTACCAATTTAGACAAGCCAATTTCCAATTTATCTTTACCTACATACTATTGCAGATAATTAAATGCTAATATTTATTAAGCTAAGGCTCTGATACCACTGTTGGGTTTTCTATTCCCTAACTAGATTAATATACGCAGCGGAATTATAACAAAATTAATCTAAAGCAATTAGAAAACTAAACCTTAAGGGATCTTAACTTGAATAAATAAAAGCAATAAAACAAATAAGATAAATAGAAATTACTAACCTTTGAGAAAACAATTTCTCACGCGTAGACCACCTTGCAGAACCTTCGTAAGTTGGAGGCGAGTGCCCAAACCAGAACACCTCTAATGCTTCACACCCACGAACCAAGATAAATTCCCAAACTCCTAAGGTCCCGACTCTAAGTCGTGTAAACTCTCACAATGAGTAGGAATGAGAAAGAGAGAAAGAATTGAAAACTATTCAATTCTGGGATGCCTTTGAAAGCATAGGGGAGGTCCCTATTTATAGTGGAGGAGGAGGCCTATGGTTTTGTCATCTGGCCGATGTGGGACAGACTTCCAACCGGCGGTTGGACTTTCCAACCGGCGGTTGGATCCGCGTGTTCCACCGCCTCAATCCTCTTGACTCCAGCCGCCGGTTGAACCTTCCAACCGGCGTTTGGATCCACTTTCCAGAATGTTCTATTAATTAATCCAATAATTAATTATCTCTTGTTTAGTTCTCTTACTGTTCATTGAGGGCGACCCAAAAAGGACTCTACTTTTAATGATAGTCTTACCAATTTAGTTATGACCTTGGACACTATTCCAACAATATATTGACCCAACTTATTTTCAATCCGTGGGTATAATTCATGAGACTACCGCTCCATATACTCCTCAACAAAATGGTATATCGGAGAGGAAAAATAGGGTCCTTAAGGAAATGGTTAATTCCATGTTATCCTATTCGGGCCTTAGTGATGGATTTTGGGGGGAAGCTATGCTAACAGCTTGTTATTTGCTTAATAGAGTTCCTAATAAAAGGAACAAGATTACTCCTTATGAACTTTGATATAAACGGAAACCAAACTTGAACTATCTTCGGGTATGGGGTTGTAGGGCTGTTGTAAGACTCCCTGATCCCAAGAAGAAAAGTTTGGGTGAAAGAGGTATTGATTGCATATTTATTGGATATGCCGAGCATTCCAAGGCCTATAGGTTCTATGTTATTGAACCTAATGATTCTGTTTCGGTTAACACCGTGGTTGAATCAAGGGATGCAATCTTTGATGAGAATCGCTTCTCATCTATATCTCGACCAAAGGATATGGTCCCTAGCTCTAGTGGAACCAATAAGGAGGTAAGTTCGGATGTGACTCAAGATAAGTCATTTGAACTTAGGAAAAGCAAAAGAGAAAGAAAACTTAAGTCATTTGGGCCTGATTTTCAGTTATATTTAATTGAAGGTTCAAGGGATGAGGTTTCTACCCAATATTCATATTGCTTTAATGTTGAGGATGATCCCAAAACATTTGATGAAGCAATGAAGTCTCAAGATGTCTCCTTTTGGAAGGAACAATCAATGATGAGATGGATTCCTTCATGGGCAACAACACTTAGGTGTTGTCCGATCTACCACCTGGTTGCAAGCCTTTAGGTTGCAAATGGATCTTCAAAAAGAAGATGAAGGTAGATGGAACTATTGAAAAGTTCAAGGCAAGATTAGTCATTCAAGGTTTTATACAAAAACCCGGAATTGACTATTTTGACACTTATGCTCCGGTTGCTCGTATCTCCACTATTAGATTGTTGATTGCCTTAGCTGCAATACACAATCTTGTGATTCACCAAATGGACGTGAAAACTGCATTCTTGAATGGTGACTTGGAAGAGGAGGTTTATATGAGACAACCGGAAGGCTTCATCATGCCGGGCAATGAAAACAAGGTGTGTAAACTTGTTAAATCCTTATATGGATTGAAACAAACACCTAAGCAATGGCATCAAAAGTTTGATGAAGTGGTTTTGTCAAGTAGTTATAATTTAAACCAATCGGACAAATGTGTATATAGCAAATTTGATGAATCCGGTAAAGGAGTCATTATTTGTCTATATGTTGATGACATGTTGATCTTTGGGACTGATCAAGATCAAGTTGACTCAACGAAAGAGTTTTTGTCATCAAGATTCTCCTTGAAAGATTTGGGGGAGGCTGACGTTATCCTTGGTATTAGGATTAAACGTGAAAACAATGGAATTTCCATTTCTCAAGCTCATTACATTGAGAAGGTACTTAAGAAATTAAATTGTTTTGATTGTACTCCTGTAAGTACCCCTATGGATCCTAGTGTGAAACTTTTACCAAATAAAGGTGAGGCTGTATCACAACTTGAGTATTCAAAGGTGATTGGTTGCTTGATGTATGCCATGACAAGTACAAGGCCGGACATTGCTTTTGCTGTGGGAAAATTGAGTAGGTTTACTAGTAATCCTAGTGCTCATCATTGGCAAGCAATTAGACGGGTACTAAAGTATTTGAAGAAAACTATGGATTATAGTTTATCTTATGTTGGATATCCTTCAGTTTTAGAAGGTTATTCTGATGCTAGTTGGATAACCAATGTTGAAGATCATTCTTCAACAAGTGGTTGGGTGTTCTTGCTTGGGGGAGGTGCCATTTCATGGGCTTCCAAGAAGCAAACATGTATTACCAATTCGACAATGGAATCTGAGTTTGTTGCATTAGATGCTGCTGGTAAAGAAGCGGAATGGCTAAGAAACTTGATTTATGAGATTCCATTGTGGCCTAAACCTATTGCTCCCATTTCTATCCATTGTGATAGTGCTGCTACATTGGCAAAGGCTTATAGTCAAATGTACAATGGGAAGTCTATACACTTAGGTGTTAGACATAGCATGATTCGTGAACTTATCATAAATGGGGTGATTTCTGTAGTGTTTGTGAGGTCACAACAAAATTTAGCTGATCAC